>CM060955.1:53672615-54372615 GCA_030765055.1 Mantis religiosa
TGTCAATTGAGATATCACTATAACTTCCTCAAGATTTTTTTTGTTTTGTTTGTAAATTACGTCCTCCAACATTATGTCATATCGGACGATGAATGAAACGGATGAAGTGATGCTCAAATGAATCCGGTCCATGGAACTTAGCATTACCCGACATTCGTCTACCAGAATAAGGAAAAACCCGGAAAAAACTTATCTAGGTAACTCACGTGAAGCCCTATCTGGGCCGGCAAGTCACTTATCTCATGCGCTATGTTTACCTGCTTATGGAAGCACGGTCCGTTATCTTTATCTGCAGATTCTTTGTATACTGAAACCGCGCTTATCTCTCGCACTGAAATTTCTGTGCTCTTCGCCGCGACACTGCTCCCTCTCCAAGGCTGGTCGTTCTGAACAGCACCATCATAGCGGGCCAGATGATCCAAGTGTACACCAGCATCCTTCCCTCGGGAACCCTCTGGATGCGGTATACCACGTCGTTAATCCTCTTCACCACGCGGTACGGTCCTTGCCATGGTTGCTGGGAGTTTCGCACATCGTCCCTTGATCGGGGTAGGTGTTACAACCAGACTAGTTCATCCTGCTGAAACCCTGGGTGTTGGTGTCCTATCGTATCGGGTCTTCATGCGGTCACTCGCCTTCTGGATGTTCTGACGAGCCATCTCATACATGTCCTGGAGATGGTCCACCAGGTTCTCCACATACCCGGTTGCTGGCTGTTTTGCGTCCGGCGGGCTTCCAAAAGTCATATCACAGGGGAGGCGTAACTCTCGGCCGAACATTAAACTGGCTGGCGTCATCCCAGTGGTGTCGTGTGTTGACGAGCGGCAGGCCAGCAAGAAGAGTGGCACCTTGTAGACCCAGTCTGGCTGATGCCTGGCCACGACCTTCCTCAGGTGTCCTTCTAAGCTCTTGATGTATCTCTCCACCATGCTTCTAAGGTCTTGATGTATCTCTCCACCATGCCGCCCGACTGTGGATGTAGGGGTGTTGTGCGGGTCTTGTTAACCTCAAGTCTTTCTAGTGCCTCCTTTATCAGGTTGGATTAAAAAATGTTGCCCTGGTCGTTGTGGAGCTCTAATGGCATCCCAAATCGGCAGAACACTTGCTCACGAGGCAGTCGTTGATTGTCTTCGCCTCCTGGCTCGGGATGGCATGCACCTCCGGCCAGTTGGTGAACTAGTCCACAACCACCATCAGGTCCTTGTTGCCACGGTCGGATACTGGGAATGGTCCAGTATGTCGACGGCGATCCTTTCGAATGGCACTCCAACGTTGTACTCCGCATGCGACCCCGGCTTCTAGTCTGGGGTCCGCGAATCGCCGCGCACACGTGACATTGGCGGCACCATCTCTCAGCATTTGCTCAGAGCCTCAGCCAGTAGTAGCGCTGCCGAGGTTTGTTAATCGTCCGGTTTGTCCCCAGGTGTCCTCCTGAAGTACCAGCGTGCACTTCTTCTAAGACTTCCGGGACCTTACTTCGAGGAAGTATCAACTGTTCTCTCTGCGTCTTCCCATCAGGCAATTCCCATACCCGGAACAGCACGCCCCCTCTTGTCTTCAGTGAGTCACAGCGGGCCCAGTATGACTTGTAGGTGGCGCTCCTCGGTGCGATGTCCTCCCAGGTTGGTCTTGTCCCTGCCTCCACTTCCCTCTAGAGTGGTCCCAAGATTGAGTCCGCCAACTGCTCCCTCCTCAGGCCTGAATTATCCCAGCCATCCGCAGGCACTGACGTGACCACTCTGACGGCTGCGGCACGCTGCTTCTCTTCCACTCCTCTGCTTTGGCGGCACTCCTCTGGGCAGGATCTTTGGGACATGGCGTCTGCGTTACCGTGGTTCTTCCCTCTACGATGTTCAGAGGTGAAATCGTACTAATGCAGCCTCTGTTCCCAACGGGCTGTCTGGCCTTCCAGGTTCCTAAAACTAAGTAGCCAGTTCAGGGCGGAGTGGTCAGTCTTCAGGTGTAATGGCTGACCATACAGGTATTTGCGAAAGTGCTGCAAGATCTTTACTACCGCCAGTAACTCTCACCAGGTGATACAGCAGTTCTTATCTGCCTTGGATAGCGTCTTGCTGTAGTAGGCTATCACGCGCTCGTGGCCGTCCTGGACTTGGAATAGCACGCCTCCAATGCAATGGTCGCTGGCGTCAGTGTCCACAATGAAGGTGCCGCCTGGTTGTGGAAATCCCAAAATTGGACCACTGCACACGATCTTCTACAGGTGCTGGAAAGCGCCTTCGGCGTCATTCGTCCGGACATAAGGACGGTGTTCCTCTGTCAGGCGGGTGAGGGTTTTGGCGATGTTGGCGAACCGCATTATGATGCGGCGGTAATAACTGCACAGCCCTAGGAGACTGCGCAATTCTCTCTTATCCTTTGGCGAGGCTCCTCTCACGACCTGTGTCTTCTCCAGTTCTGTGGTCACTTCAGTTGGTTAGACTATATAGCCCAAGCAGTTAACTTCCTTGCGGGAGAGCTGGTACTTCTTCGTGTTCAGTTTCAAGTTGGTCGCTTGCAGTCTCTGTAGCACCTTACTCAGGTTCTGGAGGTGGTCTTCGAAAGTCCTGCCGAAGATGATGATATCCAATATATAACAGGCTGGCATCATAAGTCAGTCCTCTCATCACTGACTCCATTGAGCGTTGGAAGGTAGCTGGTGCGTTGTAGAGTCCAAAGGTCATAACTATTAACTGCCAAAGCCCCTGTCCTATCGAGAATGTAGTCTTTTCCTTGTCTTTCGGGTCTAGAGCCACCTGCCAGTAACCCGACTTCAGGTCCAGGGTCGTGAACCACTGTGCATCAGCTAGCGTGTCCTGGGTGTAGTCAATCTGGGGTGAGGGGAAACAGTCCTTCCGGATGACAGTGTTCAGCTTCCTGTAGTCCACGCAGAATCGTAGCTCACCGTTCTTCTTTATTACCAGAACTACAGGGGAACACCAAGGGCCGTCAGACTCTTCAATCACTCCCCTGGATTTCATGTCATCTTTCATATCCCGTACGGTTGCTTCTTTTGCCAGCGGCACGCGTCTAAGTGGTTGCCGAATAGGCCGGGCGTCTCCATTGTCGATGCGGTAGAGCACGCGGTCCGTGCGGCCGTGTTCGCTGTGGCCTTGGCTGAAGACGCGGTGGTATCGCCTACGCAGTTGCCGAACTCTATCCAGGTGTTCTGCTTTCAGGTATTCGGCCGCCCTCTCCAATAAGCCTTCCAGCCGGGACCCCAGGTGTTGCGTCGGCACCAGCTCCTGTGTCTTGTCGATTGCGGATACGTTGACCACCGGCTCGCACATCCCCAACTCCGTTCTGGGCTGGACGTCTTGATCGCTGTCTGCCAAGTTGAGGAGCCTCACTGGCACCTCCTCTTGGCACGGCAATAATGTCCTGGCTACACAGCGTCCGTGCACAGGCGTCATCTGGTCCAGCATCATGTTCTTCGTCCGCTGGCCTGCCAGTCGCGCCGTCACCACTGCCTCTCTTTTCGCGAGGACCACCACGTTTTTCTTCAAGATGACCCTGCAAATTCCGAAGCACTCGTCAGGTTGCCGGAGTATCACCAATTCTCCATTGAGCCGCAGGGCCTTCCTGCCGACGTCGACCGTCGCCTCGTGGCTCCTGAGGCCATCCAATCCTAGTATCACCTCCTCAGCCACATTCGCGACGAACACCCACAGACGTACGAAACTCCTTCCCAGGGTGAACTTCAACAGTGCCTTCTTCTCCACAGGCAATGTATCACCACATGCCGTAACAAGCTGGTATGGTCGGTTCGGCTTTCTCCTCGGCAAACCCTTGGCCACGTCAGGTCTTATGATGACCATGGCTGCCCGATGTTACGAGCACGCTGCACGGTGTCCCTCTCACCCAACCGTCTGCGATGAGGCTGTCATCCATGCGTCGGCTGACGACGCGCAGTGTCACTCGAGGGGTTGGTGGCGATGGCGCCGACGTTTCCCTCTCCACGAAGGCCCTTACTTTTTCTCCGGCTGATCTTCCTGTTGTAGCCAGTCTCTCTGCAGGTGTCCCGATTGTCCACACCCCCAACACAGGCCACTAGGTCTCCACCGGTGTCCCTCGATTGGTCTTCGGCCTCCATTATATCGGATACTCCTTGTTCTGGAAGTCGGGGTAGCCGTCACCTTGGCCACCTCCATCCTCAGTTCTGCCGTTAGCACCTCTTGGATGGTTTTATAGTTGCCCAGCATTAGGCGCAGAAGAAACTCCGTGTCTCGTACCCCGTCGACAAATATGTAGGTAGCCTCTCAGGATACGAACTGTGTTGGGAGGTCAGCTATGGCTTTGCTGGCCAGCTGCTCAATTGCCAGGGCGAAATCCAGGCTGCTGTGACCTTGCTTTTAGCTGGCCGCGGTAGGGTGATTTCCAAAGTGATTCCCAAGGACCTCGCACATGACCTTCGGCGCCGCCGCTGGCTGGACCGCGTTCAGGACTTCTGCGGCCCGTCCCAGAAGGCTGGCTATTACCTGTGTGGCCTCTTCCTCTGGTGACCATTGTTGTGTTTGGCCATTGTGTCGACATGACGGCTGAATACTTGGAAAGTTGTCGCGCCGTCATATTTAGGAGGTGTGACGCGCACAGATATCGTGTAGCGTCCCAACGCGTCGAACTTTAAATCCTTTAACCTCCTGCCGACGACGTAATTCACCATGGCGTTCAGGGACTTTGCGTTGTTGTCAGCCTTTTCCTCCAGCTCGTTAACGCGGCTCGCCAGGTCTTCGACCCGCTCGTTCTCTTGACCCATCCACTTGCCCAGCTCCGCGTCGTCACCCCTCACGCCGGTCAACTGCTCTTCGCACTTTGCGGTGGGGGCCTCGTTTGCCACTTTCATCTCCGTGGACAATTCGGTCATCTTCTCTGTCAGGCTGCTGTTTGTAGCTTCCATCTTCTCAGTGAGGTTATCGTTAGCCGTCTTCATTTGTTTCGGTTCCACTGCCAAGTTGTTATTTGCCGCTTCTGTTTTCTCAGCGAGGTTGTCATTTGCTGCTTTCATTTCCGAGGTCGTTCGGCTTTCATTTCCATCATCTTCTCCAAAATCTTTTAAAATGCGGCCTCCATGTCGTCGCACTTCTGACTCTAATTGTGACTGTGGGTTCATAGAATTAAAAGTCCAATTTGCCGAAATACTAAATGTTCTTTATTTGCCGAGAAACACACTGCGTAGCAGCTGCATTACATCACATACCACAATCTACAAGACCAAGGTCGATGACAATAACAAACAGCTTACTCAACTTCCACTGTTTACAGCACTCTTGTTACATGCTGTTCCAACTGTTTACTACTCATGACTGACTCTTGGTGAGACGTCCCTCTCTTAAATACCTCATTGATAAATTCGAGAGACTTCTGGAGGAAATAAGAAAAACAACTATTCTCTGTCAATCGAGATATCACTAGAATCATCCTTACGTGAAACCCTATCTGGGCCGGCAAGTCACTTATCACAAGCGCTATGTTTATCTGCTTATGCAAGCACGATCCGTATGTTATCTTTATCTACAGGCTCTTTGTGCACTCAAGCCGCGGTTATCTCTCGGCACCGAAATTTATGTGGTTTTCGCCACGACAATATCACTTCAGCAGTAGACAAAAACATGGAAGTTCTTGTAAATCGTCAGAGCTCTCTGGGTAAATACATAACCTCAACAATGGATGGCGTCAATGAGCGTAAATCTCAAGTGAATGTTATAAAAACTGTTCTAGAACAAATGAGGGGACAGCTGCTTATTAACTGCAAACCCAGCCGTACAAAGGAAGTTCGCAAAATTACACGTTAATATCACGGCTCGGATACTACAAGTTTTCTGTAAATGGAGAGGTGATCAACTGCAGTATGATATCGGCACCAAGACCCTATACGAGATCAGATACGATGTTTGCAATAAACGATGAAATTATTGTAAGTTATCCAGCACCCATTCAGATAGGTGATAAATTAAGCTTCATTGCTCCAACTAATCATGCAAATATGGACATATTCTCAGTATTGAATTAAAAATTTCCTATAAATTGACGTCGCATATTTAAATATTAATTCTTTGTAAGATGGATGCTGAAGGTATCAGACTCAAACAATCCATCCCCGACAAAGTAGGGCGATAAGGGAAAAGTTAGGTTCGCTAAAGGATCTCAAGTTCGAAACTCAGCGTATAATGTCTGATGTGCTACAGCCTGTAACCTATCCTCTAAAGAATATAATCAAGAATCAGGAGAAGCAAAACCCGAAAGAAGATGATGATGATGCTGATGATGATGACGATCTCTCGAAATATTTGCAGAAGGTTGGTACAGGTAGTACGAGCGTTATGGACGCCACCTATGGAGTACGGTACGAAGAGGGTGACCATAATAAAGGAATTATATTAATATAGGTAATAAAGGAATTATATTTCTAGACGGCTAAATTCAGATAGGATAAGAGACCTATGAGAATTGCCCGGTTTGTACGAGCTGTTACTCAAGCGAATACCTTGAAGTTCGCCGTATACCGAAGATGATCTGGAGACATATTCAGTGATTTTTAAAAGAAGCTCTAGTTCACAGACAGGGCTACAGCAGAAGCGGTCGACTGAGATCGAGCAAGGGATATAAATATAAAAATATAATAAGAGGTCTAATTGCTGGTAGGACTGGTTCTGATCTCAAGTGGAAGGAACACGTGCCCGATAGTCGTCTGGATTATGTGTACTGGTCTGATCCTAACATTCTGGTCAATAGACTCAAAATACTTATCGCATCCAAGCAAGCCCACAGTTGAAATTATTCATCTGAAATTCAACAGATCATCACGGAATTGAAAACCTCAAAAATAATAGCATGATCAGACGAAACATCGCTGGCGAGGTACATTCCCCTGCCAGACGGCGATATCTTTGCAGAAAAATAGTTAGTAAAGGTCTTAATGTTTTATTACAAATAGATCTTATAGAAATGTATCCATATGCAGAAGAAAATGTAAACTATAAGTACATTTTTATTGCCATTAATTTTTATTAAAAATTGCTTATGCAAGAACTCTGAAGGACAAGAGCAGAGTTAATGTAACAGAAGCAATGAGTGATATATTAGCTGAATTGGATTCGTCACCAAAGAATACCCAATCGGATAATGGCAAGGAATTTTACAATAGACACTTCAGAAAATTAATGGCTAAATATAGAATTAATCATTATAGCACATTCATGCCCGATTTCACCAACAGATGTTTAGACATAACACGAGCTTAGCAATAGTTAAAAGGAAAATTGCATTTCACCAATAAAAGTTAGCCTAACACTCCTGTTAAATCTCTTGTTAAACTAACAATCCAAATGTATGATGTTAAGTCCTTAACAATTGTAGTCAAGATGGTGAGCATCAATTCTGCTGTTGATGCCGATTTGCTATAGTCAAGACCGTCTAAATAGCATTCGCAACAGATTACGGCCTATGAGCAGAAATTATTTTGAGGAGCTATCCCAAGAACATTTTCTACAGAGGTATAGACCGTCGAAATATCTTGTTATGAAGGTTACTGCGGAAGTACGAGAGAGGTCAGAACATGCATCGAAACGAATTCACTTCCAATATTTTCCCCGTGACATATTTCACTTTTACATTCACAGCATCCGTCCCATTATTTTCCAACATATCCTTACACTTCGTCAATAATTCAATTAACAATTCTTTCCCCATCTGCGAAATTTGTCTCACGGCTTTACTTACGATTTTGCTCATCCGCCATTTTTCATCTTGTGCAGACGAAAATGAAAACAAAAGCGCATCGCAGTACGTTCAGAAAGTAATACGACTCATCCATAGCCTTCTATAGCTGTAATGTTTACAAAATTCTTGGCGTTGACAGGTGTTTGGTAATATTTTCAGAAAACAGGTTGATGAAATGCAAGAAATTTAAAATTAATGTTAGTGCTGCGAAAAATTTTACGTTACATTTGTTAATGACTATTTTAATAGCTGCTGGAGAAATTGAATTGATCACTTAAAGGTAAAATGCATAAAGAGTTTTTGAGTACATTTTCTCATAAATGGCTTCATCTCATACCAAGAATCGTAAATACCTACAACAATACTTACCAGTACACGATCAGAATGAGACCTGTTGACGTCAACAACAATGATCTGCTCCTGTGTATCGTTATGACAATTTCCGCAAAGAGAAGAGGAATACCAGGGTTTTCAACATAGGAGATCCTCAGAATATCTAGACATAAGGGCTTAGTAGAGAAAGGGTACACTCCCAATTGGAGAACTGAAATATTTCGTATTATTAGGATAAGGAATACAATTCCAGTTACTTTATGTTCTGTAGGGCAGTGATGGAGTGTAAATACAGGGTGGAGTTTATGGTCATGAATTATGAAAACCTCGGTACCCAGATACCTATCTGATTGAAACAGTCCTACGTCGATGTGGGAATATGTTACTTCTTAAGTGGTTAGGTTTCCCTAAATCTGAGGAGTTAGAACAGGATGCTGTAATGTAGCGGGAATAAAAAATTTGTGATAAAACAAAAATGAAGGATTTCGGGATGTGTTGTATATTTAATATTTGGATGAAATACAAAGAAAAGTTATTCCAATAAACTGCTGTTTATTTATTTATTTTTAAATATATCCCCATTCAACATCACATCATAGAAATGTTAATTATATATTTCTACAACGAATAAAATTAACATTAATTGTTCTACAACTTTTCCACACCACCACATAAAAATGTTAACCTATAATTTGTTATTTTACAACAATCAAAACAGCATATCACAATTTGTAAAAAATGAAATTACTTTTACATTTTTGCTGCGTCAAATCTTGACATGTAGAGGAGCATATTAGGACACAACGTTAAACTGTGACACCCAGCATTACACAAAAATAATAATAATCTATAATTGGTAGTTGTACAACAAAGCAACAATATATCATTAATAAAAATGAAAGTACTTCTACATTTTTAGTATAAAACCTTACATCTGGAAGAGCATATTAGGTCAGAACGTTAGAATATGACAAAAAAATCTCAGTGTTAAATATGAAAAGACAAAAAAGAAAATGCTGTTCCACTTTACAGGAAATATTTTTTTCTCTTTGTATTTGAATCCTCTCCGTACCACTTTCCGTTTTACAAATTTTTATTATAAACTTTGAAATGCAGAAAGAACATCATCAAATAACATTAAACTATAACACACAGATTATATGTGTTAAATATGGTGAAAAAATAACTTTCACTTATAGGTGAAAATACTTTTTTCCCAAACCCGCTACCGCCTTTTGCGTAAAAAATACCTCATGGAATCAAATCTTGAAAACAGAACGTTAAACTATGACACACGGAATCTGTGTATTAAATGTGAGAATAACCTTTGATTTCTAGAGAAAATAATTCTGTCTTTCCTTTTTCTATAAATCCAACCTGTCTCACATCTCCCCTCTGTCATATTTTGTTTGATGCATAAAATCAATACTTTAGTTGAGTTTTTTTGCAAACTTTCATTTTCACTAAATGTTCACAAAATTTTACAAATTTACACACACATACATTACAATATCTCAAAATACTTTTCTCAGAACTACTCTCAGTCGTGGCAAGAGGAAAAAGGATTTTGCATCAATAACATAAATTTGAATGAGATTTTTTTAGCACATACCACACATTTATTCCCCTGTCTGTGTTAGCGTCAGCATCTTTCACTTAACCTCCTCCTCCGTCCATTTCCAGCTTATTTTTTTGCAGCTTTCGTTCCACAAAAGTGCTATTCCCTGTCATGCAATGTATATAAACCTTTACTAATAATCTTCCGTTTAAAAAGAATATCTCATAAAAATTTTAAGAGAAGCTTTGTTTTTCAACGACTTTCTTGTTTCCTTCTTTTTTTCCCAAATACTCTCAGCCATGCTCAGAGGAAAAGTAATTCCATCAATAGAATAATGATTCCAAGCTATAGTTGAATATGATTCTTGGCGCCTAAGCCTCTCAGAGTAACTTTATTCATTTCTACTGTGTGAATGTCATGCTTATAAGTCCTGAAAGACACTTGTTTAGAGAAATGTGTTGCATTCATGTCATGCAGGCAAGATAAATATTTTCAAATGTAAATGAGCGTATTCCCATACTTGGAATTACTTTCGACTTTTTAACAATCTGTCTGCCATAACGAAATGCATATAATTTTTATTGTAATCATGCGTATTCAGTCATTACTCTACCAGAAATTTCATCTTTAAAAAGTCCCAGTACTTTTTTATTTACTGATGGTATCGCATATACGTTATTAGGTGGGTAATTTGATGCATCAAAATACTGTATGTGAGTTTTAATAAATTCGATATCAGTACTTGTTTAAAAAACAAATGCACCTGTGTCCATATAATTTAAAACATTTAAGATCGTTTTCAGCACATTATAATAAAAGTCATACATGATAAATTTGGATAACTCAAGAATCGCATGGCTAAAGTATATAGGCTTGCCCATATTAATTTCCTCTCTTAGTAACACAATTCACAAGTAATAAAATTATATAACGTTAAAATGTTTGGCGTGATATGAGCTTTCTCGCCTGTTTCCAACATGTAACGAGCTTGGAGTCCTTATAAGAGCGGACATTCTCCATAAATTTCCAATAAACACAATTTCTTACTTCTTTCCAAAGATTCTGACCAAATTCAGACTTTTCTTAGGCTGGCTTTTTGGCATTTAAATTAATATACTTTTTCAACCAATGGGGTTGCTTATAAGCTACCGCTCCGCGTATGCATTTCAATTTCATTCCTAATTGCAGGCATTGTTGCAGATTGCGACAATGTATAACATATTAATCTTTAATTGAGAACGTAGCAAGCAACTCTTCGTATCATTTGGAGGAATCACATTTCCTGGGTATAATGCTATATCGTTAGTAATTATAGCCCCAATTTAAGCAATTAGATTAACGTTAATCCTGCCGCTGGTGGCGCTAGTGTCGCGTTAATCCGCCTTAATTCGGGGATTAAGGCGGATTAAGGCTTTTCAGGGGAAATTTCAAAAGGTAGCATCAGGAGCGGTAGGATTATAGCTAAACTAGTTGCTCAATCCGGGACGGCTGATTTGAGAAGAAATGGATGTTTTAAAAAAAGTCACGTGACTAGGTGAAAGGAGTTGCGATGTGTTGTGGACTGGAGTTTGAAAGGAAAGAAGGACAGGATGTTTAAGGAATGGGTAAAAATGGTATGCGGAAGTGACGTGTGGAAATTTCATTGGAAAAAATAAGACGAGATGGGATTGGTGGTTAGCATTTAAAATGATGGTGATTGGGGAAATAAACTGCGTTGCGATTGGAAGAAAAAATGAGGACTGACGGGCGTGGAAAAGGTATCAAAAGGGAGAAATGTGGGTAAAAATAAAGAAGAAAAGGGAAGATTGTGAAGGGACAGCAACGTGAATACATGAGCTGATGGAAAGAATGAAAGAAGAAGTGGAAGAAAAGAAGCAAAATGTGACGAAGCAGCAGGAATTGGTAAATAGAATAAAAGGAAATGTGGCAAAGCTGAACAATGACTTTGAAGCGTTAAAGCAGAGGATAGCAAATTTGGAAAGCGCATGTACGCGCGGAGTTGATGAATTTCCTGATTATGAAGGAAATAATGATGAAGGCGCAATTGCAGAGGAGCAGGTGGGAGCGGAAGTTGAGGGAGGGGAGGAAGAGGTGCTGGAATGCGAGACGAAGTAAGTAAAAGGTAGCTGAAAATAAAGAAATCTAAATATACAAGAAAAATTCAGCAACTTATCCGTATGTTTTTTTTTTAATAATTTGAATAGCACTATTAGACATTTTTCTTTAGATTTTCTATACCTTTTTCTGTTTTCTTTGTGACAACTATGAACATTAAAGGAAAAGGAAAGGAGCCCTGCCATGATAAAATGAATAAATGGATAAACGAAATAGCTTAAAACATCTTGATATATATATTTGAAATATTAAGCTAAACAAAGCAGAGCATGAGAAATACAATACAATACAGGCGTTAATGTGCGTACATTCATATTGCTAACCGGGAGAAAATATAAAAATGTTTACTATAAAGCACTTGTGTTACATTTCCTAATACACAAAAACAAATACAAAACAAAAGTGAAATTTTGTATAGTGGACATGTTCAAATTTTTGGAACGCACCACAATGGTGACAATAAAAACATGTGCATTTTCCTTGGTGAATGCAAGGGTAATGGACACAAAGGCAATCAGAAGGATTGACGCAATGCGAGCACGTGCACGATGATTTTGAAACGTGAGCATATGGGTAAAAAATGTTGTATAAAGCATATATGCGTTTTGCCAAACACTGTAAACATGCTGGTGAATAGCTCTCCATTGTTTTGACACACATAATGGGGCCATTGACACACACATAAATGTTTGCGATGGTAATCAGGTTCTCTACAATGCCAGCAATAGCGATAGGTACAAGCATTAGAACAAAACATTCTGCAGAAGTGGAACATTTGAGATTAACTATCAAATGCACCGCAGTATTCACACTTGTCCATGATGGACGTCAGAGAAGAAATATGCATATCATTTTTGTATGAATTACAGTTACACGAAATGTCCCAAATTAACAAAGCGGAAATTAATTGCTGCAACGTGGGCAGTTATATAGCAAATGAAATGGAATATTATTTCGAATATTCTTTAACAAACATACTCGCACAGCTTGACATTGCAGATATCAAGGAGTGTATGAATTTGTTTGAGGACGAAATGCCAGCCAAACAGTGTAATGTTTTTTAACACAGATCACATAGTGTTGCTGTGTGTACCTGAAATAACCGCAATGTGCACAAATGCAATCTGACATGGCAATAGCTGATGCTTTTGTTGTCACACAAGGAAATCAGTGCACTTTGCACGAATAAAATGTTTAAACCACAAGTGAAACTTCTTTAAATGCTTATATATACAAAAAAGAAGCGAAGTTACTGAAAAAACAATTGAAAGTACACTTGCTAAAAATTAAGCTAAACAAAACACTCAAGATAAGAATAAAAACTAATTACTGTACTTGTGAAACCTATCACTGTTTTTTATAAACACAATTTTGAAACATCTTAAATGGTTCTATACATAAAAACAAAAGCAAAATCACTGGGATAAAATTGAAAAAGAACTCTAGCTACAAATTAAGTTAAAAATAACACCAGAAACAATAATACTAATAATAATAAAACTAGTTCCTGTTCGTGGCAAACCAAACAGCGCTAAGAGTTCTGTCTCGGTCGCTTCATGGAGTGTACCGGAGTAACCGCCGCTTTGCGCGATTTCGCAATGTTTTGCAAAATGTGCCGTCGATTCTCTAAGCTGGCGGGCACCAGCAGCGGGATTGCCAGATCTGGCAGCCGGTCGCTTTCCACCTCCGGCAGCGAGGCGAGCAGATGGTCGTACCCGTCGTTGGAGCAGCGGTTGTTCTTGCACCAGCCGTTACTATGCTGGAGCAAAAGGGACCCCAGTGACCATATAGGAAAGAGGTTTCTCCTTGTCGGAGTCTTATTAAATTTTCGGGGTATGGAAGAGATTATACGGACCAGTGACGGGTTCGGGGAGGAAGTGTTGCTCAAAGCTGAGTTCAGCAGGAGTGAAGGTGTGGAACTGGGGGCGGGGTACGAAGTAGACAGAGGAAGAGGCGGGTAGGAAGGAGAATGTGCAGTTAGTGGCTGGACTGAAGTGTCTTGTAGGGTAACGAACTGAAGCTGTCCAAAGGAAGAGGAGGAAAATGAAGGAGAGCTACAAGCAACAAGTGTGGAGGTGTGTTGAGGGGTGGGTGAGGATTGGGTAGGCAGAGATAAACTGCTTTGGAGAGGGTTAGCAAAGGAACCAGGGAATGTAGGGTAACTCCAGAGGAATAAGAAGGAAAGGTACTCATAGAATAGAGAAGTGGCGCAATACCCAAAGAATCATGGAAATTTTGTGCGGAGTAAAACCCGCTGTCGGTGCTGAAGCCTGACGGTTCCGACGGCGAGATTACCTGCACCGACGAGTAGGACGAGTAGGCTGGTTGGACGGGGTCTGGCGACGTGTACTGCGACCACTGTGGCAGCAGATGTTGAAACGCCTGGTTTAATGGTGGAGTGAGTGAGTGTGTGCTGTTTAAGGGCCCGTCGACAACAAGGTCATTTGGGCCCCAAGTCAACATTAAAACCGAAAAGCTATAAAAAAAATTAGCTTAAAAGGTAAAATGTAATAAAACCACTCAACTATTAAAATGACATAAAAACCATCTAAAACTTATAATTTAAAATCTCTAAAATTAATAAATATAAGATACAAGTTACACTTGTTTGCTAAAACCAATTTTAAAAACAAACCGCAGTGCCTTCTCCACGGACACTGGGTCGTCACCTAAAACACCAGGCAAGTTAGCTCCCAGGCCCAAAGACTGGCGAACGCGGGCATACTGCGGACAGTCCAGTAATATATGCCGCACAGTGAGCCGTACGGCACACGGAGCACACACTGGGGCCGGTTCCCCTCTTAATAAATGACCATGGGTCGCTCGCGTGTGCCCAATTCTCAGCCGGGTGAGTATCACCTCGGCTCGCCGGTTATCCCTGCAGGAAGTTAGCCAGGGTCGTACGCTCTCTTTAATTGCCCGGAGTTGTGTGCCTTGTAAAGCTGTCCAGGAGTGCTGCCAAGCAGAGAAGAGTTGGCGACGAAAAAAACGTTGCACATCCTGGTATGGCACAGTAGCTGTTAAACTCCGGGGCAAACGGCAAGCTGACTTAGCAGCCGCGTCCGCCTCCTCATTCCCGGTAATCCCCACATGGCCTGGGGTCCAGGTAAAAACAAAATTGTACCCGCGCCTGAGCATTTGTGAGATCTGGGCCTGTATTTTTAAAACTAGGGTCTGAGCGGCAGTGTGCTGTTGCAAGGCCTGAAGCGCACTCAGAGAATCAGTGCAGACAATAAAAGAGCCGGGAGCTAACTTGCAAATAAAAAGGAGCAAATAGAAAATGGCATACAGTTCTGCGGAAAAAACTGAAGTGGAGTCCAGAAGGCGAAATTTATGAGCCTCACCGTTAATGAAGAATGCGCAACCCGTAGCGCTACCTAACTGAGAACCGTCTGTAAAGACCGGAACATAGTTAGGGTAACGGCCCAGCAATTCGGCAAAAAGTTGTTGGAACACCGAATGTGGAGTAGCAAGTCTAGGGTTGCTTGAAAGAGCGAGATCGAACACCGCACGATCGAGCTGCCATGCAGGATAAGGGCAGATGGACGACCTCTCTACGCGAGGAATTCGGAGGCCATGGGAATGTAGGAGATCCCGAAATCTTATTCCCACGGGGCGAGTCCGAGAACCAGGGCGCATATAACGGTGGACTAAATCTGTACACAGAACTGGTTTAAAACAAGGATGATTGGGATGACTTGCCAACTTTGAAACGTATGAGCAGAGTAACAGCGAGCGACGAATATGGAGTGGAGGTTCGCCTGAGTCTGCATACAGGCAGTCGACTCGACTGGTGCGGAAAGCTCCTGTGGCAAGGCGGATGCCAGTATGATGCACGGTGTCTAAAAGGCGAAGTTTAGAGGCGGTCGCTGCGCCATAAATAAAACTGCCATAGTCCAGCTTGGACCGAACCAGAGAGCGGTACAGCCTCAACATTACCGTGCGATCGCCCCCCCAAGATGCTCCAGATAATACCTTCAGCACCCGAAGAGAACGATCGCAAGAGACTCGAAGGTGACGAATGTGGTGCTCCCAATTTAGCTGTCGGTCCAAGTAGAGGCCCAAGAACTTCAGGTGCGAGACAAATGGCAGGGGTGTGCCGTTCAAATAAAGATCAGGAGGCGGGTGAATACCTCGTAGGCGGTGAAAGTGGATACACTGCGTCTTCGAAGCTGAAAAACGGAAGCCGGTTTGAAGCGCCCAAGCTGCTAGCTGGGTAATGGTCAGCTGCAGTTGGCGCTCAATGTGATCTATGTTGGCCGACCTATAATAGATAGCGAAGTCGTCAACATAGAGGGATGATGGAATTCCACTTCGAACGGCACTAGTGATTCCGTTAATCGCTACGGCAAAAAGGGTGACGCTCAAAATTGACCCTTGAGGTACGCCGTTCTCCTGTATCCGCTCCCGTGATATCGTGTTTCCTATGCGAACCCGAAAACGGCGAAGTTTTAAAAAGTTGCATAGGAATTCGGGTAGATGACCACGCATACCGTAACCATGTAGGTTACGGAGTATGCCGTACCGCCAGGTGGTGTCATAAGCCTTCTCCAGGTCCAGGAACACGCCCACGACGTGCTGTTTCAATAGAAACGCATCGGAAATATACCCCTCAAGGCGTGTTAGATTATCGACACTTGAGCGATGGCGACGAAAACCGCATTGCAAGTTGGACAGATGGTTATGTTTTTCTAGCCACCAATTTAACCGAGCGTTTACCATTCGCTCGAATGTCTTACAGATGACACTCGTCAGGCAAATGGGGCGGTAGCTAGATAGAAGCGTGCGGTCCTTTCCGGGTCGAGGGATGGGGATGACAATACCCTCTCGCCAGGAGGAAGGGAAAACTCGCTCATGCCAAATGCGGTTATAGATGTTTAGTAGGAAACCTAGCGCCTCAGATGGAAGATGTAGCAGCATCTGTCGGTGTACGTCATCGGGACCTGGAGAAGAATCCTTTGCTAATGAATCCTTTGCTAATGCTAGAGAATGGGCGAGCTCGGCAGCGGTAAACGGTTGGTTGTACGGCTCGGTGCAGTCACTATTAAAATTTAGTTGTACCCGCTCCGCCTTTTCCTTAATGGGCAGGAAGAGAGCGTCATAGCGGGCAGTTTGGCTAGTAGCAGCAAATGTTGTAGCTAGGGCTTCTGCTATGTCCTGCTCGGTGGTGCACATGGAACCGTTGATGGCAAGGCCCGGAATTACCGTCCGGCGATACTTGCCATACATCCGCCGAACAGCTGACCATACCTGTTGGTTAGAGCTGCGCCGGGAAAGCGAAGACACATAGGCTTCCCAAGATGTACGCTTTGCGTTGCGCAGTATAAAGCGTGCCCTAGCGCGAGAACGTTTGAAGGCGACAAAGTTCCCTTCAGTCGGGTGCCGCTGAAAAACGCGCAAAGCACGTTTGCGTGCTTTGACAGCCAAACTGCATTCCTCGGACCACCACGGTACAGGGATACGACGTGGTGTAGGTGAACCTCGAGGAATGCTGGATTCTGCTGCGAGCAGGATCGAGCAAGTAAAATATTCGACCATTTCGTCGATGGTGTCGAAACCGTCATCGATAAGGTTTATCAGGGAATGGAATTTTCCCCAATTAGCTTTGGAAATAATCCAGCGAGGATGTCTAGAAGGTACACATTGTCGGCCAGAAAAATGAATGTTAATGGGGTAATGATCACTGCCAAAGAGGTCGGAAAGTACTGACCACTCAAGTAGTGGTACTAATGACGGACTGCAGAAAGAAAGGTCTAGTACGGAATGTGTACCATAAGCGGATGATAGGAATGTCGGGTCACCAGTATTTAGCAGAAGCAGGTCAGACTTATTGAAGACGTCTACGAGGAGGCATCCACGGGCGTCATCGGTGTCTGATCCCCAGAGAGTGTGCTTGGCATTCAAATCTCCCACAAGGAGTAGTGGTGAGGGGAGCTGAGCCAATAGAGCTTGAAGATCACGCTCTGGAACTATACTGAGCGGCGGCAGGTACATGTTGCATATGGTAAAACTGATGCTCTCCAGCTGTAGCCGAACGGCCACAGCTTGCAATGGTGTGGTGAGAGGAACGTGGGCGGCTGAGATGTTAGGCGCCACTAAGGTAGCAACGCCACCGCTTGCACGCATACCTGCAAGAGAGTCGCTTCTAAATGCAGAGAAAGACTGAAGGTGTAACGAGTGATTGGGATGTAAGTGGGTTTCCTGGAGACAAATAATTGACGGTGACCGTTGAGAAACTAAATGTTGTAGGTCTTGAGCACGAGCTCGAAAACCATTGACATTCCACTGGATTATTTCCATGAAGAGTTTTTAATGGGCCGTTTTAACCTTTTTCTTGACCTTGGCTGACCTGGGCCCTACGATTCGAAAATCGTTAGCCTCCTGTGACTCCGCTGATGATCGGGAGTCAGAACTCCTACGGCTCGTAGAACGAGACCGGGATCTAACAGAAGGCGAGCGACTTCGCGATCTATGTTGTGGTCGAGATCGGTTTTTCGCATTTCCTACGGAATGGTTGTTACCCGCTGATGGCTTGGTGGCTGGAGTTTGTACGGTTGAAGCGGAGGTAGTGCTGGTGGATACACAAACAGTCTGAGACGAAGGTTTAACGGCTAGAAAATCAGTCTGCGTGGATGCGTGGGCGACAGGGACGTGTTGAACAGCAACAGTGGTATTAGGAGTACGGTGAGCTGCTAGTGCATATCCAGTAGTAGTGGTAGCAGGCTTCAGTTGTTCGAAGCGCCGTCGTGCCTCTGGAAAAGTCAGGCGTTCCTTTACACGTAGCTCCTGAATGCTCTTTTCGTCCATGAATTTTGGGCACTGTCGCGAACTGGAGGGGTGACTGCCGCCACAGTTCACGCAACAGGGTGTTCGACTGCAGTTTGGATCCTCGTGCTTCGGTAGGCCACATTGCTCACAAAGAGCAGGATTGGTACATGTGACCTTAGTATGTCCGAACCGCTGACATTGGAAGCAGCGCATGGGGTTCGGGACATACTGGCGGACGCTAGCACGTTCATAGCCGCAATATATGTATTCGGGTAACTTCGTCCCAGCAAACGTTAGAAATACCGTACGTAGTGGGTACTCCTTGCCATCTTGTTTCCGTGTTAAGCGGTACGCCTGACAAACAAGCTGGTCAGAGAGGCAACTTACTATTTCTTCATTTGCAAGACCATCTAGGCTAGAGGTGGTGACTACTCCTCTGCAGGTGTTAAGAGTTTTGTGTGGGGCTACCCGGATAGGGTAGGAGCCCAACAAAGTCGCCTTTTGCAGTTTTTGAGATTGGTCTGCATTTGAGCTCTCCAATAGTAAGGTGCCGTCTCGGAGTCGCGTCACATTCTTAACAGGGCCACTGATCTTATCTAATTCCCGCTTGATATAGAACGGACTAATATCTTTAAACGTTTTGCCATTACATGCCAAGGTCATCACTAAAAATGGGTCAGTAAAGGAGGTTTTGCGCGGAGACATGATGATATAGACCCCCTTCCGGAACCGTCGGCGTCAGCCTGCCATCCGGGGGTTAAAGAAAAAAGACACCGAATCTTCACGGTCTGTGCCGTCATGGGGACCTCACCCATGACCGATCTCATTTGTACCTCAGAAAAGCTACCCTTCAATATCCACTGCTTGTCCGTATGGGTAAACCGTTCACCACGCACACCCCGGCTTTATGCCGCTACCACAGGAATAACCGCCTGTGGCTCCCCACTTTAGGCCGCGCTGCGCATAAAGGGCACACGCGGAATCAGGGGACTTGTGGTTGATTACACCGGGGTTCCGTCAGCGGTAACACGTCCGGTCCGTGATACTAACCCAACGGCAAAACGCGGCCGTCGGGAGATTACCACAGACCGGGCCCTCAAGGAGCTACGTGGGTGTACTTGACGGTGTGGACGGGCTCCGCACCTAAGGCTACACATAGGGGCAGTGCGAAGGGTCCGCTCAACCTTCACTTTTGAGACCTCCGGAGAGCACACATGTCGGAAGCCGCGCTGAAAACCGTGGGACAGAACCACGGAGATTGGAGAGATCCCTGCTGGTGAGACAGGAGTTATAAACCTAAGACCTTAAGTACTAATAATCATAATAAAAAACTAGAAGGGGTAGAGGGTGATGCATACTGATCAGCAGTAGCACAGCGTGGCACAGTTGATGGAGGTGAAGGGGATGAAATGAGGGTGAGTGGCTAGGGACCCCGGGTTCGCCAATCCCGTACCCACCGTAGTAGGTCCCTGGGGGAGAATACCAGAGCCTCTTCTGCCAGTTTTCGGGGTTACTGATGGGCCTTCTCGGCAGCCGTAGCGGTCGTGGGTACACTAAGTCCCCACCGTACATCACCCCATCAGTCAGTCCCCTACTTCCTGTTGCCCACCCCTCGGGACGAGGACCGCAGAGGTTGGATTTTGAGGGGCTTAATGGTGGAGATTGCTGTTGTTTGTTCTGGTCTGCCAGAGGCCATGCCTCACCCGAAGAAAGCAGCTGGACCGACGAAGATGACGATGCCAAGCCCAGGTCCTGAGATTCCAAAAGGGGTCCCTCCGGATGGATATTCTCGAAAGGCTCCTGCTGGACTGCCACAGGGTGTTGTGGTACCTGGATCGGCGGCAGAACGTACGGCCAGGCAAAGTGATTGTTCTGCCGCTAATGCTGCTGCTGTTGATATTGCAAATGTAGTTGTGCTTCGGCGGCGTTCAGCTGTTGGTTTCGGAAAACAATTAATAAAACTGAAAATGATGTATGTAATTTATGTAATAATGTAGGTGATCCCGAGCATGTTCGTTTTGAATGCGGAAAAATATGGAATTTCGTAGTTAGAGGAAAGATATGTTTTAGGAGGATTTTATATTCATGACATTTTAAGGGATTCTGAGTTAGTAAAAAAAAAGGTTACAATTTCTAAGCAATTATGTAAGTAAAAAAGCTTGGGAGGCAGAAATTATAGAAGTAAGAAGACCTGAAAGATTATCAATTGAAAGAATTAAGAAAATTAAGAAAATCAGATAGATTAAAGAAAGAATTTTAAGAGAAAATTTTAATGCAAATGGATCCTTAAATATAATAATAGAAGAGGAAATCGAATAAACTGGACAAGATATAGAATAGGAAGAGAATCTATTAGATGAGGAACGAGAGTAGTTAAATAGAAAATATTATGTGGTTTCGACCGGCAGATAAGAATGGGCAGAAAGAAGAAGAATTAGACCAAAGAAATAATTAATGAAATTTTATATTATTTGTATGGATTTAGTGTAAATTTGTAAAAATAAATATGAGTTATTATGTGTAGTTTCATAATTTGATAAAAAAGTATTTTAATACTTAATATTCAAAGAATGTATTGTTTAAGTTTGAATTTATGAGTCACTATGTTTACACTCAGTCTGAGTGTAAACATAGTGACTCATAAATTCAAACTTAAATATGAAGAATACTTCACTGTTAATAATGCTTCTGCTTTTAATATTTATAATGCATTGTTTGTTTAAAATTATATTTAATCATCATCTAAATAGAGATGTAATATAAATTTCTCTTTGAATTATATGTTTAATTAAGAAGATTAAAATAAGAAAAGAAAATAACAAATAAATTAAGTATTCTTGTGGTTAATTTAAAAATAAGTGCTGATTACCAGTACTCTTAAATATATGTTATAACTAAAATATATTCAGCTGAGATTTTTCCAGTTCAAATTAGAATTGCTGGCTTCCAGCAATTATTAGTAGCTCATTGTAGTTTTTTATAGCTTTTGTTATTTAAATTTATCTGTAATGTTTGGCTAAGTAGTAAAAGAATATTAGTATTGTGTTCAGTAGAGATTTGCTGGTTACTAGTAAATTTTGTTGTATTATAGGTACTAGTAGTTTTGTTTTGTTTTGTGTTTTATCAAATATGTATTATTAATAATGTAATGTTTTATTAATTTAATGCTTAATTTAATGCGGAGGACCACCTTGATTTTAGCTGTAACCAAGGAAACTGATTTTGTTGACTGCACTCGATAGAGCTGTATTCATATCACTAGATAAATTTATTTCACACGCTACATTTCTTATGTGAATAATCATGAAGAAGACAACAATACATTTAATATCTGAGATAAACTAAAACGGTTCTTTCATTACAACAACAGCTGCACGCAGCCACACAACGAAGCATATCACATGTCTCAACATGTCTGTAACTAAAAAAGGAAGAAGAAGCCTCATTTCTTGCGCGCTGGCGAGTCACATGATCAGCTGGCCGCGTAACCGGCGCCAAGTGAAATATTCATGCGCCCGCCGGAACAAATGACGATAATGGCGCAAACAAAACAATAAATGTAAAATTTGAATGTGTGCCCCGGTATAGTTTCAAGGAGCCGGGGTATGATATTCAGATTTTATTTTATTTTATTTTGTTGGTGTTGGATTAACAGCTCCCTATACACTCTGCCCGCAGTAGGTAAAAAAAAATATCTCTGCTGTAATTGTCACGAAAGTTGAGGTTGGTTCACACATGATGTATTGGATGCAAGACTCAAGCAAGACACAGAATGAAGCCAGGAAGGCCGGCTACCATATTTAAAAGGGTTCTAATCGGCATTCCGAGCGGGGCACAAATATGGCCGGCGCGATAAATGTTGCTAATTAGAAGGGGAACCTTAAAAATTGTTGCAGGAACGGAAGTGCAATTACCACGAAAATGTTTAATTGTGGTCGTGCGGCCGATAGGAAAATTTAACTCATATCTGAACCGGACGCTGCGGCAGCTCCCTGGGGTAACAGGAAGCGAACTGTTAAAAACGCAATAAGAAACTTGGGAAGTTCTGGTGCGATAACGCACCTGGATTTTTAATGTGGCATTTAACCATCTGCGCTACTGGAAACTGCGGTAGCGATAAGCGTTCCTTTAAAAGACCGAGGCGATAAGCGGCTCGCCCAAGTGAGAACTGGCCGTAAAAGTGCTTTGGATAGAAATTATACGTGTGTTTTAACATTATCTCATAACACATTTACTGTACCTACATGAAATCAGTTTCTTTGTTATAAAGAAAAGATTCGTGATTGCCGGAGAGCCGTAGAGCATGTGGCATTAGGCATACCATACGTTAATCCTATAACTTAATGCGGGGCTATAGCTACTATCGTTATGCGCATCGTGAATTTCTTTAGGATGTTCCAGATTGACTTCTAGTACCTAGCCTATTTCAGCATCTTCTGGTATTGTTAAGAAATCTATCTCGTTAATTTCAACATCAGTTAATCATTTAAGTTTACCATAAGGTATATTTTCATACAATATTAGAGACCCATATAATCCATTTGCGTCTGTATAAAATAAATATTTAGGCGGTAAACACTGGTTATAATTACTTATATATTTGTTATTTGCCTTAGAGTAACGTTTAGGCACAGTACATAATGCCCACCTTATGACCGATTCGAAAAATTCCATCATCTCTCTATCTAGTAATATTTGAACACCTGTTTTCTTGGGCATTGCAGTGAATGCCATTCCTGGTATCATATAATATTGACAAGGAACCTACTCATATAACTTTAGACATAACGCTGAATTGTTGAAAAATATAGCGAGCAATAACGTGTCAGTTTTAAGATATAAATCACTGTATTCTCTTACATTTTCGCTCTTAAACATTCTCCATACTGTTTGCGCATGCAAGTTAACTTCATGACTTATGTTGTCAAAGAATATTTCATTGGTGATGCATTTTCACTCCATTTCTTTATACAATCTAGATAAGTGTATGGAAAACTACCCTTATACCTTTACATGGTGTTCTGTTCTTGTTTCTCTGGATTAATATAGCAAAATTATTGAATGGTTGTATAGGCTGCACACTGTAATATAATGATATAGAGATTTGGAACTACATTTTGATAAGACTGTATCCATGATTGAAAGAATAGGTTCTTTAAGTTTACTCCCCTATCATTCACTAGTATCTGTACTCTTTAAGATAGCTTCCATTTTGCTATGAAAATTAAATGCTTCAATTTTTTCATTATCAGGAGTCTGAATTTAGTCCCGAAGGATATCACGTCAGATTATTCCTAATTTCATTGATAACTAGAGTTTTACATTCATTAAAGAAATAACTGAGGATCTATCATATTCAGTACATTGTTTATCTGACTTTTGTAAATACGATTTTAATGCTGATTCTATAATGTTCCATGTCAAATCTTTTTTTCTCTGCTCACTCAACGATTCCATTATAGATCACTTTGCAGACATCCCGTCGGTTTCTTTGGATGTCTGCATGACTGCTGCTCGCGTAACACTACCTGAAATAATATTAATATTATTATATACCATCATTAAGGGCCTGTGTAATCTGTAAAGAAACAAAGTTAACGTTATGCATTAACATGTCTTTGTTTCTTTTAAGCTGAAAAAATGAAATGTGTAGTGTTTAACGCCCGCTTTCACTACATACGGCACCGCAGGCGGTGACACTGATGATACATGAGATGAAGATGGAGCACCGGTGGAATGAGATGGCGGGGGAAACCGGAGGTCCCGGAGAAAACCCGCCCCACCGCCGTGTTGTCCACCACAATCTCACTTTGCGGTCGCCTGGGATCGAACCCGGGCCGCCTTGGTGAGAGCCAAGCGGTCTAACCACTGAGCCACGGCGCGGCCGTAAGCTGAAATATATGAGATATGCATGCACTATAACAATTTAATAAATTTATTAGCCTGTATAATAATCTGTAAGGAAACACGTGTTACGCATTAACATACATTTTTTAAAGCTGAAATATATAGGATATGTATGCATTAAAACTTTTTAATAAATTAATTAACCTGTATAGTAATCTTTAAGGAAGCACGTATTACGCATTACATACATTTTTTAAAGCTGAAATATATATACTATGCATGCAGAATAACTTTATAATACCTTTATTTTATTTTTTATGGTATAACTCATTTTGAAAATCAATAATGATATGCTGCATATTTTAACATATGTTACCATATGTTTATCAAGGGCATACAAGGTTACAATTCAATATATGTTAATAATAATAATAATAATAATAATAATAATAATAATAATAATAATAATAATAATAATAATAATAATAATAATAATAATAATAATAATAATAATAATAATAATAATAATAATAATAATAATAATAATAATAATAATAATAATAATAATAATAATAATAATAATAATAATAATAATAATAATAATAATAATAATAATAATAATAATAATAATAATAATAATAATAATAATAATAATAATAATAATAATAATAATAATAATAATAATAATAATAATAATAATAATAATAATAATAATAATAATAATAATAATAATAATAATAATAATAATAATAATAATAATAATAATAATAATAATAATAATAATAATAATAATAATAATAATAATAATAATAATAATAATAGTAATAATAATAACAGTAATAGTAATAGTAATAGTAATAATAATAGTAATAATAATAATAGTAATAGTAATAATAATAATAGTAATAATAATAATAATAATAATAATAATAATAATAATAATAATAATAATAATAATAATAATAATAATAATAATAATAATAATAATAATAATAATAATAATAATAATAATAATAATAATAATAATAATAATAATAATAATAATAATAATAATAATAATAATAATAATAATAATAATAATAATAATAATAATAATAATAATAATAATAATAATAATAATAATAATAATAATAATAATAATAATAATAATAATAATAATAATAATAATAATAATAATAATAATAATAATAATAATAATAATAATAATAATAATAATAATAATAATAATAATAATAATAATAATAATAATAATAATAATAATAATAATAATAATAATAATAATAATAATAATAATAATAATAATAATAATAATAATAATAATAATAATAATAATAATAATAATAATAATAATAATAATAATAATAATAATAATAATAATAATAATAATAATAATAATAATAATAATAATAATCGATTTAGGAACTTGTTGGGGTCACATTGAGTATTCGGTGACATATAATTAATGCACTTAGAACCCCGATTATTTTCAGGTCGCGGAACTAAATTATGTTTGCTGATACTTTCATTTTCACTCACTGAATCGACGTAGGGTCCAAGTTTTCCATCTCTACTATCAATGATCCTCTCTCTCCACAAACCGGTGTTACAGCACCACAGATCACTTCATCATGATGCACCAACGATTTTGCATTTTCATAATCAGATGATCTAGAATGTTTTGTTTCATTGTCCTTCAATGAAAGCCAGCTCACAGAATTTCTTTTATCATTACACTAAGAGCGGTGCGCTTTCAGACGTCCGATGGACCTATTCCGTAGAATTTGTTTATATAAACAACACTGAAGGTAACGCTCCTTTCCATTTCTAATATATCAAAACTTAAGATTATTATAATTTGATTGAAAAGTCCTTCCAGAGCAGTCGCGCATAGTGATGCCATTCACACAGATGATGGCATAGAACTAAAGAAAGTAATAATATAAATAGTATGAAGACTTTCTTTACAGGTATATTCATTATAAATATTTACTGAACTTGATATATATTAAAGAAATCCTTTATTAATTTTGAAAATGAATGGTTATTTATGGTATTACCTATTATATGTGTAGATGGATCACTCCTTCATGGCTTAATGATATCCTTTATCATTTTTAAAAGTCATATCTCTGTTATATTTCTCTATAGAATCAACTGAAAAAATCTATGTCTCTGTCGAGATTTAAACCTCGGATCTCATGGTTTTCGCCTAGTCGCTCTAACCCATTGAGCTACCATGGTCTATGTAATTTAATCATTGAAACTATTATGAGCACTTTAATTGAAATCGTATTTAATCGCTAAGTATTCCTTATGTAATTCCGAAAATAAATACTTTGTGTATTTTCAAAGAATATTACTCACCGGAATCATGCCTCTTTATTAGTGACGTAATGTTAATCACGTCAAATGGCCGATGATTTGGCGATACGATAACGATGCCCTCATATGATTTTTGGCGCCTGATCGGAGATGATGCTGGAAGAATAATAGATAAGTTTTTGAGAACAGTATACCTTTTTTTACAGATTGAGCCTAGAACGATTATTTCAGAATGTATGTAAACCGAACTTGAAAGAGTGAGTAAAAATACGTTTGTAGTTCGGTTCAGTATGTGTTTTTAAATGAAAAGTACTGATATTATGAGCAATTTTATTGAAATCATATTTAATTGCTAAGTATTTCTTATGTAATTTCAAAAGAAAATGTCTTGTGTATTTTCAAAAAATATTACTCACCGGAATCATGCCTCTTTATTGGTGACGTGATGTCAATCACGGCATTTGGCCGATGGCTTGGCGATACGGTATCGATGACCTCAAATGATTGTTGGCGCCTGATCGGAGATGATGCTGGAAGAACAATAGTTAAGTTTTTGAGAACAGGATACATTTTTTTTACAGATTGAGCCTAGACGATTATTTCAGAATGCATATAAACTGAACTTGAAAGAATGAGTAAACATACGTTTGTAGTTCAGTTCAGAATGTGTTTTTAAATGAAAAGTACTGATATTATGACTCGCTCTGAATTTGTATTATCTATATAGAAATAATCACGATATTATTAATAAACAAGCTTAAACTTTCTGTTAATTTAAAAAAAACTCTAGTGATAATATTTCAAAAATATCAATGAAACAAATTTCGTGTGATATGATGTTTTCTTACACCTCTGAAAGAACATTTTCATGAATATTATATAACCGAGGTGTATAAATATATATATACCTCCTTTATAAATATTTTAAAGAAATGAATATTGTCAAGAAAAACTAAATATCAACGAAAGTAAAGTAAACCAAAAAACAAAACACAAAAACATAAAAATGAGATTATCATACCTTCCATTGCTTCGTGTATAACTTAATTCGTCGTACCAAAAACACACTGAAAATAAATTCACGCACACAAGTACTCTCTGTGTTTGAATTTGAAATTTCGATACAAATCCTATTATTTTTATACAGGTCAGCGCGCATGCGAGGTGTAACTTTCCTTGAGCACCTCTACAACCAATGTTATTGGTTAATACTTTGTAAGGAAAAAAACTCGTTTAAACCAATCACAGTAAGATCATTGTCATGAGACGTTCTCACTAACTCTACCCAGCAGGTCATCACTGCCCACATACAACGTTAAAGGGTTATGTGTCACTTTTGCACGGAATTTGAATGTCTTTTCACTGAAAGTTTTTTTGTTGTTTCATCTCTCTCACTCCCTCTCTCTAGGTATTTCATAAACTCTATCCATGAATATACGCATAGTTATCCCTAGTGAGTATATATTAAAGGTCTCGGTTTTCCAGCTTATTAGCGAAATTGGTTACAAATAAAAAGATCCCATACAAACAAACTTATGGACTTCTCGTGGAAATGAACAAGTGAAGAATTATATTAGGCATTTCCTTGAAAGGGAAATAATCATGTAACATAAAAGCATTATAGCTAAATGTTAACAGCGCCTGTAATTATCTCTCTTTCTCGCCCTCTCTTTCTTTCCCTCTCCTTGGTGCTTGCTTGTACATGAGTGTGTGTGTGTGTTTGTGTGTGTGTGTGTGTGTGTGTGTGTGTGTGTGTGTGTGTGTGTGTGTGTGTGTGTAGATGAAGCAAGCGCTTTCAGAGTGTACTTTTGAGACTGATATATTAAGTAATATTCTATCTAATTATCTTGTGAAAATCAGTTCGCAGATAGATCAGCAAAAAGCCAGCGCAAATGCTTTAGAATATTAGCAGGTATTCAGAATATAGTATACGTAAATGAAGTGTTGCATTCCACCTTAATTCAAACTCTCTATCTTTAAGTCCATGAAGGAAATAAAAGTCGTTTTCTGTCATAAGCAGTTCTAAGAAGGCCAACATTGTAATCTTAGAAAACGACATAAGAAAACATTCGTAACGTGATTAAGAAACAAGGTAAAAATAAGTTTAAAGAACGTGTGTGAGTGCCTATGTTTAAAGATTGTGTGTGAGTGTCTATCTTCGTTATCCATAATTTCACAAATAAAGGAATATGTTTACGCTCCCACTCTAGGTATTTCATAAACTCTATCCGTGAATATACGCAAAGCTATCACTAGTGACTAGACATTAAAGATCTCGATTTTCGAATGAACAAGTGAAGAAACATATTAGGCATTTCCTTGAAAGGGAAATAATCATGTAACATAAAAGCATTATAGCTAAAGTTTAATAGCCGGTAGGACGGAGTTCCATTACCCCGTCTCAAGCTGTGAGGGTTGGTAAATGGTTTCTTTGTTACGTTAATGTGTTACAACCCACAATTTGGCGATTTCTTTTCGGAAGAGAGGGACCCTCTTTATTAGGGGCTCTCATAATAGGGTTCACCACAGCCATTGTCATTTGAATGGAGGTATTTTTCACGAGAGAAGCAAAGTTATTGGAGAGCATCATTAACGATGTCCACAAGAGTTCACAGGCATTTTTATTTTTTTCAGAAGACCGATGCACAAGATTTAATAATAAATAACTTTAAATAACCTACATGTAACCTATTTCCATGTCAGGAACTGAGATCCCTATACTTATCTGGAAAACAATTTATGTCAAGGCCGATGGAAAACACATAACAGAGGGTTGAAATAATTAACATTTTGAATGTAGTAACCTGCATAAACCCTCATTCTTTCTACGGTGCCAGGGAGTCCGCCGATCACTCTCTCTCCCTTGACGTGAAAAATGAAATCCTATTTCCAAAAGGCTTTCCTCTGTCGCTAGTGTCGGCATTCACCTGTATGAAAGATAATTGATAACTCCATAAAACTCTGGGAAAACTTTCTGGTTTTGCTTCTGACACACATAAGGGTTTGAAATAATTATTTTCATCTCGAAAATGTACCAACCGGCATAAACCCTTAAGTAGGGGAGAAAGACATTCTTTATTTCATTGACGCCAGCGGTCGGTGACATCTGGTCGGCATCATATCTCCATCAAAGGACTTAACAGTCATCAAATTATTTATGACCCATTAATTACAAGAAAAATAATACAGCGAAACACACCTGCATTCTTACACATGACAGCTTAGAGTGGCGGGTGACTGACCGAGGGGGGCGTGGTCACACTCCAGACATGCTGCAACATGTCTCCCACCCCTCCCCTTTCCATTATTATGCAAATTAGATATTCTATTGTTTTGGTTTCCCCATTTCTGTACTACTGACATGCTTTATCCACGCGTTATAATGATTCCACCGTGTATCGAAATGTGAGCTTAGATGTGACAAAAGTCGATACTACGAAGGTATATGGAAACATTCGCAGAATAATAAATTACATTGGGTAGGTACATAAAAATGTACATATGTAACTTAAGGCAAATCACTTTTAAATGCAATTACTCACCAGTAAAGCTGGAGGTGTATTCCAGTCCTGAAATTGATCACATTTTACAGTATATACTTCCTGAGCACAGCGTTCCGGAGATTCACTGTATCATGAGCGAGCCTCTCCCTTAATCTGGTTTGATTGATACCGTGTCGAGATTTCCATCGCGAAAACCATCAGATGCATTAAAATCATCGGTCCCATGCAAACCTTTATGGAACATCACAACTTGAACTTTGATGACAGGTCCAGGCAGTTGTTTCCTTTACTTAGTTTCATTAAGAATCACCTGTATACGTACTCATCGAGATCACTGTCTTTACCAAATTTAGTTCTTTTCTTTGCAATCCTATTTCACTGTCCACAATATTTCAAAGTTTCTAAGTTTATCTTCCTCTTTTGTCCATCCACTAATTGTTCCTTCATTTGCGACACACTCACGCGATAAACTAGCTTTGGTTACCCGTTTTTTATGCGAACGATTACTTTTAGTTTATGGACTACTGAATACGTTTTACGCTTCTGTGGCACTTTTGGTATTCTCAATACGTGACTTCACTACAATCTGAAATGATAATTTAAGGCAAGGCGACACTGAAAATTCCAGCTTCTATAATCATAAACCTATCATGAATATTTAGCCACATAATTAGAGTATTATTTTAAACTTGCGTGCAAAATTTTCATGCTGCTAATCCAGATATTCATTAATTACTTTCTGTGAAATTATTGTCAAAATTTCTGGCTATATGTTTTATGCGTCAAAATATTTGAGCTTTTATTCTTATTTGTTGGAATATTCTTGTAGCATTTGTTCTAAAATATTTTTCACGTGTTAGCCCACAAAATTTTGAAAATATTAGCTTTTATATTCCTTAACACCATATAATTTTCAAAACATGAGCAATAACAAAAAAGCTGAATGTGGAGTTTCTTATTTACATATTTATGGACTATCCTGTGTGTTTCACCAAGTTAAATGAAAAACTTTGAGGCGTGAGGCAGTGTTTCTCAGAATATTAATTTTAAATTAATGATTGTTACCTTTAACGATTGTTAAAGGTTTCTTAACTATGGACTAAATAGTGCAAATGATAAAACTGGCATGCCTTTATTACTACACACCCTAAGGTACCAAAAAGTGCCAAAAAAATGTCATGTTTTTCAGCATTTTCGGTGAATTTTCAGTGTACACTTGCCTTAACTTGCCCAGGTCTTACAATTCCTCCAAACAGAGATGTTTTAGCTCTTATACATGTCCCGTTATAGCAGGGTGAACGTTAGGGGTGTGATGAGGGCGAAAATTGTAGAGTATATGTTAAAGGACCACATACAGAGTTGATAACTCTATCAGTAACAAGAGTGCACTCCATGCATGCAGCAGCCGTTACTTTTACAATTTACAGCTTCGTTCCAGACATTCATCCATCAGGATTACATCAGAAATGTTTTGACATTGGCATTTTTTGGGGGGTCCGTTATAAACACTAATTTTAAATATTTGTCGTTTTCCTTTTTCATTTGTTTTTGTTTTAATATAGCCTTATGAAAAGGATATTACATTTTTCGGCAAAATGAAAAGACGTTCCATTACTTATTGAAGTACAAATTGGTACTGAATGTAGAAACTTGAAATAAATTGTATTTTCCCAGAGAGGCTTGCCTAGAAATGCTGTATTTCTATGCATTAAAATCAATGTTTCTGCAAGACATCAACATAAGTGCGATATTTCTGTACATACCAATTATAAGATACTTCCACATTTTTATGCAACTGAATAACAGAACTTTGAAACGATGCTGTAAGTTATACACAATCCCTTATTGATCTGTGCACGACTACCATTGATGCATTTATCACCTCTCTCTGTGTTCTGTTATTCTAATCTGCTCCGGCGGACCTGGTACCAATGTGAAAGAGGAGGTGGTACTCTGTGCCCGTCTTGTTATTTCCGGAACCCATTGTTGGTAAATCCTCAGTAGATAGGAAAGGTTCCTTCTAGATACACACGCTGCGACGCTAGGCGTCGGTGGGAGGGGGGAGGGGAGGACCACCCAAGATGTTACATGTGGTATGGAAGGGACAGACATGTCTCGACGCTCATTCCCAGGGTTTTTTTTAAGGGAAGTCATAAATTATTGTATATATGTATGTCCCAGGTACAGTCGTCGCGACATCAGGCGTCTATGGAAGGGGGAGATGAGATCGACCACCTGTTACCCGACGTCGATGTTATGTGAAAGGATGCAGCCATGTTTAATGGCCCTCATAAATAAGGGGCCTGAGATTGAACATTTGTTAGTCGACAAAGATTATGTGGGAGAAAACACAAAAAAATGCATTCCCAGAGATTTTTAAGGGAAGTCATAAATTATTGTATATATGTATGTCCCAGATACAGTCGTCGCGACATCAGGCGTCTATGGAAGGGGGAGATGAGATCGACCACCTGTTACTCGACAAAGATTATGCGGGAGAAAACACTGAAATGCATTCCAACGGTTTTGGGTAGGGTGCACCCCAAGCAAACAGCCATGTGAAACTTGAAGGCTTTTTCTTATAAAAATTAATGGGTCCCATCAATTCTGATGTGACAATTATTGCGCCGTGGCTCATGTCAAGAGAGACACATTTATGTTGCAGCTGTAACCATGATGGAAAACTGTCTAGCTTCCCCCCACGTCTATATGCGTCCAACCAGTCCTTTTTTAAGGGTGTGAGTAAACTGAAGGAAGAATTCCCATGTTTTAAGAGAAGGCATTAATTTTCGTTTCCGTCGCCCTGGTAGAAGCAGGGCCTATTGAACATCCGCCCCCAACTTGTAACATTCTCCACCCTACAAAGTGATAGGGGACCACCTGTCGCGCAAAGATTTTTTTGTTGGGAGAGGTAGCGGCCTCTCTCAAAGGCATGGCTCCGACATTTAATGCTAATTTAAAAAATCATTTGAAGTAAATAGTCACCTGGTTATGAGCGAAAATAGTACTCCATCTATAGAATAACATGAAAATTGATGGGAAAATAAAAAGTAACTTCGACGGTTAATAGCCATTGGAGCTACGTTCAACTACCTTTTAAGCATGTGAGTAAACCGAAGAAAGCATTCCCAGGGTGTTTTAAGGGAAGACATTAATTTTCGTTTACGTCGCCCTGGTAGAAGCAGGGTCGGTTCGAAAATCCACGCCACATGAGTGACATTTTTCACCCTCCAAAGTGATAGGGGACCACCTGTCGCGCAAAGATTTTTTTGTTGCGAGAGGTAGTGGCCTCTCTCAAAGGCATGGTTCCATCATTTAATGCTTATTTAAAAAATCATTTGAAGTAAATAGTCAACTGGTTATGAGCGAAAATAGTACTCCATCTATAGAATAACATGAAAATTGATGGGAAAAAAAACTTCAGTGGTTGATAGCCAATGGATCTAGGTTCCAATCGCAGCGATATAACGTAAATAATGCAAATAGTTTATTTAGTTCTGAGGACGCAGCGCGTTTCCAAAATCTAGCAATGGATTACTGCTTTTCCAGACTTATTATTGAAAACAGTTGATGTATCTTATAGGGTAATGCTGCTAAATATTTAATTAACTACATTGAAGGACTCCAAATAATCTCCCATTCAAGGAAATATGTAATGTATTTCTTCATTTACAGTTGCTTGTAGGAGAACATTCTTCAGTTTTTGTACCTAAAAGGGTTTTAGCGCTAAGAATGAAAAGTTAACCGTAATCCAGACTTATTATTGAAAACAGTTGATGTATCTTATAGGGTAGGAGAAGGAAGGAGAAGGAGAAGAAGGAAGGAGAAGGAAGGAGAAGAAGGAAGCGCAAGCAGTATAATATACATGTATATGTTAAAGTACATTTATGGAAAGAATGCCTGCTTCTAATTAATGAAAATAATTTGTCAAATGCACTTACATTGCAGGGGATGTAACAGCTCGCAGAGCCGGATCGTGTACATGCAATTGGTGCAACCGCACCATTCGGCTTCGTGATCTGGCATTGATCCTGGCTCTGAAAACAGAGAAATTAGTCATATTACTAGCTTAAAATCCTGTAAGAGTAAATATAGTGAAACTAGCTTTACTATCGGCATTGGTAATTGAAAAACACAGAATGATAGCTAATGACAAATTCCTTCTCTTATATTCCAATATTATTACACTACAACCTGCTTTGCGACACTAAAAAGTGCTTGAAGCATAAACCATTTCATTATACTCTATTTCTTAGTTGGCTGATGGCTGTAAAGGTAGATAAGCGTATTACGCATTATATGCCCTTTGATATATAGCTTTCTAATATATAAGTGATACAGAGACTATGTTTATTTGAAACTATATCCATTTTGTCATTTACAGTTCTTTATCTGCTATACAACACATATGAGACCAAAAGTTAAAATTTAAAATGTAAAATTTGAAAGTAAAGTAACTAAATTAATATATACAAAAAATAACTATATATACTTGAACATCTCAATTAGAGAATTTATTTGAGTATAAATTCGCCTATGTTCAGGTCCTTAGTTTAAAAGTTACAATAGAGTGACCTATGTCTTATCGACCAGGAGATACGGTGGAAAAAACTAATTAATAATTGCCACAATCTTCTGAAAGAAACTCATAGTTGCATGCAATGGGGAAAGTGGTAAAAAGTAAAAATAAAAACAATGAAAAGAGTATTGCATACCGGCATTAGCGTTTTCAAGCCACTCTAGTGCGATCCTATAGCCGCAATTCCGACAGGAACATTCATCTTGAAAATCTGGGGGTGGTGGAATGACATGATCTACCCCAGACAATATTGGCGACGCTGGTGATCCTTGCTCGCTGTCGGGAGCTTTACGCTTTCTGCCGGCCAGGGTCAATTTATTTATCCAATTTTTCCTTGGATGCATCTTGTATTCCTGAAATAATAAAGATTACGGGTATAATTATGAAGCAATGAGTATCTTATAAGTTAATAATTTCGATTGTGATTTGAATTAGAAATATAAAGATTACGGGTATAATTATGAAGCAATGAGTATCTTATAAGTTAATAATTTCAATTGTGATTTGAATTAGAAATAAAAAGATTACGGGTATAATTATGAAGCAATGAGTATCTTATAATAATTTCGATTGTGATTTGAACAAGAAATATTCTTGACAAATGCACACAGTCTATACATCTTTTATCACAGATAAGAGAAAATTCACTTCAATATATTTTCTTGCAAATAAACACTCTCTGTAATTATATCACTGAAATTATAAATGAATCGCTTACCTTTTTATAAATGAAGTCTGGATGAATATCCCGAAGAAGGAAAATTGTTGTCTGATGTGTTGGCTGTGCACTATTACAGACTGAATAATGTGTCTATCAGGCAAGCATTTTTATAGTGTTTTCAAAATCCTCCCCTCCACTAGTCTAGCGAGCCCTGTATAGAGCATTTTTGAGGCATTAGATTTTCCCTCTCCCCTCTGTCATCCAAAGATATTTCCTTTTCTACGTGCGGTACAGTCTGAAAAAGATGTTATAACTGCAAAAGACGCTTCTCCTCAGTACATTCGTATACATGTTTGCTTGTTTGTGAGTATGTGTATGTATGCGTGCGTGTGTGCATGTGAGTGTGTGTGTATGTGCGTGCGTGTGTGTGTGTGTGTGTGAAAATGTGTGTGTGTGTCTGATATATTCATTTTAAATCTTTTTGTTTCATGCGTACACTATTTATATTCAGATTTATTTGAGTTACATCCATGAGATTCGAACCTAGATCCAATGGCTATTAACCATCGAAGTTACTTTTTTATTTTCCCGTCAATTTCATGTTATTCTAAAGATGGAGTACTATTTTCGCTCTTAACCAGAGGACTATTTACTTCAAATGCTTTTCAAAAATTAGCATTAATTGCTGGCGCCCTGCATTGGCCATAAACATTGAAAGTAAAAGGATGGTATTGATTTCCAGTGTGATCAATTTAAATTTCTCTAACTGATGTACATAGTGCGAAGGTCCCTCGTTATTACGGTTCAACAGTTACGGTTAACTTTTCATTCTTAGCGCTAAAACCCTTTTACAAAAACTGAAGAATGTTCTCCTACAAGCAACTGTAAATGAAGAAATACATTACATATTTCCTTGAATGGGAGATTATTTGAAGTCCTTCAATGTAGTTAATTAAATATTTAGCAGCATTACCCTATAAGATACATCAACTGTTTTCAATAATAAGTCTGGATTACGGTTAACTTTTCATTCTTAGCGCTAAAACCCTTTTAGGTACAAAAACTGAAGAATGTTCTCCTACAAGCAACTGTAAATGAAGAAATACATTACATATTTCCTTGAATGGGAGATTATTTGGAGTCCTTCAATGTAGTTAATTAAATATTTAGCAGCATTACCCTATAAGATACATCAACTGTTTTCAATAATAAGTCTGGAAAAGCAGTAATCCAACGCTAGATTTTGGAAACGCGCTGCGTCCTCAAAACTAAATAAACTATTTGCATTATTTACGTTATATCACTGCGATTCGAACCTAGATCCATTGGCTATCAACCACTGAAGTTTTTTTTTCATCAATTTTCATGTTATTCTATAGATGGAGTACTATTTTCGCTCATAACTAGTTGACTATTTACTTCAAATGATTTTTTAAACAAGCATTAAATGATGGAACCATGCCTTTGAGAGAGGCCACTACCTCTCGCAACAAAAAAATCTTTGCGCGACAGGTGGTCCCCTATCACTTTGGAGGGTGAAAATGTCACTCATGTGGCGTGGATTTTCGAACCGACCCTGCTTCTACCAGGGCGACGTAAACGAAAATTAATGTCTTCCCTTAAAACACCCTGGGAATGCTTTCTTCGGTTTACTCACACGCTTAAAAGGTAGTTGAACGTAGCTCCAATGGCTATTAACCGTCGAAGTTACTTTTTATTTTCCCATCAATTTTCATGTTATTCTATAGATGGAGTACTATTTTCGCTCATAACCAGGTGACTATTTACTTCAAATGATTTTTTAAATTAGCATTAAATGTCGGAGCCATGCCTTTGAGAGAGGCCGCTACCTCTCCCAACAAAAAAATCTTTGCGCGACAGGTGGTCCCCTATCACTTTGTAGGGTGGAGAATGTTACAAGTTGGGGGCGGATGTTCAATAGGCCCTGCTTCTACCAGGGTGACGGAAACGAAAGTTAATGCCTTCTCTTAAAACATGGGAATTCTTCCTTCAGTTTACTCACACCCTTAAAAAAGGACTGGTTGGACGCATATAGACGTGGGGGGAAGCGAGACAGTTTTCCATCATGGTTACAGCTGCAACATAAATGTGTCTCTCTTGACATGAGCCACGGCGCAATAATTGTCAGATCAGCATTGATGGGACCCATTAATTTTTATAAGAAAAAGCCTTCAAGTTTCACATGGCTGTTTGCTTGGGGTGCACCCTACCCAAAACCGTTGGAATGCATTTCAGTGTTTTCTCCCGCATAATCTTTGTCGAGTAACAGGTGGTCGATCTCATCTCCCCCTTCCATAGACGCCTGATGTCGCGACGACTGTATCTGGGACATACATATATACAATAATTTATGACTTCCCTTAAAAATCTCTGGGAATGCATTTTTTTGTGTTTTCTCCCACATAATCTTTGCCGACTAACAAATGTTCAATCTCAGGCCCCTTATTTATGAGGGCCATTAAACATGGCTGCATCCTTTCACATAACATCGACGTCGGGTAACAGGTGGTCGATCTCATCTCCCCCTTCCATAGACGCCTGATGTCGCGACGACTGTATCTGGGACATACATATATACAACAATTTATGACTTCCCTTAAAAAAAACCTGGGAATGCGTGTCGAGACATGTCTTTCCCTTCCATACCACATGTAACATCTTGGGTGGTCCTCCCCTCCCCCCTCCCACCGACGCCTAATGTCGCGACGTGTGTATCTAGAAGGAACCTTTCCTATCTACTATCCTCTGATGTATTTCTTCAATCCCACAAATATTAACATTTAACATATAGTTTTTACATAAAAAATACACGTTATGAGTTTTGGAAGCATTTGTGGTACATAGAAATGACATTTTCACTACTCAAAGTAACTACTATCCCCACTCCACCATTACTATTGTTGTTATTGAATAATTAAAATAGATTTATTATAACTATACCTTCTTTATATTCCCCAATACACATGATAATCACTCAGACATTCCAAAGCAATAAATAAAATGAAACACTAAAAATTAGCAAGTTTGATTTAATTTGAGAGAGAGAGAGAGTAACTCTGTGTGTGTGTTTGTGTGTGTGTGTGTTTGTGTATGTGTGTGTGTGTGTGCGCGCGCGACATTGACATTACACCAAACTTGTGCCCTGCAGAGGCAAAACATACATTCATCTCTGATACACTCCTAATATGAAATGCTATAAAGTGTTGAAGGATAAAACTTTAGCCGTGGAACTGTAAATATGCTTCCTCGCTGCTGTAGCGCTATCAGCTCTGTGTCTGTTCTGCTATCCTGATATTCTCCGGTAGAGCACAAGTAAGCGAGGAGGTAGTAGGCACCGATCTGCTTGCTTTCCGCATTCATTTCGGAATTATTCTAAAAGCATCGTTATCGTCGTGATCGTCGTCGTCGTTGCTTTTGTTGTTACTAGTAATTGCAGTATTCAAAAAGAGTATTGAGTTCATCATTGTAGGATAAATGTTTTATGTTCATTATCATTATTCTATTTTATCTTCTTAGTGATTTTCTATTGGTTCATGTATATATACCTATGTGAGTCAGGTGGGGCATCTCGAGTTTTATGGTGTGTGTGTGTGTGTGTGTGTGTGTGTGTGTGTGTGTGTGGGAAGGGGTTGGGGTGGGGGGAGCACGCTCTTTTATTTGTGCTAACACCATTAGTTGACATTAAAGAGTATGTTAATCACTAATCTTGGTGGAATCTTCCTTTGAAGTTTGTACATAACCTTCTTTAACCCTCTCCCTCTATTTTTCTTTGTGTGTTAGTTTATGGTTTTGTTAACACTATTTATTCATTAAAACAATTCTAATTTACCAGTTAAGATCTCGGTACAGTTCTACTCTCTAGCTCCATTTTAATATTTACAATTTAAATATGATAGCATATCTGCACCTTAGGAGGCAAAATAAGCAGATAAAGGTAAGCAATGTGAATATACCAACTTAATTACTCCTCAATGATGCAATCAATGACTTTAATAGCAATAATAAATATACAGTGTACCTGATATGCCTTCAGGAGGAGTTCTGTTATTTTCATTATTGGACCGTTATATTAAAAGTATGAGTACTACGTGAGTTTGCAGGAAAATAAAGGTATATCTCGCAAGATACGATAAGTCCCTCAGTCTTTAATGACTCCCCGTCGTAGATAGTTTTGGGAAAGAATGCAAGAAATAATGAGCAAGTTATATAATTTCTGCCAGTAGTAGAACGATGTTCCGCCATGTTTACAGAAAGGATATACAGAATAAAAGAACACATATTATGTAGTATATAAGTATATCAGCGACAGCAGCGCAGTCTATGTATGCAGAAGCCTTTACTACCCATACACTTTACAGCATCGCTTAAATGTTTGATCCACCAGAAGTGTATTAGATATGTTGTAATTCTAGCGAAAATATCGATATTATTTCAAGCGGGTTTTTACTAAACGCGGCATTCAGCAATAATGATTGTAGTTTTTGTTAAATGCATTGGTTTGGTGTACAATTTATTTTAAACAAAAAATGGAGCTCTTTCTAAACAAATAAGATTAGTGAATAAAAGGAGAAGTGAAAGGTAAAAATTTACATTTCATTAAATATCGCTAATGGCATCCTAAGGCTTAAAATTGAATTAAAATAAGCAAGCAAAGACCGTATTTCAGCAAAAAAGCATGTATTAGCATTTTGCTTAGAAATCAAGGCTCTAATTATCACTATCACTATTAAACCAACAGCCCGAAATAATGCAGTTTTTGCCGGTAATGCTTTACCCCGCGTTACAATGATTCCATCTTGTATCGAAATGTAAGCTTAGACGTGACAAAAGTCGATACCACGGAGGTGTAAAGAAACATTCCCACCATAATAAATTGCATTATGTATGTACATAAAGAGTATGTAATATAAAGTACAGCACTTTTAAATGTAATTACTCACCAGTAATGCAGGAGGTGTACTCCAGTTCTGAAATTGATCGCATTATCCTGAGGATGGCGTTCCGCAGATTCACTGTCACAAGTGCGACCATCTCCTTTAATCTGGTTTGATCGATACGTGCCGAGATTTCCACCGCGAAAACCTACCATCAGGTGCATTAAAATCATCGGTCCCATGGAAATATTTACGGAACTTCACAACTTGAACTCTGATGACAGGTCCAGACAGCGGTTTCCTTCACTTAGTTTTATTAAGAACCCCCTGTATACGTACTCATCGAGATCACCGTGCTTTTCCAATTTAGTTTTTTTCTTTGCAATCCTATTTCACTGTCTTCAATGTTTCAAAGTTTCTAAGTTTATCTTCCTCCTTGGTCCATCCACTAATTGTTCCTTCAGGTGCGACAAACTCACGATAAACCAGCTTTGGTTTCAACTTGCCCAAGCCGTACTGTTCCCCCAGACAGAGATGTCTTAGCCTTCACACTGTTGTTCTTATGTCCCGTTACAGCAAGGAAGTGTCCAAGGTCAACGTTAGGGGAGTGATGAGGGCGAAAATTGTACTGCAGAACCCCTCACCGAGGACAGTTATAAGTCACTTCAAAAAAAAAAAAAAAACACTGTATTTCGAGATGGGCTATTTCGGGGTTTTACTGCATCATCCTATCATCATTATGGTCATTATTATTATTGTTGTGGATGTTGTTGTGGTTGTTGTTATTGTTGTTGCAGTAATAGTATCGGAGTAGTTAGATTAATCAGTACAACATTACACTCTACCTTAAAAGCGTTCAAAACGCACAGAAGTGTGCTCCCATATATTTTCTTTACATAAACCATACTACTTAGGTGCATGTAGGTATTTATGCCCTTAAATAGATAACATAGGCATTTCCCAAAAGCACAAGTGAGTTGCGTGAAGAATTATCTAAATAATGGTATATTTGGTACCTACCAGTAACAGAACACTTGAGAAGGTGCTATCTGCTGCTCTGATTGGAGAGCACGAAAAAGAATTCTTACAGACATACGAAACATTGTACCATTTGGATGACTAGAGCCAGACTGAAAAACTCAATGCCATAGCCGGAGTTTGAACCACGGGACTCCCGCTGTCCATGCGGTTGCCCTAAATCACTGAGCTACTATGGCCAACATGCCGACATGAGATTATATTCTCCAAATGTCTCGGATGTTTCCCGGTAGACCACTAGGGGTTCTCATATGCTATGAGACACGTACCTTTTGTGGCGACTTACCATGCTGTAAGTACTTAAGTCCCAGGCTTCATAGTTACACCCCTTTTTTAGGTAAATTGATGGACATAATTATTTCTTTCACATTAGTCGTGTGTAGTCTAAGGTTTGAATTAATAGAGCCAGGCTAAAAATTAAATGCCATAGCTGGGACTTGAACCACGGATATCCCGCACTCCCCATATTTCCCATTATCTGAAAGTATGAATGAGAGTGCGAATGTGTGAGTAATCTAATGATTAAACTCAACGAATACGAGTTAACACCTTCGATATGTTCCAAAGGAGAACGTCTGACGATATGACCATTGCAATTAAAGGGGTCGGTATAAATGCACCCCCCCTACACACACACACACACACACACACACACACACACACACACACACACACACACACACACATGACACACACTTGAAATAAATGATATTATCCCAAAGAGTTTTGCACCTATGGGCATTTATATTTACTAAAATCAATGTTTCTGAAAGACATGAACATTAGTGCTTTATATTTAGGCGTACCGATTATAAGACACACTTCCATGTTTTTATGCAATCCTGAAGAATGGAACTTTGAAACGCTGCTGATAGCTGTAAAGGCTGCCTTACAGATCTGTGTACGGCTACCATTGATGCAGTTATCACCTCTCTTTGTGTTCTGTTATCCTAATCAGCTCCAGCGGACCTGGTACCAATGTAAAAGAGTTGGTGCCCATCCTTTTCTTACCGGAAGTCATGCGCCCTATTCACTCTGTACACTAAAATCGAGAACATTTATTCACAAAAGTAGAAGCCGTCAGAATGTTTTTGAGTGGTGTGTAACTGTACTTATATGGGGTGTCATAAACCTGTCCAGGGAGAGCGTAGGAACCTTCTGCAAACACCCTGTTTCTCAAGCCCCGGAGACTTTCTCTCCTGTTGAGGACTGTACTCCTATTGATATTTGAAACGCATTGCAGCTAAGATACACATAGTAATGGTTCTAACGTGTTTCTTTATTTATACTAAAAGGAGAATAATTAATAAAATAAGTAATTGAAATAAATGGATATTCCGACGACTTATTGTAAAAGTAATGGCTGCTTCATTCATTGAGTGCAATCTTGTTGCTGATGCAGCTATCAACTTTGTAGATGTTCGTTCCTTTAACCTGTACTCTTTCTGTATATATGCTGCAACTGTGAACTACTGTATAGAAACGCAAAGATTGTCCCTGTAAGGAATGTGTTGTGGGACAAGGACAGCGAATGTGTGTGGCAGAGAACACTTGCTACACAGGGAGCAGACCGTTAAAAAAACATGCGCCCTCTTCACTCGATACACTAAAATCGGGGAAGATTCATTCACAAAAGTAGAAGCCATCAGAATGTTTTTGAATGGTCTGTAACTGTGCTGACATGGGGTGTCGTAAACCTGTCCAGGGAGGGTGTGATGAGCGTACCATCTACTGTCCTCCACAGGAGAGATAGTCTCCGACGGCTGAGACGCAAGGGTTTGGCGAAGGTTCCCACTCCCTCCCTGGACAGGTTTATGACACCCCATGTCAGCACACTTACAGACCATTCAAAAACATTCAGACGGCTTCTAAAGTCTGTTTTTTAACGTGTGTGCAGTTCCCACTCAAAGAGACCTCAAAGGACCTGATCATTCCGCCCACTAATGACCGTCATAAATCTATCTCCACACTTCAGAAATGGAACACTGACGTTGGGGACCAATATCAACCCCGCTTTCTGAAAATGACAGTTGCATGTCTACTCCGCGTGGAGTCCCAGTTGCCAAAGTTCCAACTTCCTGTTGTTCTGTTTCATTAGGTGCAAGACAGTGATGTTAAAATGTTGCAACCTTGTAGAAAGAACCGTCAGGAGGAGGGTTCATGTTGTAAAACGATTATGAGGGTTCCTCAAAGAAAGCGGCCGCCGTGCACTTGCGTTGAGTAGACAGACTTTACTTTTGTCAATGAATCTTCTCGGTTTTAATGTACAGAGTGATTTCGGCGCATGTTTTTTTAACGGTCTGCTCCCTGTATAGCAGGCGTTCTCTGCCACACACATTCGCTGTCCTTGTCCCACAGCACATTCCTTACAGGGATTTTCTTTGCGTTGCTATACTATACTACTGACATAGGAAAGTAATAAGGAAGTAAAAAGCCTAAACAAATGCCATGAGTCAACCGGTTGTTGCCCTTTAATGTATTTCTAATTTGCAAAATGGCATTTTGTAAATGGTATAGCGTTTAGGGAAGCTGGTGGCAAATGGTACTATGTTGCTGGTGTACTCGTGATGGATGAAAGCTCAAAGCGCTGTCACTGAATAACTAAGAGGAAACTGCGTGCTCACTCTTTAGGAACAGAGTTAACACCTCCTGATATATTGTTATTCTATTCTATTCCTTCTATTCTACTCCCGGAGTTGCCCGCCTCGGTAGCGTAGATGGTAGCATGTCTGCCTCACGTTCAAGAGGTCCCGAGTTCGAATCTCGGTCAGGGTGAGTTACCTGGATAAGGTTTTTTCAGGGGTTTTCCCTTATCCTTCAAGACGAATGTCGGGTAACTCTAAGCTCCATGGACCCTGGACTCATTTGAGCATCATACCACACAATTCATTCACTGTCCGATATAACTTAACGTTGGGGCGGACGTTAAAGAAGAAAAAAAAAAAAACTCCGAGAGTTGGTGCCTCCTCGGGAGATAATCGTTATACTCGTTTGCCGCTGTTTTGTTGAACGTGGAGCTGTCAGAAATCAAATTTACGATTATTATTATTAATTATTATTATATAATATTGTTGTTATTGTAGTTGGAGTGGAGCACAAGCTATAGTTTTGATAATTAAGTGTAACAATACTCACTCCAACTTAACAACGTTCATAACACCCAGTTACACACTCCCATACGTTTTAGTTGTGTAAACTTTATAAAGTAAGCTCAGGTATTTGTGGCTTTGAAGAAATAAGTCAGGCATTTCCAAAAATCACAAGTGAGTTTCGTATACAAGTGTCTAAGTAATGGTGTTAGGTATAATTTCTGCCAATTTATACTCCAAAACTGAGGTATGGATATTTGAGAAGGTGGCATCAGCTCACTGGACCAGGATGTAGTAACAGAACATGTAAGGTGTAATAACTGTATCTCTGATAAAACCCTAGTAACAGCACGCAGTTTCGTTATAGTCATACAACAACAACGCTTTAAGCTTTCATTCGTCACAGTTGCACAAGAAACATAGTACCAGTGGCCATCAGCTTCCTAGTCGTAATAATATTTACAGCTGAAAACTCCGTTTTGTAAATTAGAAATTCACTAAAAGTCAACAATTGGTATATAGAATGCACCTGTTTATACAGTATTTTTACATTCATACTTCTTCATTCTGTCAATAGTACAACAATGAGCGATCACCTCGTTCACATTTGTACAAAATCTACGGAAAGAGTATAGGATAAAAGAACACATACAGAGTTGATAACTCAATCAGTAGCAAGAGTGCAGTCAATGCATGCAGTAGCCGTTACTTTTACAATTTACAACCTCGTTCCAGACTTTCATCCATCAGGATTGCATCAGAAATATTTTAACTTTGGCATAATTGTTGGGGTCCTTTATAAACACTAATTTTAAATATCTGTCGATTTCCTTTCTCCTTTGCTTTGTTGTTAACATAGCCTTATGAAAAAAAATATTACATTTTTTGTGAAAATGAAAATGCTTTCCATTACTTGTTGAAGCACAAATTGGTAGTCAATGTAGAAACTTGAAATAAATTGTATTTTCCCAGAGAGGCTTGCCTAGAACTGCGGCATTTCTATTTATTAAAATCAATGCTTCTGCAAGACATCAGCATAAGTGCGATATTTTTGTACATACCAATTATAAGATACTTCCACATTTTGATGCAATCCTGAATAATGGAACTTTGAAACACTGCTGTAAGTTATAAACAGTGTCTTATTGATCTGTGCACGAATACCATTGATGCAGTCATCACCTCTCTTTGTGTTCTGTTATTCTAATCTGTTCCAGCGGACCCAGTACCAATGTGAAACACGAGGTACTACTCGGTGCCCATCTTATTCTTTCCGGAACCCAGTTGTTCTATTGGTAAATCGTCTGATGAATTTCTTCAATCCCACAAATATTACATTTAACGTATAATTTTTACATAAAAAATACAAGCTTTGGCCGTTTTGGGTACTTATAAATTACATTTTCACTACTCCAAGTCACTACTATTACCACTCCACTGTTACTATTGTTTTTGAATAATTAAAATAGATTTATTAGAACTATACTTTCTTTATATTCCACAATACACATGATAATCACTGAGAAAATCCAAAGCAATAAATAAAATGAAACACTAAAAATTAGCAAGTTTAATTTAATTTGAGAGAGGGAGGAACTGTGAGCGCGCGCGCGTGTGTGTCTGTGTGTGTGTGTGTGTGTGTGTGTGTGTGTGTGTGTGTGTGTGTGTGTGTCTGTGTGTGTGTGTGTGTGTGTGTGTGTGTGTGTGTGTGTGTGTGACATTGACATTACACCATACTTGTGTCCTGTGAGGCAAAACATACATTCATATCTCTGATACACTATTATTATTATTATTATTATTATTATTATTATTATTATTATTATTATTATTATTATTATTATTATTATTATTATTATTATTATTATTATTATTATTATTATTATTATTATTATTATTATTATTATTATTATTATTATTATTATTATTATTATTATTATTATTATTATTATTATTATTATTATTATTATTATTATTATTATTATTATTGGTGTTGTTGTAATTTACGTCCTCCAACGTTGTCATATCCGACGATGAATGAATGGAATGGGTGAAATGATGTTCAAATGAGCCCGGGGTTCATAGAGCTTAGAGTTACCCAACATTCGTCTTTCAGGATAAGGGAAGACCCCGGAAAAACCTTATCCAGTTAAATCACCCTGACTGAGATTCGAACTCGGGACCTCTTGAAGGTGAAGCAGACATGCTCCCACTACGCTACCGAGGCGGGCGTACACTGCTAGTATGAAATGCTATAAAGTGTTGAAGTTGAAAGCTTTCGCCATGGAACTGTAAATTTGCTTCCTGACTGTTGTAGCGCTATCAGCTCTGTGTCTGTTCTGCTATCCTGGTAGTCTCCGGTAGAGCACAAGTAAGCGATGGGGTAGTAGGTACCGATCTGCTTGCTTTCCGCATTCATTTCGGAATTATTCACCTTTACTTGCGGGAGAGATCGGCTTATTCCTTCAACTCTAAAAGTATCGTTATCGTCGTGATCGTCATCGTCATCGTTGTTGTTGTTGTCGTTGTCGTTACTTAAGTTGTCATTAGTAGTTGCAGTATTCATAAATATTATTGAGTTCATCATTGTGGAATAAATGCTTAGTGTTCGTTATCATCTTTGTATTACTTCTTAGAGATTTTCCAGTGGTTCTTTTATATATACCTAGGTGAATCAGCTGCGCATTATTCTCGAGCTTTATGGTGTGTATGTGTGTGTGTGTTTGTGTGTTTGTGTGTGTGTTTGTGTGTGTGTTTGTGTGTGTGTGTGTGTGTGTGTGTGTGTGTGTGTGTGTGTGTGTGTGTGTGTGTGTGTGTGTGTGTGTTTTTGTTTGTTTGTTTGTGGCCTGAGGAGGAGGGGGTCGGTGCGCGCGCCCTTGTATTTGTGCGAACACAATTAGTTAACATTAAAGAGTCTGTTAATCACCAATCTTGGTGGAATCTTCCTTTGAAGTTTGTACATAACCTTCTTTAACCCACCCTCTCTTTCTCTTTGTGTGTTTGTTTATGGTTTTGTTAACACTATTTATTCATTAAAATAATTCTAATTTATCAATTAAGATCTCAGTACAGTTCTACTGTGTATCTCTATTTTAATATTTTCAATTTAAATATGATAGCATATCTGCACCTTAGGAGGCAAAATAAGCAGATAAAGGTAAGTACTGTTAATATGCCAATTTAATTACTCCTCAATGATGAAATCAATGACTTTAATAGCAATAATTAATACACATTGTACCTTATATGCTTCCAGCAGGAGATCTATAATTTTTATAATTGACCGTTATACAAAAAGTGTGAGTGTTATGTGAGTTTGAAGGAGTAAATACAAATATTTCTCGCAAGATACGATAACTCTCTGTCTTTGCTGACAAGCCATCGTAGTTAGTTTTGGGAAAGAAAGCAAGAAGTAATGGGCAAGTTATATAATTTCTGACAGTAGTAGAACGATGTTGCACCATATCCACAGAAAGGATGTACACAATAAAAGAACACATATTATGTAGTATATAAGTATATCAGCGACAGCAGCGCATTCTATGTATGCAGAAGCCCTTACTACACATACGAAAAGTTAGAAAAATCGATCAGAAGATGTCTTTTACTCCAATTTTTCATTCCAGCGAAAATATCGCTATTACTCCAAGTGGATTGTTATTAAGCGTGGCATATAGTAATAATGATTATAATTTTCGTTAAATGTATTGGTTTAGTGTACCATTTGATTTTAAACAAAAATGGAGCTCTTTCTAAACAAATAGGTTAGTGAATAAAAGGAGATGTGAAAGGTAAAAATTTATATTTCATTAAATATCGCTGATGGAATCTTAAGGCTTAAAATTGAATTAAAATAAGCAAGCAAAGACCGTATTTCAGCAGAAAAAAATTCATAAGCATTTTGCTTAGAAATCCGGGCTCTAATTATCACTATCATTATTAAACCAGCAGCCCAAATTAATGCGGTTGTTGCCCGTCATGCTTTATCTCCGCGTTACTATGCTTCCACCGTGTCTCGAAATGTGAGCCTAGATGTGACAAAGGTCGGAACCACGGAGGTGTAAGGAAACATTCGCACAATAATACATTACATTAGTTTGGTACATAAAGACGTATGTAATATAAAGTACAGCACTTTTAAATGCAGTTACTCACCAGTAATGCAGGAGGTGTATTCCAGTCCGGAAATTGATGGCATTATCCTTAGGATGGCATTCCGGAGATTCACTGTTACACGAGCGAGCATCTCCCTTAATCTGGTTTGATTGATACCGTGTCGAGATTTCCACTGCGAAAACCAACCATCAGATGCTATAAAATCATCGGTCCCATGCAAACCTTTATGGAACTTCACAACTTGAACTCTGATGACAGGTCCAGACAGCGGTTTCCTTCACTTAGTTTTATTAAGAACCACGTGTATAAGCACTCATCGAGATCACTGTCTTTACCAAATTTAGTTCTTTTCTTTGCAATCCTATTTCACTGTCTACAATGTTTCAAAGTTTCTAAGTTTATCTTCTTCTTTTGTTCATCCACTAATTGTTCCTTCAGGTGCGACACACTCACAGGACAAACCAGCTTTGGTTTTAACTTGCCCAGGTCGTACAACTCCCCCAGACAGAGATGTCTTTGCCTTCCACACTGTTGTTCTTATGTCCCGTTACAGCAAGGAAGTGTCCAAGGTCAACGTTGGGAGAGCGATGAGGGCGAAAATTGTACTGCAGAACCCCTCACCGAGGACAGTTATAATTCAACTTTCAAATGTTACAAAAAAAAAACGGTATTTCGGACCGCGCTATTTCGGGGTTTTACTGCATCATCCCATCATCATTATCGACATTATCATTATTATTGTTGTTGATGTTGTGGTTGTTTTTATTGTTGTTGCAGTAATAGTATCGGAATAGTTAGATTAATCAGTACAACATTACACTCTGCCTTAAAAGCGTTCAAGACGCACAGAAGTGTGCTCCCATATATTTTCTTTACATAAACCATACTACTTAAGTGCATGTAGGTATTTATGCCCTTAAAGAGATAACATAGGCATTTCCCAAAAGCACAATTGAGTTGCGTGAAGAATTATCTAAATAATGGTATATTTGGTATCTGCCAGTAACAGAACACTTAAGAAGGTGGTATCTGCTGCTCTGATTGGAGAGCACGCAAAAGAATCCTTACAAACATACGAAGCATTGTACCATTTGGATGACTAGAGCCAGACTGAAAAATTCAATACCATAGCCGCAGTTTGAACCACGGTACTCCCGCTCTCCATACGGTTGCACTAAATCACTGAGCTACTATGGCAAAGATGCCAACATGACATTATATTCTCCAAATGACTCGTATGTTTTCCGGTAGGCACTAGGGTTTCTCATATGCTATGAGACACGTACCTTTTGTGACGACTTACTATGCTGTAAGTGCTTAAGTCCCATGCTTCACAGTTGAACCACTTTTTAGGTAAATTGATGGAAATAATCATTTCTTTCACATTAGTCGCGTGTAGTCTAAGGTTTGAATTAATAGTGCCAGGCTGAAAAATTAAATGCCATAGCCGGCACTTGAACCACGGATCTCCCGTTCTCCCCATATTTCCCAGTATCTGAAAATGTGAATAAGAGTGCGAATGTGTGAGTAATCTAATGATTAAAACTTAACGAATACGAGTTATCACCTTCGATATGTTCCCAAGGAGAACGTCTGACGATATGACCATTGCAATTAAAGGGGTCGGTATAAATGCAACCCCCCCCCCCCACACACACACACACACACACACACACACACACACACACACACACACACAAACACACGCACATGACACACACTTGAAGTAAATTATATTATCCCTAAGAATTTTGCACCTATGGGCATTTATATTTACTAAAATCAATGTTTCCGAAAGACATGAACATTAGTGCTATATATTTAGGCATACCGATTATAAGACACACTTGCATATTTTTATGCAATCCTGAAGAATGGATGAAAGTTGTAAAGGCTGCCCTATTGATCTGTGTACGGCGACCATTAACGCAGTTATGACCTCTCTGTGTGTTCTGTTATCCTAGTCAGCTACAGCGGACCTGGTACCAATGTAAAACAGTTAGCGCCCATATTTTTCTTACCGAAACTCATTTGTATTTTGGTAGATCATCTAATTTATTTCTTCAAATCCACAAATACTAACATTTAACGTATAATTTTCACACAACCAAAATAAAAGTTATGGATGTTTTGGAGGCATTTAAGGAACCTACATAAAAATGTCATTTTCACTACCGTAACAACAACTACTTTACCACTACAGTGTTATCATTGTTACTGAATAATTAGGATAGATTTCATTATGACTATACTTGCTTTATATTCCACAATACGCATGATAATCACTGAGAAAATCCAAAGCAATAAGTAAAACGAAGCATTAAAAATTAGGCGGTTTGATTTGAGTGTGTGTATGTGTGTGTGCGTATGTGTGTTTTTTCTCTCTTTATTAATATCAACTGCATGGCCCATTACATGGTAATATTACATACATTACATTACATAATTTCATTATTAATTTACAGTTCAATTTTCATTTTATAAGCTTAACTGACTTGTTTCGTAATTTATTTTTGAGATATACACCTTTGAGTTTTTGCTAACCTATATCTTTGTAGTTCCTTTCTCTAGTTTACTAGTCAATTCTTACATCGCATTGTTTTATAGTATCCTTGTAGTCTTATCACTAATTCAATTAGTATATTTATAAATATATTGAATTTGAAATTAACTACCCTTTTATACGTTAATTGAATGATTATATTTGCAGAATGGTTTCAGGTATTGTGCGCTATGTTCCTGGTTGGTTGTGGGCCATTTTCCTCCTTGTTTGAGCATTTCTGCCACCAATAGAAATCTCTGCTGTTGTGTGTCTTTACATTCAAAGATTAAATGGTTAACTGTTTGTCGGAGGTTACTGCATGTACATTTTGAATCATCAAAAATGTGAAACCTTGATACCGAAATTAAAGGATTGCAATAAGTAAAGAATCATGATGGATCTCAAAGGAATGTTCGTTCTTTGTTACAACACGTGCAATGGCAGTTGAGTCGAATAGCAGTTTGGGAGGATAGTTGTTATAACAAAAGAAATATAAGAAACAGTGTCCTTAGCAGATTTCTAAAGGGAACTTTTTGAATGAGGTATTCTTCGGTCCGTAATAATAAGGACCGCGACAAAATGGTCACAAAGGGAATCTTTGGTTGAATGAAGAGGGCTTTCAGAAAGTGAAAGTGACATATACACCCACACGCGGAGCTGTGGACAAGTCTTCGGCGTCAGGCCGATTAGAGCACTTCGTGGCTGGCAAGCCATTGAAATAGTGCGAGGCATGAGGGCGATTAGGGCAGTCCTCTTGTTCTGTCTTGGGCCAGGCATACCAGAAATGAGAGAAGATATTTGTCGGTTCATATATACGTGAGGAACGAATAAATTTTATCGAGTAATAAACATTCCGCCTTCAGTAACTCTAAACAGGGATATTGGTAACCCTTGGTCGGCAACTTCAAGTTCGATGTTCGGATAAAAGAAGCAGTCAATAAATCAGTTTGAAACGGGCATTCCAGTGTCAATAAAACCATCCTTCTCACACATATCCACGCATAACCTCTGAGAAACCTCATTGCTTACCCTGAGCTAAACACTATTTGTTTAAAACTATCCCGTAAAAGTGGAACGATTTGCTCGCCAATATAAGTAGCTTCAAATTGTCGCGCCAACATGGAAATTTGTTCGTCAATCATTTTCGCTTCAACCTGTATAGGTAGTCCTTAGTTTTTACATGACCTGAGATTATAGCAGTAACTTCTGGTGTAATGGGAAGTTTTCTCTTTAACCTATCTTTGATATTTGGGAGGAAGGTTTTACAGAGAGCCCCTTTGTTTGTGTTGTTCCACCTATGTTGCCATTTTTCATGTCCTATTTCTTTTATGGCTGCTTTGATCATCGACCTCGGAACCTCATTGTAAATGATTCGCAGTCCTTCATCTTGAGCAGCTGCCTTGGGCAATTTTTCAGCCATCGTTTCCAGGTATTCCTACATGGACTTTCAGCTATTTGAAGTGCATTCTCCAATGAGCTTGTTGCAGGGATGTTAGAGTGGCTACAATGTCCTCCACGACTGAGTTGTGCTTGATGTTCTTACCTAAGTCTATATTGTTATAAGCTCTTGTAGCACTTTCAATATAGCTATTTGTTCTGCTATGTTATTTGAGCACTTGATATCCAATCTATATTTTAGTTGAAGGATAAGTGCTTCATGTGTGAACACCACTGTTGCAGCTTTGTTACCACTGTTGTTACTTATATGTTCTGTTACGTTGTTCTTCTCCAGGGAGTTGGTGCATCCTTGAGAAAATATACCCGTAGCAGCAGTATTGGTGGATATGAAGAAATGAAATTCTACGTTCCTCAATTATGTAAGTAATTCTTTACGCAACTCTCCGCTGCTTCTCGGAACTGCCTGACTTATTTCTTTAAAGACAAGACTACCTGCACTTTCTTTATGAAGGTCACGTAACTAAAATATATGGGAGTGCACTTCTGTATGTTTTGAACGCTGTTAAGGTACAGTTATACTTATTTATAAAAGCTACTGCTTCTGTTACTACTATTATTGTTATTATCATCATCATTATTTATTATCATCATTATCACCATTATTATCATTATCATCACTATCATTATTGTCGTTTCAGTTATTGTTGTTTTCGATGCATATTTAGAATATCCTAGTTACAGATACGCTTATATTCCACAATACGCATCGTAATGAACTAAAATAAATCCAAAGCTTTGCAGCTAAGATAAACTTAGAAATGGTTCTAACATGATTCTTTATATGTACTAATAAAAAATAATGAAGAAAATAAGTAATTGAAATAAATGGAACTTCCGACAACTTTTTTCAATTTCCCTTTCTTTTTTTTCTAAATTAACGTTTATACAGGACATCAACAATAATCCCAGACAATTAGGTATGCCAATGCTAAAACATTTCTAATACGCTCCTGATGGATGAAACACTGAAACGATGTTGTATATGTAAAAGTAACGGCTGTTGCATGCATTGAGTGCGCTTTTGTTGCTGATACAGTTATCAACTCTGTAGGTGTTTGTTCTTTTATCCTATACTCTTTCTGTATATATGCTGCAACTGTGAACGAGATGGTACGCTCATCGTTGTACTATTGACACAAGAAAGTAATCATAAAGTAAAAAGTCTAAGGAAATACCATCTATCAATCGACTGTTACATTTTAATGTATTTCTAATTTATAAAATGACGTTTTGTAAATAGTATAACGTTTAGGGAAGCTGGTGGCAAATGGTACTATGTTTCTTGTGCACTCGTGATGGATGAAAGCTCGAAGCGCTGTTGCTGAATGACCGAAAGGAAACTGCGTGCTCATCTGTCAGGAATGGAGTTCACACCTGCTCATATATTCTGTTATTCTATTCTACTCCGGGAACTGGTGCCTCTTTGGGAGATAATCGTTTTACTCGTTTGCCGTTGTTTTGTTGGATGTGGAACTGGCAGAAAATAAATTTACCAGGACTGTGTATCTTGTGCGCTTTTTATTTAGAGAATGTAATGTTATACTTGTATACAGTACTACTGCTGCAACTATTAGTAGTGTTATGTAGTAGTAGTAGTAGTAGTAGTAGTAGTAGTAGTAGTAGTAGTAGTAGTAGTAGTAGTAGTAGTAGTAATAATAATAATAGTAATAATAATGATGATGATAATAATAAATAATAATAATAATAATAATAATAATAATAATAATAATAATAATAATAATAATAATAATAATAATAATAATAATAATAATAATAATAATAATAATAATAATAATAATAATAATAATAATAATAATAATAATAATAATAATAATAATAATAATAATAATAATAATAATAATAATAATAATAATAATAATAATAATAATAATAATAATAATAATAATAATAATAATAATAATAATAATAATAATAATAATAATAATAATAATAATAATAATAATAATGACGTTGATGATGAAGATGATGATGAAGATGATGATGGACGATGCTGATGATGCGCGCCTCGGTGGCGTAGATGGTAGCGTGTCTGCCTCACGTTCAAGAGGTCCCGAGTTCGAGTCTCGGTCAGGGTGAGTTACCTGGATAAGGTTTTTCCGGGGTATTCCCTTATCCTTCAAGACGAATGTCGGAGAATTCTAACCTCCATGGACCCTGGGCTCATATGAGCATCATTTCAGCCAATTCGTTCACCGTCGGATATGACTTTAACGCTGGAGGACATAAATTACGAAAAAAATGATGATGATGATGATGATGATGATGATGATGATGGTGATGGTGATGATGATGATGATGATGATGATGATGATAGCATAAGTAATTGGTGCGTGCGCTGCCATATGTTTCAGTTACGTAAATTATAAACTAAGTACAGGTATTTTTGGCTTTGAAGAAGTAAGTCATCCAATACCTAAATCACAAATGAGTTTCCCAAGGAATTATTAAAACAATGCTGGTAGGTATAATTTCATTTCTGCAATATCCACTAAAACTGCTGCTACGGATATCTCACAAGGCGGCACCAACTCGGTAGAGCTGAATAGAGTAACAAAACGTCTAAGGTGGTGGTAACTCCATCAGTAACAAGAGTGCTTTCAATTCATGCAGCAGCCGTTACTTTTACAATTTACAACATCGTTCCAGACTATCATCCATCAGGATTGCATCGGAAATGTTTTAACTTTGGCATTATTGTTGGGGTCCTTTATAAACACTAATCGTAAATAATTTCGTTTTCCTTTCTCCTGTGCATTGTTTTTAATATAGTTTTATGAAAAACATATTACATTTTTCGGCAAAATGAACAGCCTTTCCATTACTTATTTAAGCACAAATTGGGGGTCAATGTACAAACTTGAAATAACTTGTATTTTCCCAGAGAGTGATGCTTAGAAATGCTGCATTTCTATTTATTAAAATAAATGTTTCTGCAAGACATCAACGTAAGTGCGATATTTTTGTACATACCGATTATAAGATACTTCCACATTTTGATGCAATCCTGAATAATGGAACTTTGAAACGCTGCTGGAAGTTATAAACAGTGTCTTATTGATTTGTGTACGACTACCATTGATGCAGTTATCACCTCTCTCTGTGTTCTGTTATCCCAATCTGCTCCAGCGGACCTGGTACCTATATGAAACTGGAGGTGTTACTCGGTGCCCATCTTATTCTTTCCGGAACCCAGTTGTTCTATTGGTAAATCGTCTGATGAATTTCTTCAATCCCACAAATATTAACATTTAACGTATAATTTTTACATACAAAATACAAGTTTTGGCCGTTTTGGTACATATAAATTACATTTTCACTACTCCAAGTCACTACTATTACCACTCCACTATTACTATTGTTATTGAATAATTAAAATAGATTTATTAGAACTATACTTTCTTTATATTCCACAATACACATCATAATCACTGAGAAAATCCAAAGCAATAAATAAAATGAAACACTAAAAATTAGCAAGTTTTATTTAATTTGAGAGAGAGGAACTCTGAGCGCGTGCGTGCGCGCGTGTGTGTATGTGTGTGTGTGTGTGTGTGTGTGTGTGTGTGTGTGTGTGTGTGTGTGTGTGTGTGTGTGTGTGTGTGTGTGTGTGTGACATTGACATTACACCAAACTTGTGTCCTGCTGAGGCAAAACATACATTCATATCTCTGATACACTCCTAATATGAAACTCTATAACGTGTTGAAGGATAAAGCTTTCGCCATGGAACTATAAATATGCTTCCTCACTGCTGTAGCGCTATCAGCTCTGTGTCTGTCCGGTAGAGCACAAGTAAGCGAGGAGGTATAGTAGGCACCGATCTGCTTGCTTCCCGCATTCATTTCGGAATTATTATTCACCTTTACTTGCGGGAGAGATCTGCTTAGTCCTTCAACTCTAAAATTATCGTTATCGTCGTGATCGTCATCGTCGTCGTTGTTGTGTCGTTGCTTTTGTTGTTATTAGTAGTTGCAGTATTCATAAAGATTATTGAGTCCATCATTGTGGAATAAATGTTTTAAGTTCATTATGATTACTCTATTTCAACTTCTTAGTGATTTTCTAGTGGTTCATGTATATATACCTAGGTGAGTCAGCTGCGCATTATTCTAGAGTTTTATGGTGTGAGTGTGTGTGTGTGTGTGTGTGTGTGTGTGTGTGTGTGTGTGTGTGTGTGTGTGTGTGGCGTAAGGGGGTAGGGGTGGGGTGCGCGCTTGTATTTGTGCGAACACCATTAGTTAACATTAAAGAGTCAGTTAATCACCAATCTTGGTGGAATCTTCATTTGATGTTTGTACATAACCTTCGTTAACCCTCTCTCCCTCTCTTTCCTTTTGTGTGTTTGTTTAAGGTTTTGTTAACATTATTCATTAAAATAATCCTAATTTAGCAGTTAAGATCTCGGCACAGTTCTACTCTGTATCTCTATTTTAGTGTTTACAATTTAAATATGAAAGCATATTCGCACCTTAGGAGACAAAATAAGGAGATAAAGGTAAGTAATGTTAATATACCAATTTGATTACTTCTCAGTGATTAAATCCATGACTTTAATAGCAATAATAAATACACAGATTACCTCATATGTTTTTAGGAGGAGTTCTGTAATTTTTATTATTAGACAGTTATACCCAATGTGCGAGTATTATGTGAGCTTGAAGGAGTTAATACAAATATTTCTCGCAAGATACGATAACTCTCTCAGTCTTTATTGACTGAGTAGATAGTTTTGAGAACGAATGCAAAAAGTAATTAGCCAGTTATATAATTTCTGCCAGTAGTAGAAGGATGTTGCACCATATCCACAGAATGGATGTACACAATAAAAGAACACATATTATGTAGTATGTAAGTATATCAGCGACAGCAGCGCACTCTATGTATGCAGAAGCCCTTACTACCCATACACTTTACTGCATCGCTTAAATGTTTCATCGACCAGAAGTGTATCAGAAATGTTGTACTTCTTTTATAATCGGCATGGCTAAATGTTTGGGATTAACATGGACGTCCTTTGTAAACACTAATTTTTATATTAGAAAAAGAAAAGTTAGAACAATCGATCAGAAGATGCCTCTTATTCCAATTTTTCATTCCAGCGAAAATATCAATATTATCCCAAGCGGATTGTTATTAAACGCGGCATTCAGCAATAATGATTGTAATTTTCGTTAAATTCATTGGAAGAAATTAAAGAAAAAATGGAGCTCTTCTTAAACAAATAGATTAGAATAAAAAGAGCTGTGAAAGCTAAAACTTATATTTCATTATATATCGCTTATGGAAACCTAAGGCTTGAAATTGAAATAAAATAAAATAGGCAAACAAAGACCCTATTTCAGCAGAGAAGCATTTACAAGCATTTTGCTTAAAACTTCTGGCTCTAATTATGGCTATCATTATTAAACCAGCAGCCCAAATTAATGCGGTTGTCGCCTGTCATGCTTTATCCGCAAGTTACAATGATTCCAACGTATATCGAAATGTGAGCTTAGATGTGATAAACGTCGATACCACGGAGGTGTAGCGAAACATTCGCACAATAATACATTACAGTAGGTAGATACATAAAGACGTATGTAATATAAAGTATAGCACTGTTAAATAGAGTTACTCACCAGTAATGCTGGAGGTGTATTCCAGTCCTGAAATTGATCGCATTATCCTGAGGATGGCGTTCTGTAGATTCGCTGTCAGAACAGCTAGCATCCCCCTTAATCTAGTTTAATTGATACCGGGAAAACCAACAATCAGATACATTAATAACATCGGTGCCATGCAAACCTTTATGGAACTTCACAACTTGAACTCTAATGACTGCTCCGGACAGAGGTTTCCTTCACTTAGTTTTATTAAGAATCATCGAGATCACCGTCTGTATCCAATTTAGTTTAATTCTTTTTCTTTGCAATCCTATTTCACTGTCCAAAATATTTCAAAGTTTTAAAGTTTAACTTCCACTTTCGTCCATCCACTAATTGCTCCTTTAGGTGCGACACAGTCACGCGATAAACCAGTTTTGGTTTCCCCGGTTTTTACGCGAGCGGTTACTTCTAGTTCATGGCCTACTGAATTCCTTTTACGCTTCTATGACAATTTTGGTATTCACAACACGCGAGTTTACACCTAAAAGGCGTGATTGATTCTGAAATAATATTTTAAAAGCCAAGGTTTTACAATTCCCCCAGACAGAGATGTCTTAGCCCTTACACTGTTGTTTGCATGTCCCGTTATAGCAATTAAGTGGCCAAGGTCAACGTTAGGGGTGCGATGAGGGTAAAAATTGTACTGCAGAACCGCTCACTGGGAACATTTATAAATTAAACATTCAAAGGTAAACAAACATGAATACAAATAAATTTAAAGAATAAGGTTTTATTTTTCGGGGGACATACATGCCCGGCGTTAAATCTGAATCCACGGAATTACGGACCTCGCTGTTTCGGAGTTTAACTGCATCATCATCATCATCATCATCATCATCATCATCATCATCATCATCATCATCATCATCATCATCATCCTCATCACCACCACCACCATCATGATCATCATCATCATCATAATTATTATTACTATTATTATTATTATTATTATTATTATTATTATTATTATTATTATTATTATTATTATTATTATTATTATTATTATTATTATTATTATTATTATTATTATTATTATTATTATTATTATTATTATTATTATTATTATTATTATTATTATTATTATTATTATTATTATTATTATTATTATTATTATTATTATTATTATTATTATTATTATTATTATTATTATTATTATTATTATTATTATTATTATTATTATTATTATTATTATTATTATTATTATTATTATTATTATTATTATTATTATTATTATTACTATTGTTTTTATTATTATTGTTTATGTTATTGTTTTTGTTGCAGTAATAGTATCAGAGTAATTATATTTATTAGTATGCCATTTACACACTCTACCTTAAAAGCGTTCAAGACACACAGAAGTAAACCTTTCTACTTAGGTGCATGTAGGTATTTATGCCCTTAAAGAGATAACATAGACATTTCCCAAAAGCACAAGTGAGTTGTGTGAAGAATTATCCAAATAATGGTATATTTGGTATCTGCCAATAATAGAACACTTGAGAAGGTGGTATCTGCTGCACTGATTGGAGAGCACGCAAAAGAATCCTTACAGACATACGAAACATTGTACCATTTGGATGAATAGAGCCAGACTGAGAAAAGCAATGCCACAGCCGGGATTTGAACAACGGATCTCCCGCTCTCTGTGCGGTTGCTCTAAACCACTGAGCTACTATGGCCAACATGCCGACGTGACATTAACTTCTCCTACTGAATCGTATATTTCCCGGTAGACCCATAGGGGTTCTTATATGATATGAGACACGTACCTTTTTTTATCTTTTTTTATTTTTTTATTTTTTTGTTTGTTTGTTATTTTACGTCCTCCAACGTTAAGTCATATCGTACGGTGAATGAAATGGGTGAAATGATGCTCAAATGTGTCCAGAGTCCATGGAGCTTAGAGATACCCGACATTCGTCTGTAAAGATAAGGGAAAACCCCGTAAAAAACATTATCCAGGTAACTCACCCTAACCGAGATTCGAACTCGGGACCTACTGAACGTGAGGTAGACATGCTACCATCTACGCAACCGAGGCGGGCTACATACCTTTGTGGCGACTTACTATGCTGTAAGTACTTAGGCTTCTTAGTTATGCTACTTTTTTATGTAAATAATTATTTCTTTCACACTAGTCGTGTGTAGTCTAAGGTTTGAATTAATAGAGCCAGACTGAAAAATTAAATGCTCCAGCCGGGATTTGAACCACAGATCTCCTGCTCTCTCCATCTTTCCCAGTATCTGAAAATATGAATGAGAGTGCGAATGTGTGAGTGATCTAATGATTAAAACTCAATATATACGAATTAACACCTTCGATATGTTCCAATGGAGAACGGCTGGCGATATGACCATTGCAGTTAAACACAACACACACTTGAAATAAATGCTCTTATCCCAAAGAGTGTTGCACCTATGGGCATTTATATTAACTAACATCAATGTTTCTGAAAGATATGAACATTAGTGCTATATATTTAGGCATACCGATTATAAGACACACTTGCATATTTTTATGTAATCCTGAAGAATGGAACTTTGAAACGCAACTGAAAGTTGTGTAGGCTGTGTTATTGATCTGTTGATGTAGTTATCACTTCTCTCGTGTTCAGTTATCCTAGTCTGCTCCACGGCCCTGTTATCAATATGAAACAGGAGGAGGTACTCCGTGCCCATTTTGTTCTTTCCCGAACTCATTTGCTTTTTAGTAGATCTCTGATATATTTCTTCAAATCCACAAATACTAATATTTAACGTATAATTTTCACATAAGAAGATTAAACTTTATGGATGTTTTGGAGGCATTTAAAGTACATATAACTGTCATTTTCACTACTATAACAACTACTACTATTACCACTACAGAATTACTATTGTTATTGTATAGTTAGGATAGATTTCATTATGATCATACTTACTTTATATTCCATAATACACATGAAAATCACTGAGAAAATCCAAGGAAATAAATAAAACGAAGCATTAATAACTAGGCGATTTGATTTGAGAGAGAGGAAGTGTGTGTGTGTGTGTGTGTGTGTGTGTGTGTGTGTGTGTGTGTGTGTGTGTGTGTGTGTGTGTGTGTGTAAAGGAGGAGGTAGTAATGTATGGAGCTGCTCGTTTTCTGAGCATTCTTTTCGGAATTACTCACCTTTACTTCCGGAAAACATTTGCTTATTCTTTAGACGATAAAAGTATCCATATCGTCATCATTCTCATCGTCGTAGTTGTTGTTTTTGTTGTTATTAGAGATGCAGTAGCCATAGTAGTGCTGAGTTTATCGTTGTGGAAGAAATGTTTTGCGTTCATTATCATTATTCTATATCATCTTCTTGTTGGTCTTCTAGCGGTTCGTATATATAAGGTAGAGGTAGGATTTCATTATTGAGTGGATTCGGTACTTAGGACACGATGCTGGGCCCATTATTCCTGTGCCCCCAAGTGGGACACCCCCGGGAGGAAGGATGAGGCGAAGGAGACTGAGGGCGGCTGACACAAGGAGTAACGACGGTACAGAGGGCAGGGTCCGTACAGTTTACTTGGATAGAGACTTCCATAGACAGGTCATAACAACGAACGAGCTCCCCTACTGTGGGACTGCCCAGCAGCCGAGCCTCAAAGGTCCCAGGCAGGCGATCCGAGCCCCACAGGTCCGTGGCTGGCGGTCCCGAAATGGTCCCAGTAGAGGAGCAAAGACCGGCAACTGACCTACCTGAGGAGGAAGTAGTTTTCCTAAAAGCATATCACTCTGCCATGTACCGCCGAGACACCCGCCGACACTTCTACACTGAAAGAGACCACCAGATGAGAGATGATGTGAAATGATAATGGAGATGAAATGAGGGGACAGGAAATTCGGGAAATGTAACTAACCTGCCCAGCATTCGTCTGGTGACCCGATAAAATCGCCGAAAATACCATGGGTTAGGTAGATGGGCCACGGGAATGGAACCCGGGCTGCCGAATGCGAGCTACAGACGAAACTACCTGAGCCATCCCGCTCTGTAAGTTAAAGGTAAAGGTACCCCCCCCCCCCACCCATGCTAGGCCATACGGCCTCTATCGGGGCAACGGGAGGTTGGTTACACCACCCCTCTATATAAGGTCTGTGAGATAGTCAGGCTCACCAGACAGCCGCCCTCACCCCCAGGAATTATCCCGGTACTCATTTCTGTTAGAGGCTGAATGAACCCCAGGACCATAGTGCGACCAGAAGAATTACACCAGGGAATAAATTGCAATGGTATCATCGGGAACCGAACCCGCTTGTGGTCTAGTGCCGTAGCCACTAGGCTACCACACGCCCCGGTTTGTGTATAGATATATTGCAGTAATTTAAAAACACACACATTTTCTCTCTCTAACATACATAATGTACATAGAACGTTTTATTTTTTCTTTCTTTGTTTCATTTTTTTCTTTTCCTTTCTTTTATTATTTACCGTCTCAAAAGCATTGAGTTTGTGTAGTCTTGTGTACATGACTTCCTGTACTCATATAACACTAACAAGTAAAGAAAGTAAAACACAAATAGGAATAAAAGTCAATTTCTCATATGTTTTCTAAATTCAGTGATTATGAATGACACCAACATCAACCCCAGCCATTTAACAATTTAATATCAGCCATATTAATATATAAGCACACCTTCATGTTTTGTGACGTATTCCTCATGGATAGAGCACTGAAACGATGGGGCAAAGTAGCTTCCAGGTAGATTGGGCAGGTGTAGTTGAAACCTCTCCACTTTTTTTTATTACTATTCTGACTGTCGCATTACGTTGCATTTGTTGCAAATATGGAGGAAATAAAGTTGCAAGAAAGGCTTTATTTCATTAAGGCATTGCTTAACTACTCTTCATTTGGATTACTCAAATCCACAAATACATTGCACTAAGTTCACAGAAGCAATTTAGGATATGAGAACAGATACTTATAGCTTATCGTTATACTACTGACAGAAGAATGTAATAACAAAGGGAGCAATTTCACTTACGTAACCTTTATAAAGTGCAGGTCTTTGTGACTGAAAAAGTAAGTCAGTATTACGTAAGTCACCAATGAGTTGCTTATAGAATTACCAAATTAATGCTAGTATAGTACTCCACAGGAGTGAAAATCTCCGAAGGATAAGAAGCAGGGCACTGGAAAAGGTTCCTACACACTCCCCCGACGGACTTATGACACCACACGCTAGTTTAGTTACAGACCATTCAAAAACATTCTGACGGCTTCTACTTTTGTGAATGAATCTTCTAGGTTTTAGTTAACAGAGTTAACAGGGTGCATGCTTTTTAACGGTTCTGCTCCTTGTGTAGCATGCGTTCTCTGTCACACACATTCGCTGTCGTTGTTCCACTATGTAAAGGGGCGCATTCCTTTCAGGAAGCTTCTTTGCGTTGCTGGACAGTAGGTATAATTTCATTTCTGCCATATCCACTAAAACTGCTGCTACGGATATCTCACAAAGAGGCACCAACTCGGTAGAGCTGAATAGAGTAACAAAACATCTAAGGAGGTAGCAGCTCCATCACTGATAAATGAGCACTAAAATTGCTGCTACGGATATCTCACAAGGGGGCACCAGCTCGGTAGAGGTGAATAGCGTAACAAAACATCTAAGGAGGTGGTAGCTCCATCACTGATAGATGAGCACTAAAATTGCTGCTACGGATATCTCACAAGGGGGCACCAGCTCGGTAGAGGTGAATAGCGTAACAAAACATCTAAGGAGGTGGCAGCTCCATCACTGATAGATGAGCACTAAAATTGCTGCTACGGATATCTCACAAGGGGGCACCAGCTCGGTAGAGGTGAATAGCGTAACAAAACATCTAAGGAGGTGGTAGCTCCATCACTGATAGATGAGCACTAAAACTGCTACTACGGATATCTCACAACAGGGCACCATCTCGGTAGAGCTGAATAGAGTAACAAAACATCTAATGAGGTGGCAGCTCCATCACTGATAGATGAGCACTAAAACTGCTACTACGGGTATCTCACAAGGGGGCACCAACTCGGTAGAGCTGAATAGAGTAACAAAACATCTAATGAGGTGGCAGCTCCATCACTGATAGATGAGCACTAAAACTGCTACTACGGGTATCTCACAAGGGGGCACCAGCTCGGTAGAGCTGAATAGAGTAACAAAACATCTAATGAGGTGGCAGCTCCATCACTGATAGATGAGCACTAAAACTGCTACTACGGGTATCTCACAAGGGGGCACCAGCTCGGTAGAGCTGAATAGAGTAATAAAACATCTAATGAGGTGGCAGCTCCATCACTGATAGATGAGCACTAAAACTGCTACTACGGGTATCTCACAAGGGGGCACCAACTCGGTAGAGCTGAATAGAGTAACAAAACATCTAATGAGGTGGCAGCTCCATCACTGATAGATGAGCACTAAAACTGCTACTACGGGTATCTCACAAGGGGGCACCAACCCGGTAGAGCTGAATAGAGTAACAAAACATCTAATGAGGTGGCAGCTCCATCACTGATAGATGAGCACTAAAACTGCTACTATGGGTATCTCACAAGGGGGCACCAGCTCGGTAGAGCTGAATAGAGTAACAAAACGTCTAATGAGGTGGCAGCTCCATCACTGATAGATGAGCACTAAAACTGCTACTACGGATATCTCACAAGGGGGCACCAGCTCGGTAGAGCTGAATAGAGTAACAAAACATCTAATGAGGTGGCAGCCCCATCACTGATAGATGAGCACTAAAACTGCTACTACGGATATCTCACAAGGGGGCACCAGCTCGGTAGAGCTGAATAGAGTAACAAAACATCTAATGAGGTGGCAGCTCCATCACTGATAGATGAGCACTAAAACTGCTACTATGGGTATCTCACAAGGGGGCACCAGCTCGGTAGAGCTGTATAGAGTAACAAAACGTCTAATGAGGTGGCAGCTCCATCACTGATAGATGAGCACTAAAACTGCTACTACGGATATCTCACAAGGGGGCACCAACTCGGTAGAGCTGAATAGAGTAACAAAACATCTAATGAGGTGGCAGCCCCATCACTGATAGATGAGCACTAAAACTGCTACTACGGATATCTCACAAGGGGGCACCAGCTCGGTAGAGCTGAATAGAGTAACAAAACATCTAATGAGGTGGCAGCCCCATCACTGATAGATGAGCACTAAAACTGCTACTACGGATATCTCACAAGGGGGCACCAACTCGGTAGAGCTGAATAGCGTAACAAAACATCTAATGAGGTGGCAGCTCCATCACTGATAGATGAGCACTAAAACTGCTACTACGGGTATCTAACAAGGGGGCACCAACTCGGTAGAGCTGAATAGCGTAACAAAACATCTAAGGAGGTGGTAGCTCCATCACTGATAGATGAGCACTAAAACTGCTACTACGGATATCTCACAAGAGGGCACCATCTCGGTAGAGCTGAATAGAGTAACAAAACATCTAATGAGGTGGCAGCTCCATCACTGATAGATGAGCACTAAAACTGCTACTATGGGTATCTCACAAGGGGGCACCAGCTCGGTAGAGCTGAATAGAGTAACAAAACGTCTAATGAGGTGGCAGCTCCATCACTGATAGATGAGCACTAAAACTGCTACTACGGGTATCTCACAAGGGGGCACCAACCCGGTAGAGCTGAATAGAGTAACAAAACATCTAATGAGGTGGCAGCTCCATCACTGATAGATGAGCACTAAAACTGCTACTACGGATTTCTCACAAAGAGGCACTAACTCGGTAGAGCTGAATAGAGTAACAAAACATCTAATGAGGTGGCAGCTCCATCACTGATAGATGAGCACTAAAATTGCTGCTACGGATATCTCACAAGGGGGCATTAACTCGGTAGAGCTGAATAGAGTAACAAAACATCTAGGGAGGTGGCAGCTCCATCACTGATAGATGAGCACTAAAACTGCTACTACGGGTATCTCACAAGGGGGCACCAACCCGGTAGAGCTGAATAGAGTAACAAAACATCTAATGAGGTGGCAGCTCCATCACTGATAGATGAGCACTAAAACTGCTACTACGGATTTCTCACAAAGAGGCACTAACTCGGTAGAGCTGAACAGAGTAACAAAACATCTAATGAGGTGGCAGCTCCATCACTGATAGATGAGCACTAAAACTGCTGCTACGGATATCTCACAAGGGGGCACCATCTCGGTAGAGCTGAATAGAGTAACAAAACATCTAATGAGGTGGCAGCCCCATCACTGATAGATGAGCACTAAAACTGCTACTACGGGTATCGCACAAGGGGGCACCAACTCGGTAGAGCTGAATAGAGTAACAAAACATCTAATGAGGTGGCAGCTCCATCACTGATAGATGAGCACTAAAACTGCTACTACGGGTATCTCACAAGGGGGCACCAGCTCGGTAGAGGTGAATAGCGTAACAAAACATCTAATGAGGTGGCAGCTCCATCACTGATAGATGAGCACTAAAATTGCTGCTACGGATATCTCACAAGGGGGCATTAACTCGGTAGAGCTGAATAGAGTAACAAAACATCTAATGAGGTGGCAGCTCCATCACTGATAGATGAGCACTAAAACTGCTACTACGGGTATCTCACAAGGGGGCACCAGCTCGGTAGAGGTGAATAGCGTAACAAAACATCTAATGAGGTGGCAGCTCCATCACTGATAGATGAGCACTAAAACTGCTACTACGGATATCTCACAAGGGGGCACCAACTCGGTAGAGCTGAATAGAGTAACAAAACATCTAATGAGGTGGCAGCTCCATCACTGATAGATGAGCACTAAAATTGCTGCTACGGATATCTCACAAGGGGGCATTAACTCCGTAGAGGTGAATAGCGTAACAAAACATCTAATGAGGTGGCAGCTCCATCACTGATAGATGAGCACTAAAACTGCTACTACGGATTTCTCACAAAGAGGCACTAACTCGGTAGAGCTGAATAGAGTAACAAAACATCTAATGAGGTGGCAGCTCCATCACTGATAGATGAGCACTAAAACTGCTGCTACGGATATCTCACAAGGGGGCACCATCTCGGTAGAGCTGAATAGAGTAACAAAACATCTAATGAGGTGGCAGCCCCATCACTGATAGATGAGTACTAAAACTGCTACTACGGTTATCTCACAAGGGGGCACCAACTCGGTAGAGCTGAATAGAGTAACAAAACATCTAATGAGGTGGCAGCTCCATCACTGATAGATGAGCACTAAAACTGCTACTACGGGTATCTCACAAGGGGGCACCAGCTCGGTAGAGCTGAATAGAGTAACAAAACATCTAATGAGGTGGCAGCTCCATCACTGATAGATGAGCACTAAAACTGCTTCTACGGATTTCTCACAAAGAGGCACTAACTCGGTAGAGCTGAATAGAGTAACAAAACATCTAATGAGGTGGCAGCTCCATCACTGATAGATGAGCACTAAAACTGCTGCTACGGATATCTCACAAGGGGGCACCATCTCGGTAGAGCTGAATAGAGTAACAAAACATCTAATGAGGTGGCAGCCCCATCACTGATAGATGAGTACTAAAACTGCTACTACGGTTATCTCACAAGGGGGCACCAACTCGGTAGAGCTGAATAGAGTAACAAAACATCTAATGAGGTGGCAGCTCCATCACTGATAGATGAGCACTAAAACTGCTACTACGGGTATCTCACAAGGGGGCACCAGCTCGGTAGAGCTGAATAGAGTAACAAAACATCTAATGAGGTGGCAGCTCCATCACTGATAGATGAGCACTAAAACTGCTTCTACGGATATCTCACAAGGGGGCACCAACTCGGTAGAGGTGAATAGCGTAACAAAACATCTAATGAGGTGGCAGCTCCATCACTGATAGATGAGCACTAAAACTGCTGCTACGGGTATCTCACAAGGGGGCACCAACTCGGTAGAGCTGAATAGAGTAACAAAACATCTAATGAGGTGGCAGCTCCATCACTGATAGATGAGCACTAAAACTGCTTCTACGGATATCTCACAAGGGGGCACCAGCTCGGTAGAGGTGAATAGCGTAACAAAACATCTAAGGAGGTGGTAGCTCTATCACTAATAGATGAGCACTAAAACTGCTGCTACGGATATCTCACAAGGGGGCACCAACTCGATAGAGCTGAATAGAGTAACAAAACAACTAAGGAGGTGGTAGATCTATCACTGATAGATGAGCACTAAAACTGCTTCTACGGATATCTCACAAGGGGGCACCAGCTCGGTAGAGGTGAATAGCGTAACAAAACATCTAAGGAGGTGGTAGCTCAATCACTAATAGATGAGCACTAAAACTGCTACTACGGGTATCTCACAAGGGGGCACCAACTCGGTAGAGCTGAATAGAGTAACAAAACATCTAATGAGGTGGCAGCTCCATCACTGATAGATGAGCACTAAAACTGCTACTACGGGTATCTCACAAGGGGGCACCAACCCGGTAGAGCTGAATAGAGTAACAAAACATCTAATGAGGTGGCAGCTCCATCACTGATAGATGAGCACTAAAACTGCTACTATGGGTATCTCACAAGGGGGCACCAGCTCGGTAGAGCTGAATAGAGTAACAAAACGTCTAATGAGGTGGCAGCTCCATCACTGATAGATGAGCACTAAAACTGCTACTACGGATATCTCACAAGGGGGCACCAGCTCGGTAGAGCTGAATAGAGTAACAAAACATCTAATGAGGTGGCAGCCCCATCACTGATAGATGAGCACTAAAACTGCTACTACGGATATCTCACAAGGGGGCACCAGCTCGGTAGAGCTGAATAGAGTAACAAAACATCTAATGAGGTGGCAGCTCCATCACTGATAGATGAGCACTAAAACTGCTACTATGGGTATCTCACAAGGGGGCACCAGCTCGGTAGAGCTGTATAGAGTAACAAAACGTCTAATGAGGTGGCAGCTCCATCACTGATAGATGAGCACTAAAACTGCTACTACGGATATCTCACAAGGGGGCACCAACTCGGTAGAGCTGAATAGAGTAACAAAACATCTAATGAGGTGGCAGCCCCATCACTGATAGATGAGCACTAAAACTGCTACTACGGATATCTCACAAGGGGGCACCAGCTCGGTAGAGCTGAATAGAGTAACAAAACATCTAATGAGGTGGCAGCCCCATCACTGATAGATGAGCACTAAAACTGCTACTACGGATATCTCACAAGGGGGCACCAACTCGGTAGAGCTGAATAGCGTAACAAAACATCTAATGAGGTGGCAGCTCCATCACTGATAGATGAGCACTAAAACTGCTACTACGGGTATCTAACAAGGGGGCACCAACTCGGTAGAGCTGAATAGCGTAACAAAACATCTAAGGAGGTGGTAGCTCCATCACTGATAGATGAGCACTAAAACTGCTACTACGGATATCTCACAAGAGGGCACCATCTCGGTAGAGCTGAATAGAGTAACAAAACATCTAATGAGGTGGCAGCTCCATCACTGATAGATGAGCACTAAAACTGCTACTATGGGTATCTCACAAGGGGGCACCAGCTCGGTAGAGCTGAATAGAGTAACAAAACGTCTAATGAGGTGGCAGCTCCATCACTGATAGATGAGCACTAAAACTGCTACTACGGGTATCTCACAAGGGGGCACCAACCCGGTAGAGCTGAATAGAGTAACAAAACATCTAATGAGGTGGCAGCTCCATCACTGATAGATGAGCACTAAAACTGCTACTACGGATTTCTCACAAAGAGGCACTAACTCGGTAGAGCTGAATAGAGTAACAAAACATCTAATGAGGTGGCAGCTCCATCACTGATAGATGAGCACTAAAATTGCTGCTACGGATATCTCACAAGGGGGCATTAACTCGGTAGAGCTGAATAGAGTAACAAAACATCTAGGGAGGTGGCAGCTCCATCACTGATAGATGAGCACTAAAACTGCTACTACGGGTATCTCACAAGGGGGCACCAACCCGGTAGAGCTGAATAGAGTAACAAAACATCTAATGAGGTGGCAGCTCCATCACTGATAGATGAGCACTAAAACTGCTACTACGGATTTCTCACAAAGAGGCACTAACTCGGTAGAGCTGAACAGAGTAACAAAACATCTAATGAGGTGGCAGCTCCATCACTGATAGATGAGCACTAAAACTGCTGCTACGGATATCTCACAAGGGGGCACCATCTCGGTAGAGCTGAATAGAGTAACAAAACATCTAATGAGGTGGCAGCCCCATCACTGATAGATGAGCACTAAAACTGCTACTACGGGTATCGCACAAGGGGGCACCAACTCGGTAGAGCTGAATAGAGTAACAAAACATCTAATGAGGTGGCAGCTCCATCACTGATAGATGAGCACTAAAACTGCTACTACGGGTATCTCACAAGGGGGCACCAGCTCGGTAGAGGTGAATAGCGTAACAAAACATCTAATGAGGTGGCAGCTCCATCACTGATAGATGAGCACTAAAACTGCTACTACGGGTATCTCACAAGGGGGCACCAGCTCGGTAGAGGTGAATAGCGTAACAAAACATCTAATGAGGTGGCAGCTCCATCACTGATAGATGAGCACTAAAATTGCTGCTACGGATATCTCACAAGGGGGCATTAACTCTGTAGAGCTGAATAGAGTAACAAAACATCTAATGAGGTGGCAGCTCCATCACTGATAGATGAGCACTAAAACTGCTACTACGGGTATCTCACAAGGGGGCACCAGCTCGGTAGAGGTGAATAGCGTAACAAAACATCTAATGAGGTGGCAGCTCCATCACTGATAGATGAGCACTAAAACTGCTACTACGGATATCTCACAAGGGGGCACCAACTCGGTAGAGCTGAATAGAGTAACAAAACATCTAATGAGGTGGCAGCTCCATCACTGATAGATGAGCACTAAAATTGCTGCTACGGATATCTCACAAGGGGGCATTAACTCCGTAGAGGTGAATAGCGTAACAAAACATCTAATGAGGTGGCAGCTCCATCACTGATAGATGAGCACTAAAACTGCTACTACGGATTTCTCACAAAGAGGCACTAACTCGGTAGAGCTGAATAGAGTAACAAAACATCTAATGAGGTGGCAGCTCCATCACTGATAGATGAGCACTAAAACTGCTGCTACGGATATCTCACAAGGGGGCACCATCTCGGTAGAGCTGAATAGAGTAACAAAACATCTAATGAGGTGGCAGCCCCATCACTGATAGATGAGTACTAAAACTGCTACTACGGTTATCTCACAAGGGGGCACCAACTCGGTAGAGCTGAATAGAGTAACAAAACATCTAATGAGGTGGCAGCTCCATCACTGATAGATGAGCACTAAAACTGCTACTACGGGTATCTCACAAGGGGGCACCAGCTCGGTAGAGCTGAATAGAGTAACAAAACATCTAATGAGGTGGCAGCTCCATCACTGATAGATGAGCACTAAAACTGCTTCTACGGATATCTCACAAGGGGGCACCAACTCGGTAGAGGTGAATAGCGTAACAAAACATCTAATGAGGTGGCAGCTCCATCACTGATAGATGAGCACTAAAACTGCTGCTACGGGTATCTCACAAGGGGGCACCAACTCGGTAGAGCTGAATAGAGTAACAAAACATCTAATGAGGTGGCAGCTCCATCACTGATAGATGAGCACTAAAACTGCTTCTACGGATATCTCACAAGGGGGCACCAGCTCGGTAGAGGTGAATAGCGTAACAAAACATCTAAGGAGGTGGTAGCTCTATCACTAATAGATGAGCACTAAAACTGCTGCTACGGATATCTCACAAGGGGGCACCAACTCGATAGAGCTGAATAGAGTAACAAAACAACTAAGGAGGTGGTAGCTCTATCACTGATAGATGAGCACTAAAACTGCTTCTACGGATATCTCACAAGGGGGCACCAGCTCGGTAGAGGTGAATAGCGTAACAAAACATCTAAGGAGGTGGTAGCTCAATCACTAATAGATGAGCACTAAAACTGCTGCTACGGATATCTCACAAGGGGGCACGAAGTCGGTAGAGCTGAATAGAGTAACAAAACATCTAAGGAGGTGATAGCTCTATCCCTGATAGATGAGCTCTAAAACTGCTGCTACGGATATCTCACAAGGGGGCACCAACTCGGTAGAGGTGAATAGAGTAACAAAACATCTAAGGAGGTGATAGCTCTATCCCTGATAGATGAGCTCTAAAACTGCTGCTACGTATATCTCACAAACGGACACCAACTCGATAGAGCTGAATAGAGTAACAAAACATCTAAGGAGGTGGTATCTCCGTCACTGATAGATGAGCACAAATACTGCTACTACGGATATCTCACAAGGGGGCACCAACTCGGTATAGCTGAATAGAGAAACAAAACATATAAGGAGGTGGCAGCCCCATCACTGATAGATGAGCACTACAACTGCTGCTACGGATATCTCACAAGGGGGCACCAACTCGGTAGAGGTGAATAGAGTAACAAAACATCTAAGGAGGTGGTAGGTTCATCACTGATAGATGGGCACTAAAATTGCTGCTACGGATATCTCACAAGGGGGCACCAACTCGGTAGAGGTGAATAGAGTAACAAAACATCTAAGGAGGTGGTAGCTCCATCACTGATAGATGAGCACTAAAACAGCTGCTACGGATATCTCACAAGGGGGCACCAACTCGGTAGAGCTGAATGGAGTAGCAAAACGTCTGAGGAGGTGCAGCTCCATCACTGATAGATGAGCACTAAAACTGCTGCTACGGATATCTCACAAGGGGGCAGCAGCTCGGTAGAGCTGAATAGAGTAATAAAACATCTAAGGAGGTGGTAGCTCCATCACTGATAGATGAGCACTAAAACCGCTGCTACGGATATCTCACAAGGGGGCACCAACTCGGTAGAGCTGAATGGAGTAGCAAAACGTCTGAGAAGGTGGCAGCTCCATCACTGATAGATGAGCACTAAAACTGCTGCTACGGATATCTCACAAGGGGGCAGCAACTCGGTAGAGCTGAATGGAGTAGCAAAACATCTGAGGAGGTGGTAGCTCCATCACTGATAGATGAGCACACACATTTTTTTTTACAGACTTACAGCAACAGCACTCTATACTTTCGTCTATCACGAGGACATAAGAAACATAGGAACATTTGCCATCGGCTTCCCTAATTGTAATTATATTTACTCTTATAAACGCCATTTAGGAATTAGAAATACATTGAAATCAATCAATTGGTTAATATACGCCACTTCTTTGTACTTTTCCCATTTTTACTACCTACTTTTATCTGTCAGTAATAGAACGATTAGTGACCTCCTAGTTCACTTTTGCACCATATATTCAGAAAGAGTACAGGACATAGGGACAGAAACAGTGTTGACGGATGTATGTATTTAGAGGCATCTACCTTTTTTTACAATTTCGTTTCAGTGTATTGTCGGAACTTCCTTCTGTCTCAGTTATTTTCTTTATTATTTCCTGACTATAACAAGAAGCCGTTTCTCATAGTCACATAAATTTTTACAATCATTAAACTGGAGGCCTTAGGAGTAGGAAATGAAAAAAACAAAAAGAAAAGAAAGCACATGTCCTATGTGAATGGGAAAGAAAGCCAGAGTATATATTGTGCTCGTGCGTTGTGCTTGTGTGTTTGTTTGTGTATTTGTGTGTGAATGTGCCATTTTTTCTCTTATTGACATTATTTGAAACGCATTGCAGCTAGGATAAACTTAGAAGTGTTTCTAACGTGTTTTTTTATACTTATAAAGAAAATGTGAAGAAAATGGGCAATTTAAATAAATGTAACTTCCACGAATTTTACAATCTTTCTTTTCCTGTTATCGAAATTAATGTTTATACAGGACATCAACAATAATCGCAAACAATTAGATATGCCAAAGTTAAATCATTTGTGATGCAATTCTGATATATGAAACTCTGAAACGGTAATGTAAATTGTAAAAGTAACGAATGCTGCATGAATTGAGTGCGCTCTTGTTGCTGATACAGTTAACAACTCTGTAGGTACTTGTTCCTTTATTCTATATACTTTCTGTATATATGCTGCAACAGTGAACGAGATGGTACGCCCATCATTGCACTACTGACACAAGAAAGTAATAAGAAAGTAAAAAGTCTAAGGAATACCACCTATCAACCGACTGCTGCATTTTAATGTATTTTTAAATTATAAAATGACTTTTTGTAAATAGTATAACGTTTAGGGAAGCTGGCGGCAAAAGGTACTGTATTTCTTGTGCACTCGTGATGGATGAAAGCTCAAAGCACTGTTGCTGAAAGACTGAGAGGAAACTGTGTGCTCAACTGTAGGGATTGGCGTTCACACCTCCTCAGATATTCTGTTGTTCTATTCTACTCCGGGAGCAGCTGCCTCCCTGGAAGATAATCGTTTTACTCGTATGCCGCTGTTCTGTTGGATGTGGAAGTTAGCACGAACCTCACTTATGGTTTTGAAAAATGCCTATTTTTACCTCATCAAAGGCATAAATACACGCACTTAACAGAAAAGTTTACGAAAATAAATTATATGAGAGTTCGCTTCTGTGCATCTTCTGCCCTTTTATTTAGAGAATGTAATGTTATACTTGTATACAGTTCTACTGCTGTTAATATTAGTAGTGCCATGTAGTAGTAGTAGTAGTAGTAGTAGTAGTAGTAGTAGTAGTAGTAGTAGTAGTAGTAGTAGTAGTAGTAGCAGCAGCAGCAGTAGTAATAGTAGTAGTAGCAGCGGCACAGTAGTAGTAGTAGTAGTACTAGTAGTAGTCGTAGTAGTAGTAGTAGTAGCAGCAGTGGTAGTAGCACAGTAGTAGTAGTAGTACTAGTAGTAGTAGTCGTAGTAGTAGTAGTAGTAGCAGTAGTAGTAATAGTAGTAGTAGCAGTAGTAGTAGTACTAGTAGTAGTAGTAGCAGTAGTAGTAGTAGTGGTAGTAGTCGTAGTAGTACTAGTAGTCGTAGTAGTAGTAATGATAATAGTGATGATAGGATAAGTAATAAGCGCGTGCTACTGTGACATGTAAACTAAGTGCAGGTTTTTGTGGCTTTTAAGAAGTAAGTCAGGCAATACCTAAATCACAAATGAGTTGCCTAAAGAATTGCCAAAACAATGGTGATACGTATAATTTCATTTCTGCCATACCCACTAAAACTGCTGCTACGGATATCTCACAAGGGGGCACCAACTCGGTAGAGCTGTATAGAGTAACATAACATCTAAGGAGGTGGTAGCTCCATCACTGATAGATGAGCACTAAAACTGCTGCTACGGATATCTCACAAGGGGGCACCAACTCGGTAGAGCTGTATAGAGTAACATAACATCTAAGGAGGTGGTAGCTCCATCACTGATAGTTGAGCACTAAAGCTGCTGCTATGGATATCTCACAAGGGGGCACCAACTCGGTAGAGCTGTATAGAGTAACATAACATCTATGGAGGTGGCAGCTCCATCACTGATAGATGAGCACTAAAGCTGCTGCTACGGATATCTCACAAGGGGGCACCAACTCGGTAGAGCTGTATAGAGTAACATAACATCTATGGAGGTGGTAGCTCCATCACTGGTAGACGAGCACTAAAACTGCTGCTACGGATATCTCACAAGGGGGCACCAACTCGGTAGAGCTGTATAGAGTAACATAACATCTATGGAGGTGGCAGCTCCATCACTGATAGATGAGCACTAAAGCTGCTGCTACGGATATCTCACAAGGGGGCACCAACTCGGTAGAGCTGTATAGAGTAACATAACATCTATGGAGGTGGTAGCTCCATCACTGGTAGACGAGCACTAAAACTGCTGCTACGGATATCTCACAAGGGGGCACCAACTCGGTAGAGCTGTATAGAGTAACATAACATCTATGGAGGTGGTAGCTCCATCACTGATAGATGAGCACTAAAACTGCTGCTATGGATATCTCACAAGGGGGCACCAACTCGGTAGAGCTGTATAGAGTAACATAACATCTAAGGAGGTGGTAGCTCCATCACTGATAGTTGAGCACTAAAGCTGCTGCTATGGATATCTCACAAGGGGGCACCAACTCGGTAGAGCTGTATAGAGTAACATAACATCTATGGAGGTGGCAGCTCCATCACTGATAGATGAGCACTAAAGCTGCTGCTACGGATATCTCACAAGGGGGCACCAACTCGGTAGAGCTGTATAGAGTAACATAACATCTATGGAGGTGGTAGCTCCATCACTGGTAGACGAGCACTAAAACTGCTGCTACGGATATCTCACAAGGGGGCACCAACTCGGTAGAGCTGTATAGAGTAACATAACATCTATGGAGGTGGCAGCTCCATCACTGATAGATGAGCACTAATGCTGCTGCTACGGATATCTCACAAGGGGGCACCAACTCGGTAGAGCTGTATAGAGTAACATAACATCTATGGAGGTGGTAGCTCCATCACTGGTAGACGAGCACTAAAACTGCTGCTACGGATATCTCACAAGGGGGCACCAACTCGGTAGAGCTGTATAGAGTAACATAACATCTATGGAGGTGGTAGCTCCATCACTGATAGATGAGCACTAAAACTGCTGCTATGGATATCTCACAAGGGGGCACCAACTCGGTAGAGCTGTATAGAGTAACATAACATCTATGGAGGTGGCAGCTCCATCACTGATAGATGAGCACTAAAACTGCTGCTACGGATATCTCACAAGGGGGCACCAACTCGGTAGAGCTGTATAGAGTAACATAACATCTATGGAGGTGGTAGCTCCATCACTGATTGATGAGCACTAAAGCTGCTGCTATGGATATCTCACAAGGGGGCACCAACTCGGTAGAGCTGTATAGAGTAACATAACATCTATGGAGGTGGCAGCTCCATCACTGATAGATGAGCACTAAAACTGCTGCTACGGATATCTCACAAGGGGGCACCAACTCGGTAGAGCTGAATAGAGTTCAAAAAACATCTAAGGAGGTGGTAGCTCCATCACTGATAGATGAGCACTAAAACTGCTGCTACGGATATCTCACAAGGGGGCACCAACTCGGTAACGCTGAATAGAGTAACAAAACATCTAAGGAGGTGGTAGCTCCATCCCTGGTAAATGAGCACTAAAGCTGCTGCTATGGATATCTCACAAGGGGGCACCAACTCGGTAGAGGTGAATAGAGGAACAAAACATCTAAGGAGGTGGCAGCTGCATCCCTGATAGATGAGCTCTAAAACTGCTGCTACGGATATCTCACAAGGGGGCACCAACTCGGTAGAGCTGAATAGAGTAACAAAACAGCTAAGGAGGTGGCAGCCCCATCACTGATAGATGAGCACTAAAACTGCTGCTACGGATATCTCACAAGGGGGCACCAACTCGGTACAGCAGAATAGAGTAACAAAACATCTAAGGAGGTGGTAGCTCCATCACTGATAGATGAGAACTAAAACTGCTGCTACGGATATCTCACAAGGGGGCACCAACTCGGTAGAGCTGAATAGAGTAACAAAACATATAAGGAGGTGGCAGCCCCATCACTGATAGATGAGCACTAAAACTGCTGCTACGGATATCTCACAAGGGGGCACCAACTCGGTAGAGGTGAATAGAGTAACAAAACATCTACGGAGGTGGTAGCTCCATCACTGATAGATGAGCACTAAAACTGCTGCTACGGATATCTCACAAGGGGGCACCAACTCGGTAGAGGTGAATAGAGTAACAAAACATCTAAGGAGGTGGTAGCTCCATCACTGATAGATGAGCACTAAAACAGCTGCTACGGATATCTCACAAGGGGGCACCAACTCGGTAGAGCTGAATGGAGTAGCAAAACGTCTGAGGAGGGTGCAGCTCCATCACTGATAGATGAGCACTAAAACTGCTGCTACGGATATCTCACAAGGGGGCAGCAGCTCGGTAGAGCTGAATAGAGTAATAAAACATCTAAGGAGGTGGTAGCTCCATCACTGATAGATGAGCACTAAAACCGCTGCTACGGATATCTCACAAGGGGGCACCAACTCAGTAGAGGTGAATGGAGTAGCAAAACGTCTGAGAAGGTGGCAGCTCCATCACTGATAGATGAGCACTAAAACAGCTGCTACGGATATCTCACAAGGGGGCACCAACTCGGTAGAGCTGAATGGAGTAGCAAAACGTCTGAGGAGGTGGCAGCTCCATCACTGATAGATGAGCATTAAAACTGCTGCTACGGATATCTCACAAGGGGGCACCAACTCGGTAGAGCTGTATAGAGTAACATAACATCTAAGGAGGTGGTAGCTCCATCACTGATAGTTGAGCACTAAAGCTGCTGCTATGGATATCTCACAAGGGGGCACCAACTCGGTAGAGCTGTATAGAGTAACATAACATCTATGGAGGTGGCAGCTCCATCACTGATAGATGAGCACTAAAGCTGCTGCTACGGATATCTCACAAGGGGGCACCAACTCGGTAGAGCTGTATAGAGTAACATAACATCTATGGAGGTGGCAGCTCCATCACTGATAGTTGAGCACTAAAGCTGCTGCTACGGATATCTCACAAGGGGGCACCAACTCGGTAGAGCTGTATAGAGTAACAAAACATCTATGGAGGTGGCAGCTCCATCACTGATAGATGAGCACTAAAGCTGCTGCTACGGATATCTCACAAGGGGGCACCAACTCGGTAGAGCTGTATAGAGTAACATAACATCTATGGAGGTGGTAGCTCCATCACTGGTAGATGAGCACTAAAACTGCTGCTACGGATATCTCACAAGGGGGCACCAACTCGGTAACGCTGAATAGAGTAACAAAACATCTAAGGAGGTGGTAGCTCCATCCCTGGTAAATGAGCACTAAAGCTGCTGCTATGGATATCTCACAAGGGAGCACCAACTCGGTAGAGCTGAATAGAGGAACAAAACATCTAAGGAGGTGGCAGCTGCATCCCTGATAGATGAGCTCTAAAACTGCTGCTACGGATATCTCACAAGGGGGCACCAACTCGGTAGAGCTGAATAGAGTAACAAAACAGCTAAGGAGGTGGCAGCCCCATCACTGATAGATGAGCACTAAAACTGCTGCTACGGATATCTCACAAGGGGGCACCAACTCGGTACAGCAGAATAGAGTAACAAAACATCTAAGGAGGTGGTAGCTCCATCACTGATAGATGAGAACTAAAACTGCTGCTACGGATATCTCACAAGGGGGCACCAACTCGGTAGAGCTGAATAGAGTAACAAAACATATAAGGAGGTGGCAGCCCCATCACTGATAGATGAGCACTAAAACTGCTGCTACGGATATCTCACAAGGGGGCACCAACTGGGTAGAGGTGAATAGAGTAACAAAACATCTACGGAGGTGGTAGCTCCATCACTGATAGATGAGCACTAAAACTCCTGCTACGGATATCTCACAAGGGGGCACCAACTCGGTAGAGCTGAATAGAGTAACAAAACATATAAGGAGGTGGCAGCCCCATCACTGATAGATGAGCACTAAAACTGCTGCTACGGATATCTCACAAGGGGGCACCAACTCGGTAGAGGTGAATAGAGTAACAAAACATCTACGGAGGTGGTAGCTCCATCACTGATAGATGAGCACTAAAACTGCTGCTACGGATATCTCACAAGGGGGCACCAACTCGGTAGAGGTGAATAGAGTAACAAAACATCTAAGGAGGTGGTAGCTCCATCACTGATAGATGAGCACTAAAACAGCTGCTACGGATATCTCACAAGGGGGCACCAACTGGGTAGAGGTGAATAGAGTAACAAAACATCTACGGAGGTGGTAGCTCCATCACTGATAGATGAGCACTAAAACTGCTGCTACGGATATCTCACAAGGGGGCACCAACTCGGTAGAGCTGAATAGAGTAACAAAACATATAAGGAGGTGGCAGCCCCATCACTGATAGATGAGCACTAAAACTGCTGCTACGGATATCTCACAAGGGGGCACCAACTGGGTAGAGGTGAATAGAGTAACAAAACATCTACGGAGGTGGTAGCTCCATCACTGATAGATGAGCACTAAAACTGCTGCTACGGATATCTCACAAGGGGGCACCAACTCGGTAGAGGTGAATAGAGTAACAAAACATATAAGGAGGTGGCAGCCCCATCACTGATAGATGAGCACTAAAACTGCTGCTACGGATATCTCACAAGGGGGCACCAACTCGGTAGAGGTGAATAGAGTAACAAAACATCTACGGAGGTGGTAGCTCCATCACTGATAGATGAGCACTAAAACTGCTGCTACGGATATCTCACAAGGGGGCACCAACTCGGTAGAGGTGAATAGAGTAACAAAACATCTAAGGAGGTGGTAGCTCCATCACTGATAGATGAGCACTAAAACAGCTGCTACGGATATCTCACAAGGGGGCACCAACTCGGTAGAGCTGAATGGAGTAGCAAAACGTCTGAGGAGGGTGCAGCTCCATCACTGATAGATGAGCACTAAAACTGCTGCTACGGATATCTCACAAGGGGGCAGCAGCTCGGTAGAGCTGAATAGAGTAATAAAACATCTAAGGAGGTGGTAGCTCCATCACTGATAGATGAGCACTAAAACCGCTGCTACGGATATCTCACAAGGGGGCACCAACTCAGTAGAGGTGAATGGAGTAGCAAAACGTCTGAGAAGGTGGCAGCTCCATCACTGATAGATGAGCACTAAAACAGCTGCTACGGATATCTCACAAGGGGGCACCAACTCGGTAGAGCTGAATGGAGTAGCAAAACGTCTGAGGAGGTGGCAGCTCCATCACTGATAGATGAGCACTAAAACTGCTGCTACGGATATCTCACAAGGGGGCACCAACTCGGTAGAGCTGAATGGAGTAGCAAAACGTCTGAGGAGGTGGTAGCTCCATCACTGATAGATGAGCACACACATTTTTTTTACAGACTTACAGCAACAGCACTCAATACTTTCGTCTATCACGAGGACATAAGAAACATAGGAACATTTGCCATCGGCTTCCCTAATTCTAAGTATATTTACTCTTATAAACGCCATTTAAGAATCAGAAATACATTGAAATCAATCAATTGGTTAATATACGCCACTTCTTTGTACTTTTCCCTTTTTTACTACCTACTTTTATCTGTCAGTAATAGAACGATTAGTGACCTCCTAGTTCACTTTTGCACCATATATTCAGAAAGAGTACAGGACATAGGGACAGAAACAGTGTTGACGGATGTATGTATTTAGAGGCATCTACCTTTTTTTTTACAATTTCGTTTCAGTGTATCGTCGGAACTTCCTTCTGTCTCAGTTATTTTCTTTATTATTTCCTGACTATAACAAGAAGCCGTTTCTCACAGTCACATAAATTTTTACAATCATTAAACTGGAGGCCTTAGGAGTAGGAAATGAAAAAACAAAAAGAAAAAGAAAAGAAAGCACATGTCCTATGTGAATGGGAAAGAAAGCCAGAGTATATATTGTGCTCGTGCGTTGTGCTTGTGTGTTTGTTTGTGTATTTGTGTGTGAATGTGCCACTTTTTCTCTTTTTGACATTATTTGAAACGCATTGCAGCTAGGATAAACTTGGAAATGTTTCTAACGTGTTTCTTTATACTTATAAAGAAAATAGTGAAGAAAATGGGCAATTGAAAGAAATGTAATTTACCCGAATTTTACAGTTTTTCTTTTCCTGTTATCGAAATTAATGTTTATACAGGACATCAACAATAATCGCAAACAATTAGGTATGCCAAAGTCAAATCATTTGTGATACAATTCTGATATTTGAAACTCTGAAACGGTAATGTAAATTGTAAAAGTAACGAATGCTGCATGAATTGAGTGCGCACTTGTTGCTGATACAGTTAACAACTCTGTAGGTACTTGTTCCTTTATTCTATATACTTTCTGTATATATGCTGCAACAGTGAACGAGATGGTACGCTTATCATTGAACTACTGACACAAGAAAGTAATAGGAATGTAAAAAGTCTAACGAATACCACCTATCAACCGACTGTTGCATTTTAATGTATTTTTAAATTATAAAATGACTTTTTGTAAATAGTATAACATTTAGGGAACCTGGCGGCAAATGGTACTGTGTTTCTTGTGCACTCGTGATTGATGAAAGCTCAAAGCGCTGTTGCTGAAAGACTGAGAGGAAACTGCGTGCTCAACTGTCGGGAGTGGCGTTCACAACTCCTCATATATTCTGTTATTCTATTGCACTTCGGGAACAGCTGCCTCCTTGGGAGATAATCGTTTTACTTGTTTGCCGCTGTTCTGTTGGATGTGGAAGTTAGCACGAACCTCACTTATGGTTTTGAAAAATGCCTATTTTTACCTCATCAAAGGCATAAATACACACACTTAACAGAAAGGTTTACGAAAATAAATTATATGAGAGGTCGCTTCTGTGTATCCTCTGCCCTTTTATTTAGAGAATGTAATGTTATACTTGTATACAGTTCTACTGCTGTTAGTATTAGTTCGTGCTATGTAGTAATAGTAGTAGTAGTAGTAGTAGTAGTAGTAGTAGTAGTAGTAGTAGTAGTAGAAGTAGTAGTAGTAGTAGTAGTAGTAGTAGTAGTAGAAGTAATAATAGTAGTAGTAGTATTAGTAGCAGTAATAATAGTAGTAGCACAGTAGTAGTGGTAGTACTAATAGTAGTCGTAGTAGTAGTAGCAGCAGTAGTAGTACTAGTAGTAGTAGCAGTAGTAATAGTAGCAGTAGTAGTAGTACTAGTAGTAGTAGTACTAGTAGTAGTAGTAGTAGTAGTCGTCGTAGTAGTAGCAGTAGTAGTAGTACTAGTAGCAGTAGTAGCAGTAGTAGTAGTAGTTGCAGTAGTAGTTGCAGTAGTATTAGTAGTAGTAATGATAATGGTGATCATAGGATAAGTAATACGCGCGTGCTTCTGTGACATGTAAACTAAGTGCAGGTTTTTGTGGCTTTTAAGAACTAAGTCAGGCATTTCCTAAATCACAAATAAGTTGCCTAAAGAATTGCTAAAACAATGGTGGTAGGTATAATTTCATTTCTGCCATATCCACTAAAACTGCTGCTACAGATATCTCACAAGGGGGCACCAACTCGGTAGAGCTGAATAGAGTAAAAAAACATTTAAGGAGGTGGCAGCTCCATCCCCGATAGATTAGCATTAAAACTGTTGCTACCGATATCTCACAAGGGGGCACCAACTCGGTAGAGCTGAATAGAGTAACAAAACATTTAAGGAGGTGGCAGCTCCATCCCCGATAGATTAGCATTAAAACTGTTGCTACCGATATCTCACAAGGGGGCACCAACTCGGTAGAGCTGCATAGAGTAACAAAATATCTAAGGAGGCGGTAGCTCCAGCACTGATAGATGAGCACTAAAACTGCTGCTACGGATATCCCACAAGGGGGCACCAACTCGGTAGAGGTGAATAGAGTAACAAAAGAGCTATGGAAATGGTAGCTCCATCAGTGATAGACGAGCACTAAAACTGCTGCTACGGATATCCCACAAGGGGGCACCAACTCGGTAGAGGTGAATAGAGTAACAAAATATCTAAGGAGGTGGTAGCTCCATCACTGATAGAAGAGCACTAAAACTGCTGCTACGGATATCTCACAAGGGGGCACCAACCCGGTAGAGGTGAATAGAGTAGCAAAACATCTAAGGAGGTGGTAGCTCCATCACTGATAGACGAGCACTAAAACTGCTGCTACGGATATCCCACAAGGGGGCACCAACTCGGTAGAGGTGAATAGAGTAACAAAATATCTAAGGATGTGGTAGCTCCATCACTGATAGACGAGCACTAAAACTGCTGCTACGGATATCCCACAAGGGGGCACCAACTCGGTAGAGCTGCATAGAGTAACAAAAGAGCTATGGAAATGGTAGCTCCATCAGTGATAGACGAGCACTAAAACTGCTGCTACGAATATCTCACAAGGGGGCACCAACTCGGTAGAGCTGAATAGAGTAACAAAACATCTGAGGAGGTGGCAGCTGCATCCCTGATAGATGAGCACTGAAACTGCTGCTACGGATATCTCACAAGGGGGCACCAACTCGGTAGAGCGGGTCACCAACTCCGTAGAGCTGAAGACAGTAACGAAACATCTGAGGAGGTGGTAGCTCCATCACTGATAGATGAACACTAAAACTGCTGCTACGGATGTCTCACAAGGGGGCACCAACTCGGTAGAGCTGAATAGGGTAACAAAACATCTCAGGAGGTGGCAGCTGCATCCGTGATAGATGAACACTAAAACTGCTGCTACGGATGTCTCGCAAGGGGGCACCAACTCGGTAGAGCTGAATAGAGTAACAAAACATCTCAGGAGGTGGCAGCTGCATCCCCGATAGATGAGCACTAGAACTGCTGCTACCGATATCTCACAAGGGGGCACCAACTCGGTAGAGCTGAATAGGGTAACAAAACATCTCAGGAGGTGGCAGCTGCATCCGTGATAGATGAACACTAAAACTGCTGCTACGGATGTCTCGCAAGGGGGCACCAACTCGGTAGAGCTGAATAGAGTAACAAAACATCTCAGGAGGTGGCAGCTGCATCCCCGATAGATGAGCACTAGAACTGCTGCTACCGATATCTCACAAGGGGGCACCAACTCGGTAGAGCTGAATATAATAACAAAACATCTGAGGAGGTGGCAGCTCCATCCCCGATAGATGAGCACTAGAACTGCTGCTACGGATGTCTCGCAAGGGGGCACCAACTCGGTAGAGCTTAAATGAGTTACAAAACATCTGAGGAGGTGGCAGCTCCATCCCCGATAGATGAGCACTAGAACTGCTGCTACCGATATCTCACAAGGGGGCACCAACTCGGTAGAGCTGAATATAATAACAAAACATCTGAGGAGGTGGCAGCTCCATCCCCGATAGATGAGCACTAGAACTGCTGCTACCGATATCTCACAAGGGGGCACCAACTCGGTAGAGCTCAATAGAGTAACAAAACATCTAAGGAGGTGGTAGCTGCACCACGGATAGATGAGCACTAAAAGTGCTGCTGCGGATATCTAACAAGGGGACACCAACTCGGTAGAGGTGAATAGAGTAACAAAATATCTAAGGAGGTGGTAGCTCCATCCCTGATAGATGAGCACTAAAACGGCTGCTACGGATATCCAACAAGGGGGCACCAACTCGGTAGAGCTGTATAGAGTAACAAAACATCTAAGGAGGTGGTAGCTACATCACTGATAGATGAGCACTAAAACTGCTGCTACGGATATCTAACAAGGGGGCACCAACTCGGTAGAGGTGAATAGAGTAACAAAATATCTAAGTAGGTGGTAGCTCCATCACTGATAGATGAGCACTAAAACTGCTGCTACGGATAACTCACAAGGGGGCAACACCTCGGTAGAGCTGAATAGAGTAACAAAAGAGCTATGGAAATGGTAGCTCCATCAGTGATAAACGAGCACTAAAACTGCTGCTACGGATATCACAAGGGAGCACCAACTCGGTAGAGCGGGGCACCAACTCCGTAGAGCTGAAGAGAGTAACGAAACATCTGAGGAGGTGGCAGCTCCATCCCTGATAGATGAGCACTAAAACTGCTGCTACGGATATCTCACAAGGGGGCACCAACTCGGTAGAGGTGAATAGAGTAACAAAACATCTAAGGAGGTGGCAGCTGCATCCCTGATAGATGAGCACTAAAACTGTTGCTACGGATATCTCACAAGGGGGCACCAACTCGGTAGAGCTGAATAGAGTAACAAAAGAGCTATGGAAATGGTAGCTCCATCAGTGATAGACGAGCACTAAAACTGCTGCTACGGATATCTCACAAGGGAGCACCAACTCGGTAGAGCGGGGCACCAACTCGGTAGAGGTGAATAGAGGAACAAAACATCTAAGGAGGTGGCAGCTGCATCCCTTTTAGATGAGCACTAAAACTGCTGCTACGGATATCTCACAAGGGGGCACCAACTCGGTAGAGCTGAATAGAGTAACAAAACATCTGAGGAGGTGGCAGCTGCATCCCTGATAGATGAGCACTAAAACTGCTGCTACGGGTATCTCACAAGGGGGCACCAACTCGGTAGAGCTGAATAGAGTAACAAAAGAGCTATGGAAATGGTAGCTCCATCAGTGATAGACGAGCACTAAAACTGCTGCTACGGATATCTCACAAGGGAGCACCAACTCGGTAGAGCGGGGCACCAACTCGGTAGAGGTGAATAGAGGAACAAAACATCTAAGGAGGTGGCAGCTGCATCCCTGATAGATGAGCACTAAAACTGCTGCTACGGATATCTCACAAGGGGGCACCAACTCGGTAGAGCTGAATAGAGTAACAAAACATCTAAGGAGGTGGCAGCTGCATCCCTCATAGATGAGCACTAAAACTGTTGCTACGGATACCTCACAAGGGGGCACCAACTCGGTAGAGGTGAATAGAGTAACAAAACATCTAAGGAGGTGGCAGCTGCATCCCTGATAGATGAGCACTAAAACTGTTGCTACGGATATCTCACAAGGGGGCACCAACTCGGTAGAGCTGAATAGAGTAACAAAAGAGCTATGGAAATGGTAGCTCCATCAGTGATAGACGAGCACTAAAACTGCTGCTACGGATATCCTACATGGGAGCACCAACTCGGTAGAGCGGGGCACCAACTCGGTAGAGGTGAATAGAGGAACAAAACATCTGAGGAGGTGGCAGCTCTATCCCCGATAGATGAGCACTAAAACTGCTGCTACGGATATCTCACAAGGCGGCACCAACTCGGTAGAGCTGAATATAGTAACAAAACATCTAAGGAGGTGGCAGCTCTATCCCCGATAGATGAGCACTAAAACTGCTGCTACGGATATCTCACAAGGGGGCACCAACTCGGTAGAGCTAAATATAGTAACAAAACATCTAAGGAGGTGGCAGCTCTATCCCCGATAGATGAGCACTAAAACAGCTGCTACGGATATCTCACAAGGGGGCACCAACTCGGTAGAGCTGAATATAGTAACAAAACATCTAAGGAGGTGGTAGCTCCATCACTGATTGATGAGCACTAAAACTGCTGCTACGGATATCTCACAAGGGGGCACAAACTCGGTAGAGCTGAATAGAGTAACAAAACATCTAAGGAGGTGGCAGCTCCATCACTGATAGATGAGCACTAAAACTGCTGCTACGGATATCTCACAAGGGGGCACCAACTCGGTAGAGCTGAATATAGTAACAAAACATCTGAGGAGGTGGCAGCTCTATCCCCGATAGATGAGCACTAAAACTGCTGCTACGGATATCTCACAAGCGGGCACAAACTCGGTAGAGCTGAATAGAGTAACAAAACAGCTAAGGAGGTGGCAGCTCCATCACTGATAGATGAGCACTAAAACTGCTGCTACGGATATCTCACAAGGGGGCACCAACTCGGTAGAGCTGAATAGGGTAACAAAACATCTAAGGAGGTGGCAGCTCCATCACTGGTAGATGAGCACACACATTTTTTACAGATTTACAGCAACAGCACTCTATACTTTCGTCCATTACGAGGCCATAACAAACATAGGAACATTTGCCATCGGCTTCCCTAATTGTACTTTTCCCTTTTTTATTACCTACTTTTATCTGTCAGTAATAGAACGATTAGCGACCTCCTAGTTCACTTTTGCACCATATATACAGATAGAGTACAGGATAAAGGAACAGAAACAGTGTTCACGGATGTATGTATTTAGAGGCATCTACTTTTTTTTTACAATTTCGTTTCTGTGTATCGTCGGAACTTCCATCTGTCTCAGTTATTTTCTTTATCATTTCATGACTATAACATGAAGGCGTTTCTCATATTCACATAAATTTTTACAATCAGTAAACTGGAGGCCTTAGGAGTAGGAAATGAAAAAAAAAGAAAAAAGAAAAAGAAAAGAAAGCACGTCCTATGTGAATGGGAAAGAAAGCCTGAGTATATATTGTGTGCTCGTGCTTTGTGCGTGTGTGTTTGTTGGTGTATTTGTGTGTGAATGTGCCACTTTTTCTCTTTTTGACATTATTTGAAACGCATTGCAGCTAGGATAAACTTGGAAATGTTTCTAACGTGTTTCTTTATACTTATAAAGAAAATAGTGAAGAAAATGGGCAATTGAAAGAAATGTAACTTACCCGAATTTTACAATTTTTCTTTTCCTGTTATCGAAATTAATGTTTATACAGAACATCAACAATAATCGCAAACAATTAGGTATGCCAAAGTCAAATCATTTGTGATACAATTCTGATATTTGAAACTCTGAAACGGTAATGTAAATTGTAAAAGTAACGAATGCTGCATGAATTGAGTGCGCACTTGTTGCTGATACAGTTAACAACTCTGTAGGTACTTGTTCCTTTATTCTATATACTTTCTGTATATATGCTGCAACAGTGAACGAGATGGTACGCTTATCATTGAACTACTGACACAAGAAAGTAATAAGAATGTAAAAAGTCTAACGAATACCACCTATCAACCGACTGTTGCATTTTAATGTATTTTTAAATTATAAAATGACTTTTTGTAAATAGTATAACATTTAGGGAACCTGGCGGCAAATGGTACTGTGTTTCTTGTGCACTCGTGATGGATGAAATCTCAAAGCGCTGTTGCTGAAAGACTGAGAGGAAACTGCGTGCTCAACTGTCGGGAATGGCGTTCACAACTCCTCATATATTCTGTTGTTCTATTCTACTCCGGGAGCAGCTGCCTCCCTGGAAGATAATCGTTTTACTCGTTTGCCGCTGTTCTGTTGGATGTGGAAGTTAGCACGAACCTCACTTATGGTTTTGAAAAATGCCTATTTTTACCTCATCAAAGGCATAAATACACACACTTAACAGAAAGGTTTACGAAAAGAAATTATATTAGAGGTGGCTTCTGTGTATCCTCTGCCCTTTTATTTAGAGAATGTAATGTTATACTTGTATACAGTTCTGCTGCTGTTAGTATTAGTTCGCGCTATGTAGTAATAGTAGTAGTAGTAGTAGTAGTAGTAGTAGTAGTAGTGGTAGTAGTAGTAGTAGTAGTAGTAGAAGTAATAATAGTAGTAGTAGTAGCAGTAGTAATAGTAGTAGCACAGTAGTAGTGGTAGTACTAATAGTAGTCGTAGTAGTAGCAGTAGTAGTAGTACTAGTAGTAGTAGCAGTAGTAATAGTAGCAGTAGTAGTAGTAGTAGTAGCAGTAGTAGTAGTAGTAGTAGTAGTAGTAGTAGTAGTAGTAGTAGTAGTAGTAGTAGTAGTAGCAGTAGTAATAGTAGCAGTAGTAGTAGTAGTAGCAGTAGTAGTAGTAGTAGTAGTAGTAGTAGTAGTAGTAGTAGTAGTAGTAGTAGTAGTCGTAGTAGTAGCAGTAGTAGTAGTACTAGTTGCAGTAGTAGCAGTAGTAGTAGTAGTTGCAGTAGTAGTTGCAGTAGTATTAGTAGTAGTAATGATAATGGTGATCATAGGATAAGTAATACGCGAGTGCTACTGTGACATGTAAACTAAGTGCAGGTTTTTGTGGCTTTTAAGAACTAAGTCAGGCATTTCCTAAATCACAAATAAGTTGCCTAAAGAATTGCTAAAACAATGGTGGTAGGTATAATTTCATTTCTGCCATATCCACTAAAACTGCTGCTACAGATATCTCACAAGGGGGCACCAACTCGGTAGAGCTGAATAGAGTAACAAAACATCTGAGGAGGTGGCAGCTGCATCCCTGATAGATGAGCACTAAAACTGCTGCTACGGATATCTCACAAGGGGGCACCAACTCGGTAGACCTGAATACAGTAACAAAACATCTGAGGAGGTGGCAGCTCCAACAGTGATAGATGAGCACTAAAACTGCTGCTACGGATATCTCACAAGGGGGCACCAACTCGGTTGACCTGAATAGAGTAACAAAACATCTGAGGAGGTGGCAGCTCCAACAGTGATAGATGAGCACTAAAACTGCTGCTACGGATATCTCACAAGGGGGCACCAACTCGGTAGAGCTGAATAGAGTAACAAAACATCTGAGGAGGTGGCAGCTCCAACAGTGATAGATGAGCACTAAAACTGCTGCTACGGATATCTCACAAGGGGGCACCAAACTCGGTAGAGTTGAATGGCGTAACAAAACATCTAAGGAGGTGGTATCTCCATCACTGATAGATGAGCACTAAAACTGCTACTACGGATATCGCACAAGGAGACACCAACTCGGTTGAGCTGAATAGAGTAACAAAACATCTTAGGAGTTGGTAGCTCCATCACTGATAGATGAGCACTAAAACTGCTGCTACGGATATCTCACAAGGGGGCACCAACTCGGTAGAGCTGAATAGAGCAACAAAACATCTAAGGAGGTGGTAGCTCCATCACTGATAGATGAGCACTAAAACTGCTGCTACGGATATCTCACAAGGGGGCACCAACTCGGTAGAGCTGAATAGAGCAACAAAACATCTAAGGAGGTGGTAGCTCCATCACTGATTGATGAGCACTAAAACTGCTGCTACGGATATCTCACAAGGGGGCACCAACTCGGTAGAGCTGAATAGAGCAACAAAACATCTAAGGAGTTGGTAGCTCCATCACTGATAGATGAGCACTAAAACTGCTGCTACGGATATCTCACAAGGGGGCACCAACACGGTAGAGCTGAATAGAGTAACAAAACATCTGAGGAGGTGGTAGCTCCATCACTGATAGATGAGCACTAAAACTGCTGCTACGGATATCTCACAAGGGGGCACCAACTCGGTAGTGCTGAATAGAGTAACAAAACACCTAGGAGGTGGTAGCTCAATCACTGATTGATGAGCACTAAAACTGCTGCTACGGATATCTCACAAGGGGGCACCAACACGGTAGAGCTGAATAGAGTAACAAAACATCTGAGGAGGTGGTAGCTCCATCACTGATAGATGAGCACTAAAACTGCTGCTACGGATATCTCACAAGGGGGCACCAACTCGGTAGTGCTGAATAGAGTAACAAAACACCTAGGAGGTGGTAGCTCAATCACTGATTGATGAGCACTAAAACTGCTGCTACGGATATCTCACAAGGGGGCACCAACACGGTAGAGCTGAATTGAGTAACAAAACATCTGAGGAGGTGGCAGCTCCATTACTGATAGATGAGCACTAAAACTGCTGCTACGGATATCTCACAAGGGGGCATTAACTCGGTAGAGCTGAATTGAGTAACAAAACATCTGAGGAGGTGGCAGCTCCATTACTGATAGATGAGCACTAAAACTGCTGCTACGGATATCTCACAAGGGGGCACCAACACGGTAGAGCTGAATTGAGTAACAAAACATCTGAGGAGGTGGCAGCTCCATTACTGATAGATGAGCACTAAAACTGCTGCTACGGATATCTCACAAGGGGGCACCAACACGGTAGAGCTGAATTGAGTAACAAAACATCTGAGGAGGTGGCAGCTCCATCACTGATAGATGAGCACTAAAACTGCTGCTACGGATATCTCACAAGGGGACACCAACTCGGTAGAGGTGAATAGAGTAACAAAACATCTAAGGAGGTGGTAGCTCCATTACTGATAGATGAGCACTAAAACTGTTGCTACGGATATCTCACAAGGGGGCACCAACTCGGTAGAGGTGAATGGAGTAACAAAACATCTAAGGAGGTGGTAGCTCCATCACTGATAGATGAGCACTAAAACTGCTGCTACGGACATCTCACAAGGGGGCACCAACTCGGTAGAGCTGAATAGAGTAACAAAACACCTAGGAGGTGGTAGCTCAATCACTGATTGATGAGCACTAAAACTGCTGCTACGGACATCCCACAAGGGGGCACGAATTCGGCAGAGGTGAATAGAGTAGCAAAACATCTAAGTAGGTGGCAGCTCCATCACTGATAGATGAGCACGCACATTTCTTACAGACTTACAGGAACAGCACTCTATACTTTCGTCCATCACGAGTACATAAGAAGCATAGGAACATTTGCTATCGGCTTCCCTAATTGTAATTATATTTATTCTTGTAAACGCCATTTTAGGAATTAGAAATACATTGAAATCCATCAATTGGTTAATATACGCCGCTTCTTTGTACATTTCCCTTTTTTATTACCTACCTTTATCTGTCAGTAATAGAACGATAAGCGACCCCCTAGTTCACATTTGCACCATATATACAGAAAGAGTACAGGATAAAAGAACAGAAACAGTGTTGACGGATGTATGTATTCAGAGGCATCTACCTTTTTTTTTTACAATTTCGTTTCAGTGTATCGTCGGAACTTCCATCTGTCTCAGTTATTTTCTTTATTATTTCCTGACTATAACAAGAAGCAGGTTCTCATTTTCACATAAATTTTTACAACCAATAAACTGGAGGCCTTAGTACTAGGAAATGAAAAAAAAAACAAAAGAAAGAAAAAAAGAAAGCACATATCCTATGTGAATGGGAAAGAAAGCCAGAGTGTATATTGTGTTCGTGCGTCTTGCGCGCGCGCGCGCGCGCACACATATGTGTGTGTGTATGTGTGTGTGTGTGTGTGTGTGTGTGTGTGTGTGTGTGTGTGTGTGTGTGTGTGTGTGTGTATTTGTGTGTGAGTGTGCCAATTTTTCTCTTATTGACATTATTTGAAACGCATTGCAGCTAGGATAAACTTAGAAATGGTTCAAAGGTGTTTCTTTATACTTATAAAGAAAATAGTGAAGAAAATGGCTAATTGAAATAAATGTAAATTCCGACAACTTTTTTCAATTTTCCCTTTCCTGTAATCGAATGTAATGTTTATACAGGACATCAAAAAAAATAATCGCAAACAATTAGGTATGCCAATGTTAAAACATTTGTGATACAACCCTGAGAGATGAAACTCTGAAACGGTAATGTAAATTGTAAAAGTAACGGCTGCTGCATGCACTAAATGCGCTCTTGTTGCTGATACAGTTAATAATTTTGTAGGTATTTGTTCCTTTATTCTATATACTTTCTGTATATTTGCTGCAACTGTGAACGAAGTGATACGCTCATCATTGCACTACTGACACAAGAAAGTAATAAGAAAGTAAAAAGTCTAAGGAATACCACCTATCAACCGACTGTTTCCGTTTAATGTATTTCAAATTTATAAAATGACGTTTTATAAATATTATAACGTTTAGGGAAGCTGGTGGCAAATGGTACTATGTTTCTTCAGCACTCGTGGTGGATGAGCGCTGTTGCTGAAAGACAGAGGAAACTGCGTGTTCAGCTGACGGAAATGGAGTTCACACCTCCTCATATATTCTGTTATTCTATTCTACTGCGCGAGCTGGTGGCTATTTGGGAGATAATTGTTTTACTCCTTTGCCGCTGTTCTGTTGGATGTGGAATTTAGCACGTACCTCACTTATGCTTTTGGAAAATGCCAATTTTACCTCATACATGCACTTAATAGAAAGGTTTACGTAAATAAATTATATGGGAGTTCGCTTCTGTGTATCTTCTGCCCTTTTATTTAGAGAATGTAATGTAATACTTGTATACAGTTCTACTGCTGTTACTATTAATAGTGCTATGTAGTAGTAGTCGTAGTAGTAGTAGTAGTAGTAGTAGTAGTAGTAGCAGTAGTAGTAGCAGTAGTAGTCGTAGTAGTAGTAGTGGTAGTAGTAGTAGTAGCAGCAGTAGTAGTAGTAGTAGTAGTAGTAGTAGCAGTAGTCGTAGTAGTAGTAGTGGTAGTAGTAGTAGTAGTAGTAGCAGTAGTCGTAGTAGTAGTAGTAGTAGTGGTAGTAGTAGTAGTAGCGGCAGCAGCAGCAGTAGTAGTAGTAGTAGTAGTAGTAGTAGTAGTAGTAGTAGTAGTAGTAGTAGTAGTAGTAGTAGTAGTAGTAATGATAATGGCGATGAAAGGATAAGTAATAAGCGCGTGCTACTGTCATATGTAAACGGAGTACAGGTGTTTGTGGCTTTTAAGAAGTAAGTCAGGCATTTCCTAAATCACAAATGAGTTGCCTAAAGAATTACCAAAACAATGGTGGTAGGTATAATTTCATTTCTGGCATATGCACTAAAATAGCTGCTACGGATATATCACAAGGAGGCATCAACTCGGTAGAGGATCAAAGCTCGAAGCGCTGTTTCTGGAAGACTGAGAGAAAACTGCGTAACTCAACTGTCGGGACTGTCACACCTCCTCATATATTTTGTTATTCTATTCTACTCCGGGAACTGGTGCCTCCTTAGGAGATGATCGTTTTACTCGTATGCCGCTGTTTTGTTGCATGTGGAACTGACAGAAAATAAATTTAACACGAAACTCATTTGTGCTTTTGGAAATACCTATTGTGACTTTGTGGGTTCGTGAAATAAAAAGTCCAATTACACCACTCAACAATGTTCTTTATTTCCACCGACTTACAGTTAAACACTTGCCAATTACACAGAATTACGTGCTGCAACAATTATAATTCACCAGTCCGTCCGTTACAATTTCACTGTACTCGCGGTTACGTAAACACGTCCTTCGCTAGCACGTCAAACACTGACTGACTCACTGTCTCTCTGAAACCCTTTTTATAAGAATGTCAGTGTTTTGCTAGAAGTCTCTAATCACCGAACGTTCCAGACCACCGGAGAAGGGGAGAGAAACATCGAAGGACCGGCGACACTACCGCAAATCACCCCTCAGTTAGTGACAGGAGACAGACGAGTGGGCGTGGCGTGGCCTCCGGCCCCTTCTCAGCTGTTGCTTGTGGTGCCTCCCGATAACTGGGTGACACTGCTCCCTCCTCAAAGCTGGTCGTCCCGAACAGCACCATCATAGCGGGCTAGACGATCCAGGTGTACCACCAACATCTTCCCTCGGGGAACCTTCTGGATGCGGTAGACCACGTCGTTAATCCTCTTCACCACCCGGTACGGTCCTTGCCATGGCTGCTGGAGCTTCGGGCACCGTCCCTTGGTCCGGGTAGGACGGTACAACCAGACTAGGTCACCTTGCTGGAACCCTTGGCTGTTGGCTTGCCTGTCATACCTGGTCTTCATGCGGTCGCTCGCCTTCTGGATGTTCTGGCGAGCCATCTCGTGCATGTCGTGGAGATGGTCCACCAAGTTCTCCACATACTCGGTCGCTGGCTGTTTCACTTCCGGAGGGCTTCCAAAAGCCAGGTCACAAGGGAGGCGTAACTCTCGGCCGAACATTAAGCTGGCTGGCGTCATCCCAGTTGTGTCGTGTGTAGACGAGCGATAGGCCAGCAAGAACAGTGGCACCTTGACGTCCCAGTCTCGCTGATGGCTGGCCACGACTTTCCTCAGGTGTTCCTCTAAGGTCTTGATGTACCTTTCGACCATGCCGTCCGATTGGGGATGTAGAGGCGTAGTGCGAGTCTTGTTCACCCCAAGCCTTTGTAATGCCTCCTTCATTAGGTTGGACTCAAAGTTGGTACCCTGGTCACTGTGTAGCTCTAACGGCACCCCAAATCGACAGAACACTTGCTCCACGAGGCAGTCTGTGATTGTCTTTGCCTCTTGGTTTGGGATGGCATACACCTCCGGCCACTTGGTGAAGTAGTCCACGACCACCATTAGGTACTTGTTGCCTCGGTCGGAAACTGGGAACGGTCCAGCAATGTCGCCGGCGAGCCGTTCGAATGGCGCTCCGACGTTGTACTGCTGCATGCGACCCCGGCTCCTAGTCTGGGGGCCGCGACTCGCCGCGCACACGTGGCACTGACGGCACCATCTCTCAGCATCTGCTCGGAGCCTCAGCCAGTAGTAGCGCTGCCGTAGTTTGTCAATCGTTCGGTTCGCTCCCAGGTGTCCTCCCGAAGTACCGGCGTGTACTTCCTCCAGGACTTCCGGGACCTTACTCCGGGGAAGTACCAACTGCTCTCTCTGCGTCTTACCATCGGGTGATTCCCATACCCGGAACAGCACGCCCTCTCTGATCTTCAACGAGTCCCATTGGGCCCAGTACGACTTGTAGGTGGCGCTCCTCGGTGCGATGTCCTCCCAGGTTGGTCTCATCCCTGCCTCCACTTCCCTCAAGAGTGGCCCCAAGTCTGCGTCCGCCAGCTGCTCCCTCCTCAGGCCTGCGCTATCCCAGCCTTCAGCAGGCACTGCCACAACTACTCGGACTGCTGCGGCACGCTCCTTCTCTTCCACTCTTGTGCACTGGCCGCACTCTTCTGGACAGGGTCTTCGGGACATGGCGTCTGCGTTACCATGGCTCTTCCCTCTACGATGTTCCGAGGTGAAGTCGTACTCCTGCAACCTCTGGACCCAACGTGCTGTCTGGCCTTCCAGGTTCTTAAAGGTCAATAGCCAGGTTAGGGCGGAATGGTCAGTCCTCAGGTGGAATGGCTGACCGTACAGGTACTTGTGGAAGTGCTCCAATGTCTTTACTACCGCCAGTAACTCCCGTCGGGTGACGCAGTAGTTCTTCTCTGCCTTGGATAGCGTCTTGCTGTAATAGGCTATCACCCGCTCATGGCCGTCCTGGATCTGCGACAGGACACCTCCAATGCAATGGTCGCTGGCGTCGGTGTCCACAATGAAGGTGCCACCCGGTCGTGGGAAACCCAAAATTGGAGCTCTGCACAGGGTCTCCTTTAGGTGCTGGAAAGCGTTTTCTGCGTCCTCCGTCCACACATAAGGCCGGTGTTCCTCTGTCAGGCGGGTGAGGGGTTTTGCGATGTTGGAGAACCCCTTTATGAAGCGCCTGTAATAACTGCACAGCCCCAGGAAACTGCGCAATTCTTTCTTATCCTTTGGGCGAGGCCAATCTCTCACAGCCTGCGTCTTCTCCGGGTCTGTGGCCACTCCGGTTGCTGAGACTATGTGGCCCAAGTAGTTAACTTCCTTGCGGAAGAGCTGGCACTTCTTCGCGTTCAGCTTCAAGTTGGTCGCCTGCAGTCTCTGTAGCACCTTACTCAGATTCTCGAGGTGATCTTCAAAAGTCTTCCCGACGATGATGATGTCGTCCAGGTATAGCAGGCAGGCATCGTAAGTCAGCCCTCTCATCACTGACTCCATGAGGCGTTGGAAGGTAGCTGGTGCGTTGCAGAGGCCAAAGGGCATAACCGTGAACTGCCAAAGACCTTGGCCCGTCGAGAATGCGGTCTTCTCCTTGTCTCTCGGGTCTAGAGCTACCTGCCAGTAGCCCGACTTCAGGTCCAGGGTCGAGAACCACTGTGCACCAGCTAGCGTGTCCAGGGTGTCGTCAATCCGGGGTAAGGGAAAGCAGTCCTTCCGGGTGACAGCGTTCAGCTTTCTGTAGTCTACGCAGAAGCGCAGCTCGCCGTTCTTCTTCGTCACCAAGACTACAGGGGAACACCAAGGGCTGTCGGCCTCTTCAATCACTCCCCTGGATCTCATGTCCTCCAGCATGTCTCGTACCGCCCCTTGCTTCGCCAGCGGAACGCGTCTATGTGGTTGCCGAATAGGCAGGGCGTCTCCGGTGTCGATGCGGTGAAGCACTTTGTCCGTGCGGCCGTAGTCACTATCGCCTTGGCTGAAGACGCGCTCGTATCGCCCCAGTAGTTGTCGTACCTGCTCCAGCTGTTCTGCGGTCAGGTGGTCGGCCGCCCTCTCCAGTAAGCCTTCTAGCCGGGGCCCCAGGTGTTGCTTCGGCGCCGGCTCCTGTGTCTTGTCGATTGCTGTTACGCTCACTACGGGCTCGCACGTTCCCAACTCCGTCCCGGCCTGGACGTCGTGAGCGGTGTCCGTTGGATTTAGCAGTCTCACTGGCACCTCCTCTCGGCAGGGCAGCAATGCCCTGGCTACACACAGTCCGTGTACAGGCGTCTTCTGGTCCAGCATCATGTTCCTGGTTCTCTGACCCTCAAGTCGCGCCGTCACCACCACCTCGCTCCTCGCGGGAACAACCACGTCTTCGTCCAAGACGACCCTGCACATTCCAAGGCGCTCTTCGGGTTGACGGAGTATAACCTCTTCTCCGTTAAGCCGCAGGACCTTCTTGCCGACGTCGACCGTCGCCTCATGGCTCCTGAGGGCATCCAGTCCCAGGATCACCTCCTCAGCCACCTTCGCGACGAACACCCACAGACGCACGGCACTCCGTCCCAAGTTCAGCTCCAGCAGGGCCTCCTTCTCCACAGGCAAGGTGTCGCCCGATGCCGTGACAAGCTGGTATGGCCGGCTTGGCTTTCTTGTCGGCAAACCCTTCGCCACGTCAGGTCTGATGATGGTCACGGCCGCCCCGGTGTCCACCAGCACGCGGCACGGCTTTCCTCTTATCCAACCGTCCGCGATGAGGCTGTCATCCATACGCCGGCTGACGGCGCGCAGTGTCACTCGAGGGGATGGTGGTGATGGCGCCGACGTGCCCCTCTCCACGACGGCCCTTACTCGTTTTCCGGCTGCTCTTCCTGGTGTGGGCAGTCTCTCTGCAGGTGTCCGGGCTGTCCACACCCCCAACACAGGCCACTAGGTGTTCGCCGGCGTCCCTCAGCTGGTCTTCGGTCTCCGGCATAGCGGACGCTCCTCGTTCTCGACGTCGGGAGGGATGTTATTTTGGCCGCCTCCATCCTTAATGCCGCTGTCAGCGCCTCGTGGATGGTTTTATATTCGCCGAGCATTAGGCGCTGACGAATCTCCGTGTCCCGTACCCCGTCGACAAAATTGTAGGCGGCTTCCTGGGATACGAACTCCAGTGGCAGGTCAACCAAGGCCTTGCTAGCCAGCTGCTCGATGGCTATGGCGAACTCCTGCAGCGTCTCCCCCGGCTGCTGCGACCTTGCCTTTAGCTGGCTTCGGTATGCTGCGGCTAAGCGGTGGTTCCCGAAGCGATTCTCCAGGGCCTCCCAGATGTCCTTGGGCGCCGCCATCGTCTGCACCGCGTTTAGCACTTCCGCGGCCCGTCCCTGGAGGCTGGCTATTAACTGTGTAGCCTCCTCCTCCGGTGACCACCTGTTGTGCCTGGCCACTGTGTCGAACTGGCGGCGGAAGACTTCAAACGTTGACGCGCCGTCATACTTGGGAGGTTTGACGCGCGCAGATGTCGTGTCGCGTCCCGGCGCGTCGGGCTTCAAATCCTTCAACCTCCTGCCGACGACGTCCTCCACCATTGCGTTCAGGGACTTGACGCTGCTGTCAGCCTTCCCTTCCAGGTTGTTAATGCGGTTCGCAAGGTCTTCGACGTCTTCCACCACGGCGTTCAGGGTCTTGGCGTTATTGTCGGCCTTTTCCTCTAAATCATTAAGGCGGTCGTCTACTTGGCCCATCCGCTTGCCCAGCTTCGTGACGTCATCCCTCACGCCGGCCAACTGTTCGTCAAATTTGGCGGCGAGGACCTCGTTCGCCTCCTTCATTTCCGTGGCCAGACTGTCGTTCGCTGCCCTCATTTCTGTGGTCAATTCGGTCTTTATTTCTTCCGTCTTCGCTGTTATTTCGGCCTTCATTTCCATCATCTTCTCCAAAAATTTTTCCAATGCCGCGTCCATGGTTGTAATGTTCGGTGATGTTATCTTCCCGCTTCCTGACACCAGTGTGACTTTGTGGGTTCGTGAAATAAAAAGTCCAATTACACCACTCAACAATGTTCTTTATTTCCACCGACTTACAGTTAAACACTTGCCAATTACACAGAATTACGTGCTGCAACAATTATAATTCACCAGTCCGTCCGTTACAATTTCACTGTACTCGCGGTTACGTAAACACGTCCTTCGCTAGCACGTCAAACACTGACTGACTCACTGTCTCTCTGAAACCCTTTTTATAAGAATGTCAGTGTTTTTCTAGAAGTCTCTAATCACCGAACGTTCCAGACCACCGGAGAAGGGGAGAGAAACATCGAAGGACCGGCGACACTACCGCAAATCACCCCTCAGTTAGTGACAGGAGACAGACGAGTGGGCGTGGCGTGGCCTCCGGCCCCTTCTCAGCTGTTGCTTGTGGTGCCTCCCGATAACTGGGTGACACTATTATCAATACCTTCATCAAAGGCATAAATACATACAGTAGTAATGTTTACGTAAATAAAATATATGGGAGTTCGCTTCTGTGTATTTTTTGCCCTGTTTGTTTACAGAATGTAATGTTATACTTGTATACAGTACTACTGCTGCTACTATTAGTAGTGCTATATAGTAGTTTTTTTTTTTTTTTTTAATTCAGGGGAAAAATCTTCAAAAGACGCCAGGCTTGGCGAGTTGGATTCTTACCAACTAAAAAACCCCTGCTAGCCACAAGAGACTTCTTCCTGGGACCACCTTTCGGTATTACTTCAGGAAGAATGGCAATAAAGATGGTCAAACTTACTTGCGTACCAATGGAGGGTTTAGTTACACGCAGCGGCCTCGGCCGACTTATTCTCGGCGGTCGTCCCGCTCTTTCGCCTTGAGGATAGATGTAACCATTTTAGCAATAGCGTTCCAGTTTTCCCGGGACTCCAGCATAATTGGGAGAATAGTTGCCAAAGTAACAACCTGACCGATGGTAGCATGGCACCGGTTACGGTGATCGATCCATTGAGTGCATTCCAGAAGTGTATGTTGCGGACTGTCTGTTTGGGCACAATAAGGGCAGAGGTCGGAGGCAACGAGCCCCATACGGTACAAGTAAGATCGGAAACGGCCATGGCCTGTCAGGAATTGGGTGACATAGTACCCAACATCTCCATGCTGCCGAGAGAGCCAGGGAGTGATCTCCGGAATCAGCAGCTTGGTCCATTGTGCCGTGTTGCTATATAGTAGTAGCAGCAGCAGCAGCAGTAGTAGTAGTAATAGTAGTAGTAATGACGATGACGATGATGATGATGATGATGATGATGTTGATGATGGTGATGAAGTTAATGGATGTATCAGAACCTCTATGTATTTAGAATTTTTTTTTTTTTTTTTTTTTTTTTTTTTTTTTTTACTGTGTATAATAAGAAGCAGCCTCTGAATTTCACACAAATTTTTGAAATCAATAAATTGGAGGCCTTAGGAATAGAAAAAATAAGTATATGTCCTATGTAAAAACGAGAGAAACGCAGCGTCCGTCGCGTGTGTGTTTCTGGGTGAGTGTGTTCTTTTGTTTTCCCTTATTGATATTATTTGAAACGCATTCTAAGATGAACTGAGAAATGGGTATAAGGCGTTTCTTTATTTACACTAATAAAGAGAATAACTAGGAAAATAAGTAATTGAAATAAATGGAATTTGCGAGGAATTTTTTCAATTTTCCCTTTCCTGTTATCTAAATTACTGTTTGTGCAGGACATCAACAATAATCGCAAACAATTAGGTATGCCAATGTTAAAACATTCCTAGTACACTCCTGATGGATGAAACTTGAAACGATGATGTAAATTGTAAAAGTTACGAATGGCTCTTGCTAATGATGCAGCTATCAGCTCTGTGAGTGTTTTTCCTTTATCTGCACTCTTTCTGTATATATACTGCAACTGTGAACGAGGTGATACGCCCATTGTTGTACTACTGACACAAGAAAGAATTAACAAAGTAAAAAGTCTAAACAAATGCCATCTATCAACAGACTGTTGCATTTTAATGTATTTTTAATTTCTAAAATGACGTTTTGTATATATTATAACGTTTAGGGAAGCTAGTGGCAAATATGAAAGCTCAAAGCGCTGTTACTGAATGACTAACGAAACTTCATACTCTTCAATCAGGAACGGAGTTAACACCTCCTTGTACGTTCTGTTTTTTTCTAATCTATTCCGTTTCGGAAGGTGGTGCCTAGATAATCGTTATACCCGTTCGCCGATTTTTCTGCAGGATGTGGAACTGGCAAAAAAGAAATTTACGATTATTATTATTATTATTATTATTATTATTATTATTATTATTATTATTATTATTATTATTATTATTATTATTATTATTATTATTATTATTATTATTATTATTATTATTATTATTATTATTATTATTATTATTATTATTATTATTATTATTATTATTATTATTATTATTATTATTATTATTATTATTATTATTATTATTATTATTATTATTATTATTATTATTATTATTATTATTATTATTATTATTATTATTATTATTATTATTATTATTATTATTATTATTATTATTATTATTATTATTATTATTATTATTATTATTATTATTATTATTATTATTATTATTATTATTATTATTATTATTATTATTATTATTATTATTATTATTATTATTATTATTATTATTATTATTATTATTATTATTATTATTATTATTATTATTATTATTATTATTATTATTATTATTATTATTATTATTATTATTATTATTATTATTATTATTATTATTATTATTATTATTATTATTATTATTATTATTATTATTATTATTATTATTATTATTATTATTATTATTATTATTATTATTATTATTATTATTATTATTATTATTATTATTATTATTATTATCATCATTATTATTATTATTAAAGTATAACATTACACACTCTACCTTAAGTGTTCAAGACATGCAGAAGTTCACTCCCATATTTTAGCTACGTAAACTTTAGTACTTAAATGCATGCATTTGTGACTGAAGAATTTAACATAGGCATTTTCGAAAATCATAGGTGAGTTGGGTAAAGAATTATCTAATGTGTGGTATATTTAGCTTCTGGCAGTTCTACATCCATCAAAACAGCTGTTTTTAAAAGGAGGCACCAACTCCTGGAACTGGATAGAGTAACAGAACACATGAGGAAGTGGTATAAACCTGTTTCTCAAAGCGTTACCACGGCTTTATCTTTGTTAACCTCTCGGATAACGCGGTGATTATTCTTGTGTGAGAGGGCAACTGCCGCAGGATTCACAGGAATCACAGTTGACACATAATGTTCACTCCAAGTGGAGCACAGATTAATAGAAGCGGAGTAAGCAGTGGGTTATCTAAGAGGTATCTATTATTATCCTGCTGCTCTATAAGTTACGCTGGCTTTATCGTTGTTACAAGAAACCTCTCAGATTACGCACTGATTGTTCTCGAAAGAGTGAGAGGGGAACTACCGCGCTTTCCGTACCTGTGCTAAGCACCAATAAACGCATCACTTTAGCCAATAAAATACGTAGGAATCACAACTGACAGAGATATATGTGATGTCCACGTGGAGCAATCATTGCGTTATCTGAGATATTTCTATTCACAACTATTAAGCCATGGTAACCATTCGAGCAGCACAATAATACCAAAGATAGATAGATCCGTGGTAACCTTTAGAGAAGCAGGATTATAACTACGTCTCTGATAGGATAGCACACAACAAATTCGTGACTAGCATACCGCAACAGCGCTTTAAACTTTCATCCACTACGAGTGCACCAGAAAACTTGGGCCATTTGCATTAAGCTTCTCTAATCGTAATAATATTTACATTTGAAAACACCACTTTAGAGGGTAGAAAAACATAAAAATGCAGTTATCGGTAGAGAACTTTTTATTTTCTTACTACTTCGTTCTGTCAATAGTTCATACAACGAAGAGCGACCATCTAGTTCACATTTGCACTATGCACCATATCTACAGAAAGAGTATAGCCATGCATGTATTTTGTTTGTTTGATTGTAATTTACGTCCTCCAACGTTAAGTCATATCGGAAGATGAATGGAATGGGTGAAATTAAGCTCAAATGAGCCCAGGATCCATGGAGCTTACAGTTACCCGACATTCGTCTTTCAAGATAAGGGAAAACCCTGGAAAAACCTTATCCGAGTAACTCACCCTGATCGAGATTCAAACTCGGGACCTCTTGAATGAGAGGCAGGCACGCTACCATCTACGCTATATACCGAGGCGGGCGGGCGGACATGCATGTATCAGTAACTCTATGTATTCAGAAGCCTTTACTTTTACAATAAATAGCTGTTAATGACATTCTTTTGTAGGGAATAAATATAGAATTTCCTTGAAACATATTTACAAGTTTACACACTTTATATCCATTTTGAATCAACGTGTTGAAGATATAAGATTGAGCTGTAGTTTTTAAATACTTGTATAGCAATGTTAATGATTTGCAAGATAAATAATTGACCATTATGTGTGGACAGTGTTGCCAACCCTACAGTTCATTTGTTTTGTTTTTAAAAATGGAGAAGTCGTGAGATTTAAGTTATAGGAATCTACCATCAAAGTAATTGCAAGGATTTACCTTTAATTATCCGATTCAATTTACCATTAAATTGAATTTTAATTTAAGATTGGTTTCCACAGTATAAAATGTTTAGTCTATTAACTCAAGGTAAGCATTTATAAATAAATGACACGGAACCTAACCTCAAACTGTAGATTGTAGTAGTAATCGTTTTGCTGCAACGAGGTTGTGTTTTTATTTTCACTTCAGTATGCTGATGGTTACAGTACTTGAAAAGAGTTAAAGATTTCAGGGTAGGTGCATAATGATCCTAAGTTAACAACAAAAGTTTGAGATCATTGGGGTTTAGCTTTACTTAAGTTTCGGCTACGCTTTGTTGTCACAATGCAGTTGCAGAATATTCTACTCCTTGACTACGCTTTGCTAACTCGGCCCCTCATTATCTTAGCTACATTTGCGGTGTAAAAGGTGTCACAATGTTTCAGTTCATAAGCACTTAATTTGACAACTTTATTCTTTGTATACATCGTCCGGAAATAATACTGAGTTGTCACTGCAGAAGGCAACTTAAGTGTTATTCCATGTGTAATGACAATCATATATAGAATACTAAACTAGACTTAAACTAATCTAAACCTATGCTTTTTTTTTTTTTTTTTTTTATTTTTGTTAATTCCCTTTACTGGTATCTTTCTCAAATGCTGCTGGTTATGTGAAGAGAATGTTATTTCAAAGACATCACCTAAAATCAGTTTGACAGTTGTTTAAGACTATTAGGTTTCCCTAAAGAAAACATGCCAAAACTACTTTTCCAATCTTGATTAACTTAAAGCAGATAGAAAAATAAGCTTTTGCTGGAACAAATTGAAAAATGGGTGGAGAAAGTTATGTAAATGTAATAAATATGCTCTTTTTCTCTCCTTGGTCATGAAAAGAGAACAGAATTCAAAGCCGCCACATAGCAAAAGGCTGTTAAAATTGGTCTATTATTTACACATACTTACTCCTAGGAAATATATGTATAACGTACTAATAAACATATGTTTTAAAAGCATTTCTACAAATGTGTATTTCAATTAACATGATAATGAATTACATTAAGCATTTGTAGGAATAGTTTTTACAGTAGTGATTAGAGAAAGTCTTGTGAGTGAACTACATCTGATTTTTCTTTTTAATTTCTATGTCCATTTTAACATCTTAGTTCTGCAGTGACTGAGAATGAATGCTCAAATAAGGTGAATGTACTAGGCAATAACCTGGCCTTTATCTTGTGAGGATGAGGAAAAACCTGCAATTTAAATAAAATGTAACTCATCTCATCCAAGATTTGAGTTGTGTTTTGTGCATTCTGTATCATCTTTACTATATCTACTGAATTGTGCTACCTTTTTAACAAAATGATTTGCCTTATCTAGTTTGTAAATTTTCAGGCACTCAGCAAGTGAATCGCAGTGTGAGCCTGCAATTTGTGAGACATGGCAGACGAATTAATTTCCGAAGGCCAAGGCAAACTCATTTTGAAAGAGCAAAATACCTGAAAGTTTGTGAACCAATATATCCAAGTACTAAAAAAGGTCTTTCTCCAGCAGAATTATGTAGAAGACCAACTGAAATCATATGGTTAAAACAGGATGTGGTAAGAACTGGGATTTAATGCTATCGTTGATTTCAGAAGTGTTATAAATTAGTATTTTGTTACAGATGTACAGTTGAATCAAAAGGTAGCATCTCGATAAAATGAATAACATCACTAATAGACTTTTTTCTCACTAATAAGGCTTAAGCTGGCCATGCACTTGAAACATTTTACTCAATTTTCACTGCTGCTAAACAAATATACAAATATACTACACTGTGTACACTATATTTACACTAAGTATGCTAAGTATGTCTGCTTTTTCACATTTAAGAAATTCCTAGAAAGATTACGAGCTACATGAAGTTTATCTAGCTTTCTCTAAAGTAAATACAAAATTATCAAAATTATCTGCTTTCCCTTTTTTTTTTTTTTTTTTTTTTTTTGTGTATAGCACATACTTAGATAAAGAATTAGATTCCACCCAACATTTAATATCAAGCAGTTTTGGAAATACCTATATATTTTATGGTTTCCTCCCCTCCAAAATTGGCATTTTTAAAAGAGATCTATCTGCATGTGCCTGTCGCTTTGTGAACAGCATACTGAAAAATAAAAGGTCAAATAAATACCAAACTTGAATGAAAAAATGTCAAGAAGCTGTATTGAAGATGTGAACAAATAATAAAACTAAGGTAACTGCAAAATAGGAATGAACATAAAGCGGGGCTAAGCGTGGGTGGTCTATCACTCAGTAGCCAGTGAGAAAAGTGTGGCATTGTACAGTTGAACTTATGGGTCAGCCTGCTTTGCTAAACCCTACGGTTAATTTCTTGCGTGCTCAAAAGATAAAATGACAGAATTATTTTGTTGTTCTTATGTCACAGAGGTATTTTTTCTGAGGGTGACTGTGAAAACCCCATGTTTGTAGCTCATCTGGTTTCGGAGATAGGAAAAGATAAGACATCTGACTAGAAAGAAAAGAATCTTAACTGTCAGAGAAGAAAAACACACTTGTGCTATGCTGCGGTTGCATTTTGTACCTTGCATTCAGTAAAGTGGTGATCTTTTAAGAGTGCAGACTGCTTTTCAAAGTTAATAAATTTGTCGCTTAGCAAGCCCAGTACTAGTGTGCCTAGTAGTGACTGCCAGACTACTCTTAAGATTTTTCATAAGCAGGCTAAAAATATTACTTTTCATAGTATTTCTTTTTCAAACATTGTCAAAGATATTTTTGAAAATACAAATTTCGCTCAGAATCGAGAATTAATGACACAAACTTGTCATGTAAATGCTTATTCTGTGACAAACATTATTAAAGAAGGCAAACAGTTTACCAAATTAGAAGTTCCGATATTTTGATATCTTGGAAAAAATCAATCACCTAAAAACCGTGCTACCAACTTAAGGGAATTTCAAAAGTGAGTTTTACATAAAACAGTTTATATGACAAGGGTGAATATCAAGCTGCCAAAAGACTGACTAATTTAATGAGGGTGAAAATAGAATATACGGGCTCTGTATCTTCTCTGTATATTCTGAGATCTCTTGGGTTCAAACATAGCAGAACCAGTGATGGTCGGAAATTTCTGTTGGAAAGAAGCTATATTGTTGCTGCAAGACTAAAATTTCTGTAAACAATGCACGACATTGGAGGTACAGGTGATTCGTAATGTAAAAGTGCTTCATAAATACACATCATATCTTCTGTATTTATTAAGTATTTTAATAAAACAAAAATTGGTTTAAAGTCTATTGCAGGCAGTATACAAGTATGGCATCATTAGAGATTATATTAAAAAATCATTGAAATGTCACTATTGTGTTTCACTATAGCAAACACCTTTCGTAGAACACATATCATTTGAATCATTTTGTTTTGTATGCATATGAATGATAGTTATGTAAGCAAACTGTTCTCCAGTTCAAGGTTTTAAGGTTCAGATTATGCTATAATCATTGTATATGTTCTCACACATATGCTGAAATATTAAGCAAACTTCTCTGTATGTACATCTCAGATCACTTGCTAGATGGATTTGGTGAGACAAAGACAAATATATTTTCCATCCCTGTTGCCCGTTAGCTTTGGAACTAGCAACATCAAGGAGAGTACAATCACCGTATTGGCTGAACCCATGTTCATTCTTATTTTATAGCTGCTCTAAATGTCTAATTATACATCAAGTCCAATAAGGCTCTCCCCCATTTGTAACAATACATAATTTAAAGAATATGTAAACATAAGCTCTGTGAATCCTTTCATGGAAGTGTTGAAAACAGTGTTGTTGTATAAATTAAATTAATTGGGAGTCGATTAATGACACAAAACAACACTTACTTTTAAATTTTCCCGGAACTAGTTTCTGAGGCCTTCCCTCTATCTTCAGCCGGACATCGACTGGTTCTCATTGGTGTAGCTGGCAATATTTTGTCATCGGTCTCCTCTTGTGGCGGTTCGAGGAACTTGCTGAACAAATCTTTCTGGGGGATGTCGAAATTGAATACTTTTTTCTTATTTTTTTAAATAAAGATTTGTTCCCATGTGGACAGTTCTTCTTTTCCTTTTGTATGTTTTAGTAATTTTGGTTCTGGATTTATGTTGTGGTTTTTTTCCCAAAAATGCATGGCAACTGCTGATTTTTCTAATTGTTTGTATTTTATGTTCCTAAAGTGCTCCTTTGCTCTTGTTTCTAAATTTCTTTTGGTTTTTCCAATATAAATTTGACTACAGTCACAGCATTCAATTTGATACATACCAGAGTTTTTGTTAGATGGAATGGCATCTTTGATGTTTGAGCAAATTAGGTTTTTTAAGGAGTAATGGTTCACTGGAGCTAGTTGAATGTTTTGTTTTTTGAAGACTTTTTTGAATTTATCAAAGGCCCATGGATGGTAAGTGAATTTTTTGAAGATCATTTTAGTTTCTGTAGCTGAGAGTTTCTTTAGCATCAAAGATGCCATTCCATCTAACAAAAAATCTGGTATATATCAAATTGAATGCTGTGACTGTAGTCAAATTTATATTGGAAAAACCAAAAGAAAAAAATCAGCAGTTGCCACACATTTTTGGGAAAAAAACCACAACTTAAATCCAGAACCAAAATTACTAAAACATACAACAGGAAAAGAAGAACTGTCCACATGGGAACAAATCTTTATTTCAAAAAATAAGAAAAAAGTATTCAATTTTGACATCCCCCAGAAAGATTTGTTCAGCAAGTTCCTCGAACCGCCACAAGAGGAGACCGATGACAAAATATTGCCAGCTACACCAATGAGAACCAGTCGATGTCCGGCTGAAGATAGAGGGAGGACCTCAGAAACTAGTTCCGGGAAAATTTAAAAGTAAGTGTTGTTTTGTGTCATTAATCGACTCCCAATTAATTTAATAAGCTCTATGTTTATAGAAGATTAATTTTAACCAAAGGAGAATAAAAACATATCAAATATTCGTTACCAGTATTCATGCTTACTGTGACTTTCAAAAAGGGTGACATCCATCCTTGAACATTACCAGGGAGGCAACCAATAACAGTCCTTCTGTGTTGCCACATTGCATTCGCCTTAAGTTGGGCATGATAGGTGTTAAGTGAATCTGTCTCTATTAAATATTTTTGTGCTTTAAAAAATATTTAATGTTTTTTAAAAAAATAATGAACCAGGAAGGTAGGGAATAATGTTTGTAACACCTGTAGAAACTACATATTTTAGGCTCAGATAGTTTTCATAATACAAATGAATAAATATACGCATATATTATATTATTACGATGTATCATGATGTAGCACTGTAATGGCCATTATTAGTTGTTTTCTGTGTGTACACATATTTGTAATCATTTGGTACTGGAATTTAAATTATTGGTATGGTGTGCTAAAAGAATTATTTTGAAAAAGCCAAGGCTTTTGTTGTTGAGAGAGAAGAAACAGCTCACTTACCCATTAGGCCGTAGAATGCTGTTATTAGCAGAATGTCGTCACATGTTTTTGATTGGGTGCTTCATAATTTGGAGACGATTGCCTATTATTTTCGTCAAATTTCACTGTTCTGATTTTACCTGATATACCTATCAATTCCTAAACAAACACCATCATCCTTATTCACGCTCATGCCTGAATCTTTCTCAACCTTAACCACCATCACTGAACTGCTATACAACAAGGCTTAAACAAACCTGGAGGGTCATTGAGATGAATGTTGTATTGTGCACAAGAACTTCTAGACCATCCAACAGGTATGCCATAAATAAAGATAGAAGGCTGCTACAATCCATAACAAAGTGAATCCTGAACCACCTTTTCAATACAGGTGCATTACTTCCAAGGTTGTTACTGAAGATTTTCAAGAAAATTTCTGCCAGCCTAAACTGACCTTACATGGAAAAATCTTTCCTTATGTTTTATTTTCTCAGAATAGCTGCTGTAAGATTTTTAGTTAAAATGGCATACGTATAGAGTCAAACTGAAAAATTAAAAGCCATGGCCAGGATTTGAACCATGGTTCTCCTGGTTTCTGTCTAGTTGCTCTTACCCATTGAGCTACCATGGCCAATTTTGACATCATGACATTTTTTTTTTTTTTTTTTTTTTAAGTTTACGTCCTCCAACGTTAAGTCAGATCGGACGGTGAATGAAATGGGTGAAATGATGCTCAAATGTGTCAAGGGTCCATGGAGCTTAGAGCTACCCGACATTCGTCTGTATGGATAAGGGAAAACCTGGAAAAACCTTATCCAGGTAACTCACCCTGACCGAGCTTCGAACTCGGGACCTCTTGAACGTGAGGCAGATATTCTACCATCTATGCTACCGAGGCGGGCAATCATGACATTAAATTCTCCAATTGACTCATATATTTTCCCGATAAACCACTAGGGGTTCTCTTATTCCAGATACACTGTTTGTGGTAGCTTACTATTCTTGAGTACTCGAGTCCCAGGCTTCATCATTAAACGCTTATTATTTAAGTTAATTGATGGAAATTAATCGTTCCTTCACACTAGCCATGTATAGGCTAAGGTTTTGGCATGCCTATGTTTAAGATGCTTAAATGATTAGCGAAATTAGCTTTCAATTTTGAAGCTGTGTTTTTAATTATTTAGGTGAAAGTGGAAGGACTTTTTACATTGAGTTGTCATTGTTAATGAGATCTGGATTCATCAATATACTGCAGAAACTAAACAGCAATCAAAACAATGGGTTGCTTCTATGAATCTGCTCCAAAGAAGGTAAAGGTGGTTCCATTAGCCAGTAAAGTGATGGCAACAACGTTTAGGGATGCAAAGCATGTCATACTCATTGACTTTTTGGAAAAAGGACAGTCCCCGGGCAATATTACAGTGAGTTACTGTTCGATTCTCACAAAATTGCTGTTACACCGTGACATTGCATCGGCACATTTGTCTGGTATTGCTGCCATTAAATTGCATCAATTGCATTATGAAATGCTGCCATATTTGCTCAATTTGGCTCCCTGCAAACCTGAAGAAACGATTTGCGAGAGTAAAATTTGGATCATATTAGATGGTATCCTCGAGAGAGCGGTATATTTTGCAGAGCTTGACAATTCCTATTTTTTTAAGGGTTAAAAAATGGCAGGAATTTTGGGAGAAGTAATTATCTCTAAAAGAGGTGTTTATCCCTAATGTTGAGAAATAAATAATTTATTGTAAATACTATTTGTAGTTGACATTTAACACTCCATCACTTACGTCCATCGAGGTTGAAAATGGTAGCAATAGCTCCCAAAATTGGTCCTTCAATAATATAAAATGTAAGTGATAGAGTGTTAAAAACAGAGTACAAACAGTTTTTTCCATTAATTTGAATGTCTGTTACTAAATTCCTCTATCATGCATAAATAATTTGTGTTTGAAAAAATTGGCTTCTTTATTCCTAACATGTGTACCATTCTTAAGGTATATGGTTACTTACTGAACCTCCTTCCTAAGGAATGAGGGAAGCTCTAAATTAAAATACTTAGCCAAGTGGGCTAACCCCTTCAGAATTTATATCCAGCTCTGCAGTGTGAGATGCAAGAACATTACCCCTAAACCAACATGAAATTCTGCACATTTTTCTCTCTACAAGTTCTCAGTAGCAAATAAAGATCTTTACTACCCACTGTTTCAGTTTGAATCTTAATAAGAGCTTCAATAAGTTTGAGCACCTCATGATTTCTTGCTATACTGAGAAGGTGTGTATGATGTAGCTGTCATAACTGTTTCTTAATCTAGTGCTCTCTGAAGAAACACTCTGCCAATATCAATAACTTCAAATAAGTCAACTTGTTCATCTTAAAGTAATTTTTTAAGTCACTAGGAGAGTTAGTATTTAATTGTATGAATAAAATTGAAAACTTGATAGTACTTACCTTCACATACTACCACAGCTGAAACATGAATGGATTACTAGCCACACCACAATTAGGTGCCAATAATATTTACCTACTGTTAATTAGATATGAGATGTTTATCAGGGTCACAATTTGTCGTGTTTCCATAATCCCATTTTCCAATAAATGCATATCGTTTATTTATGCTACAAGGCTACATCAGGGTAAATTAAGTGTTTAAACTAAAGAGGAGTGGCATAAAATATATGTAAGAAGAAGAAAGGAAATATTGAAGAACAAAAAATAGAACACCTACAAGATAAATTTGGGAAAATGAATCAAGGTATGAGGCAAATAAACAAATTCCAACTAAGAATCACCATGTGTAAGAACAAAGACAGAATGAATCGCTCATCGTCTGTTTTTAAGTAAACAAGTTCTTCGTGTTTCTCTGCATAATTTAATACAATTGTAAGGAATTAAGAGCTAAAATTATGTGCAAGAAGACTAGAGCAGTGTATTTAGTAGTACATGTAGTATCGTTTTGAGTGATTTAAGTTGCAGTTACTTTCTAGCAAGTTACGATAAGTACAAGCCAGATATCTAAAGCTCTGCATACCTAACCTCTTTATATGAAGCAAGAAAATCAGCCATTTTATTGAAATGACCTCTGAACAAGGGGCCACCATTTCGAACATGCAACCAAACCAACCAACTAGAAGCTATGCCAGTTCTGCACAGAAGGACATCTTCCCTACGAAAGAATAAGCCATTGTTCTGTATTCTGTAGATGGAGTTGCGCTAAAGGAATATACATACGCTATTGGTAAGCTAATCAAGCCTACAAATATACACTTTGTATCCAGAATGGCAAGAAACCGTATCTGCCTCTACCTAGCAAACAAGGAAATAGTACAGCAGCTAACTGATAATAAAACCAGGGTAAAAATTGCAGTATTCTGTTGTTTAAGGACTATGATACAATGAAGCACAAAATTAATACAATTTTGAGTCGAACTAATACTCAATGCTCCATTTATTGCTAGTATTTACCTAGAACGCATTTCGTTAGGATCTTCCTAACATCATCAGCTGTTGTCGACTAATGGATGCCGGTTCAGTGAACTCTTCGGAGGTGATAGGTGCGTCTCTGTCGGTATCTTGATGAACTTGAAATTGGGATTGTCTTCAAAGGTAGTATCGAAATTAAACAATTTACTTTCATATTTCTTTATAAAGATTTTTTCCCATGTGGTTAATGCAGCTGGACCTTGGACACTTTTTAGTAAGTGAATTTCTCGTTCTATGTCATGATCTTCCTTCCAAAAATGGTACGCTACCGCCGATTTATCTATTTTTTTATTCCTGATGTTCCTAAAGTGCTCTTTAAGCCTAATGTTCACGTTCCTTTTTGTTTTTCCAATGTAGAATTTGTCACAGTCCTTGCAATTTATCCGGTACACTCCTGATTTTCTGCCTGTGGGTATCTCCTTTGTATTATGTGATTTCAAAAGGTGTTGTACACTAAATTTGTTCTGTGGGGCCAAAGTAATATTGTGTTCTTTGAAAACTTTTTGGAAAAGGTGTGTAGCTCTGGGATGATACGTAAATTTTCTGTATGAGGTTTCATTGCTAATTGGGGAGAGAGTAGTTACTTGTTTGCATCTTAGTTGTCTTTTGAATTTATCTATTTTCTTGTTGACCAATTCAGCACTGTATCCATTGTATTCTGCAATGTGAATGATGTTATTGTACGCGTTCTAGGTAAATACTAGCAATAAATGGAGCATTGAGTATTAGTTCGACTCAAAATTGTATTAAAAATTGCAGATGTATCTTTAGAAATCAGACCTTTTTTGTCAAAAATCCAAAGAGTAATGATACCAAATGTGTGTCCCATAATTCCACACCATGTATTGGAGCATGAATTACTAATTCGGGACATTTGTCTGGGATCAACTATAATGCTTCTCAGAGCGGATATGTCAGAACCAGAGTTTTCTCATATTTTAAGCTTCAGAAGACAAGTTTATATGCACCCAGATGACCTAGAGAAAATCCCTGAAACTATACATGTTGAATATAATGGTACAACTTACTGGACGTACCTGTCAACAGAGTCAATCTCATGTTTGATATGTAAACAACTAGGTCATGTGGCTACAGACTATAAACATGAAGATGAGCAACACAATGATGCACAAGCAGAAACAACTCCAACCTTGAAACCTGATCAAAATACCTCTGCTATGGCATTTCTGCCATTAAAGATGATCAATCCAGAACGTGTAGTTACACCCGCACTGAAATTAACAAAACATCTGCTGTCCACTTCTTCAAGAGAAATCAGTACCACTGTAAATGATCAATCACATTAAAAGCATGCAGTGACACAAACATTTGCAAATCCAACAGGGGTAAATAACAATAAATCAGAGCAAGTGAAAAAATACAAAATAGATCCTTTGCTGAAACAACCGAGCAAGGATCTAGATTTGCTACTTCCTTCCTTAAGTGAGAGTTTGTCCGACCCTCAAAACAGGTATCAGTTAAACTATATGCAACTCAAAAGTATTTTAGAAAGGACTAAAGGGAACTCTAATTCTGTAGCAGTTGTGCAGAAATACTTGGAAAATACACATGTTCAACCTCTAATTGATCTCTTAGATGCACAATAAAGGCATGAAGCAACGTTTTTCAGCCCTGAAAAAAAAAAATTGCAGACATACAGTGCAAATGCTTGCATTTCTACTACACAAATGGATGGAAGCGATTAATCATTTTTGCGCAACATATACATCTAGTAGAACCGTTCAGTGGAACATAAATGGTTTTAGGTCACAAAAAGAATCCCTTCAGCTACTATGTAAAAAATTTACACCAGATGTAATTTGCTTAAAAGAAACTCATTTTAAAGGAAATTATGAAGTTTCTATAAAAGATTATTCAGTTTATGCTACTAACAGAATATCAACAGACCATGCAAGCGGAGGTGTAACCACTTATATTAGCAACAAATATCGCTCAAGCAAATTAGACTTCAATATAAATGCAAATTCGAACTGGTTGCAACAAAAATATTGTTCTCTAAAGGGCCGCTGACAATTTGTAACATATACCTTCCTAATTCTTACACATTCACTGTCCAAGAAATGTTGTCGTTAATGGATGAGCTGCCCAAGCAGTTTCTGCTAGTGGGAGATTTTAACAAAGCTTCATGTGGGGATCATATAAATTAGATACAAGAGACAGAATACGTAAAATCCTATTCATTTACAGATTATTGTTCTGCTGAACATGGGGCACCCTACTCATCTTAATAATACCTCTAACACCTTAAGCGCAATCAAGTTATCTTTTTGTAATTCAGCTGCAGCACATAAATTTGAATAGTTTCTAGCAGAGGAAGCTTTTAGAAGTGATCATTTCCCAATAATCATTCAGCATCAGTGTAATTATATCAATACACCTGAGATATCAAGCACACCAACATGGAAATTTGTTCTGGCCAACATTGAACGATATCAAAACATATCAACAAAATTACTTTCTTCATTGCCAAAGCCTATCTTTGAAAACAACAGCAACAACAAATTAAATGATTTGAACGTAGGTGATTGCACCCAAAAATCTATTAATGAGAAAATATCAAATTTTACTACACTGTACTTGATGCAGGCCTACAATCTATTCCTAAAACTACGCAAACCAAGAAAAAAGCAAGTTCCTTGGGGGAATGAAGAATGTTGTTTAGAACACAAGGCTTATAAACAAGCTTTGTTACATTGGAAATGACACTGTACTCATCAAGCAAGAGTATAAGAAATGTAGAACAAAAATACGCAGAGCGTTTAAGGGCAGTTGATCTGCATCTTGGATGAAATTCATTTCAATGCTATTACCCGGAACTTTAATGTCGGAAATTTGGAATAAAATCCAAGTAGTCAATGGGCAAGGAAATGAAATTTATTGCCATTTTTGCTACATTTCAACAGTATCATCATCACAGACCCAAAAACCATTGCTAACGCTTTAGCATTCATGTTTTCAGAAAATTCTAGTGATGTTAATTATCTTCCTGAGTTTATCAAACAAAAATACTACAAATACAATCACTGAACACATCTTAAAATCTTATGTAGAATCTATTTCATCATTAAACTGTCCAATAGAAACTTTAGAAGTTCTCGAAGCTCTTTCAAATACCAAGTACTCTAGCCCTGGTCCTGATGGCATATACAACTTTTTTCTGAAGAAACTTCCAACCATTGCCATTACATATATTGCGAAGTTGTTTAACAAAGCTTAAGTATCTGTGGATTTCCAAAAATATGGAACGTTGCCACTTTAATCCCGATTTCCAAGCCAAAAGATAACACGAATCCAAAGAATTATCGACCCATCTCTCTTACATGCACATTGTGTACTGTATGCCCAAGACAAGAAGGCAAGTCTTAGGAATGTATAACGTAATCATTTTTTGCTTCCCTCACGGTGTTTATGCTTGGTTTCTGAGTAAGACAAGGATTCTAGGTTCGTTTAAAATACACAGTGTTGTCACATGACTCACCCATAGCTAGAAGTCCAGTTGTGGTGCAAGATCCGAGTCGGAGAAATCCTCACTTTCGCTGCTGTCACTACCGCTCTCTGCATCTTCGTCACTAGACTCCAGACCTCCTACTGATATAATAAGATTGTCTATTGCATCTTCCACTAGCCCATCCTTTTGCCTGAACTCAACCTCGAGTTTCTTAACGTGCGTAGCATAGCCCTCCCAATCAGTTTACTGCACTGTCGCATACGTGTTGTAGATTTCTTAAATATAGGTCACTGGTTATTATCACTGTACTAAGTTAAGGTCACTGTAGATTATGCTCTGTTACATATTGTTTTATTGCTGCCCTCGCCAATTCTATAGCTTTCAACTCACACATATAAGGAGGTAACCTAAGAACTGTATGCCCATGCATTTCTATTATTCTGTTGATATACATTTTTTTTCCTTTGGCTTATGTATTTGAATTAAATCAAACAATTTTTGAGTTTGATTTATGAGTCACTATGTTTACACTCAACTTCACTTACTATGTTGTTGTATAATTGAAACGTTTTCAAGATCATTCGATCTCATCCTCAGCTGTTTGGTGACTAAATGAACATTCTTCTTCCTCCACTACTACGGTGCTCCGATCTCTCTGCCATCTGGTGTTAGGGACACTGAGTAGTGGAGGAAGAAGAATGTTCATTTAGTCACCAAACAGCTCAGGATGAGCTCGAATGATCTTGAAAACATTTCAATTATACAACATAGTAAGTGAAGTTGAGTGTAAACATAGTGACTCGTAAATCAAACTCAAAAATGAAGAATACTTCACTGTTAATAATGCTTGTGCTTTTAATATTTATAAATCAAACAAGTCGGCCTTTCGCATTGCAGCAGAACACGAAATATTGTTGTTCTCCAACCATTGTACCATTTCTTGCTTTGTCAGTATATTTCGATGGAGGCTTATTTTCTTGTACACTGTGGTATGGAGCATTATCAAGCACAATGACACTATTGCAGAGTACATTAGGTAAAAGTTTCTCCTGCAACCATTTCTGGAAATTTCCTTCATTTATTTGGCTGTGATAATCGCCGCTAGCAAGTCCAGTTTCGAATATTAAAGAAGCTCCAGGTGTGAAACCTTTGTTGCTGCCTTCATTTACAAGAATGAGGCAGTTTGAAGAGCTAGTGTTTGTTGTAGTCCCATAGATATCATCACTCTGCCAGCACTTCCCAAATGTCAAATTATTGTCCACCCAGGACTCATCAATTTAAATGATATTTCTCCCAGCATTTCTGTATCCATTTATAGCTCTGAGGTATTTAGCTCTCCATTTAACTATATCTGGACGTTCAATAAGTAATTTTCTTTTCCTTTCACATCGTTTACATTTAAAATCTATATCACGCAATAGCTTCCACAGAATTTCTCTTCCCCAAGGAAAATTAATTTTTTCCTAATTGCTGCAAGCAGCTTGGGTATAGTGGGCACTTGTTTTTAACCAAATAAAAGTCTCAAATTACGTTTTTAATTACTGTTCTGTAAAGTCATCACAATGAAATTTGCCTTCCTTGGCCTTTGGTCTCTTTTTCCCCAGAGTATGAAGTGATTTTTCACCAGCTTTAACAACTTCTCTTCTTATTCTTGTTACATTATGTTCTGATATCCCACAATAATTGGCCACATGTAAATTTCTTTGTGATAATAAACATTTCAGTCATCCTGATTTCACTTCTTCATCACATACTTCTATCACGTTTCTTATTACCTCCCTTGCTTCAGTGTGAATACTTTGTCCCTTCTTTCAAACTGCAGCCATATGTAAATATTAAGTCAAGAACAAAACTAACAAAATATGAGTATATAACTGTAGTGCCGTAGCGCATGTTAGCAGTGAGAGCCAAATAATACATAATACTAAATAAATCTCTTGCACCTGTCTCTGTAGTACTGCAAAGCGCATTAGAAATGGTAACGTGGGTGACTCATATGTACTCTCATGCACTCATTTCCTAGTAAACAGATCTGCTACCAGAGCAGATAAACAGCTCAAGCTCCTCTCCCCTGTAGGCTTCTTGTTGTGGGCATATAGTAAACTATTGGAAAAAGTAATAACTAAACAGATATTATGGTACTTAAATTTCAAATGTTACATTTCACCATATTAAAGTGGATTTCGCCAGCTGAGATCAACAACTGATCACCTAATCAACATAGAAAGTGAATTCCATTGTGTAAGGACTATGATACAATGAAGCACAAAATTAATATAATTTTGAGTCACACTAATACTCAATGCTCCACTTATTGCTAGTATTTACCTAGAACGCGTTTCGTTAGGATCTTCCTAACATCATTGGCTGTTGTCGACTAATGGACGTCGGTTCGGTGAACTCCTCGGAGGTGATAGGTGCATCTCTGTCGTTGTCTTGATGAACTTGAAATTTGGGTTTTCTTCAAAGATAGTGTCGAAATTAAACAATTTTCTTTCATGTTTCTTTATGAAGATTTTTTTCCAAAGTGGTTAATGCAGCTGGACCTTGGACACTTTTTAATAAGTGAATTTCTCGTTCTATATCATGATTCTCCTTCCAAAAATGGTACGCTACCGCTGATTTATCTATTTCTTTGTTCCTGATGTTCCTAAAATGCTCTTTAAGCCTCATGTTCAAATTCCTGTTTGTTTTTCCAATGTAAAAGTTGTCACAGCCCTTGCAATTTATCCGGTACACACCTGATTTTTTGTCTGTGGGTATCTCCTTTGTATTATGTGATTTCAAAAGGTGTTGTACACTAAATTTGTTCTGTGGGGCCAAAGTAATACTATGTTCTTTGAAGACTTTTTGGAAAAGGTGTGTAGCTCTGGGATGATATGTAAATTTTCTGTATGAAGTTTGTTGTCTTTTGAATTTATCAATTTTCTTATTGACCAATTCAGCACTGAATCCACTGTATTCTGCAATGTGAATTACATTATTGTACTCTTTGATATATTCTATATTGTTTAAAGGTACATTAACAAGCCTGTAAGTTAAACTGTTGCTAGCAGCATGCTTGTGTGGTCTTGGGTGGTCAAAATATGGCTTCAGTCCCTACAATTAGACCAAAACATCATAGAGGAATACCTTCACTTAACTAGTATTTGCATTGAACAGTCTTTTTTTACATTCAATAAAAACATGTTCAAACAAAAATCAGGACTATCTTTGGGCAACCCATTGTCCCCATTTTTGGCAGACCTCTTCATGAGCTTTTTGGAAACCCATATCATAAAGGCATTCCCACTAATTTTCAAACGTTGGTATAGATATGTTTGGGAAATAGTAAATGAGAAACAAGTGGATGATGCATTAAAACTACTTAATTTACAAAATCCTGCAATAAAATTTTCCATAGAAAAAGAGACAAACAATAAAAAACCTTTCTTAGATTTGAAACTCACCAGAAAACATAATAAACTTGAATTTGGCTTACATAGAAAGGAAACACACTCAGAAAATTTCATAAAATCAGATGGATATAACCCAAGACAACACAGCTGCTATCAACAGTTTAACTTACAGGCTTGTTAATGTACCTTTAAACAATATAGAATATATCAAAGAGTACAATAATATCATTCACATTGCAGAATACAGTGGATTTATTGCTGAATTGGTCAACAAGAAAATTGATAAATTCAAAAGACAACAAAGATGCAAACAAGTAACTACTCTTTCCCCAATCAGCAATGAAACTTCATACAGAAAATTTACATATCATCCCAGAGCTACACACCTTTTCCAAAAAGTCTTCAAAGAACACAATATTACTTTGGCCCCACAGAACAAATTTAGTGTACAACACCTTTTGAAATCACATAATACAAAGGAGATATCCACAGACAAATTGTAAATTGCAAGGGCTGTGACAACTTTTACATTGGAAAAACAGACAGGAATTTGAACATGAGGCTTAAAGAGCATTTTAGGAACTTCAGGAACAAAGAAATAGATAAATCGGCGGTAGCGTACCATTTTTGGAAGGAGAATCATGATATAGAACAAGAAATTCACTTATTAAAAAGTGTCCAAGGTCCAGCTGCATTAACCACGTGGGAAAAAATCTTCATAAAGAAACATGAAAGAAAATTGTTTAATTTCAACACTATCTTTGAAGAACACTCAAATTTCAAGTTCATCAAGATACCGACAGAGACGTACCTACCACCTCCGAGAAGTTCACCGAACCGACGTACATTAGTCGACAACAGCTGATGATGTTAGGAAGATCCTAACGAAATGCGTTCTAGGTAAATACTAGCAATAAGTGGAGCATTGAGTATTAGTTTGACTCAAAATTATATTAATAGAAAGTGAAGTTTGTGATGCATTCATAAATAACGAACACCTGGTTACAATAAGCCTTGATTTACAAAATGCTTATGATATGGTATTATGATATATATATATATATATATATATATATATATATATATATATGGAAGGAGAGAGTCTTGAAACTGTTATACAACATTGGAGTCAATTGACACATACTACAATTCATTGCTAATTTTCTCTCTAATAGATCTATTCAGGTAAAATTTAATAATCAGCTGTCCGACTTATATGAACTACAGAATGGAATACCTCAAGGATCAGTCCTTAGCGTTAACTCTCTTTCTTGTTGCCATAAATGGAGTGAGAGAAAAAGTTCTTAAGCTGGCAAAAATCCACATATTCACCAATGACATCATGATATTATGCAATGGTAAAGAAACAAGCACAACACAACAAATATTGCATACTCAACTTACAAACATCCAGTCATGGACTCGCAGGTCCGGCTTTAAAGTTTCTCCATCTAAATATGTTGTATTCAGCAAGTCAGACAAAACGAATGATACAATATCACTGTCTATAGGATCCAAACCGATAGAAAAATCCTCTACAGTTAAAATATTGGGAATGACATTTGATGATTGACTTGAAGACCACATATCAACGAATTAAGAGCAGCATGCATGCGCAAAATCAATATAATAAAGGCTCTGTCCAGTAATAACTGGGGAGCTGATAAATCTGTGATTATAGCCACCCATAATGCTTTAATTCAATCTAAGTTAGACTACAGAGCTATAGTTTACGATTCAGGCAAGAACCATCTTCTTAACTCCTTAAATTCTGTTTATATAGCAAGCATACAGATTGCCATTGGCGCTTACAGAACCAATCCAGTTTTTAGCATTCTTGCAGTTATGCACACCCCAGAAAATCCTGTGTATAAAAATGTCTTCTCCAAACGACTTTCTGCTAGCTATATGAGAAGAAAAACATTTCCCAAACCTTTCTACCATCGTTTAAATACTTATTTGAAAGAAATCAATGTATGTCTCCCAAAAACAATTCCATATAAAACTCCAAAGGAACCACCATGGCAAATAGCTCGTACAAAAATTGATACAACTTTAGTGGCAAATCAAAAAAGGGAAACTAATATGTGCATTTATAAAGCTCTCTTCAATGAAACAGTAGATAAATTCAAAGACTTCAGCAAGCTTTACACTGATGGGACCCGTTCGTTAAGTGGTACCGGATGTACAGTTGTATACAATGACATTGTAATCAAATATAAACTAAATTATATAAGCTCGGTCTTCTTTTGTTAAGCTTTTGCAATTAGGAAGGCCTTGGAAATAATTAAAAATTCCAGTGAATTAAAATTTCTGATTTGTACAGATTCACGAATTGTAATTGAAAGTATCTTAAGCCATGCAAACAAAGAACCAATACTTGAAGAAATCAAGCAGCTTTGTAATATAATTTATGGCAACAAACAAGTTATCTTTTTGTGGATACCATCCGACACAGGCATTATTGGCAATGAACAAGCCAACAAAGCAGCCCAGGAAGCTACAACACTCACCAGTCGCACGGAAAAATCAGTCTCTCACACCGATCCTAAAACACATCTCAACAGCTTAAACAAGAAGTTATGGAATACTCAATGGTTAAGAAACTGCCCCAATTATCTTTCAGAAATCAGAAACTCAGTTTTCAATGACAATCAAATCTACCTAAAGAACAGAAAGGACCAGATAATTGATACCCAATCACGAATTGTTCATTCAAAATTGTCACATGAGCACCTCCAAAATAAAAGTCAAGCCACTTTGTGTAACTTTTGTAGTGTAGTATTTACAACAAAACATGTTTTTGAATGCAAATATTTAGAATCTTACAGACAAAAATGGAAAGTTTCTTCACAACAAAAGGAAGCAGTGAACAATTCCACATCTGTTTTCAACACTATTCAGTTTATACGTAGCATTAAACTACGAATGTCATTGTGAGTTTTTATAATGTATATATAATTTTTAGTTTTCCAATGCCAAGATACCCTACTATACTACCATTGATTTATAAATTGTTTACCATACTTTATTGTAATTATTGTATTACTGGTATTGTACATATGCTGTTTCCAATATGTCTGTATTGAGACACAATGTAAATTTTGATTTTACATCTACATGGCCCCTCGTTACCTAGTTGTTCATTTGACATAAATAAATAAATTAAAAGAAAAAGGACAGAGAAATTGTTGCAGAAGAAAAACAAGTATTGATTGATATGTGGGAGAGAATACTCCAAGAAGAAATTATTGAAGGATTGGATGCAGGTAAATTCACAACAGCTACTTTGTTAGATCTAACTAAGGCATTCGACTGTGTGGATAAAAGTATAGTGTCGCGAACCCGTATCTACGATCGCGTGGCTTGTTTACACAAAAGAAACTGATAGGAGGGCAGTGTGAAAACTGAGAGTCTGCGGACAAAGATAACAGGCAGATATGGGTCTGCCGAAACAAACAAACTGAGATAAATGGAAATTTCTAGTTACTTCTGGACTGATAGAGATTGTTCGCGTTCTGGTTTATTTGCGAATCATCTAGAAATTATCTGTGAAGTATTCAAAGAGGCGACGATTGGCCAAGAGTTGTAGTTGTGAAACCAGACAGCTGGAAGTGTTATTGTAACGAGAGCTAATGTAATCTGCCATCAATGTTATTGTCATCGACCTTGGTAGACTGATGGTGTACGTAACGTAATGCTGCTGTAATCTACAAGAGTATTTCTACGAAAATAAAGGAGATTTTTAATTTCTGCAACTCGGCCTTTTAATTCTGCGAACCCACAAAGTTACAATATTAATGGATAAACTATCTGTCCTGGACATTAGGGGGAAGGGAAGTGAATTAATTGAATCCTTCATGACCAACAGAAAACAGTATGTAGTTCTACACTATGTAAATGGAGATGTCATATCTACTACTACAGAATTGAAGTATGGTGTTCCACAAGGATCTATTCTTGAACCTCTTTTATTTATCCTTTACATGCGTGACATCACCGAGTATTTACCACCTCATACACAATTAGTACAGTTTGCCGATGATACCAGTGTCACAGCCAGTAATGCCACTAGCACAGGGTTAGAAAAAAATTTAAATGAAATAACCAAGAAAATACTACAATACTTTTCAACATTAAACCTAAGCATAAACCCAACAAAGTGTGAAAGAATAACATTTGGTAGCAAAATACTTAACGCCCCACTCCAACTGTACATTAATGATCAGTTAGTAAATAGTACTGATATAGTGCAGCTACTTGGTATCACATTGGACAAGGCACTATCCTTTACTCCACACATAGAAAAATTATCAATTAAACTTAGTAAAAGTATATTCTTACTAAAATGCTTAATTAAATATGTTCCTACAGCAACTGCTCAAATTATTTATTTCTCACTAATACACTAACTTATATCTTATGGCATAGAAGTTTGGGGCAACACATCAAAATTAAACTTAAGTAGAATTTTTATACTACAGAAACAAGCAGTACGGTACCTGTCAAACTTAAAAAAAATTGATACATGTAGGGGAGCCTTCAGAGAACAAAAAATAATGGCATTACCAAGCCTGTGTGTGTATATATATATGAAACTATTTTATATATGATCAGATACAAATTTCCAATGCCAACAAATTCAGACATCCACCATCATAACACAAGAAACAAAAGTAACCTTGCCATTACTACACACAGACTTACACTATTTGAAAAGCTGCCCAGTTATGCTGGTGCAAAGTTGTACAATAGGCTGCCAGCTGAGATAAAACAATGTGAGAATTATAAAGAATTTAAAACTGCTCTTCAAACTTATCTAATTAAAAATGTATTTTACTCTTTAGAGGAATTCTTAGCTAAATGAAATGTAAATATAATTAAGTTTTAAGTAAGTATAGTATTAGTTGTTGAGCCATTTATAAGTTAGGTATACTTAGTACACTAATGAAAATGTAAATACAATCAATTTTTAAATATTGATATGTATTATGTATATTGTATTATAAATTATTAGTTTAATAAGCTTAGTATAATTATTACACTGACCAAGAGGCTTAAAGCACTGTAAATATGTAAATATGAAAAGCTTGTTGCACTGTAAATGTGTAAATTGACGATTTGCCTGTTTCTGTATGAATAGTTAGTTACTAACACTCCCCACATGGCAACCTTGGCCTTCGGGGTAATCTCACCCCACCAAGTGATGACCGGACCCATTTCTCAGGTGGAGGCACCCAGAGGGCGGTGTCCATTACCTCCAATGATAGGGTGATAGTGAAGATGGCGGTGAGGTGAGAGGACCTACAGCTTTTACCGTGGACTCCGAACCACGTTGGGCATAGGGGATACTTCACGTGTGCTAGACAGAGGTGAAGGCGTGGATAGGGCCGACTTAAAATCGCCAACCCCAGAGGCGGGAATCGAACTCGGGACCCTTAGAACGGGAGCCGCGAACGAAACCACCGCGCTACCCCGGCGCCCTTTCTGTATGAATATAAGGTGATAATAAAGTATTATTATTATTATTATTATTATTATTATTATTATTATTATTATTATTATTATTATTATTATTATTATTATTATTATTATTATTATTATTATTATTATTATCCTCATCATCATCATCATCACTTCAAGGATCTACTAATTCCAATAAGAAATATAGGAACTAGAGGGGACAAAGTGTAATATGGACTTGAATGCGAAATTAAACCACCAGCTGTACAGATGATAAATGTAGTAAAAAAAGAAATGTAAAATAATAGAGCTCCAGGAGACCAGATCATTTCTGAATTAATAAAACATGAAGGAAAGTATTGTGAATAATAAATACTACATCAATAAAGAAGACATGGAAAACTGAGCAAATGCCCCCGAATTGTAACACAGTGATTATCTGTCCTATATATTATAAGAAGAAGAATAAGTTAGAATGCTATAATTATAAGGACATATCACTATTAAATATAACCTGTAAAACATTTACTAATATTTTAACTATATACGTGGAACCATATGTTGAAAACATTCTCTGAGATTATCAGAGTGTCTTCCGGTAATGAAGGTTAGTAAATGATCTAATTTTTAGCCTAAGAATCATATTGGAAAAATGAATACAATATAGATATTCGTTATACCACACTTACGTGAATCTAATGCACAGCCCATATTTGAAACTTAAAATTATAACTTGTAAATATAAACTTAAAAGTGAAAGAGTCCATATCAGAAACTGGTTCACTTCCTCTCTCCCATCAACCTCGTCATTCCAGAGCATGTCATCCTCACTGCCATCCAAAGCATTCCGCTGAAACATTTGTAGTTTGTCCTCAAAATCTGCAGGAAGCTTCTGGCACATATTATACAATGTTTTAGAGATAAATCAGTCCGCTTCATGAAACGATCCACCCATCCATGGCTGGCCTTAAATTCTTGTTTCGGAATACCAAGAACTGCAGCCTCTTCTGTAGCTTTCTTTCGTATAGTGTCACTAGTCACAGGTAGCTCATTCTTCCTCCTTTCCCACATCAATTCCAACACTTTTCCATGAACTTCAGGATGTCTTCCTTTGTGAGGACTCGTAAATTTTCTCCTACTAACTTTAGTAGCAAATAATGCCATTTTCTGTTTTTGCCACAAGCAAATGTTACTCTCTGAAACATTGAACTCCCTTCCTGCCTTTCTATTATTATTTTTACATTCTTCTCTGATTGCCCTCCATATTGTAACTAAAAACTCTTCATGAAAGAGCATAGGCTTTCATGGCTGGAGTCAGTATAACTGGAAGTTATTTTTGGGCTATTATGCTGTGGTATAACTGGAAGTTATTTCCGGGCTGTCATAGTCTCCTCGGAGAAGTTTGCAGATTGTTTTGCAATCTTCTCCAAGGAGATTAGACCAAGCCGCTGAAGATATCCGCTGCAGTTGTGGATGAAATGTCTGGATATTCAAACTCCAGCAGACCACGGCATAACAGCCTGGAAATAATTTCCAGTTAAATAAAAATGCTTCCTTTTTCTCCTTCTCAATAATAGTGTAGTTCTGCAGCATATCAAACTAATGCTCAATAATAGGCTTAAGATAAATGAACTCCAGCAATCCATTCTGATGTAATAAACAAAAAAACAATGAAGTTACCAGCATTCTACAGAACTCGAATCTAATATGCACTCAAATCTAATGCACACCACAATTTTGAGTACCACATTTGGTGAAAAAAGGTGCACATTAGATTTGCGTAAATACAGTGTATTGATTGCAAACAAGCTTATGAAGCATAAACAGGGAATAACTCTTTGAAATATTGAGAGTTTGGAATACCAAATATATTGGTAAATTTAGTCAAAATGACTTTAATGCAAACAGTAAAGTAAAATTGAAGTAAAGTGAAGGGAAAATTATCTCCAAATTTTCAAACAGTGGGATTAAGACAATGTGACTCATTATCTACACTTTTATTTAATACAGTAATTGAGAAAATTATAAGAAATATAAAAATAAACCCAGGCGAAACATGTGTAATAGATTAAGGCAATGTTTAGCCTTTGCAGATGATTTGGCAGGACAACTGAACATTTAACAGAAACTATAAAAGACATAACAACTACTCTAACAAAAATTGGTCATTAAATAAATCTTAGCAAACCTAAATATATGGTCAATAGGAATGAAGTGGAATTAGGGGGTCCAGTATATGAAAAGATTGAGTATTTTAAATATCTGGGTTCATTAATAATGAAACAAATTGAGGTTGAGAGAGAAATTAAAGCAAGAATCAACTAAGGAAATAAATGCTTTATAGGACAGAAAACCACAACATTGGCCGCAACATTAAACTGTTAATATCTTTAAGTACACCCTTAGAATTGGATATTTGGGAAAAAATATTCATAACCAAAAACAGTGATAAAGTTATAAATTTTGAAATCCCGGCATTAAATGAAGTATTAAAACTTAGTGCCCCTAACACCAGATGGCAGAGTGATTGGAGCTCCGTAGTAGTGGAAGAAGAGAAATGTTCATTTAGTCACCAAACAGCTGAGGATGAGATCGAATGATCTTGAAAACGTTTCAATTATACAACAAGTAAGTGAAGTTTGAGTGTAAACATAGTGACTCATAAATCGAACTCAAAAATGCTTTCTTGTTTTACTTAACTGTGTGAAATAATCTGTCTGGTCAGACCACAAAACTCCAGTTTGCATGAATCTGGCTCACCACCTACAGGTTTAATAGCTGCATATTAATACTATAGGTTAAACTTTAAGAATCATTTTTCTTTTGTATGTGCTGATTTAAACCCTCATTGATTTTTTTTGCTGGTTGTCTTAATACTGTTGAAGTGATAGTTGTCTGTTGAACTGACTGTTGAAGTCAGTATGGGGTGATTTGGATATAGAAATACTACGCAAAAATGGCAACTGTTTAAATGGATTTCTGCTGATATCTGTGAAAATGGTCCATAACATTTATCACATGCTAAGATGAATAATTACCTTAAGATTTACAGATTTTGACACAAAATAAATTATCCAAAAATATGTAGCAGAATTCCTATGTAATTAAAAAATAAATTTTAGTTAGAAGAACTGTTTGTAAACTGTTTTTTATAAATAAATCTTTCCATTATTAGAAACAAGAATTACAAATGTTTTAAAATTGTGTTCAATCATTTTTTTCTTTATTTGGTAGAACTGCAAACATAAATGCAGTGTAGGAATATATAATACTTGATGTTTATTGTTGTTTTCATATAGGACAATCCATTTGAAAGAATATTGGCAAAGGAGGTACTGAACTGGTTCAATCATTCCAGAATGATTATTTTCCTTCATGCAAATCCTCTGTCAGCTGAAGATCAGTTTAAGGTGAGTTAAGATGCTGATATTGTACAAATTGTACTAACAAAAATCAGCAAACTTGGTTGCATATTTTATTGACAAGTTTATGGTTAACGAATACAGCATCCATTGTGCTGAGAGTTTTACAATATGCATACACTTGTACAATATTTGCTAGACATAAACTATTGAGATCCTTAGTTAGCTTTTAAACTAATATTTAAAACCAATATATTTTCATGGTTAATTGAAAACTTTTTGATTTAAACTTATGTAAGCATTTTGCATTGCTTTCATACAAAATTATAATTATGCAGTTACATTATAGAAATTATGGCATGTGATGAAAAATACAAAGAGATGCTGTGACTCCTGACAATAGGATGAAAGTATGGTAGTCTATAAGTACATATATTACTTACAATTAAAAAACTTAAGCTATTGACAATGAAGCTGTACAAATAAATTATAAGCACTAGTGATTGTAGCAATGCTTACAAGGCAGTGACATTGAATATTAATTTTCATTTTTTTTCTAATTACTGTTTTATAAATAAACATCACTTATCTCTTATAATTTTATACTAATTATTATTGATTATGATAACTAATAATTATTTATTATAGTCTTCTACACATTTACTAATAGTTTTTATGATTTGTTTATATAGTATTTTTGTTAATAACTTACCTCATTCTTTATCTACTGAATTTGTGTACTGTATTCTCTGTTTATCTAAGGTAGTATTGAACTTCATTATTTCCAATGTATTATAATGTTCTAGGTATGCTATTCCATTTTAAATAATTATTTATTTTATCTATCTATCATATGCTCTAAATAACCATAAAATCATCTTAGCATAGTATCTTTTCATGTTGAATCTCATTGTCATCATTCGTTTAGTGGATCATATATTGTCTCCGGCTTTCCCTATTTTCAAAAGACATGTATAGATATTCATAATTTGTATCACATTATGTCCAATCCCAAGCAGTGATTTGATTTTTATAAATGTAATAATGCTCTTGATAGACTCTATTCTTGTTGTTCCGTTGTGGTGTGAGCTGTGACTGTCAAATCAAAGCTCACAACCTAAATGGACTGTATGAAGAAGAATGTGAATTGTCAGGAGAATGAATGCTTGAAGCTTGTTGTAACGTATTTAATTTATTACTGTCAAAGCCAATACACTCTTGCACTCACACAACTACTGTACTTTGAACACATACATATATGAACCATGCTGGCTAAACCCATTACCAGCTTCGACACTAAAACAAATTACTATACAATATTTGCAGCTGCCATGAACATGCTTCTTGCTGCTTCACTACTGTTCTCAACTATCTTTTTCTTTGTAGGTCCACCAACTCTCTTGCACACAATGCGACCAACTGTCACTGAACATATCGGCCGCCAAGAAATAAGAAATATTTCTTCAGTAACTAAAATTAACTAAAAATGTTCAAACAATTACAAACAAAATCACAAGTTTGTTTTTTAGTAAGATAGCAAAGCTATACAATAGGCCTCTTAAATGACCCACTAGCTGTGCGAATAGTTACAAGTCAAACTAGTCCGTCATCTCCTAGGAATGTACTTGTTCTACCAATGCCAGCTTCCAACAGAGTGGAGGAACATTGTCTTCTTTCACTATGACCAGAGTACCTGGCTGGATATTTGCACCCTTACTGGTCCACTTGGCTCGCTGCTGAAGATGATGTAGATAGTCACCTGACCATCTGGACCAGAATTCCTGTAACTGGTGCTGCAGTATCTCCCACCTGGTTAGCAAACTAAGTTTCACGCTACTGATATCTGGCTGAGGTAGGTTGGTAAGAGAAGTGCGTGCCAATCAAGAAATGATGGAGTTAGAACTTTCAGATCATTTGGATCAAAAGAGAGAGGAATTAAGGGCTGGAATTCAAAAGTATAAAACTCTTCATAGGTTACACATGCTGCACCCATCACAGGTCTAAGATGATGTTTGAATGACTTCACCCCAGCTTCCCAGAGACCACCAAAATTTGGTGTTCTTGGTGGAGTAAAATGCCAGTTTATGCCCTCATCACCAGTGAAATGTTGGATTTCCTGCTTAGTTTGCTCACATCTAAAAAGCTCTTGTAGTTCTCTGAATTTCCTTTCTGCACTTACAAAGTTTTAAATGTGGAAGTGATAATCTCTTCAAAGGTGCAACTCGTGACTTTGAACAAAGGAGTTTTACAAATGTCCTTCCTTCGTTATTTGCAGAGCGTATGTAGATGCACCCACATATGCTCTTTCTGATGTATTGCAGAATCCATTCAATTCTATGTAGCTAGTTGAACCATCACCTATTACTTTGCGATCAATATTAATATTGTTAATTAGAGGAAGTTGATTGTAGAGTATCTTCCAATCAGCGTCAATACCTCTGACAAAGGCTGATCCCAATTAACTTGTTCCTACTACAGGTTTTGAAGAAACATTTTGCATAAAACAATAGGACTTATGAACCTCAAAGGATCATAAATGCCAGAAATTACTGACAAAATTATTCTTTTAGTAACTCCAGCTGAACCCATTGTACCTAGATTGCTCCTAATTTAAAACATATCCATACTCGGATCCCATAATAATCTGAGGGTCTTGACTCCATTTTTGTCAAGCTGTAGTGGTAGTCTGGTTTCTCTCAGGTGAAATGGAATGTTTGCTAAGAGTTCTGGATCATTACTAGACAATTTACGCAATGAAAATCCATCTTTCTTCAGCATAGCCATCAATTCCTGTTGAAGCTTAACTGGCTCTTCTAAAGTTGCAGATCCTAAAATGTCATCAACATAAAAATCTCTCAAAGTAGTTGCTGCTGCTTTGGAAAAGATATGTGCTTCTTCATGAGCTAATTGCTGCAGACAACGAATAGCTAAAAATGGAGAACTGGCCATACCATATACTGATACTCAAGAATTGGAGTTGCAGCATCACTTCTCCATGGTATTTTTTGGTACACTTGATCATTCGGGTGTACCCAAATCTGTCGATTCATCTTTTCTATGTCAGCTGTAAATGCTATCTCATGCGTTCTGAACATCAGGGTAATTGAACAAATATTCTGTTGAATAGTGGGACCAACATGTAACAAATCATTCAATGCAATTCCATTCTTTGAAGCTGTAGAATAGTTAGATACTTCTCTGGTCTTTGCAGTTGAGCTGTCTTTTTTTACAACTGCATGATGAGGCATGTAGTAGCAACATTCTCTTGTTGCTGTTTCTACTTTCATATAACCTAATTCTTCATATTCTCGTAGAAACTCTACATAATCTTCCTTCATTCTCTGGTTTTTGTCTAAATTTCTTTCTAACTGATACAGCCTTCTGGTGGCTACCATCGTTGAGTTATCTTAACTTCTTTGGATCTTCCTTAAATGGGAGGTGAACCACAAATCTTCCATCAAATTCTCTTGTAGTATTTTGAGAGTAGTGGTCTTCACATGGCTTTTCATCCGGTTTTTGGTGTTTGGTGCAACTCTTCAATCTCCCAAAATCTTTGTAGTTGCTGAATATTGACATCTGTCTTTGCAAAACAGGAAACGACCAGCCACCGTGATGCAGTATTCCAGCATCTGAATATTTTCCTGTAAGTACCCAACCAAACTCTGTTTGCATTATAACAGGATGATCATTATCTCTAAATAATTTACCTTGAAGTATGAACACACTTCTGCGCCCAATAAAATATCTATTCTTCCAGGCTCATAAAATCTAGGATCCGCAAATGAAATATTCTGAGGTAGATTCCAATCGCTGCAGTCAATTTTTTTCTACAGGCAGATTTTCTGTAACCCTTGGTAACACTAAGCACTCCACCAAGATTACAAAGTCACTTACAAGTGATCTAATTTGAATGCAAATGCCATGTTTCATTTCTGAAATTGTGTTTCCAATTCCTTGAACAGGTTTAGGATCAAGATGCCTTTTATGCCTTAATCTCTGAACTCATGCCTCAGATATAAAACATGATTGTGATCCTGTGTCTAAGAAGGCTCTACAATATATAGAATAAAAAGAAGTATTTCAGAAAGTGGAGTGCCATTGTTATTAAAATAGACAAATGTGGTTGACTCACAGAACTGAGGATTGGAAAGAAGTTCCCAGAAACTAGTCTTCGTAAAAAAACTTGTAAATGAAGAAAAGTGTATACAAGGTTGACTCATTTGCATAATTTTAATAATAAGGCTCTACAAGTCTGCCACTGACCTTTATCATTCTTAACCTTAATCAAGGCTGTAGATAGGAGAATGTGTTTTCGAGGTTCAATTTTAAATGCACAATAACTATTGATGAGATGCTTGCGTCTGCTGAACCTTCAGCGTTACTAGTGTGTTGCTGTTTAGAATCATCAAGGTGCACTAAAGTATGATGTTTTTTTTTTTACCACAGATGCGACAGTTGCTAGATTTGCAATTTCTAACTATATGACCTGTTAGCAAACAGTTGAAGCATAGATTGGCATTTTTAACAATTTCTCTAGGTTCCAAAACAGGAGTCTGTCTGAAATCTTTACATTTTGTTAATGCATGAGCATTATTACAATATGCACACTTTATTGTTGTAGAAATGTAAGTCTGTGGAAAGCTAGATTTGTGTTTATGATTTGTGGCTTTCTGGGGTTAAGGATTAACATTGCTTATGCCATTTGTATTTAATTTAGAACTTATTATTTCTAATGATTTACATTTTCCTTCTAGGAAGTTAAGATCCTGGAGAGATGGGAACTTCTTTGCATCTAAAGTGTCTTTAAATTGCTTTTTAACCACTGTATCTAACTTATCAATAACTAGACTGCGAACAAAGTGCAGCTGGAGGCTTGGCTTACCAACACTGGAGTCCTCTAGCTTTCCCTCTCTACCGTCATTTTAGATTGCCTCTCCATCACGCGGGCTGCACTGGTCATCTGTTTCACTTGCTTTCGCATTCACTGTTACATTCACTCTTTGCATTTTCTGCCGAATCACTGTGTTGTTTCTCAGGGTTTAAAGAAACCTGTGATTCCATCTATTTGTTGATTGATAGTGCGGTCATGTACAAGGTAATTATTTTCTGTTAACTTTGAAAATCAAAACAGTATTAAAATATGCATGTTTCTTGTGGTTTGCACTGTCACATGCAGGAAGGGAGGGGTGGGAGTCTTGTGATGCTTGGATGGCGAGAAGGGGAGAAGGCTCTCCTCGCACATGTACACACTGACTGCATTTTGTTTGCAGTCTACCTGTAGCACTAGTTGTGACACTATCAGATCATGCAGTGAAATGTCTAAGTTTAATGCATTTATCTCCTGCACATTTATTGCATTTAAATTACTCATGGTGTGATTTATCAGTGCCCTTAGCTCCTTTGCTAATGATTTATGAACTACAGGTATGTTCAACAAATGTGCAAGATGAGCAGAAGCAGTGAGTCGTAAATTGTCATAACGATTGCAGATAGTTTTCAGTGCAACATCAAAATTAGAACTTGTAACTGGAATGTTGGCTATCAAATTGTGTGCTTTGCCAGAAAGCGACGATAGCAAATAATGGAACCTCCGAATATCATCTGGAGAATCATTATTAACAACTAAACTCTTAAATATATCAAAAAGTGCTTAAAAGTGGTTATATCACCACTGAATGAAGGTAATTCTATTGTTGGCAATTTTATTGTCTTCTTGCTAGCATTTGAAGATGAAAGAGAAGGACTACTGGGATTATTTTCAGCATTTCTTTCTGAACTTTGTGCTATCAATTCAGTCATTCTTGCTTCTAGGTTATAGTAAGCTAATTCAAACGTTTCTCTATCAGCAGCATGGCTTTCAACATCTTCAAATAATTCTAACTGTGACTGAGCACCAAGTCTTTCATTCTTACATTTATCAAGAAATTATTTTGAACCTATTTGATATTCTTCAACCAAATTTACAAGGCGAGTAAGGCTTGCTTTAGCTACTGCTCGTGCTGTAATTAATTTCCTCTTAATTTGTTCATCCATGCTGATAGTTACAATAACCTTTACTATACAAGAATCGACATCACATGAATTAGGTGATGAGATGAAACAAACAATAGAAATGTATATGTAAGAATAAAATCCAACAAAATTGAGAAGGATGCAAAGTACAACAGTTATAAACAGCCTCAGCCAGTATGGTAGGCTACTACTTCTACTAATACTAAAAGTCAAACCTGGAGGTGTAGAAAATGTTACCATTGCATCAATCGTACTGCGTAGTAAGTCACGTCAACATCATGTACCATCGGCTTGCTTTGTGCTCTGATATCAGCTTCCAATTTGGAGAAGACAAATGGCAGCATGCAGAATTTGTAAGCATCACCAAATATACATGACAAAGTTCCTGTTCCAATACACAATTTCACTCACAATTCACCACCAAATCTGCTATATCTGGCCTGGAGCACCAAAATGTTCCATCGTGGTGTGAGTTGTGGCCGTCAAATCAAAGCTCACAACCTAAATGGACTGTATAAAGAAGAAACAGCAAATTGTCAGAAGAATGAATGCTTGAAGCTTGTCGTAACCTATTCAATTTGCTACTCTCAAAGCCAGTACACCCTTGCACTCACACATCTACTGCACTTTGCACATATACATATATGAACCATACTGGCTAAATCCATTACCAGCTTCGACTCTAAAACAAATTACAATTCAATATTTGCAGCTGCAATAATAATAATAATAATAATAATAATAATAATAATAATAATAATAATAATAATAATAATAATAATAATAATAATAATAATAATAATAATAATAATAATAATAATAAATATTAATAATAATTAATTATTATTAATATTTATTATTAATTATTATTATTAATATTATTATTATTATTATTATTATTATTATTATTATTATTATTATTATTTTCATCCATTATTATTATTATAATAATAATTATTATTTTCATCCATTATTATTATTATTATTATTATTATTATTATTATTATTATTATTATTATTATTATTATTATTATTATTATTTCATCCATAATAACACTTACATGTTGTCGGATACGTCAAAATAAACAGTTATATACATTTAATTACAATTCATCCAGGCTATACAAGCATTTTTGTATTAGAAACTTGTTTAGTTCATTTTTAAATAATTTACCTTTTTTTGATTTTAGTGAATTTGGTAGTTTATTAAATAATAATTTTCCCATTATTAAGGGATCTTTATCTGTCGACTTCTTATTTAAAGTTATTCTGTGGTAATTATTTTGTGTCCTTGTTTCGTGTTTGTGACAATGTTTATTTAAGTTACCCATTTCATCCTTGCTAATTACAAACATTATTACTTTAAAAAGGTATAGAGATACTACTGTTAGGATTTTGTTGCCCTTGCGTGATGCTGAGACTATGCTCTGGTAGTGACCCTGTAGCCCCGGACCTCCCCGAACATGTTTCTTGCTGCTTCACTACTACTTTTTCTTTACAGATCCATCAACACCCTTTCACACAATGCGACCAAATGTCACTAAACACTTGCATTGTACACTGTTGAACAACATTAAACTTACGTTTATTGAAAATCTATCAATTTAATATTTTGTCTTGCATCTTTTTGTTAACTTCAAATTGTGTACCTGTTTTAAGGGTAAACTTCAACATTTATTGCATTTGCTTCAACACTTGTATTTTAATGGAACTAGCCTACACACAGTTAGTATGGAAGAACAAATAATTTCTACCAATTAACATGTATTTTACTTTACATTTCAGACAAGGCTGTTGCTAAGGAGGCAAAACATGGAACTCAAGCAGTATGGGAAGAAAATAGTTCAAATGGCACTAGAAAATACAAAATATGAAAATGCACTTCAACTGTTTGTATCAACCAATATGATGATTTTTGGAATGGAACCAAGAGTGCCTCAGCTTCTTCGCATTATGAAAAAATCCCCACAACTTGTAGTAATGGGTAAATATTTCTCTTTCAATTTTGTGTGTGCTCTTATTGTGCATGTTCAGTGGAAATTTAACAGCTCTAGTCCTTTATCTAGTTTGATGCATTTTGTTTCATGGCAGTATGTACCAGTTGATTATTACACCATTCTGCATTTCAAAACGTATTTTCTGTTTTTTTTAATCTGATAGGTGATTCTAAACAGATGTTTTTCTGTTGAATTCGAAAATAATCTCAGTTTTCTCCTATAAGTCAGATTTTTAAACTATACATAAATAACAGAAATGAAATTAAACCTTTGTGAAACATAATAAAAATTACTTTCAACAAGAATTTTGTATGAAAAACTAGGCCATAATTATAATTTGTTATTTACCATTAATTAATAACTATAAGCACATTGATAACGTTACCTCAGTATTGCACTTCAAACTTTTTCCTTTTTGACCCTTTTGCAGGTTGTTCAGAGCAGTCCCTTTTTAACGTTCAACAATTATCCGACATCATGTGAACACTTCACTTCCCTTGATACCTCATTTCCATATTTTTTATATCCTGGTGAAATATTTCACCCCGTTACTCACTAAAATCTCCTAAATTATCAGGAAAACAATTTAGATGGGAATGAAGAAAATGTACTTTGACACTCATGTTGGGTCCAATCTGTTTGAAATTTTGTAGCATCAGTTTCACTATGTTAACATAATATGAGTCTCTTTTATTGCCAAGGTAATTAAAAACATTTCTGAAAACATTACAGGCATCCTTCACTTCTCGACTCATAGTATTCTTGAACTGACTATCCATCATCAGTTTTTGAATTCATGGGCCAACAACTACACCAGTTTTATTTTTTCATAGGATAATAAAGGAAATGTAACACAAATGTATTTAAAGCACTTACTGTCTTTATCTAGAGTTTTCACAAATTGTTTCACTAAACATAAATTTACATGGAGAGGTGGTAATAACACTTATGAGGGTTCAATAAGATGTTCCCTTTCTAGTCTTTTTTTTCTTCTTTTTTTTTCCTGTTGTTAAATTCTGCGTGGCCACTGTTTCTTTTCCCAGTGTTCTGACCTAACTCTGCTATCCCATTCACTTAAGAAAAAAGGATATTTCGTGAAGCCAGCCTGTTGAACTAAATAATAGTCCAACAGTCTTGAAATCTCTACAGACTAGCCACATATGGTTTAGGTAATATAGTTTTTGTAACAACTTAATATTTCCATATGTCTCCTTTAAAACAAAGAATGGAAGGATGAATGTTTTCATCATGAAGAAAAATACCTTTAAGACTTTTTTTGAGAAGAATCTATGGAGAACCACTCTTTAGAATTTTAGTTTATGTCATAAAATATTAAGACAGCAGGGAACTCTTGGCAATATACAAGATTTTCTTTCTGGCAAAAAAAGGAGGCAAGTTCCTTTTCACAATGCCAGTACCATGAGAAACCCTCAGCCAATACTTTCTTTTCTGTTAACCTAGAGCCTAAAAGGTCTGGTAATTCTTTAGGCAAATTTAAATCCCTCAGTAGATCATTAAGCTCATTTTGATTAAAACATGCATCATCATCATCGCCACCGCCACCGCTGCCACCACCACCACCACCACCACCGCCACCGCCGCCACCACATCCACCACCACCACCACCACCACCACCACCACCACCACCACCACCACCACCACCACCACCACCACCACCACCACCACCACCACCACCACCCGCCTCGTTAGCGTGGAGGTAGCATGTTTGCCTCACATTATAGAGGTCCCGAGTTCGAATCTCGGTCATGGTGAGTTACCTGGACAAGGGTTTTTCCGAGGTTTTCCCTTATTCTAAAAGACGAATGTCGGGTAACTCTCTAAGCTCTATTGACGCCGGGCTCATTTGAGGATCATTTCACCCTTTCCATTCATTGTCCGATATGACTTAACGTTGGAGGACTTAAACTTAAAAAAAAAAAAAAAAAAAAAAACCATCACCATTATCGTCATCATCAGAATTGTCTGCTTCATAAGATGATACACTGGAGATTCAGTTTCAGTGCTACTGTATACAAATGGCAATGTATCTGATTCAGGTGGTCAGGGAACTGGAATATCAGGAACCATGAGCTAAAAGCCAGATGGCAGAGGGAATGTTTGGATATACAATATCTTCTTGTTTTTAGCACTATATCCTACCTTAACTGTACAAAAATAGTAACAATCGTCTCCATGATTTGTAGGTTCTCTCCCAATCATAGGGCACCAAGTGATAATGACTTTTTTTCCATTTTTTCAACACCTCAACTCTGCAACACAACTACAACACACTTTATGAGGGCACCAGGATTTGTCCTGCTCTCGTAATTTAATGTAACAATATTGGAGGTAAAATTTCTCTTTGTAAGTTGTTATATTCTGTCTCTTTCACAAATGTATATGACCCACATATATAGCAAAACAGATTTGGATAACTTACACAACCACGTTTCAAAATTTTTAAGAACAAAGCTATTATATTGTACTCTCACAGAAAAATGAGAACTCACACACTTCTTTTACTCAAATTTACTTGACAACCAACTAAAAAAATAACAACTAGAAAACCTGATCACCAATTTTTAAACAACTTTTAAAAGGAGATATGAAGTGTGATCAAAAAGTTTCCGAAATGACGTCATGAATACTACACAACAGTTTGACTTGTCTATACTGCACAGTCACCCTCGAAGTAGTCTCCTTGGGAGTTGATACATTTGTCCCAGCATTTCTGCCACTGCTGGAAGCACCTCTGGAAGTCCTTTTCTTACAACATGTTTTCAGAGCCTTCTGCAATTTGCGATGGTTGACATCAGTGTCCTCAAAATGGTGTCCTTGGAGCCACATTTTAAGTTGCAGGAAAAGAAAAATGTCTGCTGGTGCCAAATCTGGAGAATAGGCGGGATGGGGAACCTATTCATCCTATTTTTATCCAGAAATTGGCGAACAGAAAGGGCTTTGTGTGCGGGCGCATTATCATGATGCAGGAACCAGTCATTTCTCCAGCAGTTTGCATCACACATTCTCCCTTAAACTTTGCAGCACTTGTTTGTAGAACACTTGATTTACTGTTTGTTTCTGTGGCACAAATTCCATGTGTACAATGCCTTTAATGTCAAAAAACACAATCATCATTGTCTTCACTTTGGTTCGAACTTGTCTGGCCTTTTTCGGGGGGGTGGGGGGAGATGAAGGACTCTTCCATTGTGAAGATTGTTGCTTTGTTTCTGGATTGTACCCATAAATCCACGTTTCATCCCCAGTAATAATTTTCTCCATAAACTGTGAATCATTTCGAAGCTGTTGTTTAAGATCTATGCAGGAAATTACACAGCTTTCCTTTTGGTCATTTGAAAGCAGGCGGGGCGTGAACTTGGTGGCAATTCTTCTCATGTCCAAATCGTCTTTCAAAATACTTTGAATACTTCCAAAGGAGAGTCCTAATAAGTCAGAAAGTTCTCTTATTGTAATGCATGTATCATTTAGACCATTTCCCTCACCTGATATTTTCATCTGTTTTGCTGGAACAGGGTCGCCTCAAACGATATGCATCTTTAACTGATGTCACACCACTTTTAAATTTTGAAAACCACTGAAATGCTTGAATTTTGCCCACAACATTTAATAGGCTTCTGTTGCAGTTTTACTGAATAAAATGCAAAATTTGATGTTTGTTCTTTGTAAACTTTGACATTTTTGCTATGCAGAAAAATTGCAGCACATGCAAAACACGTGTTCACTTCAGATCTTATACCTCGTCACTGGAAGGTTACAGAAAGTCATGTGACCTCTCATTTTTATCAGGAAGGAACACTGCATGTACAGTATGGGTAAGAATTAAAGAAATCTCAGTGTCAGCATTGTCGTGAAGCCATTCCAGAAGCTTTTTGATCACATCTTATATGTATATTCTAGCAGAAAGGAAATCTTTAGCCTCATAAACTGAATAGCAATTCGATATATACAGGGATCCTCTGTCAGTTATATAATGCATTATTTGTTTTAACAGCAATCTTTAAGAGTAAATATTTCCTTCAATCAATATTTATGGCCTGATGATATAAACATTTCAGCTTCCTCTACCTCTTTATGGCCTCGACGTGGCTGTGTGGCTAGACTGCTCGCCTCTCACCAAGGTGGCCCAGGTTCGATCCCAGGTGACTGCAAAGTGAGATTTGTGGTGGACAACACAGCGCTGTAGTGAATTTACTCTGGATCTCCTGTTTCCCCCGCCATTTCATTTCACCAGTGCTCCATCTTCATCTCATGTATCATCAATGTCACCCACCGCCTGTGGTGCCGCATGTAGTAAAAGCAGGCATTAAACACTACACATTTCATCTATTCCTCTTTATAGATAAGCTGGATGCAAGTGCTCTGGATAAACATCTCCAAGAATAAGCATTGGATGTCTTATCACCAGTTAATTTTAAGGGGAAGATGCATTTTTGTACATCCCCTAGGGTAGATTTCTTAGTAGATTTTAATAAATATATAAATAAAAAAGTATAAAATATAAACATGATATAGCTGTATCATTTCACTTCTTAGATAATAAAGTTGAAATTATAAGCTGTTGAGTTAGCAGAATGGAAGCAGGAAGTATGGGAGAAGAAATGGGAAAAGATGCATAGTGAGTTGATAGCTATAAAAATAGTTATGGGGAAAAATGAAAATAGAAATAGAAATATACAGAACATGTTTTGGAAAACTAAACAGAAATGGATGAGAAAAGTAAAGAGTGGGAAAGAAAATATGATGGGATAAAGGGAAACAGCAAGTGAAAGTAGAGAGTAGAAAGGTGACTATGCTACTCAGCAAGGCTTGCCTGGGAGTCAAGCAGGCTGAGCTGGCAAGATTAATAAGGGAAATGGCACCATAATTTATACAACTAAATTAAGGCATATGTATGTATTGTAGATAAAATATTGTAAATAGCAAGTTGTATAAATAAATAAATAAATTCAAATTCACAATATTAAATAAGCTGTTGAGCCTTTGTAACAAGCAATAATGTTGGATGGAAATATTGCTATAATACGTACATAATGAAAAGTATTCGAAACATAAAATTTTGAATTGCAAAATAATTCTGACATGGTACACGGAAACAAATTTCAGTTTTGCAGTCAGTGTGATAATGTGACTCACAGATGCTCATTCATTTCAAAATAACAAAATCCATGCAGAACGTTGTGCTGTAATTAGGCACCATTTATCCTTCCTCCCTAATTGTGTGCAAATTTTCGGTTATATGCTCTATAAACTTTCTCGCAGAAGAATGTCATACATTTTAAAACTTTAAGTTATAAATTGTGTTAGTACAAGTTTTTCAGATAATAGGAGTATTTCAAAATACAGAAATGATTTTATACAAATTTTAATTAAAATTTGATCCAAAATTATTTGAAATTGACCTAGAATTTCTCGGTTTTCTGGTCCCAATTATGAATAAATGTCTGATATGAAAGAAGCACATATAATGAGCAAGCAGAATGGGAAATGTGGAGTAATCAACATTAATGATGTGATATTTACTTGTAATAATTTGTTTAGTACAAAGCTAATCTTTGATAAACTTTATTATTACAAATTATATTTTTTTAATTCTTATTCTATTTTTATATTGTGAGCATGAGCTGTTAGGAATGGGATCTTATTTAAAAGGCTTCTTCATTATTTCTGTGAATATTAGTATGTTTTCTTCAGGACAGTGTTTCTATATGTTTCAGCTGGCATAATAGATGAGAAATTCCTAAGTTATAATGAGCTGGTAGCCTACAGCAAGCTTCCTACACTGCCTAATGCACAAGCTAATCTGGTGACACTGCTAAATTCTGCTGCTGTTTCCTTGACGCAGGACTTAAATTCTCATCAACAGAATCTTGTGACGCATTTAGATAAGCACATAGAACTTCAGCAGAAGAAGAATGATCCATCATAAATCAGGATAATTGTCATATACTTAGTTCCATACTTTTGTTATACCTTTGTTTTATAATAAACTATTTTCAGTTGTATTCAGCTTTCATTGAACATATCACCACTGCCTTACACCATATATTCCTTCCTTAAACAGCCTTAGATATTGGCTTATTCAATTTGCGTCACTTAAAAGAGCGTGAATCTTACTCAACCTTCACTTCACTAGAACATCACAAAGTCTGCAAGTCCAAGTCCAAGTCGTGTACTGACAGGCTGTTAACAGCCAGAAGGTTTTTGCTGCGTACCCACCCAGGTTTTGGGTCTGACCGCAGGTTGTTAATTTTGATGTTTGTAGGATGGTGTGATATTTTTTGTTGAAGAAAATTTTGTTGAGGTAGCTTTTTGCTCCTCTTTAATTTTGTACAGGATGCCAAACCGCTTTTTTGTTTACACCCTGGTGTTTTATTTTTCAAAAATGGGGTAAATTTAGTAGCCAAACAGCTCTTTTGGAGATTTGTAATTTAGCTTATGCTGCTGTAAGGATTAACTCCTTTGTTACCTCGGATGCCCGCAAGCCATGCGGGGTACCCGGTAAAGCCTGAATCGGCGGCTCGCAGCATCATAGTCTCCTAGAGACCGAACCAGGGCGCTTCTATGAGCTGGAATTTTATCGTAAAATTTTGTTGCCCGGCGTCTAATTTCGTCCTCCACGTATGGGAGAAGGGAAGCTTCGTGAAGTAACCTCACGGGAAAAGAACGGCCCACAGAATAGATGGATCGGAGTCCTCTATTCTGTGCACGCTGAAGGTATGCTATCCAGCTATCGGCAGCCATGCCCCAGATTTCACAGGCGTACAACATGAGTGGGATTATCAGCGCTCGAAAGAGGTGTAGCTTTAAGCGGACTGGCATCGAGCGAGAACCCAGCATTGGGTACAGAGAGGCAATAGCCCCCTGCACCCGTGCCGATAGTTCCCTGATGTGTCCGCGGAAAGTTAGGCCTCTATCAAGTTGAACGCCCAGGTACTTGATGGAATTAGTCCACTCTATCCTTCGGCCCCTGAAGTGGAAGTTTGGTCGGTCAGCGGGGGTGTGGCGCCTCGTAAAAAGAATGGCGTGGCTTTTGTCCGGATTTACGGACATCCGCCAACGCCTGCACCATTCTTGTGTGAGACGGAGGTGTCTCTGAATTGGGTTGAAGGCTCTGAGTATATGTCTGTTTTTGCAGAACAACAACACGTCGTCAGCATATTGTGCCATTTCGACCTGTGGTTGAGTTGGAAAATCTGCCATGAAAACACTAAATAGTGTGGGGGATAGTACAGAGCCTTCGGGGACTCCGCCTCTCACGGGTCTCAGTGTAGATGTTTTCCCCGCTACTGTGACTTTAAATGATCTGTGCCTGAGAAAGCTGTGTAGGATGTTGATTAGCTGTGTAGGTAGTCCCAGTTGGATAAGTTTGAAGATCAGACCGGCATGCCATGTCGTGGAGAAGGCCTTTTCGACATCCAAAGATACCACTGCCGTGAAAGCGCGTTCCTGGAAACCCAGGGCCGCTGTCTCCACCACACGTAGCAGCTGTTGGGTAGTCGAGTGCCCAGGACGAAATCCGAACTGGTGGTCAGGAATAGCTTGAACATCTCCCAAGATGGGAGTCATTCGGGTTAGGATTAACCTCTCGAATACCTTCGAGAGGGTAGAAAGGAGGCTAATGGATCGGTAGCTGGAAGGATGTACAGGATCCTTCCCAGGCTTCAATATACATATCACCCGAGCCTCTCTCCACTCGCGAGGAAAGTGCCCCAAGGTGATGCACATATTGAAGATCCTGGTTAGGAAAAGAACGGCATTGAAGGGAAGGTGACGAAGCATGAGGGGTGTCAGCCCGTCCGGCCCCGCCGCCTTGTTTGGTTTGAGGCGTTTGAGTACGCCCTGGACTTCACTGGGGCGAATGACGGGAAGTCGTTCCGCATCCTCGGGAGGACGTCGAAAAAATCGGCGTACCTCCCTACGAACGCGTTCGGAAAAGATGTCGTCCTGGGGGTCCTCTCTCGGACATAGAGTGCGTTCAAGATAGTCAGCGAACGCATTTGCTTTGGCTTGGGGTTCATAGGCGAGGCCTTGGGTGCCATGGATGGGTGAGGTGTATTGACCTTTGCGATTCCTGAGGGTCCTGGCGATACGCCACACGTCGCCATTTTCAACGCGCAGTCTGGCCATTGTGTCCTCCCACGCTTGCACCTTGTGCTCACGCAGTCGGACCCTGACCAGTCGACGTAAACGTCGCAAGAGCGCGCGATTATGTGGCGTGCGGTGTCGCTGGTACAGTCTCCGTGCCGCCCAGGAGCGGCGGATAAGAAGGGTGATGTCTAAAGGAAGAACGTCTGGATGAAGGGGTGCAGGTCCATGAACTGTTAGATTTTTGGCAGTTCGCGTCAGGATAGAAGTGAATGATGAGATTGCCCTCTCAATGTCCTGGATGTTTGTAACTTTTGGGTTCGGTGGAATGGAAGTGCGGAGGCAGCTCCTTACGCCTTCCCAATCGACTTCTCGCGTTTGAAGCGAGGTGTCATGACTGGCAACCCTAGTGTTGATTTCTGTCAGCACCGGATTATGGTCAGAATGAAGTGCGTTTAGTGACGCAAGAGTGAGATGAAATGGAAAATGCTTTGTGATTGCGAAGTCAATGACTGATGGCAGTCCTCCACCTCGCGGGTAGTGCGTTGGTTGCCAGGGACCCTGCACTTGAAGCTGTGGGTCTCCATCTATTAGGCGAATGATTTGATTGCCTCTTGCATCTGCCCGACGACCACAATGCCAACGCTGATGTTTTGCATTGAAGTCCCCGGCCATGATAGCACTTGGGTGTAAGTTTAGGATAGATAGATAGTCGTTTGGAACGAACTGCCGGTTGGGGGGGTGATACACAGAGACCACCAGGACCTCAGTTCCGCCAAGGTCAAGACAGATTGCCGTGGCCTCTAGGGTTTGAAGAGGAGGGAGCTGGATGGGTTTGTGGACTACATTTTGCCGGACAAGTACCGCTGTACCACCGCCAGGACGGCCTTGGCGATCCGTGCGATGGCAAATGTAGCCCGGGATGCGGAAACGGGTGTCTGGACGGAGATGCGTTTCGCTGACTAAGATGAACAAAGTCTGCAAAGTTATCCCTACTCAGTATACATGGGTCTATATGCTCTACTTCACTACAAACAACTTCACAAACAAACTTCACAAACTACAATTGTAGTTTGACTCAATGTATCTGAACATACCTCCACTTAAGTACAGCAAGCTAACCTCACTCAGCATATGCAAGCCTATCTCTGCTTCACTGAAGTATGATAAAGACTCTATTTTAGTCTGAACTTTCAATTCCATGTGGCATGAAAGATTCTTACACAGACTCATTTATTACATATTCCACCTTACCTAGTCCACCTTATACAGAACTACCTTCCTTAGTCGTAGCCAAGAATGAGATCCACTCCCAGCCATATGCCATCAATTTTTTTAATTAATATGTTGTAATGTTAGTCATAATGGTAAGCAGATGTCCCTTTGTGCGTTAGAACAGGTGCAGAATGCGACGGGGTAAACCCAGTTAAACGAACATCAGTGGCGTGGCCAAATTTTGTTCCACAGTGAGCGACCAGAGGCAGTTTCCAGGCTTGAAGTAGCGTGTGTAGTACGTGATAATAGACAAGAATAGCATAGACAATCGGAAAGGTCTTATAATATTTTCCATATATATTAAAAGGTCTTTATTTTCGAGAGAATAAACTCACTTTTTAGATTGGCAAATACTTGAAGAATTTTTATTTGATTCATCTGTAATTACTCAAAGCTATTTTTACATTCTCTAGTATGTACTTACAGTAAATAGGGAAAGTACTGCATTCCACCCAAAAATTCAATTCTGACATTTCAGTGGAAATACAACAGAATAATATATGTGTACTCGTCGTGTAATGCCATTTGATCACTAGGATTAGGTACATAAGGATTATGAATGAGCAATTCTTTTCCTTCGTTTGAATTCAAATCCTTTGTAACGTTTTGGGCTAGCGCATGAGAGACACGCAGTTACTCATCCGGCATATTAGGCACTGCAATATGAATGTGTTCTTCTCCGCACTATGCTGCTAAAATGTCAAATGCCTTTAAGGAACACAAGAGGTAGTGTGCTAAACAATAGCTCATAAACAAAGGTACACGTGCAGTCTATAAGGATCATCAAATCGCATTTAATGAATCAAAACAGCAGGCTTAATCAAAATTTCGATAATCTTGTTTGCATACAAAAGCAAAGAACTACAGACGCACTTCCACATATATTTATCATGAGCTAATTATGCAGATCTGTCGCATTAATGTTTAAATTTACTCTACAAAGAGTATAGTAAACTAACAATTATAACTATAAAAACGACTCTAATAATATTAAAAGTAACAACTATAATAGACATAACAACAATAGCAATATATTTATATAATTCAAATTTTACATCATCTAAAATTCCAAGAATATATAAAAGGCTAGAGAACATAAGGAAATAAAAGAAATATAGAAAAATCAAAAAAATAAACCTTATTTAATTTCAACAGATGAAATATTTTTTTCATGAATTTACAGCTTTTGAACTTGATATAGCTATTTGTAAAACACCTAATAGAAAAGCTCCAGGACCAGACAAAATTCATCCAGAATTCATTAAAAATTTAGGGAAAAAAGCTAATACTCAAACCATGCAATTCAGCAGCTGATATAAACAACTATAGACCTAAATATTAAAAGCAGAAGCATTATTAACAGTGAAGTATTCTTCATATTTAAGTTTGAATTTATGAGTCACTATGTTTACACTCAGTCTTCACTTACTTGTTGTATAATTGAAACGTTTTCAAGATCATTCGATCTCATCATCAGCTGTTTGGTGACTAAATGAACCTCCCTCTTCTTCCACTACTACGGAGTTCCGATCACTCTGCCATCTGGTGTTAGGGGCACTAAGTTTTAATACTTCATTTAATGCCGGTATTTCAAAATTTATAACTTTATCACGGTTTTTGTTTATGAATATTTTTCCCAAATATCCAATTCTATGGGTGTACTTAAAGATTTTAACAGTTTAATGTTGTGGCCAATGTTGTGGTTTTCTGTCCAAAAATGGTGTGAAACTGCAGATTTTTCTGTTTGTTTCAACTTAATGTTCCTCTGGTGTTCTTTTTGCCTGGTTAACAAGTTTCTCTTAGTTTTTCCTATGTAGCTTTTTTCACAGGTTTCACAATTAATCTGATAAATTCCTGCTTTCAAATTTTTGGGGATTGTATTTTTCAGTGGTTTATTTAGCAGGTTCCTCAGACTGAATTTGTTTTGGGGTGCTAGTTTTAAGTTTAGTCTTTTGAAGATTCGTTCAAATTTTCTAAAAGCCCATGGATGGTAGGTGAATTTTCTATATTGCCAATTTGTGTTATTAAGTGGTGTGAGAGTGGTATTTTTTGATCTTATCTTCAGTTTTTCTTTCCTCTTCATCATGTTCCTTATGATGGCTGGGTTGAATCCATTTAATACCGCTATGTCTTTTATGTGTTGTTGTTCTTTCAAAAATTCATCCTTACTCAGTGGGACGTTGTATAGCCAGTGAATTAGACTTCTAAAGGCAGCTAGTTGATGTGAAACTGGGTTGTATTCATTTTTCTTTATGTAATTATCTATGTGTGTGGGCTTCCTGTATATTCCAAAATCTACACCATGACGATTTCTAGTTATCTTGAGGTCCAAAAAGGGTAGGGTGTTGTCTCTTTCTACTTCCATAGTAAATTGGATGTGATTATCCTGCAAGATAATCAAGAAACTACAACAGATGGGAATTAAAGATAATATGCTTCACTGGATATCAGAATTTGTCTCAGAAAGATATTGCGCAACTTCTTATGGTTCATCATTATCAAGATTCAAAAAAATCCATCTAGGTTTACCTCAAGGAGCAGTACTTAGCACTACTCTATTCAATATCTATATAAATGATCTGCCCAAACAACTTCAACAAACAGGCATCAACAATGCATTGTATGCAGATGACTTAGTAATTTGGAAATCAGGCAAACTTGAAATTCTAAAGACAAATATTCAAAATTCTTTGAATACCCTTAAACAATGGTGCTCTAAAACCTCATGGAAGTAAACACTGTGAAAAGTAACTATCAGCTCTTCTCTCTAAGAAAGAAACAACCCAGTATTACCTTAAGTTATGATAATACCAAATTAACTAGAACAGAAAATGCTCAGTATCTTGGAATATTGTTTGACAAAAAATTAACTTGGAAAAAACATATTGAAAAAAATAGAGATAAAGCAATTAACCATTTTAAGATATTAAAAAGACTTGCAGGAACTAAATGGGGTTGTTCAAGATCTACATTAAATACTACATATAATACATATACGAGGGCCGTTCAGAAAGTTACCTCCGGTTGATTGCAAAAAATTCACCAAGTTAAATAAAAATATTTTAATGTATACATCTTACAACTACATCTGTGCACTATTTTTATACATAGTCTCCATAACGATTGAGGCACTTATCGTATCTGTTCACAAGCTTTGAAATTCCTTCTGCATAAAGATCACCCGCTTGTGCCTGGAGCCAGCCTGTGACCGCATCTTTGAGCTCGTCATCATCAAACCGCTGGGACCAGAGCCATGTCTTTATATGCATGAAGAGGTGATAATCGCTTGGCGCCAGATCTGGGCTGTAAGGTGGATGGTTGACAATGTCCCACTTGAAGGACTCAAGAAGGGCTGTTGTTCTGCGAGCAGAGTGAGGACGGGCGTTATCATGCAAAAAAACGATACCGGAAGTCAGCGTACCACGGCGTTTGTTCTGTATAGCCCGTCGTAATCTTTTTAGTGTTTCACAGTACACGTCTTTAATGGTCATCCCACGCACTTCACATTTGGCGGGCTTTTCTATTGCAGCACACATTTCAGACGGCCACAAACACTAAACTAGCGCAGATACAACGTTCACTCGACCACGGCTTGATGCCGACTGACCTGAGTGCGTGAATGCACAGATGGCGTCGCTACTCCCCCCACTACCCGCACTGTGACCGATCGGTTACTTTCTGAACGGCCCTCGTATAAGGCCAGTTCTTAATTACTGTGGAGAAGTACTGATAACATCATCACCTTCAACTTCCATGATACTGGAGCGCACACAAAATCAAGCTCTTAGGTTAATTACTGGAGCTATAAAAACTACTCCTATAATAACCTTACAAGCATTTACATGTAACAAACCCATAATGACAGATTTAGAAATGCAAGCCCTTTTAACATATGAAAAGCTAATAGAAATTAATTATTCTTTCACACTGGCCATATGTAGGCTAAATTGTGAAAACGTAGAGTCAGACTGAAAAATTCAATGCCATAGCCGGGATTTGAACCACGGATCTTCTGGTTTCCGTCCAGGCGCTCTACCATTGAGCTACTATGGCCAACGTGCCGATATGACATTAAATTCTCCAACTGACTCGTATTTTCCTGGTAAACTACTTAGGAGTTCTCATAAACACATGAGACAACTACCTTAATGGTGACTTACAACATGTAAGTACTTAAAGGCCCGGGCTTTATAGTTAACCACTATTAGGTCAATTAATAGAAATTAATTATTCTTTCACACTGGCCGTATGTAGGCTAAATTGTGAAAACGTAGAGTCAGACTACTAATTGACCTAATAGTGGTTAACTATAAAGCCCGGGCCTTTAAGTATTTACATGTTGTAAGTCACCATTAAGGTAGTTGTCTCATGTGTTTATGAGAACTCCTAAGTGGTTTACCGGGAAAATACGAGTCAGTTGGAGAATTTAATGTCATATCGGCACGTTGGCCATAGTAGCTCAATGGTAGAGTGCCTGGGCGGAAACCAGAAGATCTGTGGTTCAAATCCCGGCTATGGCATTGAATTCTTCAGTCTGACTCTACATTTTCACATATGAAAAGCTCTTAAGAATTCCAGAGAATAATAAATGGGTAAAACAACACACATCCACCTTCAGTTTGAAAACTCAATAAGGCTTCATACAGAAAGTTCAACAACTAAGAAATGAACTAAATTAGCCATCCAAAATAGAACCTTTCATGTCTCTTAATAACCCACTGAACATCATTGAATTAGAATACTACCTAGATTTACTTGTAGATCTTAAAAAGAAAGAATACTCATCTACAGAAGCTAAAGCATTTGCCCTTGAAACCATAAATGTAAAATATCCAGTTGAAAAATGGACACACATCTATACAGATGGCTCTCTTTATAATTAAGAACATGGAGCAGGAGCTACCTGTAAATTCTTTTCTTTCTATATGCATGTTGGAATTTACTTAAGAAGTTTTGACGGAGAAATTGATGCAATTTATACTTCCTTACAAAATCTATTTGCCTGGACAAATAAGCTTTCCAACATAGTTTTCTTAACAGATTCTAAAGCAGCTATTCAGGCTATTATTTCAAATGACAGCCCAAAACCGAAAAGATAAATGAAATTCATAATATGATTAAACATCTTCAAAATTTAAATATACGTATAGTTTTCCAACGGATACCATCTCACTGTGGAATTTCTGGCAATGAGCAAGCAGATATGTTGGCCAAGAAGGGTTCCAAAATATCTTAAACAATAAAACAAAATATCCCCTATGAAACAGTTAAAAGATTAACCAAAAACATCTTCACAAAACTATATAACAACGATCTAGTTTCCTCTGAAAAACTTAATTGGAAAGATCTCCAAAACAAACTAAAGACAATTCCAGATCTACCTCGAAAATCTTCAGTAGCAATATTCAGATAACCACAGGCCACGATTGTTTGAATGGACATTTATTCAAGGTTAGATTAACAACTTCTCCACAGTGCTGTTTATGTGGTAAAGACGATTTAATGAACATCGATCATCTAACTGTATGTGAAACTCTCCAAAATCAAGAAGATGTAGTCTCCAAATATTGGGAAGCAAGAAGAAAAATGATTTTATTATCAAATTCTGAGCATTAAATACACACACACAATAGCAATATAAATAATAATGGAATAATAGCAGTAATAGAAAGCGAGCAAATGCCACTGAAACACAACGTGCCCTCAATGCTTGCATAGTTTTCTTTATGGCTCTTTGTAATGTGTACAGTTCCTAACATTTAATACCATCGTTAACATTCTCTACTCCTGTAAAACTACAACAAATGTTTATTGCTCTATCAGCTTCATGCCAGTCGAGATAAACATTATTTTATTGCTAATTTTCTTGTAGGTGCAAGATTAATAAGGGAATACTGTAAGCTTTAAAAGCGATAGTTGACTCTTTAACAGCTGATCGCTTATGACGTCTTTGTATGGGCAACCATTAAAAAAGGAATAACAGATTTCCATTTGAGCTAAAGTATAAATATTGGAAACTTCAGATAAATACTAGTAGTATGGAATATCTTAAAAACTGTCCACTAAAAAAAAAAAAAATCGAACACAAAGAGTGTGTCTTAATCAGATCTACATTATTTGTGCAGTAAGATTTTGTCTGTCTCTTAAGGTTTCCAAGTTACCCAGAAGTTATCCAGAATGTAGAGGACTTCTTTCACATTCTCAAGAAATTCAAGATAAAAATTTCATTTACCATGAAAATATTTTAAACAAGATATATGTTAAAATAGAGTCATATCTGAGAAAATCACAATTTTTGAAAAAAAAAATTTCATGTAAAGGGGTGGGAGGAGTTTCTTGAAGATACTTGAACTGGATACGTGAACTGTCGACTGTTGAACTGGATTTACCTTGTCAGTTCTGCAACTGTTCTTAACTCACGAAGGGATATCTTCTGCTTATCTCAAAGACGGGGCAGTTGGACCTCCTGGTATACTTTATCAAGATTGAGATTCTTGTACACCCAAAAGAAAATCCACCACCCTCCGCAGGATTTGAATCTGCACACTTGGGAACCCGGAAACTTCATGAAGCTACTTAAAATAATTAAGGAACAAATAATAATGACACAGCTCTGGAGAAGTATTTTCATTCAAATAATCTCTTTTCAAGAGTCATAAAAAAAGACCTCCATAATGCTATTAGCCACATTCTACAATACAAACAGCAAACCAACCAGCAATGAAATTGTTGTTGCATCCCTTTATAGTTCAAAAAGTAATTTAAAATTGGTATTTATATATTTTATTAAAACCGAAGAGAAAGCAGCAATATACAAGCATACATGCTGAGAACTTATACGAAAATTAAAATAGCGCCAGGTTAGCTCAATAGGATTGGCATATACCTCGGATAATCCAAAATTTTGTGCTAAAAGACTATGCGTCCCAGACGACAAAGTTCGCGAAATTTAGGCGAGTTTGAAAAATGTTGTTTTGAATAATTTTATTTTACTGTCATTTACATATTTGAAGTTTGTATGCATTTTGCTTTGGTTCCCTGCCAAGGAATGCGGCCCGGGATCGATCCCACCCCTGGGGGCGCGGATTTTAAATCCCGGATATAGGACCGGTGCCCACTTAGCATCGTGAGGAAATTGAGGAGCTTACAATAGGTAAGCGGCGCTGGTCAAGAAAGCCAACTTTCCGACTGACTACATCTCTTCCCCGTATCGATTAGATGATCGGTCACCTTTATCTTGCGTATGTGGGCGTGAGGCCGGCAGTCGGGTTGGTAGGTCCTGGCCAACCATGGTCCTGTCGCACCATGGGGTTTATATTTATCCTTCTTTTGGTTAGTGGGGAGCCGTTGAAGTGCTAATAAGCGGGCAAGTCTATTGGAACAAGAACGAAGTGGTTGAAATGATGGTCATATGGTCCTGGGGGCTCAATTTCAAGAAGAAGCGATATTAGTATATTTCCTGGTGAAATGCAGTTTCCTCACTTCATCTCTTGTTTTTAGGAGGTGTCAACCTTTGTAGATCTGTGTAGACGTCACAGAGCGCAAGGTTTCATCCTCATTTCTACCAGATAAAAACAATGGAGCGAGTCTTTTTATGAATTTGTACATTTCAAATTAACAACACTGAAGACTGTACCAAACTGGGAAAATGTGGAATGATTGCAGGAAAATACAACTTAAAATATGAATGGAAGCGTATTGTTTAATACGATTGTGAAATTTAAATGTTTTCTGGGAGGGACCAAAGGTTACAATTTGCCAAATGGTATGGTTCATATAAAGTAGGTGACATTGTTCAAGGTTGCGTTTTTGAAGACTTATCAAAACTACATTATAGGTACAATGCTAATATGGAGACAGACGTTTCTTAAATGAATGCTCAATAGAAGCGAGAAACGGCAGCAGTTAAAGGGAGTTCAAATAATGACGACGACGACGATGATGATGATGAAAGCCACAAAAGATCGGATTCAAGAACGCCTTTTCTTCGACAGCAGCGACATCTGGTAGCTGAAAATAAAATGTGCGAGTCATATTTCTGATTTCTATTTGGTAGGTATAGAGAAGGGAAAAATCTTGCTTTAGCCATAGAGTAACAAATTATCTACGCTCAGCCTTTACCTTCTCAACAATTATAGTGTAGCCAAGAAACGTGTCAAAGTTTTGAAATAAATTTTCGGTTATGGGTTTTACGGAAAACGGTTGATAATTCTTATTTGTTATGCTTACCTATGGTTACAACAGAAGTATCACAAGGGCAGCAGTTAATCCAAGGTAATCTTTGTCTCTGGTAAGAGTTATTAATTTCGCAAAACGGTCAATATACTAAGTTTTGGTTCTTTTATAGGTTAGCGTTTGGTGTTCCACTGGATAAGTTATGTCCGGAAGGTCGGCTTCATCCTGGTTTACGGGTATGTATCTTTATCATCATATGATTGTGACCTACATTTAGGTATGTGAGAAGAATATAGCGCTAATAGAAAACATTCTATGAAAACTGCGTTGCGAAAACTGTGCCATAGTTGATTGTTGCCTATTCTATTTGTGTAAGTACAACTTTGTAAGACATTGTGGTGACAACAGTTATTAGGCAAAGGTATTCAACAATAAATTAATGATAAATTATTGAAACTACATCAGTCACAATGATTTGTCGGTCTGGGTGGTTCTGTTGGTTAGGTACTGATCAAGGTCGAGGGTTCAAACTTACTCAGACCAATGGTTTTTGAATGTGTTTAAAAGCAACACCTCCTGTAGATCTTTTGGCATGTAAAACAACTACGGGACAAATTCCGACTCACCGGTGGCGCTGGTATGATGTTGGCAATTGACAGCATCGTTAATAAACGAAATTTTTATTTATTTTCACTCACGATATTGATACAACATCCGGCTAACTTTTACTACCGGAGGGCTTGAAAAAAGTATGATAAGAAGTACCGGAAACAGAAGCACCTAATTACTTTAGGAGTGTTCTATGGAGCTAATATATTTTCTAAAGCCTCGAATTTCCCACCCTTCCTGTTTAGGGATTAGAAAAATGATTACAAGATGACCAACATGGCCATTTTCCTATTACTGACAACCGCAATGTTGACTTAGATAAGAAGCTTAAGCCAGCTTAAATAAGAACCCAAGTTCGCTTGATTAACGATGATTTGGTTTGTTTGTCTTCTTCTCCTTCGTCTCCCACTCATATAAATGTAAATGCTGATTATATGAAACAAAATGGCATGAATCCGAAACCTGAACTTACGTAAACAGTGAAGCATAAGGGGATTTTATCTTCTACCTTCCTACCTGTAGCTAGTTTAACTATATTTCCCTTCGTCCTGGCTTTAATGTTTAGAAATTCCTGTCCACTGGGGCAGCCAGTTATGAAGTTAATACACATTTAAGCGCAATGATGATTTAAAACTATAAAAGTAGGTAATAATTTGTCAGGGTATCATGTTTGTTATGTCCGCTTTTAAGGTTTACCAGTTTCACAACATTATACAAAATTCATTCCAAATTAGCAGGACGTTACAGAGTTCTCTCAGAAAATTAAATTTAAATACTCTATTCATCATAAAAATATTTTACACATCGTATTTTAATCAAAATCGTTAGTCATTTTTCGGATTAAAAATAACAAAACTATTTTCATTTAATGGATGGTATGGAGATTGAAATCATTAATATTTCCTGTGTTACATAAGAGAGAATATAAAACAAACAAGCTGGAAACCCAATATTTCTCGGTAAAACAGCTTTCAATGTATGTTTGTTTTTACTTTCTCTGTTATGTATAGTAAGTGAAAGAAGTGTTGTATTTCGCCCAAATTTTTGATGTCCGAATTTCATCTGAAATATATGGTTTGAAGCCTCCTGAACCCAGAGAAAAAGCATTTTTCGAGAATAATTAATGCAGGTGTCTAAATACGGGTTCTGAAGAGCATAAATGAAAAACCAAAAGTCGCTTATAATCAAAACTTGATATTTCAATTCATCATCTTTCAAGAATGCGACACTAGGATTTTCAAGAAACTCCCCCAACCAAAATCATATTATGCTTGGAAAATATTTTGAGAATTTGAATTTTCTTAAAATTGGCTCTAACGATTTTCATTAGAATGCCATATTTTTGAGAACTTCTCATTAAAAATAAAATGTATGAGTGTTCTGAATCTTCAATGAATAGCCTCTGTAGTCCCATCCTGAATGTCTTGCATAACAGTAAACGTTAAGAGTTAGAATATCTTACACATATAAAAAATGTAGAATTGATTACAGCATATAATGTATCAAAGAAATTATTACTGTTATTATTAATATTATTATTGGTACTTTTTGGAGTTAATAATTCCGAGATATTTCTATCATGGTTTTAAAGCTTTTATTTTTATTATCGTCCTTCAACGTGAAATCATATCAGATGAATGAAATTGGTAGGATTATGCTCAAATGAAATGAGCCCAGGGTCCATAGTTATACTACTCGCATTTTTATCTTCAACTCTCAAATCTAGTGATACAACGTTCCGAGCCAAGAATGCCTGTTTTGCCAAAGTAAAAACTGAGCATCGTTTCCATACTCCAGTGTTACCATTTTTACATTTCAATATATGGTGTTACCCTTGTTGCTGTTCTTTTGAATTATCTTACAGGTTTGCTTTTGTGTTTCAACAACTCTGCCAGTAAGTTCAGTAAGTTTAAGTACTAATTAATACCTGAAGTATCCCAGAATCGACACCACAAACTCATGTAAATAGTAAAAGGAGTCATTTGTTTAGCCATTTGTTATAGCTTTTCGCTAACTTTGAAAAAACAGATGCGGAAACTATGTAGATCTCGCGGCTTTCTCTGATATAATTTCAAGTTACAACTGTTTAAAAGTATGATAAAATGTATTGTTCGACAATAACTCAAATAAATGTGAGAGTAGTACTTTTTTCGAAAGAAAAGTCCTGACTATTTGTTTTCTTTTTCCTCATCATGTAGATAGAACGCTTATTGTATTCTCTTATTCCTATTACACATACCAGGAACTATGTAATTAAGCTATTTCAACAAATTTGTTATCTCGATTAACGTTAAGTAGATAGAATAATAGACTATAAATTTTTGTAGGGATAGCTTGTTGAAGATGGATATAGAAGGTCGTGTGAATATAACATAGTATCCTGTTCTCTCTGAGCAAACCTTACTATTATAACTCTACTTAGATCACAAAGCTTAGCATTATTATTCTTATACACATAAGCACACAAAAATAAAATAATATAGAAAACTACTGAAGGTAAAAGGAGCAAAACACCTGGAAGTAGAACCAGTGAGGATAGCCACAGAAGCCGAGAATGATCCCTTTATGTCCCAGAAGAAAAAACAACCAACGAACGCCAGGGAAATACCCGGACAATACGAAAAACACTTCACGGAATTCTTCAACAGAAACAATAAATTACACGCCAAGACTATTACTCCCCACAGTAACAAAATAACCACAAATTAAGTTAAAATTACATAAACAGAAGGGAAAAAAATGAAAAGCAGCTGGTCCGTGCAAGATCTACACAGAGCATCTGAAATCATCTCAAGAATACCTAATTAGAAGATAGCAGAAATATCAGAAGCATGGAAAAATCAACGATTAAAGATGCTGAAAAAAGTACAACGAAACACAGATAGGTAATCCAGACTCACACAGAGCCATATCATTAAGGAGCAACGTATTAATATTTGACTAACATGCTAGCTAAACTATTATTATGTTTTTCAAATGGTAAGAGTTGTGGACCACGGCGAATGAGATGCTTTTGCGTGCTCAGCGTTACCACCCCGTTACCCCATTCTTTCCATATTTCCCTCACACTTTCTTAGAGCATATAGGTCCCTTGGCGCTACTCGTTTAGGGAACTCAAACTAAATTTTCTTAACTTTTATAATAATGCAGTTGTTGAAATCAAAATTGAAACACATATAATCGCATACATATTGTATATGCTTTCAATGCTGTAAAAATTATTATAGTTTATGAATTACCTATGTTTCTGATTCACTGGAATTGCCAGTGCTTCAAACACATAGCTGTAGATGTCACTTACATAAGAGACAATTCGTCATTGTAACTGTCTGTATTGTGTGGGTCTTTTCAAATTTATGATGTTAAGCTCCAAATCTCGTCAAGTGCCATGTCTTTCCAAAAGTCCTCTTGTAGTTTATCGGCATGTCTCATCACTCAGTTTTTTCTGTTTTGCTGAGCTATCTTGTCAATTTCTAACTCAATTGGACTGTACTGACAGTGGTAAGGGTTAAGGCGGATTACCTCAATTTTTAAGTTGATGCAGTCGATATAACTTTTCATAGTTTTTAAACGTAAGAACTGAATAATATTGATTTGAACTCTCTAGAGTAAATACACGAAGGATTCATAAACATAAACGTATCATGTAACGGCTTACGCTCTGCATACACAGCATTTTACAGGCTAAATAAAGTGTAAGTGTAATATTTGCTCTTTCTCGAATTTAACAAATACCTTGGCTTGTTCAAAGTAATTCATTTAGAACGTCATATAAATACTTTACATTCTAGTTCTGACTATTTCAGATATACATACACACATATGTAAATACATACCAACCGATAATGCTGTTTATTTCAATGCTCACGTCGCGATGCATCGCCATAATATTTTATTTATTTGTATTATGAAAAAATATTTGAGCTAAAAATATGGGGTTTCTACGGTTATATTAGAAATATTATTACCTACTTTCCACGTGGATTACTTGTTACAAAATTTGAATCTCTAAGCGCAAACACTATTTATTACAGATGGATTCTTTGGCGCTCGTCACACCTGAGTTAAAGGGAATGCAATATGAGAACACCGTTGGTTGCTGGTCTAGTAGCATTCAAGGACAAACATAATCCCATTTGAAAGTCATTGTATATGAAGAAACAGAACCGCATATAGGAGAACCATGAGGGAACGGAACTCCAGGGCGAGACGAAAATAAGCATTTATTATTTTTGTATGGTGGTGTGCCCAGGGAACACTTTCAGCACTTAACCAGTCTATACTCTATTCGACCTTAAAGTGTGTATGCATTTAAACATTATGACGTAGCACACCTTTTAGAGCGAGTGAAACATGGAAGCCCAAAAGGAAATACTTCGATACTGTATTGCATATACTAACGCTTATTGGATACATTGAAGTAATGAACGGGTTGAATAAATACCGTAATTCAACTTTCAAAACATTTAAACGTAAGCTTAAACATTTTGCGTCCATTTATTGACACGTGGTACTTGGTACTTCCCCGATTGCGTTGCTTATAGCAGTGAAGCGTTGGTCTTCCAGTCGTCCAATTAGAATTAATCTGTGGTATTGCATGTTGACGCATGAAGTAAGTTTGGCGAGGTGCTCAGTCGCTTCGAGTAGTGTACAGAAACAAGAGTGGAAAACCTCTCAGAGGTAGTGAAAAGGCTTTTATTAAACGTGCTTAACTTTTTCTTTCAGTATTATGACATCCTGACTGTGAAAGACTTTAACTGAACTGACGTCTAAAGCAACTGGTGTATCTGTAAACACCGTTCATATATGAGAACCGAAATTAAAAAAAAAGGGGGAAGAGGGGTCATTTGGTGTTTTAGGGCAAATGGAAAATTTTGTTAAAAATGCTATTCTCTTTTAAGTGCATAGTTCCTTTTTATAATTAAGGTACTTGCTTTAGTAGGTTTTTACTCACAAATTTATATTACATAACTTTTCTTTAGCAGTTTCTTTAATTAGTTGATTTAGTTTATATAGTAAACATGAGCCAAGTGCTTTTCTAACCCTACACTGCTAAAGTGAAAGATATGGCGGTTACGATAGGTTAGATTTAAACAGCTGACTGGAGAGAACTGAGCACATGTTTGCCGGCGAAGTGATATACAACGTTCATGTGCGTCTCCATACTAAACCCAGAGGGACTATAGCGTAATGAAGAGAAGCCAATGTGATTACGTATCTATTGTAGTTGAACACTGTATTGTGTGCTTTTTGTGTATACTATGTTTGAATTTTAATTACGTTGAACCATTGTTTAGAACGTAAATAAAATGTAATTGTTGCATTTTCTTTCGTTACATGCCGTCACATTTAGTATTATTTCTTGCTAGGAAGTTTGAGATTATAAACTAATCTTAACCTCAACGTAGGGACCGGGGCAATATGTTCTACCCCAAGAATACTATTTGCATGATAGGTATCTTATTTTCCTTTCCCCCCTTTTTTGTTTTGTTTTGTTTTGTAATTTACGTCCTCCAACATTGTCATATCGGACGATGAATGGGTTCGGTGAAATGCTGCTCAAACGAGCCCAGGATCCATAGAGTATAGAGTTACCCGACATTCGTCTTGAAGGATAAGGGAAAACCCCGGAAAAACCTTATCCAGGTAACTCATCCTGACCGACATTCGAACTCGGGACCTCTTGAACGTGAGGTAGACACCTACCACCACGCTACCGAGGCGGGCTTCCTTTCCCTTAAATGTATTTCTCTTTACTGATAGGTATACATTTAATACTATTATGTAATACTGTTAGTGGCAATAGTTTTAATTTTCCAATGTTTGCAGATGGTTAGAAAGTATAAACGTAATTAAGATTAATCGGCAAGAGTGTAAGGGAAATACTGCAGAAAGTAGTGGCAGAGAAAAGCTGGAGAGATGCTGAGAAATCAAATGCACCCGCTTTTACTGCATGCGACACAGCAAGTGGTGACACTGAAGATACATGAGATGAAGATGGAGTAACGGTGGAATGAGCTGGCGGAGGAAAACTGAGATCCCGCAGAAAACCCGCCCTAGCGCTGTGTTATCTACCGAGGTGCTGAAGCGTGGACTGTGAAGTTGGCAGTTCGCGTAACTCCCGTAGGGGAGGGGAGGGAATCCGTCACCTTCAGCGGCCGTGGTGCGGGCGCTGCGGACCCTTAGCACTCGTGGTACCTCTGACGTTACTAGAGGAACCTCAGGCCGAACATCTGAGCCCCTCCTTCAGGAGTTGTTCGGATTGGGATGGACTCGACGGGGTAGTGGTTCCTAATACCCGTGGGAATCGGGTACGTCTCCGGACGGGGTTGAGGGAAGCCATTAATTCTCCCGGGTGCTAGCCTGCAAAGCTAGTAGAAGGTGTGCTAGATCACCAGGTGGCCCCATCGAGGTTCTCGGTAGTCTTCACCTTTGGTGTTGACGCGCGTAAGTGGCGTATCCACTTCCATCCCGTCTTGAGTCCACAGGACCAGATGGGGGGGGCTTGTTAGGTATCAAGGTCTTGCCCTATGGAAAGAGCCACGGGGGACGCCGAGCGCCCTTTGGGACAGCTCGGATACTCACTGGTAGAAGAGGCCCAGGTCCTGTTCCTACGGGTTCAGGCCTAATGGGGTGGAACCTCTGCGCTTAAACAGTTCGCGTAACTATTGATATAAAGGATAAGACCGTAGGCTCTAAGGAATGAATCTTGGCTATTCTTGGGTTTGGCGGGATGGAAGTGCGGAGGCGCTTCATTACGCCTTCCCAGTCGACTTTTCCGATTGAAGCGAGAAGTCAGACAGGCAACCCTTGTACTGATCCCTGTTAAAACTGAATTGTGGTCAAAATGAAGTGTGTTTAATGCTGTGAAGGTGAGATAAAATGTAGCATGCTTGGTAATCATGAAGTCGATGTTCTCAACCTCGTGGATAGTGTGTGGAACCCGGTACTTGAAGATGATGGTCCGCGTCCATAAGGTGAATGATTTCACTACCTCCTGCAGCTGCTCGATGACCACAATATCAACGCTAGTATATAGCATTGAAGTCGCCAGCCACGATTGCACTGGGGTGCAGGGCCAGGAGTGAGAGGTAGTCGTTTAGCTCAAACTGGTTACCAGGTGGGTGATACACAGACATTGTCATGACTACTGATCCATCTAGGTCCAGGCAAATTGTCCTGACCTTTAAGGTTTGAAGAGTCTAAAGTTGAATACGTCGATGAATCACATTCTGCCTCACAAATACCGCCGTGCCACCTCCAGGACGACGCTGACAATCCGTACAACGACAGATGTAGCCCAGAATTTGAAAGCGTGATTCCAGACGGAGGTGCTCTTCGCCAATCAAGATAACATCTAGAGCGTAGGCACGAGAAAAATCCAGTTGCTCACCCCTCTGACCAGTCAGGCCGCACGCGTTCCAAAACGCAAATTGGAGAGAAGTACGATACCTATTCCGATCCGCCATCCTAAGCTGGTGGGATGACAGATATCAGAAGGGCAAGTCCCTCCGTAAGTACCAGCATTTCACCAACTGGACGTGTGGTAGAAAAGAATATAACTTATAACAGATACGTTATCCGTGGGTCGGTAACGTTTGCTCCAACCACCTGGGCAACCCTGGGAGCTTGAGTTTTATAGCTGGAGGTGGGTTACTGAGGATGAGAATCGGTTGGGAGCGGGTCTGCCACACGCCTTCTTGTCCGTCAACTGACGCGGGGGCATGGGAGAACCGTCTGCCTCGTTTGAGGCTTGCTTGTGGACTTTCCTGGGGTATTTTGGCAAAGGGTTTCGAAGTAAGTTGCACGCGTGGGTTTGTGTTCTGGTGTGGCTGTAAGTGACCCCCTAGACACCCTCGAGCATCTAAGGGGTCTTTGCAAATTTTAGGTGAGGTAGGTCTCTGCTGCTATGCGTGTTGTTAGTTGAGTTCCTCATTGGCCGTCTGACGAAGCCCTGGCCAATCATTTGATAGTGTTGGAGAGGACACTCCTTGCCCTCTTCGGGCAGATTGTGGTAGCTGATGTTGCATCACGGGTTGCTTCGGCCTTCTGGCGCCTATAATGACTTTCCGACAGGGCAATCTCCTAAGAAGGCAATGTGTCCGTTCTTACAATTTGCGCACGTGGGAACATAGATGGGTGAGCTCTGGCACACCTACTTAACGTGAGAGCATCCGCACCTCAAATAACATAGGTTACGGCGGCAAAAGTTGTTGGAATGGTTAAACCTAACAGCGGTGACATTTGTGGGGGGGGGGGGGGACCGCCAGAGCTCTTTACATGTTCGATTTTTACGCGGAGGTAACATAGTGACTACATCATCTATCTCAGCCTCCGGAACCTTGGCACGCCCTACTATAACTAGATAGAGTGATATAGGAATAGGGTCATTTTGGCCACGTGGAGCTGGCTTGGTCAGTTGCTTGAGTAGTCGGGGTATTATGCCGTGGCGGCGGAGGTTGTAAGCTCCGGTGCATACACTTGTAGACCGAGGATGAATTTTCTTACGTCTCGAGTCTTCTCGAGGCCGGAGGTAAAGAATTGGATTTTTTCCCATCAGTGCCCTAAGCAATAGTTGGCAGTCGTCCACGGTCTTAGCCTGGAAGACAAATCGGCTCTTCCTCCTGGTCGCCAACGGCTCTCGGAAGTCATCCATAATCAGTGGTAGAATATGCCGCCTGGCTGGTTCCTGTTTGATGGGCGCACCAGTCGCCTTTTGTATAGCGGTGGTTCGTCTTTTTCTCCGACTATTTTTGACTTCATGGTATTCAGCTTCGTTTATCCTGTATAGATGTCCGACAAGCAGGGCTCCGTTTCATCCGTCTCCATTATAGAAGGTGATTGCACTGGAGCCCCAATTCTGTCAGAAGAAAAATGTGCGTCAGCTTCTGACCAGGAATGTTCGGAGTGCTCGCTTTCCGATGTTTGGCTTAACTGTGGAGTAATTTCCCGGGAAATATCTTGGTTGACTGTATTTTTTCTTCCCTCGTATTATTTATTTCCTACATGGAGAATGAGAAAAACCCCTGTTCAATTTGGACTTGAAACAGAAACCTGTAAATTTAGTAATTGGCAGGCAGGCTAGCCACTTGATAACAGAAGCATTCGACGCTACTGCTGCGTCATAACATTTCAACTAAGAAATATCCTTCAAGCTAATCAGGACTGTACTTTAACTTCTAGTAAAGGATATTGCTAACAATTATTGTTACGGCTAACAGCTAAGTGCTAACAAGTATGGAGGGTTTTCATATTCTGTAACCATGGTTGTTATGGCGACGGATCTTCTCAACCATGCTGTTGAGCACCTTTAGTGACTCATCGCAAATTCATACGCTTTGCAGATGTGTTTTGCTTTTCCACCGCTCTCGCCACACCAGTTCAAATAGTGCAATTGCGATCACATAAAGACGTCCGTTCTGTATAGATCGTAATAGTCCCCAACCAGTAGTGGAATGAAGTATAAGCTCTAGTGCATCCAAAGCATGAACGTTCTACTTTTATACCTTGTATTTAGCTGACAAAGTATATCATTTTACAAACATTTCGATAATTGTGCGGCACATAAATGATGTATTTCTCCGTTAGGAGTTATCGTAATTCGTCAGAGATTAGTTGGGAAATTCTTCCGCTCAAGCATACGGTGGTAGGACGTTATATTCACATTTAGCACGCGCACACACATACACACACAGTTGCAAAGTTGCATCCATGGTATACTTTCAAAGAGGCAGTCAACAAGTTTCTTGTACATTATTTGTGATACTAAAAAAATTATGAGAAGCTATTATGAGCAAAAGCTGCAAAAGCTATTATGAGCTTCAGAGCGAAATATGAGTTTAAAGCTTCACTACTTGTACCCTCAGCTATAATATTTTCTTGATAATTTTGGATCTCTCAGAAATGAACAAGGTGAATGATTTCAGAGGTGGATCAAGGAGATGGACAGGAGATATCAGGGTCGATCGAACAATGTGGACTACTGTTGGTACTTGAAAACAAGTACGATTTAAACATAAATCAGCGCAACAGACTTTCGGGCCAAAGGAAATATAACTTTACACCTTATTTTACAGATATACAGGTATTTCTATATATTTGTTACTCAGAAATTTTTCTTTTTGTACTCATCTTGTAGCGCACGATCTTAACATAAAAACACCACTTTAAAATTTGTAAAAAACTTTACGTAATATAGAAAAATGGTCAGAGTGATCCAATTTAGCAAACCAAAATTAGCTAACATCACCTTTCAGGTTGCAAACCGGCGAACAAACGTTATATTTTGCAGGACAGTATAATTTCTTACAATAATCTGTAATCAATACTGAAATGAAATACGAGTTCTGGTGGTTTCATAATATACATGTTCTATCTTCTAGCATTTAATTTGAAAGAAACTGCTTTAATTTTGGATATTTGTTTGCTTTGGCACCAGCTGCTAAAGGAATGTAGAAGTTATAGTTTGTAGGATTTTATGACCCAAACCAGCATTTTAAATGTTACACGGCAGAAAATGAAATAAATGTAAATGCTTGATTACAAGATAATTCTGACGGAGAAATGAATCTCAGAGCAAACATTTCTTGGAGATGTTCTTTACTATCGCGTAAATGACAAGAGCTCAAAAGTTAGGCTAGGGAACTGTTTACGTATTTCTCGTGTAAACATACATTTTTCATTATTTTCACATACACAAATTTATGATTTCACTTTACGATGTACGAATAACATAAGGTTATATATCTCCTGCGGTGTTCTTCATTCCTTTGTGCTTCTAAATCAATTTCCAACAAGGAAAAAGTGGTATTGCTGGCACTAACAACACGGTCTCGCCTCTTGTTATCCTTAACTATAACTTTCTTCCTCTGACCAAGATGTTACGGCTACGTTGTAACAGTATAACAAATGGCGCGTAGCCAGTGGTTAGTGGATCGAACAAGTGGTTTAGCTTCAACCAGACGTTACAGAATAGCCCTGATTATCAGCTATTTTGAGAGACCACTGCGGATATATGTTTCTGGTTTGCCTGCGAGACCGTGGCGTTCTGCGGTTCGCTTACTGGATCCCTTCCTCCTGGTAGTGCTAATCACACCAGAGAATGTATCTTCCGTTTCGCAGGAGGTGCGTATATGAAACAAGGCTTCAACTGCTACATCGAACATTTTGCTACATATAAAAAGATCAGTAAACTATTCTCCACAACTTGTTAATATCAAAACGTGATAGAAACGATCATCGCTTTCACCCAGATCAAGAAAATACATATTCAATTTATAGCACTTAATTTGTTTCTATTCGGCATCATGCAATATTTTGTAAATTTCTGTGTAATATTCGACACAATATACAAGAAACTCAATATATTTGGCTTGAATTGTTTGTTTTTAGGATCTGTTTCTGAAAGCTCATCTATGTGCTGACAGCGAAGGCAACCGTAGACTTAAGAGAAACCAGGCAGATGACGATGTAGATGTTTCACATACTGTTCTGAAGCTTCTTGAGTGAGTGCTAATATATTTATCTGAAGCATAAGGTTATGCAATAAAATCAGTCAAAACGTGTCAGTAATAAAACTTTAATACCTGCTGAAAAAAACAAATTGTAAATATTAAAGTAACTTAATTCAGCAATTAAGAATACAGTATGTGTTCTAACTATATTCCCTTGTTACTTCTTTTACTTCTTAGTAGGCAAATGTTTAATTATAAATTCAGGGAATGGTACAATAGTTGCATGGAAGTCAGATGTTACTTACCAATGAATTAAGGTTAGAGGAAAAAGGAGAAATGTGTATAACAATTTAGACTTAGTAATTAATCTATACGGAATAAACCTTCAGTAGCTTTTCATTTTGTAAATATAGTTAAATTAAATTTATTTCATCTATACTTATTTTAATGAAAATATAGTTTAAAATTAAAATTAAAACAGGCATGCTAAGATGCACATCATGATTTGTGCGAGGAAAGTAGCAGACTCCATCTCTTATTTTGTCTGGTTAACTATTGTGCTTTACTCTGTTCGGTTACATGTTATTTGGGCCTCAAACCTGTAGTTTTTGTGAAAGATAATTTAATTTTTACATTATTTCTACACCACATTAATTTTATAGCTGGAAATAAACAATGTAATTTATTATTTTGATAGACCCCGAGAAAATGGACTAGGAACCGCTGCAGAACGACTCTGGCTGAGAAATCGTCTGGAAGCAGGAGAATGGATCATAGCGATTCCAACTTCTCCCGGAGCTCCTCTCGGATTGCTGGAAAACTTTCTAGGTGAGAAAGAAGTAGCTTATAATGAAATTATTTCAGTACGCAAGCTACTCTGACAGTTTAACATCGAAACTGTAAACAAAATACAATTTGGAGTTGAACAGGATTTCAATGCAACAAATGTTAAAGAAAGTTGTTAGTATGCATTAAAACATTTTTTCTAATATTCTAGAAACGATTTACAGTTGCTATATTTAAAAAGGAATCACTCTTGCAATAATCTCAACTTAAGTCGGTATGTAGAATGGCTTATTTGTACAATGAGCATTGCACACATACAATTTTAAAAGAGCATGTAATTTTAGAAACGCATGCAACGCCATCGTGTTGATGAAATGCATGCAAATCTGTAAAGGAAGATGGAACATTTCATTTTTGCTAGATATAACTTGTGAAACCTTATTTATTTCTTCTTCAACAAAGCAACTGCAAAGTGCATGGAATATTGCATACTACATTATTTTTCTCTGGGTACAGTGTCATATATTTCCTTTAGTCTCTCGGTTATGCGACAAAAACGACAAAAAATGAAAGTTTGCTTCAACTCCTTTGCCAACAAAATTGTTAGCCCAATTCTAAATTACAATCACCTCCTCTTTGAAACAAATACATAGCTTAAGCACCTATATTTAATGTTCCATTATGTGTTTTTAGCACACACCAACCAGTGCTGCTACTAAGCTATCTGACGTACTCAAGGTTCATCTCTTACACGGAGCTTCACGGCGATTCTAAACACAACTCCGAAGTTTACTCGTAAACTGCTTTGCTGCCTGTTCTTCTGCCCCCTTTCCTCATCACCGAGCCACATTTACTGACCCGTGAACTGCTTCTTGCACCGTTTATCAGCTTGCCGACTCCACACCACGGAGATTGGTACTACCACACTTCTCTGCGCAACTCGACTGATCTACTGATCCATGAATTGCTTCACTGTGCCGACTCCTCACCACGCAACCGCACTCATGAACTCAACTCGAAGTGTAAAACAAACTCTAAACACCAAACACTTTTAACTCTGTCCAGACCGTTTGACCTACCGACCGAAGTGCTGCCTGATTGTATAAAGCCAAAAGGTTTCTGTTGCGTGCCCACCCTCTAAGGGTTTTACCGCAGGAAGGTTTTTTTCCGGATATTGTCGGATGTGTTGAGCGTTTTGGGGTAGAAATTGTTTTGAGGTAACATAAATTTTATGTGCCTCAGACTGTAGGAATGGAACTCTGTCCAGGCCACACAACGGCCGTTTATATACCCTGTCGCTCGTGGGAGTTGCTCCTGGAATGGAGAGCTTTGTGACCTGAGCTCATGGCCGTCCTTGAAGGCACGTTAATCTCTCACTGTGCACTCGCTTCCACCTCCCAGACGTCAGCTATTGACCGCCCAATGGAAGGGCGGTCTCACTGTCAATAAGCAACAAGGGCAGAGCTGTTGCTCCACTGACGCTCACTCCTTCACGGCAAAACCGCGATGTCGGTAACGTGACATTATTTTAGTTTTCCTCCTCTCTTCTGATGTTGGCAGTGCTTCGTATCACTTTTGTTTTCGATGTTGACATCTCCCGAACAGTTTGGTGTGGAGACCTCGGTTAAACCTTGGCCTACGAGTGGGACACCTTGAGATGGGGCGAGTTTGCGCCTTCTTCTGATCTTCTTTTCTTCGTTCATCACCGTTTAACAGATATTTTGCCATTATTCTGAATATTTTATTATTTTGGTGTTGGTCCTTTATGTTTATTTTAGAGCTTTGCTTTTCCGGGGTTTATTTTCCATACGGTCGAAAGCTCTATACTTGTCATTTCAAAAGCGAATAGCATTTGTTCTTATATTTTATATTTTAAATTGGAGGAGTTAAACTCAAAGGAGTTAAAGGGATATTGTTGGTTCTTTTCAGTTATATGGGCGTCCAGCTTATTTGCTCCAATCAAAATTTTGTTCCAATACACTGGACATATATTGGATTAATGGTGTTAAACAGTGGTTGAACTTACTAACCTTTAGCACTTCAAGAAGTTGAAGACTTACTCATAGAGTGTAATGTGATTCTTATGCGTAGTGAACTTCCAGACTGTAGACCTCTTGGTAGAACTGGGTCTGGCCACAAATTCCTTAGTGATTTTGGATGGTTAATCCATTTCCTTTTATAGAGTGGTAGGAGGGAATAACTAGTTAAGGGGAGGTGCTGCTGATGCAAAATATTGTGTATATGAGAAACTCGTAATTTTTAGTAGTATTTCCGACCGTTCCAGTTCCAAAATATACCTACTGTTACAAATAGCCGCAGCCATATTACCAGCTTATCGAATTGCTAAAGTACTGGGTCAAATAATGTTACTAATAGTTTCAGTGCATACTATAAAATGTGTTAATGCCCCAGGGATACCTATTGTATCAGTCAAAATGGTAACAGTTGCACTTCGGGTATTTGTCTTTCACATATGTTTCAGGAGAGTTCATAACTCCATCTACATTTGATTAGGCGGAAGATTTCTATTGGAGCTTGGAAACTCACATGATTTCAAGGTCTCGCATCGTATGCATAAAATGTGCGATAAAAATAAAGGGAACTTTTTAATTTCCCGGACTTTATGCATATGATTTTCGAAATCATTTTTTTTATCTTGTGGTGTACATTACCCGATTTATGTTCGAATCTTCAGCTGTTTTTATGTTTATTGTTGACATAGAAATTGTTATACCAGTTTTCGATAGATTTTACTTAATTTTCATCAAATTTTGCTTGTAAAATCGAATAAAGTACAGCAGGTGTGTGTGGCTTTTGGTGTAAATTTGTTATAAGACAAGAGCATACGAGGGTAGAAACGTTTAAAAGAGGTTCGAGAAGGCAATGAAGATGAGGACCGCTCTAGACACCCTCGCATTATCCATTACTGACGACAATGTGGAAGAAATAAAGAAAATGCTTCTGAAAATTCACCGAGTCACCATAAAAATGGGTTTGACTAGAATTATAGCTTGTTCGTGATTTTTTGTTCAAAAAAGAAAACTGTTATGTTGCCTCGGCCACCATGTTCGCCGGTCTTCTTTCCATTCCTGAGACTGAACATCATAAGTAAAAGTCAGTTCAAGAAGTGCTTCCAAGATTGAAAGAAGCGCTTACACAAGTGCATTATATCCGAGGGTGCATACTTTGTAAGGGACAATGTTGATGTTACTGAAAAAATTACGTAAGAATCTTTGAAAGAAAAGGAAATTCCCATTTTTTTCTATCACACCTCATGCCTTTCTTCTTGTGAAATGTAACACAACGCATTTTCTACGATCAAAGCCTTACTTTTGGAGCAGGTTTCAAAAAATGCGAACTGTATAACTGGTGCTTTGCTTTATACATTCCTACTTCCATATTTGGTACAAGGCGCACGCGTATTTTAATATTTCTTTTGTCACTCCTCTCTTGTTATCAAGAAATGTATCAACAATGTTGTAACAAAGAGGCCCCGTTGAAATTGAAGTAACACGTAACATTCTATAATGTAAGACATTGTATGGCACATTATGCTTTTGCCACCATACCTTAATGGATTATATTTAATTACTGTAGAAGTTTAAGTAGAGAAACTATTAACTTTAAAACATTTTGACCCATTCAGATAAGAAACACGACACTTAGTAATTCTGAGAAGGATTAAATTCCAAGTATGGTACATAGAGATCGTTACATTTCCAAGTGAGGTATACATACACCACCACCACCGCCACCGCCACCGCCACCGCCGCCACCACCACCACCACCACCGCCACCGCCACCGCCACCGCCGCCACCACCACCGCCACCGCCACCACCACCACCACCACCACCACCACCACCACCACCACCACCACCACCACCACCACCACCACCACCACCACCACCACCACCACACTTATGAGAGAGTTCTTAAGAGTTTTCACACAACGATTTCACGTTATTTCATTTTATAAAATTAGAGCCACAATAGTCCATACAAAGTAAGCCAGACAACAATTTGGATCAGGGAACTTTGGGTTATCCGCATTAAGAGTGAATTTTGGAATACTATTGGGGTTGTTATTTACTCTTGTAGGCTATCGATTTTACAAATCTATTTTGAAAAATTGTACGGCAAATTTTATTTTGTGCTTCTGTAAATCCTTCTGTATTGCTAGTACAAATGTATGGATTATTTTCAGGTTGTCTGCCAAATCCCATCTTTGGCGAGAAAATCTGGAGCGAGCTGTCGGAGGAATGCAAAGAATATGTGGAAAAGGCGGTAACTGGAAGTTCTGACAAACATTTCCTCGTTCAAAAATTAGCCAAGTAAGAAGCACTTCTATACTGAAACCTAAATATATATTCCATATACTCATATTTATCTTGAAAGTAAGGCTCTCTTCTAGAGATTATGAAATAAGTGTTCTAGAGAGCCAAGGCTGAAGTTATGTTGGTCAACATTTAGAAATTTTGCTTGCCTTCCTAATACGTGCAAAAAGTTGTTATCTCTTCGGAAGTATCATTTTCCTTCCGTTGCCCAGTGGCGACATTTATAAACCTAAGTGCAAAATTAGAATTGAAATACAGATATGTTTGGTCATTTAATCATGAAATAATTCCAAAAGTTAAATTATTAAAGCAATTAAATGGATCGATGGATTTAAAAGTTGATATTTCCCTTTAAAAATAGAAATCTCATGATAAATTTTGAAATACTGCCGATTGATTCTACACATAATTTTTTTCTAATAGTTGGCATTACGGTAGCGAACAATCCATCACCTAGCGGCAATAAGCACGGGAAAATAAGCAGTAAATAAAGCTTAGGACGCAATTATTACTAATTTGGTCCTGTGGAAGAATTAATAATTTTTTAAGCAGATAAATAAAGTTTTAGTTAACTGATGGAAATTAATCATTGCTTCACACTGGCCATATATAAGGTAAGGTTTCTAATAGATGGAGTCAACCTTAGCCTATATACGGCTAGTGTGAAGCAATGATTAATTTCCATCAATTAACTAAAATAATAAGAGTTAAAGGATGAAGCCTGGGGCTCAAGTACTTACGATAGTAAGTCGCTACAAACGGTGTATCTCGGATGCGAGGGCCCCTAGTGGTTTGCCGGGGAAATGTACGAGCCAAATGGAGAATTTAATATTGTCACACCCTACATTAGAATAGATTTAAATATTTATTAGCTTTGGGGGGAATCCGTAGCGGTAGAGCGAAACCATCTCAACAAACACTAGTTACACCACGCGGTAGGGTGGACATGTTATTTTACTGATAACTAGCTTACCTGCATGGTGGTGAAAGGTGGAAGGTCCAGCGAAGGAAAACTCACAAATACATTTTAAAAAGAGGTTTAATAATTCCAGACAACTTACATTCAATGTGGCTTGTGTCCCGGAGGGTTGCTACAAACACATCCTCTCTCTCTGGTGGCGGGCGGTCGTCTGCGGAAGAGGAAGCCAACCCCCTCCCCAGCGCAACCAACGAACAAAGTTAAGCCAGTGGCGCCAGGTCTGACAACCCATACAGGGTTGCCACACCTCCCCCCGGACCACAAGCTGTTGACCCAGGGTCAACAGAACAATTAATAACAAATGAAAAGAAACTCGCTCGAGTGATGGAACAAAAAAAAATTTGCATACAAACATCACAAACAGTATTACACACATAAATCTTGTCTCTTGACGTTACACATTCGTTTCTTTACTCCAGTGTCTGTCTATAACTTTAATTAAAAAGCCCTAAAAGAAAAATAAATGAAGTTCAGCACTTTTCACCACTACTGCACCAAGCAAAAAAAAGTTTCACAACCTGCCTGAACAGTACATTCCATTCCCACTGGTCTCACAAATGTAATAAAAAACTTGAAGCTTGCACTGCAGTCACTGATGAATAAAGACCACTGAATTGAGCACAATTGTACTTGCTCTACACTGAATAACAATGTGGGGCATTAATAGTTCTTCTGCCCCCAACACAGGTACGAAGTGACAGCACTAATAGCTGCCAAAGCTCTGACGAACAGTGGTCATAAAGGGCGGACCAAAGCCCGATGACACAAGGCAGTGTGGCAGGTTTAGCACTCCCATGGTGCAAACAGTTCGGTAGGAACAGTGTGGTGCAGCAGGAACGCAGATAAATAGGGCTGACTTGATACGTATCATCATACTACAACATTATTTCCAAAAATATAAGTGTACGTCAATTACAGAAGACAACTACATCATTAAAAACAAACTTCACTTCTGAACAATAATAAATAATAAAAAAAATTAGGTACACCCCATCTGGGTAGCAAGATACATGATAAAACTAAGATAATTTCCATCACTCGGCAATATATAGAGCTTACAAATTTTGACAAGATAAATCAAATAATCTTCACAAAATAATCTTCACAAAATACATAAAACGTAGGAATGTCACAATCAAGACTTTACAAAAACCCCTTAGGGTAGAAATAATACAATACACACAGCACAAAATAATTTGACCTTCCAAAACATTGAATAAAAATATTACACATTTTCAAAATACCAAAACTTACAATTAGAGGGGTACCCCAAAATATTACACGTGGCCATAAACTTTTTAACAAAAACTGACGTGTACACTTAAACAAAAAAAAAAAAAAAATGAGCTCAGTTTTTTCTCTTTGTTTTACCATTATAATCTCAATCATATTTATTATGTGCGCGCACTACTTAATATCATCAGTACTACTACCTTTCAAATCAACAAAACTACTTACAATCTACTAACATCAACATTTTGCATGCCAACAAAACTACTGTCACATTACTACACCAACAAAAACAAAAAAAATTGTTCTACAACCCAATACCTAGAACAAAACTGAGAGAAAAAATTAAGTTCTGGGGCCTCAAAATTTCACATCCTAGATACACAAAAGAGAAAATATAGTATCATGTCTTAGCCTATTCTAAAACTTTTGTATACATTGAAGGGTACTTTTGCTTTTCAACATAAAACTTAGAATTCAATAAACCATTAAAGCATACTGGCAATCACACAACTCCAAAATATATATCACTCTTAATCCAAAACAGTTTTATCAAAATGTTCAAACTATTAGCATCCTGCAATAAAGAGACAAAGTAAACATCTGTACTAGTAATGTGCTATCTCACAAATACCTGGTAACTATGGCGAGGATGACAAACAGAACATCCCCAGGTCTCAGCTTCATAACAGTCATTCACAAACCTCTTTGTGATTCAGGTTTTCCTCATCATCTTAGCATGCACATTTCAGCACCAATGCTAAACAAAACTCAAAAATACACTTAATTACTTGCATCGATAAGCACATTTCAGCCACTTTATCGAGCCTAAAACACTGGATTAACGGGCACATTACAGCAACCCCATTAACCAGATAAACTTTACCTCTACATCTTTCACATAATCACACATAATTTCATTCATCCTTCTTATCGAGGTAGCACAGCACTATTCCAGAATGTAAACTTAAAATTAATAAACAAAATTTCAATTTTCTAATCATTGCAAAATTTATCATAAAATGAGGTTATTCAACTCAAAACAGTTATTAGGGAACATATACTTTTAATATCAATTAATTGTGACTTTCAATAATAACAATTGTATGTTCAACTTTTGACATCTAATTCATCAAACATCTATCCAAGTATTGCCATTTGCCAATAATATACATCATATTCCAAAACAAAATAGCTTAGCACACTATACACTAAATCTCAAAATTCACACTCAGAAATCAAGGGACAATATACTTTACATACAACCTTGTTACATTTGATGTGACACAAAAGAAAAGCAAAATGTATTTACAGTCTATATGGTCCCACAGGATCAAAATATGGGAATATCCTAGAAACATGTACTGATTGTTCCTTAACTCTAGGAGCATTTGGTCGACGAACCACATAAGTAACAGGAGTAATTTGTCGAACAATTTCAAAAGGCCCAAAATATCTATGAAGCAATTTGGTACATTTTCCCTTTTTCCTAATTGGAGTAAAAATCTTAACAAGCTGACCTACTGCAAAATGAGTATCTCTATGCTTAGCATCATATCTTTCTTTCTGTTTAATCTGTTGCTGATTAATATTATGGATGGCTACTTCACGAGCTTTCTGAATCTCTTCCAAAGTTTGCCGAACAAATAAATCATTTGAAGTGGCCTGAAGTTGCACCTGATTTGGTAAGGAAGGTTCATGACCATATATCAAATAGAATGGTGAAAATTTTGTAGTTTCCTGAACAGAAGAATTGTATGAAAAAATCACATATGGTAAAACATTAGACCAATTGCGCTGATTTGAATCCACAAAATGACTAAGACAATTTAGTAAAGTCTGGTTAAATCGTTCAGTAAGGCCGTTGCATGCAGGGTGGTATGAACTAGTAAAATGAGGGGAAACTGACAAAGCTTTCAAGAGTTCCTGGGTTACTTCACTCAGAAAGACACTACCACGATCAGACAGTAACATGGCAGGGGCCCCATGCCTGCAAATAATCTGATGTAAGATGAACTTAGTAACCTGGGGAATGGTAGCCAAAGAGAGAGGGGCAGCTTCAACCCACCCAGAAGCATATTCTGTAGCAACTATGATATACTTATGACCCGACGTAGAACGAGGCAAAGGGCCTAACAAATCTATTCCCCAACGTTCTCCAATAAAGTTAACTGGAATAGATCCTTTTATGGAAGTGTTGAAAACAGTGTTGTTGTATAAATTAAGTTAATTAGGAGTCGATTAATAACACAAAACAACACTCACTTTTAAATTTTCCCGGAACCGGTTTCTGAGGTCTTCCCTCTATCTTCAGCCGGACATCGACTAGTTCTCATTGGTGTAGCTGGCAATATTTTGTCTTCGGTCTCCTCTGGTGGCGGTTCGAGGAACTTGCTGAACAAATCTTTCTGGGGGATGTCGAAATTGAATACTTTGTTCCTATTTTTTGAAATAAAGATTTGTTCCCATGTGGACAGTTCTTCTTTTCCTGTTGTATGTTTTAGTAATTTTGGTTCTGGATTTATGTTGTGGTTTTTTTCCCAAAAATGCGTGGCAACTGCTGATTTTTCTAATTGTTTGTATTTTATGTTCCTAAAGTGTTCCTTTGCTCTTGTTTCTAAATTTCTTTTCGTTTTTCCAATATAAATTTGACTACAGTCACAGCATTCAATTTGATATATACCAGATTTTTTGTTAGATGGAATGGCATCTTTGATGTTTGAGCAAATTAGGTTTTTTAAGGAGTAATGGTTCACTGGAGCTAGTTGAATGTTTTGTTTTTTGAAGACTTTTTTGAATTTATCAAAGGCCCATGGATGGTAAGTGAATTTTTTGAAGATCATTTTAGTTTCTGTAGCTGAGAGGGTTGTGGTTTCCTTTAGTAGTTTCTTCTTTTTTGCTAAGTTCACTTTTTTGTCTACTAGTGATTTGGGAAAGTCATTTTTCTGTGCTATTTCAATAATTTTGTTGTATTCTATTTTGTATTCTTCTGCTGTGAGAGGGATGTTGACCAGTCTGTGTGCTAAACTATTAAAGATTGCCTGTTTGTGGGATCTTGGATTGTAGCCATTAGCTTTTATGTAGTTGTCTGTCTGTGTTGGTTTTCTGTAAATGCCAAAGTTTATTCTATTTTTATTTCTGATTATTTTTAGATCTAAAAATGGTAAATACTCGTCTTTTTCAACTTCTACAGTGAACTTGATGCTTTCTTCTTGAATATTTAAAAGTTTTAGTGCATCACTGATGTGTTTTTTTGGCACTATGGCAAATATGTCATCTACATATCTTTGCCAGAGTTTGAACATCCATGGGAAACCTTTAGTGATCCTTATTTCTAGTGCACTCATGTACAGATCGGCCAGGAAGGGTGATAAGGGGTTTCCCATTGCTAAACCAGAAGTTTGATGGAAATATTTTGTTTGAAACTGGAAGAAATTCTGTTCTGTGCATAATTTGGTAAGTTCGATGTAATCTGAAATTTCAAGTGATGACATTCCAAGTGATTTGAGCCATTTTTCTATCAATGTTGGGAGTTGTTTAACTGGTATGCTGGGAAACAGTGATTTAACGTCAAATGAGACTAGTGTGTCTTCTTCATTTAGTTCAGTATCCTTAATGTGTTCTATAAGTTCATAGGTGTTTTTGATGCTTAGGCTATCGAATTTTGGAAATGAGTTGAATTTGTTTGTTAGCCATTTTGCAAGTTTGTATGTTGGTGAATTTATACTGCTAACTATAGGTCTCATTGTTATGGATGGTTTGTGTATTTTGGGTAAGCCATAAAGTCTAGGTAAGGTTGGGTTATCTGGTTTAACTGCATATTTGTTTGATATTATACTTGATTTTGCTATTGTTTTTTCAAATGATTTTATGCAAGCTGTTAATGGATTTTTGTTAATGGTTTCATATTCACTGTTAGCATTTCTTCCATTTTTTCAAGGTAATCAGATTTTTCCATTATGACTATTTTGTTACCTTTGTCTGCCTTGGTGTATATGACGTTTTTTTGTTTCAATGAACGGATAATATTTTGTTTGCTCTTGTGAACGGATCTAGTTTTTATTTCTTCCAAAATATTTTCACATTGGCTTTTAAGTGGGTTTTGTTTTGATACTGGTAGACACTGTGCCGAAATGTTTATATCTGCAATGTAGTCCTCAATTTCGTTTGAAAAACTTACGCAAGTTTTTAATCCTTTGTTTAGAAGACCTAATTCTTTTGTGGAGAAATTTTGATTTGAAAGATTTACAACGTTTTCAAAGTTTTGCGTGTTTGTTTTTTCGTTTACGCTACTTGTTGCTGTTTTGCATTTAGCGTGTGGACTAATTGCTGCAGGACTCAAGTTTCTATTTCCGATGTGTCTCTTATTCTTGAACTTATTTTCGGTATGGTTTCGATGTGAAGAAATGTTCATCAAATTGGTCAATTTGTACTTTAGTTTTTCGGTTTTTGTTTTCATTTTCTTGCTTAGCATTGCCAAATAGTTTTGTTCGAAATTATCCCACATCGTGTTTCCCAGTGTTTCCGTTAAAACTGAATGAAGTTTATAAAGTTTCAATTCTGTTTCTTCCAAATTTTTATAATGTTTATTAATTTCTAGCTGTAAAACTTTTTTCTCAGCCGCTCTGTGTTGATTCCCGTAGCCTGGTTTTACTATGCTCCGGACAAATCGGGGTGTCACTTTATTTCGTAAACATAGCTTTATGAATTTTATGTTTGCAAAAAGATTCACATCAGTGATGCACTAAAACTTTTAAATATTCAAGAAGAAAGCATCAAGTTCACTGTAGAAGTTGAAAAAGACGAGTATTTACCATTTTTAGATCTAAAAATAATCAGAAATAAAAATAGAATAAACTTTGGCATTTACAGAAAACCAACACAGACAGACAACTACATAAAAGCTAATGGCTACAATCCAAGATCCCACAAACAGGCAATCTTTAATAGTTTAGCACACAGACTGGTCAACATCCCTCTCACAGCAGAAGAATACAAAATAGAATACAACAAAATTATTGAAATAGCACAGAAAAATGACTTTCCCAAATCACTAGTAGACAAAAAAGTGAACTTAGCAAAAAAGAAGAAACTACTAAAGGAAACCACAACCCTCTCAGCTACAGAAACTAAAATGATCTTCAAAAAATTCACTTACCATCCATGGGCCTTTGATAAATTCAAAAAAGTCTTCAAAAAACAAAACATTCAACTAGCTCCAGTGAACCATTACTCCTTAAAAAACCTAATTTGCTCAAACATCAAAGATGCCATTCCATCTAACAAAAAATCTGGTATATATCAAATTGAATGCTGTGACTGTAGTCAAATTTATATTGGAAAAACGAAAAGAAATTTAGAAACAAGAGCAAAGGAACACTTTAGGAACATAAAATACAAACAATTAGAAAAATCAGCAGTTGCCACGCATTTTTGGGAAAAAAACCACAACATAAATCCAGAACCAAAATTACTAAAACATACAACAGGAAAAGAAGAACTGTCCACATGGGAACAAATCTTTATTTCAAAAAATAGGAACAAAGTATTCAATTTCGACATCCCCCAGAAAGATTTGTTCAGCAAGTTCCTCGAACCGCCACCAGAGGAGACCGAAGACAAAATATTGCCAGCTACACCAATGAGAACTAGTCGATGTCCGGCTGAAGATAGAGGGAAGACCTCAGAAACCGGTTCCGGGAAAATTTAAAAGTGAGTGTTGTTTTGTGTTATTAATCGACTCCTAATTAACTTAACTGGAATAGGCTGCAAAAGACCAGCAGGTTTTTGATTCTTAGGTGCCTTCCTAGACTGACAACTTGGACAAGTTTTCACAAAATGCTCAATATCTTTTTTCATACCTATCCAGTAGTATCTTGAATTAATCTTACTAAAAGTTTTAGAAAAACCTAAATGACCAGATAGTGGATCATCATGACATGAGGACAAAATTTCATGCTTTAACACCTCAGGAATGACTAGTAAATGCAAGGGACCAGTAGAACCCGAATTTTTCCTGTACAAGACATCACTTTTCAAAATATAGGTAGAAGCTTGACGTTGAACCTTAGCAGGAGCAGATTCAGGATCCTTAAGGGCATTAATAATTGGAGTCAGAACTGGATCATCATTTTGTTTCTGAGCAACCTCAACTGGTGATAGCAAACAGGTAATTAGCTCATCAAGTTGTTCAATTTGATGCTCTTCAGGCTGTAACACAGGGAACCTTGACAAAACATCTGCGTCATTATGTTTCTTACCAGATTTATAACATATATCATAATCAAATTCCTGTAACTTTAGACTCCATCGAGCCAACCGGCCTGTCAAATCCTTTAAATTGTTCAGATAACAAAGGGAGTGATGGTCTGAAATAACATGCACTTTATAGCCATACACAAAAGTCCTGAAATGTGTTAAACCAAAAACGATTGCCAAAAGCTCTAACTCTGGTACACTGTAATTTCTTTCACATTTTGACAAAGTTCTAGAAGCATATGCAATAGGTCTAAGATTATCATTTACTTTCTGTAGTAAAACACATCCTATTCCTAGACCACTAGCATCAGTGTGTAATTCTGTATAGGCTCCAGGATTATAATGAGCCAACACAGGAGCAGAAACAAGAGAGTTCTTTAACTGCTGGAATGCTGTTTGCTGATCCGGGCCCCAAATAAAACTTTGACTTTTCTTGGTCAGCTGAATCAATGGATGGGCAATGTAAGAGTAATTCTTAATAAATTTCCTGTAGAAATTGAACAAACCCAAAACTTTTCTCACGTCTCTAACATTCTTTGGGCGTGGTAGTTCTTTGATCACTGTAACTTTCTCAGAATCTGGGGAGATTCCATCTTTAGATACTTCAAAACCCAATAACTTTATCTTTTCCATAGCAAAGAAACATTTCCCAGGTTTCAGTTTAAAATTATGCATTTCCAAACGTTGAAAAACAGCTTCTAAGTTTTCTAATAATTGTTCAAAAGTTTTGGCAAAAACAACAATATCGTCCAAATATGCTAAAGCTTTCTTAAATTTCAAGTCTCCTAACAATTTCTCAGCAACAAAACTGAAAAATCTTGGTGCATTAGCAAGCCCAAAAGACAAACGTTCAAATTCATACTGCCCTTCATGAGTAACAAATGAGGTATACTTTTTACTATTCTCCTCTAAAGGAATTTGAAAGTATGCTGACAACAAATCTAAGGAAGCAAACCATTTAGCTTCTCCAAGGTAACTAAGGAGGTCATCAATAAGAGGCAAGGGAAAGGCTGAGTTTACTGTAACCTTATTCAGTTGACGATAATCTACACAAAACCGCATAGAGCCATCTTTTTTCTTTACCAACACAACAGGTGATGACCAAGGTGACTGAGAATCTCTAATAATACCAGCATTTTTCATTTCCTCTACTTGTTGGGAAATAATCTCTTTCTGCTTATGAGCTACCCTATAGGGTCGTTGCTTAATAGGTTTGTCATCCTTTACCTCTATTTTAAATTCAGCTACATTAGTTGAGCCTAAATCTTGCAATGAAGTGGCAAAAACATGTTCATATTTTAACAACAGATTATGAAGATCTGACTTTTGAGCTTCAGTTAAGTTGGTATTAACATTAAATTCAAACTTTGGAGCGTTCAATGGAGTAACATCCTTAGGTGAAACTGAGTTACTTTGAACAAATGCAACTTCATGAGCATTAGCTAATACAGTTCTAGCAAAAAGTGTTTGAGGAACAGCTGAATTATTATGTACTGGTATCACAAAGTCCTTTGAAGATTTGCAAACTACAGGTGGAATAGAAATATTCTTCTTATGCATAATACTGGTAGAAGGCTCGAACATAACCTCATTTGTAATATCAGCTGAAGGCTGCACTGCCACAAAACAAGTAGTAAGCGGTGGCAATTTAACATCTTTTACAACAGAAACTTTATTAACTATCTGTACCTCATCGTTCAATGGAATCACAGCAATATCTGTAAAGGGACCACCACATGTTGTTTCAAAAGGAATGTGTACCATTTCTCCCTCAAGAGTTTGAATCTTAACTTCTGCACAAGAATAATCAATGGTAACTTTATGTGAAGTTAGAAAGTCATTACCCAAAATGAGATTATGTGCCAAGTCTTTTACCACTAACACATCTTCCTGAAAAACAAAGTCATTAATTTGAAATTTCAAATTTGTTTGATAAAGCGCATCTAATAACTTGTTACCAGCTGTTTTAAGCAAAATCTCGACAGGTTTCATTTTAGAAATGTCATTGATATGAGCTGCATTCACAGTGCTAACTGCACTTCCTGTATCCAACAAAATTGGAAGTTTTGACTCCCCAATGGACCCCAAAATTTGCAAAATTTGACCTGGAAGAGAAACAACATTAGACACAGGTGAACTTACTTTGGGTACCTCTAGGTTATGTCGTTGGAGGCTGGGCCTCTCGAGTTTTTTGAACCAGATGGTGAAGTCCAGCAATTACGTGCCATATGACCACGCTTGTTGCAATTGTAACACACAATAGGTGCCTGTTGTCTCCTTTCATGATATCTTGGAGGCTTAAGTGGAGGTGGCTGCACAGTAGATGCAGCAGCAGTGAATTGAGACTGAAGTTGTTGCATTTGGGTAGCAAGTTTAGTGACCTGTTCACTCAATGTGGAAACAACATTAATAACTGGTTCAGAGTGATTTACACTTTCAAACCGTGATAAAACAGGTGCAGATGACACAGGTGGAGAGGTGTAAGTTGATGTTTGTGCTTGTACTAAATGTTGTCTATGTTGCACATAAAAATTAGCTTTATCAACGCTTTTAATAATTTGTAAAACCTCCTCAACTGTTTGTGGATTTAATGGGAGCAAAGCTTGCACATACTGAGGTTTCAATCCTTTCACTAAGTTTTTTACCTGCTCCATTTGTGTCATTGCAGCGTTAACTTGGTCACACAAGGATAATACATCATAAATGTAATCTAATACAGGTTCATTTTCTAATTGTACCCTCTGCCTAAGTTTAATTTCCAACAATTCATCTTGATTGGACATTTGAAAAGCTGCCAAAAACTGTTGAGTTAGAAAATGCCAATCATGCTCAGGGTGTCTATGGCAAAAAGTTCGGTACCACAGTGCTGCTGTGTCTCGCAAGTAACATGGGAAAAACTTCAACTTTTGTACATCTGACCAACCATTTGCTGTAGAAACTAAGTTAAATTTTCTCAAAAATTCTGAAGGAGATATCAGTGCTATCCTGTCAAAACAGGGTGGATCAATAAAAGGCCGAGAAACTTGCATTGTCTGAGTCTGATTAACATTAGGTGCCATGGATACTTCTAAATTACTAGGTACATGTGCACTTTGATTAGCTAAAGCAGAAGTCGAAGCTATTACATCATGTGAATCCATTGTAACTGGCACATTGGATGATTGCCGCGTTTTCTTAGGCATTTTGACTTACTTTTAAGTAACACTGGACACCAGAATAAAATAAGCAGAATTACCAACTGGAATGAACACAAAAATGAAGTGCATCCTTCACAAAAACACCAAAAAAAACTATTTACTTTGAATTTTACTGCCAAAACTCACACAGCGTCCCTTGAAAATCAACACGTGACCACGTGGTGTCCATTATCAATTTCCATGTAGTCATAAAAAAAATTTTAGCACAATATTATGAAATAAGTTTACTATTGAAGAAATCAAATAAAAAACAGACCAAAAGTTAAAGGATTACGAGACGATGACCAGATTAGAATTTCTAACTAATTGAACACCACGCGGTCGGCCATGTTTCCTCCATCTTTCACCACCGTATACATTCAAATTTTTTTTCATAAAAACCGGACTAGAGCAAGGAGAAGAAAAAAAAAATTTTTTGAGATCTTACCCGCGTCTCCACCAATATGTCACACCCTACATTAGAATAGATTTAAATATTTATTAGCTTTGGGGGGAATCCGTAGCGGTAGAGCGAAACCATCTCAACAAACACTAGTTACACCACGCGGTAGGGTGGACATGTTATTTTACTGATAACTAGCTTACCTGTATGGTGGTGAAAGGTGGAAGGTCCAGCGAAGGAAAACTCACAAATACATTTTAAAAAGAGGTTTAATAATTCCAGACAACTTACATTCAATGAGGCTTGTGTCCCGGAGGGTTGCTACAAACACATCCTCTCTCTCTGGTGGCGGGCGGTCGTCTGCGGAAGAGGAAGCCAACCCCCTCCCCAGCGCAACCAACGAACAAAGTTAAGCAAGTGGCGCCAGGTCTGACAACCCATACAGGGTTGCCACAATATCATGACGACAAACTGGCCATAATGATGGGTAAGAGCGACTGGACGGAAACCAGGAGATCCGTGGTTCAAATACCGGCCATGGCACTGACCTTTTGATGTTGACTCCATCTATAGATAAATGAAGTTATTTACAAATTATTATATTTTATTGTAGCATTTGTATTGCTTCACTATCAGTTACACCAGTTTTTACATATTATTCCCTTTGATAAAATGCTTACAAAACTAAACTCTTCCGCAAAACTGCTCTCAAATTAGGCGGTACGTCTCATTGCGGTGTGATCTTACACTGGAGGTACGAGGACTCTACGATGTTCATCCGAGAAGATATATTTGTGGAACCTGTATCGCTAGAGTTTTTCATGAACTCATTCGCTGTAAAGGTTAAAGTGGTTAAACTGCCATCGCCTTTATCATGCCCAACATTTACTCACCTTCTACCAACGACCTCTTGCTCACTTTAGTACCTCAGGTACCTACACCTTTTATGTTGGTGGGAGACGTTAATACCCATCATCCACTTTGGTGCCCAGGTCGGGTTTGTGCGACAGGCAAGCTGATCACTGATTTCAAGGACAATTAAGCTCTAGCTCTCCTGATCAAGGCTTTCTGGCTCCTTCAATAATTTGTCACACCTTAATTAAGCAGTTTGTTCACGGAAGTTTTCAGTTTCCTTGTAGTGGAATGTTATCTCTTATTCAAGCTCTCTGACCATTTCCCCATTTACAGCTAATTGTAAACCAGCCAGGAGTCATCTTCTCTGAATTACTGGCAAAACGTCAGATGATAATTCATCGACAGGTCTGCGGCCCTACAAACCCGAAAACTACGTTCATGGAACAAATTTATAGCATCGTTTGATCGACATACATCTTCCTCGATTTTGTGCAATAAAGTAAGGGCGTGGTCGGAAGACCGATCCATACCTCAATCTCCGATCTTAAAACTACTACAGGAGCTGCTGATACATACGATATCACCAAAACCTTGGGCAGTGCTTGACGCTAGTGACCAGCTCAGGTAGCTACATTTCTGAGCTACTCCCAATTAACGCTCAGGTGGAATTTCAGGGTTTCATATTTCGTTTTGAAAGCCTTAGAGATTGCAATCGTCTTGTCACTATGACGGAGATAGGATATGCTCTTTTATCTTCGCGACCATCAGCACCAGGATCAGGCATATCCCATGTACGAATGCCGAATTTCTGGTGCCGTAGGAGATGATTACCACTTTCGCATCTGTTTTGTTCAGATATACTTCCTTTCGCAGATGAAATGAATTTGCTGTGGTTGACTCCGACAGAAAACCTAGCTGGTATTGCATATAGTGTAGCTGAGGTATAGTTTGATCGTATTCTGAATATTTTACGGGTCCTAAGAGGCAATCTTCGGTGGACCCAACAGTTTTACTGTTATTGTATCGCGCACTGATCCAATCCAAATTAGGCTATATGTGTATCTGTTCTCCAGCATGACCATCTGTCCTGAGAAAATTAGATACAGTCACGTTCGAGATATCCGTACGGCAATAAGAACTTTTCCAACTATCCCAGTTGTTAGACTTCATGCCGAATCTGCAGAATCCCTCTGTAATATTGCTTGATATACTTTTTAATTATTATGGTTGTGGATAATGAGTGGCTTTGCACCCAACATTCGCCTCCTTTTTCAACAACGGAATTTCTACGAAAGCATAGTATTCAAACGCCAGAATAAATATGATAACAGTGTACTTACACATAAACAAAAACGTTAACATAATATAATGTTACTCACAATAATGGGACATGGTGCAATACAGCTAATAACAAAATGCTTAACATATTTCCTGAGGGGGAGATATTGTACCCTACACGGTTACTGGATATTGAGATGTATACCGGAAGTCTACGATGCTTACGTCTGTCATCGCACGCATCTTTTAGAATTTTTGTCAGATTACAATTATCTAATTTTGATCTATGCCAATGGATCTAAGAGCACCAACGATATAGGATATTCCCATGTTTATGGAACCAAACCGTATATATCCAGTTGTCGAAAATTAGATGACTGCTCCCACCCTGCTGTCGGGGCTCCGACCCTGACTGCAGGAAACAAACGGCCTCGCCGAAAGCCATCAAAAGGCGTAAATGGCAAGGCCAAGAGATTAGCTGTCGCCAAACAGCAAACTGGCAAGGGCCCTTCCCGCGAAACACCACAGCGGGTAGGCAAAATTTCCGAGGGTGAGCCCTCAGACAACTCCTCCTCTGAAGAGGAATATTTCAGTGACGGAACTGCGGTTCCAAGGCATTCATCCTCCAGGATGGAAGACTCCGATGGGGAACACAGCTCATCTAACATCTCTACAGATGTTGATGAGGCTGAGTTTCGCACCGTGACCAACCGGCGAAGGGAGAGAAAAGCCCCTCACCTGGAGACAACTGGCACGCCCAGTCGTTCTGGACCACCCAGGAGGCACATTCCTCCTGTGATCGTGGATGACTTCCGGGGCTTGGTGGGCTTTCTAAAGGAAGTCATGCCAACCCTGTCGGTGTCATGCAGGGTCACCAGGAGGAAGAGCCGCAATGTCTTCCAGGCGAGTAACGCCGAAGACTACCAGCTTATTCTAAGGGCACTGGACAGGAAGTCCATCCCTTACTTCACCTTCGGCCTAGATAAGAGCCGTGACGTCAAGAGGGTCATCAGAGGCCTACCAGTGGACACACCGGTGGGTGACATCATCGACGACCTTCACCGCCAGGGCATTCAGCCCCGCTTGGTCAGGCAGATGACCAGACCAGCCCCACAGGGTCAGCCAGGTCCTGTCCCAATCCCACTCTTCCTCGTGATAGTGGAACGGGCCAACGATCCGGAAGGGAAGCTAGACGGAGTCTCTACGATCTGCTACCTCCGAGTAAAGATTGAGCCACTGAGGAGCTCTGGCGGTCCACCTCAATGCCATCGCTGCCTGGGATTCAACCACTCAAGCCAGTTCTGCAAGAGGACACCCCGCTGCCTCAGGTGCAGTGAAGCCCACGACAAGGAAGCTTGTCCAAGGTCACCCACAGATGTGCCCACTTGTGCTAACTGCAAGGGAGCACATGTAGCATGCTACGGCGGCTGTCCTGCCAGAAAGGCAGTTATAGCAGCGAACAGGCCCACAGTGAGACAACAGCAACAGCAGAGGACCTCACCAGCGGGGGCGGACCCAAGACCGGTCCCATCAACCAGCTCCAGTGTGCCCACGACTCGGCGGGATGCCGATAGGCCAACAAGAAGTTACGCTCAAGTAGCACAAGGGGCCTCTGATGGACCTAAAACGTCACAGGAGACACACATCCCTCCCACACAGCCACGCAAACAAAAGCGAGCCCCAGCTCAAAAACGAACCGACAACAATGGTAGGAATGGAGGGAGGCTTCCTCGGGAGCCCCAAAATCCTGCTGAACAGGAGAGTCATGGCGAGCCCATGCCTCCTAGACAGCTTAGGGATGAAAGGGCGGGAGGAAGACCTGCACCCATTCGTTCCAGATCAGCCTCTCCTCACAACCAGGTCGCCCACACAAACAACGTTCCCATGACAGCTACACTCGACCTCACGGATGTGTTCAAGTGGCTGCAGCAGTTGTTGCAGACGCATGGACAGAAAATCTGCGAGCTCGTTGTGAAGTTCTTCACAGCCACAGATCCGGCCAGCAAGATGCTGGTGGCAATGGAGGCCATGGCCCTCCTGACCGCAGGCACGCGACAGCTCCGAGGTGGCGCATCAAACTAGGTCACGTACCTCGTTTCGATTCGCATTTTGGAATGCGTGTGGCCTAGCAGGTCAGGGGAGCGAGCTGCTTCACTTTGCCCGAGACAATGCCCTAGACGTCATTCTAGTCAGCGAAACGCATCTCCGACCAGACATCCGATTCCGTCTACCGGGCTACATCTGCCATCGTACGGATCGTCAGGGACGCCCAGGGGGCGGAACTGCGATCTTGGTGAGGCAAAATGTGGTCCATCAGCCCATCCAGCTCCCACCTCTACAAACCCTAGAGGCCACGGCCATTAGTATGCACCTTGGTGGTTTAGAGGTCTTGGTAGTCTCTGTGTATCATCCACCAAACCGACAGTTTGTATCCAACGACTATCTATCCATCCTAGCCCTATATCCCTGTGCTATCATGGCCGGCGATTTCAATGCTAAACATCAACGTTGGCATTGCGGTCGTCGGGCGGATGCAAGAGGCAATGAAATCATTCGCCTTATAGATGCGGACCCTCATCTTCAAGTACAGGGTCCCTGGCAACCCACTCATTACCCGCGAGGAGGAGGACTGCCCTCAGTCATAGACTTCGCAATCACAAAACATCTACCATACCATCTCACACTCACATCATTAAATGCATTACATTCAGATCACAATCCAGTGTTGACAGAGATCAACACAAGGGTTGCCAGTCACGACATCTCGCTTCAAACGCGAGAGGTTGATTGGGAAGGCGTCAGGAACTGCCTCCGCACTTCCATCCTGCCAAATCCCAAAATCACAAATATCCCAACCCTGGATAACGCCGTCTCATCCTTCACTTCCATCGTGAAGCGCACCACCTTTAATTTGACAGTCCATGCTCCGGCTCCTCTTCATCCTGATGTCCTCCCTTTGGACATCCTTCTTCTAATCCGGCGATCCTGGGCAGCACGGAGATTATACCAACGTCACCGCACGCCACATAATCGAGCGCTCCTAAGACGTTTACGTCGAGAGGTCAGTGTCCGTCTGCGCGAGCACAAGGTGCAAGCGTGGGAGGACAAAATGGCCAGGTTGCGCGTCGAGGATGGCGACGTGTGGAGGATAGCCAAAGCCCTCAGAAAACACAGAGGTCAGTACACCTCTCCCATTCATGGCACCCAGGGCCTGGCCTATGAACCCCAAGCCAAAGCCAATGTTTTCGCTGACTATCTTGAGCGTACTATGTGTCCGAGAGATGACCCCCAGGACGATAACTTTTCTGAACGTCTCAAACCAAAGAAGGCGGCGGGGCCGGACGGGCTGACTCCCCTAATGCTCCGCCATCTTCCCTTCAATGCGATTCTCTTCCTGACTAGGATTTTCAATATGTGCCTCGCCCTTGGGTACTTTCCACGAGAGTGGAGAGAGGCCCGGGTGATTTGCATATTGAAACCTGGGAAGAATCCGGTACACCCATCCAGCTACAGGCCCATTAGCCTCCTCTCCACCCTTTCGAAAGTTCTCGAGAGGCTAATTCTTGCTCGCTTGTCCCCAATATTGGTAGACATTCAAGCCATTCCTGACCACCAATTTGGTTTTCGTCCTGGGCACTCGACAGTTCAGCAGTTGCTGCGTGTGGTGGAGACCGCCGCCCTGGGCTTCCAGGAAGGCGCCTTCACGGCCGCAGTTTCGTTGGATGTCGAGAAGGCCTTCTCTACGACATGGCATGCCGGACTCCTACACAAAATGATCCATCTGGGGCTCCCAACACAAGTGATCAACATTCTACACAGCTTCTTGCGACATCGCACATTTAAAGTCTCAGTCGCGGGGAAAACATCAACACTAAGGCCAGTGAGAGGCGGAGTCCCCGAAGGCTCTGTGCTATCCCCCACCCTCTTCAACGTCTTTATGGCAGATTTCCCCACAGAACCACGAGTCGAAATGGCACAATACGCTGACGACGTGTTTCTGTTCTGCAAGGACAAACACATTCTCAGAGCCTTCAACCCCATTCAAAGACATCTCCGCCTAACACAACAGTGGTGTCGGCGTTGGCGGATGTCCGTAAATCCGGACAAAAGCCACGCCATACTTTTTACAAAGCGCCACACCCCCGCAGACTGCCCCAACTTCAGCTACCGAGGTCGAAGGATAGAGTGGTCTAACTCTGTCCAGTACCTTGGTGTCAACTTGGATAGAGGTTTAACTTTTCGCCGACACATCAGGGACCTTTCGGCAAAGGTACAGGGAGCAATTGCTTCCCTGTACCCAATGCTGGGGTCTACCTCGATGCCAGTCCGCATGAAGTTGTACCTCTTCCGAGCGCTGGTAATCCCGGTGATGCTATATGCCTGCGAGATCTGGGACATGGCAGCAGACAGCTGTTTAGCATGGCTTCAACGTGCACAGAATAAAGGACTGCGGTCTATTTATTCTGTGGGACGTTATTTCCCTACCAGGTTGCTCCACGAAGCATCGGGTCTTCCATACGTGGAGAATGAAATTAGGCGCCGGGCTTCAAAATTATACGCAAGTTTACCATCTCACAGAAGCGCCCTTGTCAGATCACTGGGAAATTATGACCCCACTAGACGTCGATCTAGACTGCATCGGGTCCCCCGTATGGCATGCGGGCACCCTAGATAACACAGGAGCTGAACCTATCAGCAGCTAAAGCTGAGCTCCTCATAATTCTTCCAAGCTGTTTGGCATCTAAATTTCTCCCCAACTAAATTACAAAATATTTAAAAAACAAAACAAAATGGGTGCTAAGTACTGCATCCTCTCTTTCGACCTGAAGGTACCTTGGTAACCTCAAAATTAACTTCCAATCAAAAACCTACATCACCTTCATCCTACATCTTTCATTAATAATCCTACCTGCGGTAAAACCCTTAATGGGTGGGCACGCAGCAAAAACCTTCTGGCTGTATACAGCCAGCCAGCACGAGCGAGCGAGCGAGATGACTGCTTCATTTTTAGTAATTTCCTTACTACACTTCAGAGCTTCGGAAATGTACAACTACCATTCTAGTGTACAGCTAATCCAGATCTCTTCCACCGTTAACGTGATGTGTACATTGATTCCTGGTCTTGCTGGCTTGCCGAAGAATGAAGTGGTGGATTTAAGCAAAGGCCGATGTTAGAACATTTTATGTAACATCGAAAGACTTTGGGCTAGTTATGTGGATATCTCTCTGAAAGCGAAAATGAAGTTTAAAAAAGGATCGTGTATGCCTGCCCATCGCTCTGACTTAATAGCAGGGTGGGGTACAAATATGAAATTTATGAAATCCAATTTACTTGGTAAAAAATGTGGGATAGTGACCATAAATAACAGTGAAAATGACTTTATTTTGGCTTAATATTTGAAGGTACCCCAATATTTTCACAACATTTGGAGATTCAGATTGTTTAGCAAGAAAAGAACAGTCTGAAAAGCATACTGCAAAAATATTCTTAAAATATATTGTTAAAAGGCTCTGAATACTTCTGGTATCCTATTATATTTTATTAGCCTTAACGTCCTTTAACCAATTGGTTCAATTGGACGATGAATGGAATGTATTAAATTAAACTCAAATGTACCCGTATAGCTTAAATGTACTTGATATTTCTCTTCCAGATTAGGTAAAACCTTAATCAGGTAACTCACTCTGACCGATATTTGAACTCATGATCTCTTGTATGTGAGCAGACACGCTATCCTCATGCCACAAAGATGGGCCCTATTACATGTTGAACGGGTACAGACAATTTATAAGAAACTTGTTATAATCATAAAACTGTTAAGTGTGACTTAATTCATTGAACTGCAGTCTTCTTATGCGGACTATTTACTTATAAATCAGAACAGTGGTTGCCATTAAGACAAAAATAAAATCATATTCCTATATTTGGAATGCTGGTGGGGCTAAACCCATCAAAATTGTACTTACACACAACTAATATACACTCTTACACAAAAGACAAAAGGGTCTCCGTTCAACAGAAGGTACCATCGAGTGTATGTGATTGAAGAATACTATAAATTGAAAACATGTGACATCTGATTCGTCCAGTAAAAGTCATTAAAGCCAGCATAATTATTTAAATTATGACTGAATAGATCTGCCACTTCCCAGTTGTTTATGTGATATAATTTTAATGAAAAGGAGCTGTCATATATCTTCTGGGAATGGGTATTGGAAACCTTACAAAGGTTTATCTATGAGCTTCTTGTAAATGAACTCACTCCTTTACATAGTTTACCGCAAAATCTAAGTGGACCGCACTAGATCGCTGAATCAATTATCAAATATAAGAATAATTAGGAAGTCATTAAATAATTGCGAAACTTTTCCCATTGGAGGATTCAGAAGTATTTCGACAGGTCTGCTTTGGTATTTTAAGTCATATAAGTAACGTTAAGTCATATCGGACTATAAATGAAATGGGTGTAATGCTGTTCAAATGAACCCGGGGTCCATGTAGCTTAGAGCTACCCGACATTCGTCTTTCAGGATAAGGGAAAACCCAGGAAAAACCCGTATCCAGGTAGCTCAACCTGACGGAGATTCGAACTCGGGACCTCTTGAACGTGAGGCAGACACGCTACCATCTACGCTACCGAGGCGGGCATTTTTTGGTAATGAATGAAGTAGATCTCATTGCAGACCAAACATATCTACTGTTACTGGTACTGTAGGAAAGGGACCAAGATCAACATACGGTAACCTATGCTCTAGCAAACAGTGCCGCCGGCAGAATGGTGCCAGCAGAGGCGCAATAAAGGGCTTATCTCTCAAACAGGCGTTCTTCACGGTATCATATAGTAAAATGGATCCTATTATTTTTCTGGCACTTATCGCTAACAATACTTCAATTTTAAGGCAGTAATGAGTTAAGAGTCAACATGAAAAATTCAATGCGTCTGGACGGAAACCAGGAGATCCGTGGTTCAAATCCCGGCCATGGCATTGAATTTTACATGTTGACTCTATCAAAAACCTTAGCCTATATACGGCTAGTGTGAAGAAATGATTAATTTCCATCAATTAACTAAAATAGTAATGAGGTGTTTCACCTGATGGTAAATAAATATGAAGTTTCGGCATTAGACAAGAAACAGTCTAAATCAGTTTTAACAGCAAACAATTTAGTTGAAATGGATGTCAGTTTAGAATAATTTTCCCGAAATTCCTAAGCAAACTAGCTCAACAAATTAGCAACAATCGACATTGAGCTTCAGAAAATTCTGTACTACTGCATGAAACGCCTCACCAAGATTAACAGACGTAGGCTTTCACGGCCGGCGTGTTGTTCAGTAGAAGATTCCGGACTGTAAGACCGTGGTCTAATGGACTTCCTCATCTCTCCCAAATTTTTCTCTTCCTGAGGAAGCCCAGTGGACCACGGTCTTACAGCCCGGAATCTTCTACTGAGCCTCACTAGGAACTGAACATTCTAGTGCAATAAGTGTTACAAAAATAACAGGGTGCATAATTTTAATGATACAATAAAAAATAAGCTGCCTGTTTTTGAGATAGGGATTTGAGTCGTTTCTTCTTGTACCACTTCGCCAAGACTGTGGTTCTCTTGCACACTGGACAGAGCGCACGTTTCCCTCCTAGGCACATCCAACGCTTATGAGTGAGCTTCAGTGCCCCCTCGTCGCGCCAAGTCCAAGTCATATACTGACAGGCTGTTAACAGCCAGAAGGTTTTTGCTGCGTACCCACCCAGGTTTTGGGTCTGACCGCAGGTTGATAATTTTGATGTTTACAGGATGATGTGCTATTATTTGTTGAGGTAGCTTTTTGCTCCTCTTTAATTTTGTACAGGATGCCAAACCGCTTTTTTGTTTACACCCTGGTGTTTTATTTTTCTAAAGTGTGGGTAAATTTTGTAGCCAAACAGCTCTTATGGAGTTTTGAAAATTAGCTTGTGCTGCTGTAAGGATTAACTCCTTTGTTACCTCGGGTGCCCGCAAGCGATATGGGTACCCGGTAAAGCCTGAAGCGGCGTCTTGCAGCGTCGTAGTCTTCTAGAGACCGAACCAGGGCGCTTCTATGAGCAGGAATTTTATCGTAAAATTTTGTCGCCCGGCGCCTAATTTCGTCCTCCACGTATGGGAGAAGAGAAGCTTCGTGAAGCAACCTCACGGGGAAAGAACGGCCCACAGAATAGATGGATCGGAGTCTTCTATTCTGTGCACGCTGAAGGTATGCTATCCAGCTATCGGCAGCCATGCCCCAGATTTCACAGGCGTACAACATAAGTGGGATTATCAGCGCTCGAAAGAGGTGTAGCTTTAAGCGGACTCGTCGCGCCATTCAAGATAGGCACATATAATATCTGTTATATCCGAATTGGTGACATATTCTTTTGAAACTTTTATAATGTTTTCTTATTTGTCTGAGTAATAAATATCTCATAGTTTTTATGTATTAAAATATTTACTAATTTTTCACAAGCTAAAATGAAAATATCTTTGTTTTAAATGTTAATATCAACATAATTCAGAACAGCAAAAAATCACATTGCAAGTATCATTTTCTATAAGGCAGACGCTATTAAACGTTTTACCAGGGGCGGCTGGTGGCTCTGAAAATCGGTGGTTCACAAAGTTATCCATGCAATTTACTTCTTTTAAAGTAACAAACGGTTCTTTAAGCCTGTGACTATAGACTGCTATATACACAAGTTAACGGTAATTCACAGCATATAACACAACATGCACATTTCTTAAACACTCTAGAGCACACAACACTCACTTATTTATATAGAAACTCAGCTGTCCTCTCCTTTTTGCTGACAAACTTATCAATGACCAACTCATTGAAGTTCTTGATCTGCATGATGAAGTCCCTTTCAACGGAAAGCATGGCCAATGCAGAAAGTCTCTCTTCACGCATTGTGTTACGCAGAAATGTTTTAATTCTTTTAAGTGTAGAGAACACTTTTCGGCCTCACATGTCATGGAAACTTTCAGAATCTCATTAAGAAGCTTAACGGATTCGCTAAAAGTGGAGCACAAGTTATTGTCTCTGAAAAACTCCATTAATGGAACAAAGCCTGCTATGTTTTTAAATTCCTCAGTGCTGTAAATTGTAGAAAGCTTCAGCTTATTTTCTTCAGCAAAAGAATATTTCAAAAGAGCAGATTTTATATGATATTCTGAAAACGATAATATTGGGCATAATTTTGTGGAAGAAAGACAGCCAAAATAGGAAATCTGAATCAGTCAAAATTCAAATAAAACCAGATGCTTGAAGAACGTAGTTTGTGTTGGTGATTCTCTCACCGCCCCTAATAACCTTCATGCATTCTATTAATTCCTCTAGCAGCAGCAATGGTGTCGTTGAAGGTGAACCCTATTCCGAAGAGTAGGGGCCTTCGACCTTTAGCCATTCCGGGACAGTGTCCCTAACTGGCATAGAGATAATTTTAGAAACAGACGGTGGTTAGAGAGTGGGTTTTATGTCTAAGAAGTTGTTTTGAAGTTAGGTATAGGGACAGAATTTTGAGATATTTAGAATCTGGATTGGAGTTATATTGAAGAGAAGATTTTTAGGTACCTAAGACAGCTCTGGGATGATGATAAGAGCTTCCAGGGTCAATATCATATTCCCCGAGGCCACGGATTAAATGATTGAAACTGTCAGGGAGACTGGCGTAGAATTTTCGGGAAAGGTCTAGGATGTATTCAGACAATTTTGGAAATGATAGATCAGAATGAATGTTTTCATTTGGTATGTACCAATCTGCACCTGTTGCTGTACGTAGGTATCTGTTTTGTAGAACCTGAAGTTTATTGAGGTGGGCTTTGGCAGCTACGCCCCATATTTGGCAGGCATATGTTAAGGCAGGTCTTAATATCTGCTTGTAGATGAGTAGTTTGTTCCTGAGTGCTAACGGGGACTTCCTGTTATATAAGGGATAGAGCATGGCCATACGTCTGGAGATCTTGTTGGCGACCGATGTGATGTGGGCTCTCCACGTGAGCCGCATGTCTAGTTGTACCCCTAGATATTGGGCTTCTGAACTCCAGGGCACTGGTGTTCCTGCCAGGCGCAAATCTGGGACATCTTGTAGCTGGCGACGACTGAAGGTTACAGCCTGCGATTTGTTGGCATTTATTTGTAGCCTCCAAGTGAGGAACCAGACAGTTAGCATGTCAGCATATCGTTGAACACGAAGTACAGCTGTCAGGTGCCTGGTGGATGCCGTGGAGATTGCAGTATCGTCCGCGAATAAATATAGGTTGCAGCCATTTATGGTAGGTATAGTATTCATGTAGGTTAGAAATAGCAGCGGGCCAAGGACGCTGCCCTGTGGAACCCCTGCATGGATGGAGTGTATTTGGGAGATAATATCGTCTCTAGCAACGACGAAGGTGCGATTTGCTAGGTAATTACTCATTAGATGGATCAGGTATGGGGGAAAGGCATATTGAATTAGGCGGAAAAGAAGACCTTCATGCCAGACTGAATCAAATGCTTTAGAGATGTCAAGAAATAGGGATACAACGTAATGCCTATTGTTGAAGCCCCGGATTGCGTCATCAACGAAGCGTAGGAGTTGATGGGAGGTGGAGTGTTGTCGGCGAAAGCCGAATTGTTCTGGCCTGAGGATGTTTAGGTCGTCCATGATTTGCTGTAGCCGACGTTGAAGCACCTTCTCAAATAGCTTGCTAATGGCAGGAAGGAGACTGATTGGGCAGTGATTTGAGATGTTTTTTGCATCTTTCCCTGGTTTTGGGAAAGTTATTATGCGGGCATGCTTCCATGTAGCAGGATAGTGATAGAGGAGAAGCAGACTGTTGAAAAGGTGGACGATTAATTCAACCCATTTGCTCGGAAGGGCTTTGAAGGCGGCATAGGGTATTTGGTCACAGCCATCAGCTTTGTAAGGCCGAACAGATGCAATAATTTGTCCAACTTCCTGAGGTGTTGTAAGCGGTATGTCATTCGCTTCATAAGGAGTGTGAAGAAAGCGGTTTACAACCTCTTCTATTTCTTCCACTTGCTCAGTATCTGGGGATTCAGCTGGGTGAAAAGTGGAGGCCAGGTGTTCGGCCAGTAATTCCACCTTTTCTCTAGATGATTGGGCTATTCTTCTCCCATTAGTTAGCGGCGGATCGGAAGCGGGTATGCGCAGTAAGGCCTTTGACATCCTCCAGAGAGAGACATCTGCAGGATCAAGGGTGCTGAGACGTCTTTCCCATTCATCATTGCTGAAGTCGGAGATTTCCATCTTTACCAGAGCTTGGAGTCTATTCCACTCATGTTTATCCTGCGGGTGGCGTGTGTGTTGGTATTTACGCCTGGCTCTGTTTTTAGCTAGTATTAGCTGACGTATTGTTAATGGAAGGGGTTTTTGGGGATTGTATGGGGCTCGACGAACTGGTGTTGCCTCCCGCATGGCTGCTGCCATGGTGTTGGTAATGGTATTGGCAAGCACATCGGCCAGCTCTGGTGAGTGGCATGGTTCTATTAAGGCTGGCTTGCTAGCCATAATGTTGAATTTACTCCAATTGGTACACTTGGGATGAATTGATGGAGTGAGGGGCTTAGGCTTTACTTTAGCTTGGAAGAAAAGTAGTAGAGGATAGTGGTCAGAAGAGAGTTCGGGGAGTGAGAATATTTTTGGATGACAGCGGACATTGTGCAATAGGGCTATGTCTAACCAGTCAGGAGGATGCCGCTCTCCATGAGTGATAGTAGGAGATGAAGAAGCAAGCACTGCCAAGTTTTTCCGCTCTAAATAGCGTTCTAGTAGGCGGCCACGTTGGTTTGTTTTGGTGGAGTTCCATAAAGTATTCTTTGCATTAAAGTCTCCTAATGCTAAAGTTGATGGTCCGGTGAAAATCAAGTCCAAGTCACGATAGGAAATGGCTCTTCCTGGAGGGATGTACACAGAAAAGATGTTTAGTGGGCCCTTATCTGTTTCGACTTGGACTCCTGTCCCTTCCAAGCCATCAGTGGCTGGCAAATGTAGACGGTGGTGTAGGATGCCACGTCGAATATACACTGCTGTGCCTCCATGGCCATCAGCTCTGTCAGCACGATGACATAGCATTCCAGGGATGGTAGCCTTGATATTGGAAGAGAAGTGGGTTTCCTGGACCAGAAATATGTCCACCTTGTTAATAGCAATAAAGTTGGCTGCTTCACGTAATTTATTCCTGAGTCCATTGGCGTTCCATGAACAAATGCGCAGGTCTAGAAGGTGGCGAATGATGTTATTCGTGTCTGCCATGGTTTGCTAGGAATACAAATGTGGTGTGGACCAAAATGGTTTCTGCTGGAATAGATGGGGGCCGAATAGCCATGGCGTCCGCCAGAGCTGCAGCAAAATCAGCCTGTAGATGCAGAGGAATACGCGCCATAAGGTTCAGAAATTTCTCATCGGGGAGAGATGGCTTAGGGTGCCGTGGTAAAGATTGGCTAGTGGTAGGGCGAGTCAATAGCCGTTGTTGCATAGGCGGTCTGGATTCGCCGTTTGTTACTATTGGGCACGCAGGCCTGTTGTTTGGTGCAGGTACAGATGGAGACTTTTCAGGTATTGGCCTGTTTGTATGTGGGCGTTGGGATGGTGTTTTCAACTTAGGTGGAGCTGCTAACGTTTGTGATTGCTGAGGAGGAGCTTGTGCCTCAGATTCAGGTGTTTGTTGAAGCGGACATTGCTGTTGTGTTGTAGATGCATTAAGGGCAGCAGCGTAGTTTTTATATTGTGGCCTGGTAACTGGAGGGAGTCCAGGGTAGCGAGTACCCTTAAATGCTTCCCTAGGGATACCTTGCGGATTTGGAACCTTTGGAGCAGCGTCGAAACGTGTACGTTGTCCATTTTTATTCAACTCCATTTCAATTCTGGCTTCCTGCCAGACAGGACATTTTGCATAGCGGCAGGAGTGTTGTCCTCCACAGTTGCAGCAAGTTGGTGTAGATCCAGTAACACCTAATATTTTACAGTCTGGTCGCTTGTGCCCAGATTCCCCACAATATGAACAGACTGGATCCAGTCGGCAGCCTGCCGCACTATGTGTGAATTGTTGGCAGTTCGTGCATTGTAGCGGACGTGCTGGTGGTCTGTAAGGTTCAACCCTTATTATGGCATCGAACATTTGGGTTTCCTTGTAGATATCCATGGATCTGGGCTCCTTTCGCAGAGCTACTCTAAAGTGTGGCAGCTTTTGTTGATACATTGAGCGATTTGAACGAAGTTGTTCAACGCGCTCTACTGGATATTTCAGGTTTAGAAGGAGCTCCTGTACGTCAGTTTCGGATACGTACATGGGTACATCTTTCAAGGTGACATACATTAATTTCTCGTCTGGTAGCAAGGTGGTGAGAAATTGCACCTTCCGTTCTGTCAAAAAATTTCTTATTAACCTGTGGTCATCAGGTGTGGCAGGTAAGAAAGCGATGGAGCCACTCATGTTTTTAATTGTAAATTTAGTTTCTGGGTGACCTTCATGTAGAGCTTTAGTAAGGTCGCGGGCTTGTGCCGGATCTCGTAGAAAGATGGGTGTGGTTTTGCCTGATTTATTTACTCCTTGAGCATTTGTATTTGATGGGATTTGGTTGATGGTAGGAGGTGCAGATTCAGCTATTTGATCCTGTTCCATGCTCTCAGCAGATGGAGGAGGGGTGGAGCATTTGCGTCGCTTTTGATTTGACTCTGGGAGTGATGGAAACTCATTATCCATGATATTTTCTCCAAGAGCAGCAAAACTGTTTGAAGTCTTGGGTGGCGGTGGTGTATTTGAGTTGCTTTTCAAATCTTTGGCAGCTCTTTTCGGTGCAGGGGTGTGCCAGGAGTCCAGTTGATGTCTATCATTTTCCATCAAGTAGGTGGCAATTTTGTCAATCCTTAGACGGTGATAGGAGTAGATCTTAAAGGCAGCAGAGGTAAGGCAGATCTCCTCTGAGGTAGGGACGGAGAACATTTGTGCATCTGCCTGATTTAAATACTTTGTCCTTGCTTGCCTTTCCATTTGTAATATCCGTATATCACCTCGATTCAACGGATAGGTAGGCTGTTCTATCAAAGCTTTTCCTAAGAAGCTTGCTATGTCGCCCCCTAGCAAATAGTAGTCATTTGGATCATATTCCAATGAAGTGGCTGGGGCTGCATGAGCCTCTACTGGAAGAGGTGTGGGGCTGGTTGTACACACAGCGTTGGGTTTAGTCGTAGAAGGCTGACTATTAGTGGCAGGGTGTGCCTTAATGTTAGCTGTGGTTGGTGCTTTGGTGTTAGACATGATTGACCAATAGAGAAGGGTAATGCAATGACCAATCAGATGTGTAGATGAATGTGTGATCAAAAAGGGGCACGAAGACCCCTTTATGTGTAACCGCAGCCAAGCTGCGTGCAAGAGAAAGGGATGCCTCGGGGAACTTAATGTAAAAGATAGAGGAAAAGATAGAAAATAGAAAAAGAACAAGTGTAGGGTGCAATAGCTCGAGTATCAGAGGGCCTACCGGTAAGGGCGCCTAAAAACCAGTCACTTGGACTGTTGGCTGCAGCCTTGATACTCTGCCCAGTCACTTTGTTGTATCACTAGCTGACTCTGCAGCTGCTTCTACGGCTCGCCGACACGATGCTGCAGCTAGCTGGTGGCGTGGTTCTTCTTTGAAGATCTGGTAGACAAGGAACGTTGGTAGACAAGGACCAAGCCCTGAATAGGGCTGCTTGTGCCTTGCTACGATGCTCCCTTGCTACGATGCTACTTTTCTCTCCGAAGTCTCGAAGAGAAGGCGATGTTTCCTCTACGAAGTCTCGAAGCGAAGTGTCGTTAATTCCTCTATGTGTTCGAAAACTGTATTGACGGATCTGGATTGAAAGTTCCACCTCGTAGGCACTGACCTCGGCAGTCGTTGCTGCACCACTTCCTATAGAGCTGCTGTTCTCTGAGGGAAATTAGAGAAAAAAGCACAAATTCCTTGAAGATTAATGAAGAAGATTCTTACACTGCTATTTGCTGATGCTGCATTCAACATAATTAGATTTAATGGACGTGCATGGCAGTGAATGTATTCTGCAGATGTATACTTCTGTTTTATGAGGCACTGAACGCTTTTCTTCGCCCCGGACATAACGTTAGCCCTATCGTATGTTTGAGCTATGAGTTTACATTCATAGTCTTGCAGATGCCGGCGAGGATCCGGCAATATACACTCAGCTAAGTCTTCTGCTTTGTGCTTGGTAGGATTTAGACATCCCCAGTACCTTTCCACTGGCATGTGATTTACCAAATATCTGTTCAAAAGTACCACTTGGTACTTGGAAGCTACGTCTCTGGTTTCATCTGCTATGACAGCTAAAATTGGGGAGTCTTGGATTTATTTTGATATCTCTTCATGACAGACTTCAAGGATGCATTGCAAGATTTCGTTCTGGATTGTCTTGGAGGTCCCCTTAAACACTGTGGCATTCTCCAGATGGAGTTTCAGAACACAGTCTATCTCTGCACTTACACAGTCTATCTCTGCACTTAATTTATCAGTCCTCAAAGAATACCAGGATTTGTTGATGTGGCTGACTCATCGTGTCCTCGTAGAGCTAACTAAAAGGCTCCACAAAACCTAACGCAGTTAAAATAATGATTAAAGCATACCTATTTTGAGCCACTTTCTGGTTGTCTTCTTCAATTGTTCCCCGATATGCACTTTCGATCTGGTTTGCTATATTTACACTGCCTAGCATAGAAAAACTGACTGTGTTTTCCATGTGCAGTTTTGAAGTTACGTGTTTTCTAGCGCGATCGTGCCATGTTTTGTCCATGGATCTTTACCGCCAAACAGAAAACGCAAGGAAAGCAAAACAGGGCATTTTTAATTTCACAACCACACATCAAATTATATTTCTCATATACATCGTTGTTAAAGCTCTTGTTAAAACATCTTATTTTTGTTTTGTCTACCTGTGTGATTTTTATATTTGGCGTGGGCTTTCCAAGTCGCTTAATTTCAGTTTTTTTCTTCTAAGCTCAAGTTTTAAAAATAATGTGCTAATAGACACTGTATGGAATCATTGTTTCTTCTTATAACACAATTTACCTGTATTTAAATGCATCCCTCTGATTAACTACTCAATATCCGGCACAGCTAACAAAACATGTCACTAATCATGTAGCTATGCACTGATACGTAATAGTTGACAGATGCAAACATTTAACATGAGATCAATAGATGGCACTGCTGTGATAAAAGCAGAAGTCTATACATCCACTATTCTCCGGCTGCTAGGTTAACCAACCTTATGCAGCCTTAAGCCCCACCCTTCGCCCCTACTTGCCTCGGTAGTCCCTAGGTCCATCCTGCCCTATACTTATGCATTGTATGCCAGTGGTTTCCATCTGGGAGTGAACTACTCGGCACCTGTAAACAATACAGCGCGCTGAGGTCCACTGCACTAGACAAGGTCAAAATGAACTCCAAATGGAACGTGCCATTGCATTAAAGAGAGATTTTGCATTTTGGTTGTAGCGCAAACATCCTACCGTATTGAGAAGCCACCCCTGCGTTTTACTGAGGCATGTTTGAGTTACACATTTCAAATTTGGTATGTAGTGTAGTCTCACATTCTGGAGGTCTAGGTTTGATTCCCGTGGTCCATCTGCCGGACCCATGAGTTTTATCGGGAATTTTCCCGGGTCTCTAGGCGAATACTGGGTAGATTAATTACATTTTCCGAATTTCCCGTCCGTCTATTTCATCTCCATTAACATTTTACATCATCTCTCATCTGGTGGTCTCTTTCAGGGTAGAAGTCTCGGTGGGTGACTCGGCGGTGCATGGCAGGATGATATACTCGAGTGAACCACTTCCTCCTCCGGTAGGCCGGTTAACCGTCTCCGAACCGGCTGTTGGGACCACCGTTGTCCTGTCCTGCCGGGAGAGGTTTCCATCTAAATAAAATGTAAAAGACCTGCCCTCTGCACTGCCGTACCTTTTTGGGACGACCACTCTCGGTTTCCTCTCGTCTGAACCTTTCTCCCGAGGATGCTCCATTTGGGGTCACAGCTACAATAGATCAAGACTAGTGGCAGTGCCGAATCCCCTCCGCAGTAATCCTAATCCTAACCTAATGTAGTGCAGTGCATTAGTTACATAGTGTATTATCTCATTTAAAAATAATTAGTTGCGAGTTACAGTAATTGAAAATTCAGCCGGAGATTCTCATTTCTATAAAATGCCTAATAAGATAATTGACCTTTCATCTAATAACCGTGTTATATCTGCTTTATAAATGGAACAGTAAATATTTGTATATTTCTTTTGTTTTGTGAAGAATACAATTGAAACTCAGACTAAAATCCTTAACTCCTCTTTTGATGCAGATGTTTAAAACAACTTAGTGGGGGCGAGTTTTTGACCCTGTCGGCTCTGTTGGGATTGCTGCGCAATTTGGCAACGGATGGCCGAAGTAACGATCTCAGCAAAACAGCAGTGATGGCCTTAATACGCTACTTCGTTCCCTCATTAGTCTCCAGACCATTCAGGTCTGGGGTTATTACCTCGGTAAGTATTTTGAAGGTTTTTCATTGCAAATGCTTGGATATGTGTAGAAAGCCCATTATTTGCAATATGCCTTTTCTTGAACATGACTTCAGTGACACATAAATAAAACTCGAAAAGTGCTTAGCAAAACAATGAAAAATATTTCTATCAACAGTGTTGGCAGTCCTCCGCAAGAAGTAGAATGAACCTGCTGTGGACAGTTTGAATTCAGGATATTCAGCTTCGTTCACAGTAGGCCTTACTACATTTCTAATTAAGCACAAGTCTCTGAGGACAAACTTCAAAGGGGAGACTTAGCACCCTATCCTATATAAGATCATCTGCACTTATGCCCTTTAAGAGGGCACCATTGGGAGAGAGGGTGAGATGAACATAATAAAGTTGTTAGGACTTGAGAAGAGACAACAGAAGGTAGCTTTCCTAAATACTATAGATTAAAACTTCCGGTGGCAGCATGTACCCCTTTCCCGATCCGGAGGATGAGGACTTACAGACAACAAATTCCTTACCATCTCGATGAAGCTTCCGCTGACTTAGAAACAGCCAAACAGGATGAAACATGAAGTAAAATGGGAAGTGAGATGAAATGGGGCGAGGGGTCAGAAAATTCGGGGAATGTATGCTTCCCAGCATTCGGCGAGCAATCCGGGGGAAAATTCTGAACAATTCTTGAGTCAGAAAGGTCCACTACGGGAATCAAATCCACATCCTTCCAAATGCTCGTTGCACTAACCACATTATAGCAGAAGTAAATGAAGATGTCATCTGCGAGCTTATGTAGAGAGGTTTACACGAGCAATACACATAAGGGAGCAGTCAGGAGTGAAAAGGGTAGGTCTGCACAACAGTTTTTGAGCTTATTGATGATGAAATGAAAGGTGCTTGAAGAAACCAGTAGCATTTTCGCTAGAACCTGCTCGTACACCCTACGCTTACTCGCACACTTTATCTTGAGTTCTCAAATGGCGCTGTTGTCAAGAGGGGATCAGGATATTTCATGATTTCTCCACGGTCATGCATTTATTACTTAAAATTACTGTTAGAACTGGTTAAACGAAGAAGTAAACCGTTATGATAATTCAAGAGAAGAGCAACAAAGGTGATGTGATATAATGAAATATACAATGATGGCACTCCGGTATGGACAAAGTACCTGTTACCTTTGCAAAGTACAAGCCATCTTCACTCGTCTGTTCGTAGCACTAGATTCCAGGCAAAGTGTGCGTGTAGTAGAGTAACCGTAGTTCCATAAAGTCCGTACATTTCAAGTAGCTTAGCTAAGAAGCGAGCCCCATCTAGCTCCTAGGTGTGCTACTTACGGAGATTGGGAAACTCAAGTCATCGTTTGCTTCGCTCGTGTAAGGAACAATAGCAATTTCACGTGATCATTTCTGTTTATGCAGGCATTGTCATACGTCACCACCTATTCCCCTTAACCGACTTCCTTGCATCCCGCAAACACCAGGGCTTGGCCGCGTAAAGTACTTTACTCGTCAGTAACCAGCAACACACTGAAGTTTGCGCATGTTACGGCTGGACGACTGGCATACTGCAATCGCCGCCGTTGCCAGGGACTTTATGGAAATACGGTTACTCTACTTAAATATGCTCTCGAGATAGTGCATCACTTCTATTGAACTGCTGTATGCATAATCTCCTAGGTGGTCACAGGAAAACCACTCGTAGCTTGATGTATTAAATGAATCTATAAAGGACTTATTTGTGTAAACCAAAATTATTTAATTTCACAATAGTATTGAGGAAACCTTAACATGTATGATAACAAAGAATTTCTCATACACATTTGAGTTTGAGTGCAAAAACTGAATGTAGTGTATCTTTTACATTGATTTGCTGAAAATAAATGGTAGTACGTTTCCTAAGTATCTCTATACGTAAAAGCATTTAATTTTTCTATTTATTTTTAAATTGCATGTAGTTACCTTTGCTATTCCCATATGAGTATAAGTGGCTTTGCTTGTTAAAAAAGTGCTGGAATTTGTATCTTATTGTGCATTATGTTACATTATCTATACATGTGTCTACACAAAATAAATATTAATGCGTTGTGTTGATCTCTTCGCAGGAAGGCCATCAAAAGGTTCCACTTATTCTATTTTTGTGCTACTACTGGCCTGAGATACGAGAAGAATGCGAGAATTTATCCCAAGAATATAACAGGGCTTCTAAATGCTCATCACTTACTAACATGCAACCAAAGGTACTTTGTGTATTTCCATATCTTTAAACATTCGAGAAATTTAAGCGGTTTAAGAAGCGGGTTTTGTTTATTTCACTTGTAAAGCTTGCTGTAACTTCTGTAGTCAGTCATATCGGAACTTTGGATTGGATTAGATTAGACTAAGGAGGGGACTCAGAGGGGACAAGGCTTGGACTTGGAGTTCCAGTCTTGGACTATTGTACCTATGCCCCCAAGTGGGACATTCCCGGGAGGAAGTATAAGGCGAGAGGAGACAGAAGGGGGCCGTCCCAAGGTGTCAGACAGTGTAGAGGCCAGGGTCCCTGCAAATGTCCAGTGGAAACTGCTCCACAACCGTGGTCCTAAAACGGCCCAGCAACGAAGGAAGAAGTGTTCAACAAGAGCATATGATCCTGCCATGCAGCGCCGAGACTCCCGCAGACACTACTATCCTGAAGATAAATGAGAGATGATGTGAAATGAAAATGAAATGGAGGGACAGGTCATTTGGGGGAGGTAATTAACTCACTCAGCATTCGTATAGAGGTCAGGAAAACTCCGTAAAAGTCCATGAATCAGGTAGGTCGGCCACGGGAGTTAAACCCGAGCCTCCCGAATCTGGGCCACAGAAGAAACCGCCTGAGCCACTCCGCTCTCTCATATCGGGATTTGAGAAACCATTTATTAAACTTGGAGTCATAGAAGGGAATTCATAGTAAGGGACTTCAACTTGAGAAAAAAGTTAATGATGATTTTTTACTCACTGTAATGTGGAACTTTTATTTTCTCTACAACCTACACAGAAGGTAGAGAAGAGATTGTATTCATTCAAAAATTAATCGATGTGCCGAGATTTCACTGGTAATATAGGTTTTGAGGGCACAAGAATCCGAAAAAACAAACAAAAAAAGAAAAAAATCATTTCTAGGAAAGTATCTGTATATGGATGTGTATGTTATATGATATGTGTGTGCGTGGACGGCATAATTGGAAATCAGAAAGTTAATTAGTAAACTTGGTATTTAAATTCAGCACGTTCTAAGAATGCAACACGAAGATGGTAAAAAAAAAAAAAAAAAAAAAAAAAAAAAAATAAAACGTATCCCCCAAATTATTCTTTATATGATTTTAATGATTTTGATTAAAATACCATACGGACACACTTGTGAAGATTGCTTTAAATTTTCGTTGGCAATGTGATGCAGTATAGAACAGTTGTCACTGCTGCCCACTTCTGTAGTGTAGAGATAGCGTGTCTGCCTTACATTCAAGAGCTCCCAGAAGCCAAGCTCGGTTAGAGTGAGTTGCCTGTATAAGGTTTCTTGCAGCGTTTTCCTTAATCCTAAAAATTGATATAGGGTAACTCTAAGCTCTGAGGACCCTGAGCTCTTTTGCATCATTTCACCCATTTCATTCATCGTTGGATATTACTTAACCACCTAACGGCTATTCAACCTGAAAAGGTTAATTGCTCAGAAAATGCGTATATATGAAAGATAAAATCGAAGACACTTTATTTCAAGTAAGAAAATAAACTAAGAAAATAAAAGAGGCAGCGAAACCGAATATAGGATCCATAACAGCCTACAACAGAAAGTCATGTGACAAATATGTAATACAACGAAAATTAATTGTTCTTTCACACTGGTCGTGTGTAAGCTAAAGTATAGAAAGGTAAAGCCAGACTGAAAAATTCAAATCCTGGCTATGGCATTGGATTTTTCAGTCTGACTCTACGTTTCCAAATATGTAATATATTTAAACCTTTATATATTATAAATGAGTGAACGAAATGTAAATAAAATTAGCACATAAGAGCAAAGAAGAACAGGAACAAAAAAAAAAACGAAGTTATAAAGATAATAATATCTTATATATAAAGGAACGTTAGGCTAAAAGAAGAAGAAATGCGAAGAACATTAGATAATATTTATAATTCATGAAATATGCAACATGTAAATTACGATGTATATAGCATCAGCAGAGAAGATTTTCGTGCAGAAAAGAACGAAAATAAAAATGTGACGTGTAGACTCACCTGATTTTCTCTACACTCTCTTGAACAAAATAGTCTTTAAAATACTAATTCTATATCAACTTCAAGTTAATCAAGATAGGCGTTTGTAAAATGCTACTGTTACATATTCCCTCATAGGTAGCTACAATGGGAATAAAAGAATACAGTAGGCTTTAGAGACAGGTGAATATTTTTTTAGTGGATATGTGATTTGAAATTCCAGTCTCTTTATATGTCCGATATAAAAATAAACAATGAATTACTTCCCACTTGAGAAAAGTATAAATAATAGAAAATTCAAACGAATTAAGAGGAGTACCTCGGAAACGGTTCCCTTCACAAGAAAATTTATTTCACCTACATTATATATTTTGTCCAGTAAGACTTTGTCTATCTTCTACGGTTTACCAGTGATGCAAATGTCATCCAGAATGAAGAGAACAAATTTAAGATATGCCTACCTTTCATTTGTTATGAAAATGCCTTAAACATGTGATATTTTTATACAAATCGTTACAGCATTTATGAGAAAATAAACAAATGTGGAAAAATGTTCTGTGTAAAGAGTAGCATTGAAATCTTCGTGTTGTGACTTTGTGGGTTCATGAAATTAAAAGTCCAATTGCACAAACTCAAAATGTTCTTTATTTCCACCGTTGGAGCACCTGCCGATTACACAGAATTACGTAGTGCACACAATTACAATTCGCCAGTTAGTCTTTCACAGGTCCACTCTACACTCACAATTACGTACAACTCTTCTGATACACGTACACAGTCTTCCGGTCCGTTCACTAGCACGGCGCTCCTCATAGCTGCTCGCCAAGAATTGAACTGACTCGCCAACTGCAGCCCCTTTTTATAGGAAGATCGCTGTTTCTGGAAGTCTCGCGGTTCAGTGAATCATCCCGAAGGTTCCAGACGTCAGGGGAGGGGAAAGAGACGGTACAGGGCTCGTGCCGCTCTTCTAATCATCCCCTCAGTTAGTGACAAGAGATAAATGGGTAGGCGTGGTCTAAATGCTTCCCCTCTGGGAGTACCTACCAGCTGATTCTATCGGGAATTCCGATGTTTGGGTGGCAGTATCGTAGCTTGGAAGATGCTGGTTTGGTATATTTAACTGACTTTTGTTTTTAATTACGTGGTATACGCACAAAAAAAAAATCCAGTCGCATGTAGGGATACTAGGAGTCTCCTAATTAATTACCTGTACCTCTAACAAATGAGAAAATTATTTTTCTATTATTATTTTCTCATATTCCATTTTTAGAAGTAATATTAAGGTAAAGAAGTTCTAAGGAAGTTGGAAATTACTCTAGAATTGCAAGATTTTCTGTAAGCTTAAATTTAAGTAGTTTGCAAATTATGATGACTAATATTTTTCGAAGCTTTTAAGATTCCGAAATGAGTAATTTATTACTAATATTCTGTGTTTTCCACTGCTCAACTAAACACACTCCATTTATCTGTTCCGGAGAGCAAATACTGAAAGAAAATGTTAAGGTTCTAAATACACTATTTACGAAAAGCTTTATTGCGTTTAGCAACATTTTCGTCCTGGAAACGTTATTCAGAGAACTAGAGTGGAACTGGAAACGCTACGGTATAAATATCTATAGCGAAGACTATCCAATCTCAGATTCTCTGACGATATTGCACTATTTGCCATATCGCCAAATTAAATCCAACAAATGCTAAATGAGCAATGAAGCAGGCCTAGCAACGAACCTGTCCAAAACCAAAATAAACAAATCATTCATAGATACCAATCCAGTCGGAGGTACATCGATAGAATACAGTGAAAAGTACTATATCCACTTTAGCACAAACAATTAGTATGTCGGGAAGCGGAGAAAGGGAGATTCTAAAAAAGGATAAAATTTGTCTGGGGAAAATTTTGTAGCCTGTAATCTCTAGTTCTCGAAAAATCTCTCAAAAAAAAAATAAGATTTGAAATACTGCAGACCTGTGAGTCAGTCATTGCAAGTCTTAACTACGGAGGATAGGCATGGACACTAACAAAGGGGCAAATGCACAAAATACAAGTGTTCCAATATAAAATTGAGAGAAGAGTATTGGGCATCAAAATCAGTGACAAGGTAAGGAAAGATGAACTGAGAAGGAAGAGTGAAATGGAAGAAGTGGAAAGCAGAATAAGACAAACTGAATGGTACTGGGGATGAACCGGATCAGATGGGCCTACGCCGCAACAATGTGGGACCCGCGGATAGGAAAAAGGAGCAGAGGACGTCCATGGCACAAATGGCCACAAGACTTCCCAGAAGGTAGCTGGTGTCCACTGGATCAGGACCGCAAGAGAGAGAGAGAGAGAGAGAGAGAGAGAGAGAGAGAGAGAGAGAGAGAGAGAGAGAGAGAGAGAGATGGAAAGTTCAAAGTTAGTGAAACGTACAAAGACTACAACAAAGTGCAAAAGTTGTTATGGACAAAAGTGATTAGTTATTGCTAAAATACAAAGACAAACATTAAAAATAAGGAATAGACATTAACATAATGGTAGTTCATAGAAGCAAACCTTACAGGGAGTAGCTCACCCTACGAGAGGTAGGAGGCCCTGCACTTCAAAGGGGACAGGCTATCTTTATCTTTTAAGAAATGTAGCTTAAGGAGCAGTACCTTTTAATAATAAAGAATCTCTCCTTTTTTTCAGGTGTCAAAAATCGGTCAAAAGAAGTGTATGAGCCTCCCAAATGGCGTGGATAAACAGCGCGCTGGACAGCAATACCTCAAACAGAGCTTTGTCAAATCTTCTCTTACTACTGACATTCAAGAGAAGTGCATTTATCTGCATAGAAATAAAACAAATAACAATGTCATTGAGCATAAACCGAATTGTATTTGGAAGCCAATATTTCTTGAGAAAGAAGTTGTTCGTCCCACCATTTGCAATGACAAAAAGCACGATTTCAAACCAGCATCTCTTTTTATTTGCACTTGCTGTGGAATATGCTCTGAAAAAGTGGACCAAGAAACTCAATGTGATGACGGCATTCCATTGTATCGTAACGAAAGTAGCGAGGACCTTGCGTCGATGTCGTCTTCTGTTACTGGTAACTGTGGGAGTGAAAGAGACTTTTCTGATATCTTTCATGCTTCATCGTTTAGCAGTAATACGCTCTGCCCATGTCATTTCCCAGAAAGAGACGTCAAAGACTCTTACAAAAATCAAAATCAAAATGGCATTTCTCAAAGTACATCGGCATCACATTTACTGAAGGATTATCTAACATCTTTAGAAGTTCCGTTTTCTACCAAAGAAGCTTCCTCAATGACTTACGAGAACGACGTAAAGCAATTTCTGCGTGAAGACCTGAAAGTATCAACAAACACAGAGAAAAAGACTTCATTCTGCACCACAATGAACGATAGTGCGAACCATTCAATAAAGATATGTAATGAAATAATTAGAGAAAGAAATGATATACGGATATGTGAAAGCTCTGAAATCCCAGTGATGCACAATGGACTGAAGAGTCCATATAAAGATGTACATTGGTGCACTTCACCTGGAAAAGATGAAAACAATCCGAAAATTCGAGAAAAGAATGACATACTGACATGTGAAAGTCCTGTAATCACATTGATGCACAATGGACTGAAGAGCCCATATAAAGATGTACATTGGTGCACTTCACCTGGAAAAGATGAAAACAATCCGAAAATTCGAGAAAAGAATGACATACTGGCATGTGAAAGTCCTGTAATCACATTGATGCACAATGGACTGAAGAGCCCATATAAAGATGAACATCGGTGCACTTCACCTGGACAAGATGAAAACAATCCGAAAATTCGAGAAAACAATGACATACTGACATGTGAAAGTCCTGTAATCACGTTGATGCACAATGGGCTAAAGGGCCCAAATAAAGGCGAACATAGGTACACTGTTCCTGGACAAGGTGAAAACAATTGGAAAATTCGAAAAAAGAACAACATTCAGACCTCTGAAGGCTCTGCAATCCGGGATATGTATGAAGCCCTGAATAGCGCAAATAAAGACGGGCATGGGTACACTGCAACTGGACAAACAATCCGAGAAAAGAATAATGTGCCAATATCTGAAAGTTCTGCAATCCGGGTGATGCAAGATGGACTGAAGCGCCCAAATAAAGGCGAACCTGCGTCTATTGTATCTGGACAAGGTGAAAACAATCCAAAGCCTTCGTATTACAAATCTACTGAATACAACCAGAGTGAATGTGTTGGAACATCCAGGAAGGGTCACGGCGAGGACGACAGGTAAGCCATATCTCTAAGGCAGTATGGTTAGGATTTCAAATGATGCCAAATCTCTGTTTTCGTGATCTGGGGTTTTAAAATTCGGGATTGCTTGAATAGACCGATATATTTTCCAAATCTCTCTGAAAACTTTACATAGTCTGAGGAATTAGTATCGCTGCATTTCCCGCGAGGACGACCGGTCAGCTATCTTGCATCTAATTTTCTAATGAGAGGACTTACAAGCTCTAGCGGTTCTGTACCTCCAGTATTCTGGTGACAATATTTACGTTGGTGGGTGTTAGCAAGGGAGGGCTACGAGGGACATTTGCTCTCTGTAACTCCGTCATTGATACAGCTTTGCTATAATCATTTTCATAATTTCTCAGTATCTACATAACTATTTATAATTACGACTATTGCTTTTTATCTTCTCTATCTCCTACCTATGGCAAAAAACAGGAAACATTGTATTCCACCCAAAAATTCGATATCAGTAGTTCAACTTTACTTTTATTTTCCCTGAATTCATAAAAGGCCATTTTAGAACAAAGGTTCCACGAGCGGTATATGTGTGTCTGTTTCTGTTTAAATAGCATGGCTCAAAAATTAAAAATCTAAATTTCATTATCAAAAGTTGGTACTTTAAGTTCAGCATCTTCCAGCGATGCGACACTAAGGTTTTCAAGAGAATCTTGCCCGCTCTATGCTACCCTTTACACGAGAAAATGTTTAATTTCACTAAAAAGTGTTAACAACTTTGATCAAGATGTTTTGTATTATAGTTAATTGATGGAAATTAATCATTTCTCCACACTAACCGCATATAGGCTAAGATTTTTGATGGATAGCGTCAACATGAAAAATTCAATGCCATGGCCGGGATTTGAACCACGGATCTCCGTCCAGTCGCTCTAACCCATTGAGCTACCATGGTCAACGTGCCGTCCTGACATTAAATTAAGTGGGGAGAAATGATTAATTTCCATCAATTTACTAAACTAAAGTTAAATAGTGAAGCCTGGGACTCAAGTACTTACGATAGTAAGTCACCACAAACGGTGTATCTCGGATGCGAGAGCCCCTAGTGGTCTACCGGGGAAATATATGAGTCAAATGGAAAATTTAATGTCAGGACGGCACGTTGACCATGTTAGCTCAGTGGTTTAGAGCGACTGGACGGAAACCAGGAGATCCGTGGTTCAAATCCCGGCCATGGCATTGAATTTTTCATGTTGAATCTATCTATCAAAAATGTTTTGTGTTTAATATATTCATACGAGAAATGTTATACAGTCATTTAGTTAATTATGGAAATTAACCATTTCTTCACACTAGCCGTACATAGGTCAAATCCTGGCCGTGGCATTGAGTTTTTTATGTTGACTCTATCTTACTCGTATTATGCAGTCATATTGCGTTTTCTTAAGTAACCCGTGGATGAGCTTTTGTTTTCAGCAGCAGTGGTGGTGTCGTTGAAGGGTATCCCTCCTTCTAAGAGGAGAGTTCTTCGACTTTTTGCCATTTCGGGACATTGTCCTTTACTGCCATGGTGGTGTGATTTGTACGGCGAGGAAATCTTATCTGACCTAAAAGATAAACGAACACAGATAGGGAAACTAAGAGCTCAATAAAACACAAAATTGTATCAGTGTTTTGCATCGTTAGCCTTTTCTCAAAATATTCTATGTTGCAGTTTTAGACCTTTCCTTATTTTACGGACTGGCTTGAAACTTGTCGGTTCTCGTTTTTATCCGCTTTATTTTCTTTTCAATGCGAGAACTTGTTACGACGAATAAAGATTTGAGTGCTGTTTTCACAAGTAGAAATTTTCTTACTAGTACAGATATAAAGTGATTTACGAATTTAATACTATTAAAAGAACTACGATGTGTATATATATAGGTTGCAATTTTCTCAAAACGAACAATTTGTCTACCTTAATCATACTCAGCTACGAATAACATGCAGAAGATTTACATTTAATGAAAACAGTATGCTAGATTTTTTATTGTATGATTCTGTATGCTTTCTAAAAATTCATGAAATTAGAAATATCGTTCCACTCAGGAAATGTTTTGTAAAATGAGAAGAAGAAAATATTTATTTGTCAAACTAGTTATTCTGTTGCTATTAAACTTTTCAAATGGGTAATATAAATTAAAATTATTTTTCGGAAAAATACAGCTCAGAGTTTTTATATGTTCTTAAAATGCTTGAACTTCATCTACTTACCCATTCTAATACATATGTGATTCATGCAATATAGCTGTTTTTTCATTCATGTGTGTTACAGATGTCGTACTGAGTTGCTCATGCATCAGAACTGGAAGAAAAGTCTAGAACTACCAGTAAAACAAAAACTTACTGTGAAAAAATCAAAAACATATCCACTTCAATCCTCAAATATCAGCAAAGGGACGCTTGCAACAACAAGTAAGAATTAGATTTCCGTTTTAATTAACCTTATCTGTATTCCTGTAGAACAATTTCCTATCTGTAATGTGCCTTGACTTCCGTCATTCCCTGCGCTAATCTTTTTCATGTTAACGGGGATATGCAGAGCTCGTTCGATGGTGAATATGTTCCTAAATATGAAAAGGATTAATTAATTTGGGGCAAAATACTAGTAAGAGCTATGCAATTATCCTACTTTTATTGAAATTCCGAAATTTCTTTCTACTACCTTTCCTGGGTAGTAAGTATAGCGTCGTCATTTGTAAGAAAAAGTTCTTTCAAAATAAAATAATAACTTCTCTTAAGCTTTATTTGGCGTTTTATACACGACAGACTCCAAAGAATTACGTCCTCAATTTTGGGGAGAAAATTCGGTTTACTCTATTGGTATAATTATATTTTCATTTTACAACATTCCTATTTTTTGTCTTCATACCTGTCTTTTTTTCAAACAGTTTTAATAATGTGACACGTATTGCCAAACCAGTGTTCTAGTGATTGGGTCCTATGCTGGTAGGCAGCTTTGATCATCGGCGTCAAAGTGCTAGCCTCAAGATAAAATTTCATTTAAAGATGTGAAAATCACTTTATTACAAGATCTGGCGAATATGAGGATACGAGAATATTTTCCCTTTGAATCGTCCGAGTTCTGCCTCGGTCATACGAGTTGAATGAGGCAAGTATTGTCACGCAGGAAGAGAACTAACGGGACAAAAGTCCAGGACGACTTCTTTTGATGACAGCTCAAATGTTCCACAAGACATGACGTATCTCTCTGCATTTACTGTGGTGTTGCAAGGTAGTGATGAGCGAGCAAAAGATACTGACAGTCCCAAAAACGCTCTTGTCCCAAATGTCCCTACCAAATGTGTGACGTTGCCTTTTTTGAACACTTTCCCGTGTTTCTTCACACCATATTTTAATGTTCTGTCCGAGAGCTGAATGACGTACTCAGGTCTCATTCCCAACAAGAAGTTGTTTGGAGTGCAGATATCGCTTTTTCCGGTGCATCTCTAGAACATTTCTGGACGAGACCATTTGTTGCTGCTTGAGAACATCATTTAGCAAGCTTTAACACACTTTGAAGTAAAAAGGATGGATTTTTACTGTGGATAAGCATCCAATTTCAATCCCAAGAGGTAGTCATATCAGGTTGTCAATGGTAACGACTGACTAGATCATAGCTCACTTCTCCTCGAGACTTCGAGGAATCAACATGAACTCGTCTCGTCTCGTTTAGCTTAGGCGTAGCATCAGCTTGCATCGCAGAAGCACAGAAGAGCCTGACTAGCCTCTTTGAGGCGAGAAAAAAGGATCCGAGCCTGCAAGAGCTTCTTATAACAAAGTGATTGGGCAGAATAATAAGACCGCAGCCAACAGTCATAGCGACTGGTTCTAGGCGCCCTTAGGGGTAGGTCCTCTATTACTCGCGTCTATTGACACCCTAGACTTGTTCTTTAATCATTCTACTCTTCTCTTCCTCTTATCACACATAATCATTACTTTTGTTTCATTGCACAGCACACTGTTACATCATTATCATCATACTGCCCCCCCATTGGTCACTGCATTACCCTTCCTAATTGGTCGTTATATTGGATGTTCCCATTGGTCAATCCACACATCTGATCATGTCGGCTGCTAACATCCCAAATCCCACCAACATGAAGGCATCTACACACCCTTCTGCAGATCACGCAACCTGCGCAACCACTGCTTCTAACCCCCTTGCAACAGAGGCACCTGCAACCTATGTGGAACAAGCCTCTGAAAATTATTACCTGCTAGGCGGTGATATTTCAACCTTCATGGGGACAGCTTTGATCGTACAACCCAGCTACCCACTATCCAGAGGCGACATCCGGATCCTCAAAACGGAAAGACAGGCTAGGACAAAATACCTGAATCAGGCAGATGCCGAAATGTCTTCCGTCCCCAACTCTGAAGAGGTCTGCGTCACGGCTGCAGCCTTCAGAATCTATTCCTTCCACCGCCAGAGAATTGATGTCATCACCAGTTACCTTTCACATCATGAAGAGCAATATAACTCCTGGCAAATACCTACGCAGAAAAGAACTGCCAAGGAAACTAACCACAGCGCATTAGCGCCACCACCAACGACATCAAACAGTTTCGCAGCTCTCTCTGAAGCAAAAACACCAGAGGACTTCCCACCATTACCAGCCGTAAACCAAAAGAGGCGTAAATGCTCTACACCTCCCCCACCCCCTGCTGAACTCATGGAACAGGAAGTAGCAGAGGTAGCAGCCCCATTACACCTCAACCAGGCACAAGCTACCACACAACCACAAGGAGTAACCAAATCTAATAAGACTACTCCCATCTTCTTAAGAGATCCGTGCCAAGCCCGAGAACTGACAAAGGCATTACACGATGGTTTCCCAGAATTAAAATTCACCATAAAAAACATGAGTGGGTCTATCGCCTTCCTTCCCGAAACGCCTACCGATCACAGAACCATACGAAAATTCCTCACCGATCACACAGTACAATACCTCACCACCTTATTACCCGAGGAGAAGCTAATGTACGTAACATTGAAGGACCTACCCATGTACGTTACAGAGGCAGAAGTCCAAGACCTCCTACAAAAGATGGAGTACCCAGTTGAGCGTGTTGGACAACTCCGATCAAACCGCTCCCCGACGCAGCAGAAGCTGCCACATTTCCGAGTAGCCCTTCGGAAGGAGCCGCGCTCAAGCGATATTTACAAGGTAACCCACATGTTCGACGCCATTATAAGGGTTGAACCATATCGACCGCCTGCACGACCATTACAGTGTACGAACTGCCAACAGTTCACCCACAGTGCAGCGGGATGCAGGCTTATACCGGTATGCTCCTACTGTGGTGACTCAGGCCACAAGCGCCCAGAATGCAAGAGGCTAGGTCTTGCTGGATCTAAACCAACATGCAGTAACTGCGGAGGAGAGCACTCCTGCCGCTACGCGAAGTGCCCTATCTGGCAGGAGGCCAGAATAGAAATGGAGCTCAACAAGGCTGGACAACGCACCCGTTTTGACGCTGCTCCGAAGATACCAAACCCACAAGGCATACCCAGGGAAGCATTCAAAGGTACTCGCTACCCTGGTCTCCCTCCAATTACTAGACCACAATTCCCAAACTACGCAGCTGCCGCATCTGCAACACGAAGTCAAAACCCACTGCAACCTCATCAATCAGAGCCGCAAGCAACTGCGCAATCACAAACCACACCAGCTCCACCAAAGCCACCAACGCCACCACAACGTCCACCTGTTAACGGACCATCAGAAATAGCTCCATCTGCACTGGCCAATAAACCTACGTGCCCATCAAGACAGACTAACGCCGACACCAGAACGCCCATGCAACAGCGGCTACTGGCTCGCCCCACCACAAACCACAACCTTCCACAGACTTCCAAACCATCCCTTCCTGATGAGCAGTTTTTAAGCCTCATGTCCAGGATTCCACTCGCCCTGCAAGCTGACTTTGCAGCTGCCTTAGCTGATGCACTAGCCATCCGCCCTCCTTCTATTCCTTCACAAACAATATTGGTGCACACCGTCTTTGTATTTATGGGCAACAATGGCGGACGTCAATAATATAATAAGCAACCACACCAGCCTACGCATTTGTTCCTGGAATGCCAATGGACTACGACAAAAGTTACGTGAAGCCACAAACTTCATCGCTGTCAACAAAATCAACATCTTCCTTGTCCAAGAAACACACTTAGCTCCACGCTATAGGGCTACCATTCCAGGAATGATTTGCTATCGAACTGATCGTCCAGATGGCTATGGCGGGACTGCAGTTTATATCCAAAGGCACATCCCCCATCATCGCCTACACCTGCCTGTTTCAGACGGCCTTGAAGGTACAGGAATCCAAGTCGCTACCGACAGAGGACCACTTAATATCTACTCGGTCTACATCCCACCAAGTAGACCAATTTCACAGAGAGACCTGGACCTTATTTTCAATGGTTCTCCCACTGTAGCCATGGGTGACTACAACTCAAAGAGCACGCTTTGGAATTCCACCATCACCAACAGTCGCGGACGCCTACTGGAGCGCTACATAGAACGTAAGAACCTGGCCGTCCTTGCTCCCAACTCCCCCACCATAACTCATGGTGATAGTAGTCCCCCTGATTGGTTGGACATAGCACTCCTATGCAACATTCGCAGTCACCCAACTATATTCTCTCTTCCCGAACTCTCTTCCGATCACTTTCCTGTTCTCTTGCTATATAAGGCAAAACTCACACCCAAGTCATTACCTTCTCACGTAAATCCCAGACAGACCAACTGGAGCAAATTTTCAAACATCATGGCCGACAAACCCGCTGAAATTCACCCTTGTACAACAATAGCAGAAGCTGATAACCTGGAGCAGTTCATCACTAGCAACATGGCCGAGGCCATGCGTGAAGCAACTCCTGCCCGTAAATCCCCATATAGTCCCCTCAAACCCATCCCAAAACATTTGCGCCAACTCATCTCGGCCAAAAACACAGCACGGCGAAAATTCCAAAATACCCGCCAGCCACAAGACAAGAGGGAATGGAATCGCCTCCAGGCTGCAGTGAAGATGGAACTTGCAGACCACTTCAATAACGAATGGGAAAGGAAACTATGTACCCTCGACACCACAGACTGTTCTCTCTGGAGAATGTCCAAGGCTATGCTACGCATACCCATCTCAGATCCGCCACTTATGAATGGAAATAGAGTGGCACAATCTTCCAGGGAAAAAGTTGAACTCACAGCAGAATACTTAGCTGCTACCTTCCATCCAGCTGAATCCCCTGACCACGAGCAAGTAGCGGAAATTGAAGGAGTGGTACAGCAATTTCTTGCCTCTCCCTACAACTCAGCCGAAGTGCTGCTCACAAACACCGCTGAGGTCAGTGGTCTGATAGCTTCAGTCCGACCCTACAAAGCTGCTGGTTGCGACTCCATACCAAACGCTGCTTTCAAGGCACTCCCGCAGAACTGGATAGCCTTGCTTGTTCATCTGTTCAACAGCCTGCTCCTTCTTTCCTACTTTCCTGCAAAATGGAAACATGCCAAAATCATTACTATCCCCAAACCTGGCAAGGACTCCAAACAAATTTCAAACCATCGTCCCATTAGTCTGCTACCAGCCATAAGTAAATTATTTGAGAAAGTACTGCAACATCGCCTCCAAAACCTACTGGACGAGCTACACATCATTCGCCCAGAGCAATTTGGCTTCCGCCGCTCCCACTCCACATCACACCAACTTCTACGTCTGGCTGATGAAGTTACTCGAGCCTTCAATAACAGGCAGTATGTTGCAGCTCTATTTTTGGACATCACAAAGGCCTTCGATTCAGTTTGGCATCAAGGCCTTCTTCATCGATTAATCAGCTACAACTTTCCTCCCTACATAATACACATTGTCAACCATTACCTTACCCATCGCACCTTCTCCGTTGTCAGAGATGACATTTCTTCCCGACCCTACCTAATCAATGCAGGGGTACCCCAAGGTAGTGTACTTGGACCCCTTCTATTCTTAACTTATATCAACACCCTTCCCACTATCTGGAGCTGCAACCTGTACCTGTTCGCTGATGACACAGCAATCACCACAGCCTCTTGTAAACACCTCACGGCTGTACAACGTCTTCAGCGCTATGCTGACATGCTTTCCGCCTGGTTCCTCACCTGGCGCCTACGCATAAATGCTACAAAAACACAGGCAGTAACCTTCACCCGTCGCCAAGTTCACGACGTCCCAGAGCTCCACATAGCAGGAGAAGACATCCCCTGGAGAAATCAGGCCCAATACCTTGGAGTCCAGCTCGACATGCGTCTCACCTGGAAAACACATATTACATCTGTAGCCTCAAAAATTACCAAACGTATGGGTATGCTATACCCATTATACAACCAAAAGTCACCCATGAGCCTCAGAAACAAACTTCTCATATACCAGCAAATTCTGAGACCAGCTATCACCTACGCATGTCAAGTCTGGGGTGCTGCAGCATCATCAAACTTAAACAAACTCCAGGTCCTGCAGAACCGATTTCTCCGCATTGCTACAGGAGCCGATTGGTACATCCCCAACACCAATATTCATAACGACCTTTCATTTCCCACTCTCACCAGCTACATCAAGACTCTTTCATACAAATTCTACTCCAACCTACCATCCAGCTTCAACCATCTCATCAGGGGTCTCGGGGAATATGATTTAGACCCCGGGGCTACCTACAAACACCCACGAGCCACCCTAGGCCTACCATAATACTAACACCCATCATACACCATCTTTATCCAAATATCTTCTAATCTCATTCATCATCATCATAAAAAAAAAAGGACAAACATCCTAGGACAAACATCCAACCATTTAACCACCGCCCGATGAATAAAACTCCATCATAATGCCAGTAAGGGACAGTGTCCCGGTATGGCAACAAGTCGAAGGCCCCTGCTCCAAGCAGCAGGACTCACCTTCAGCGACACCACTGTGCTGTGTAGATCATAGCTCACATGAGGACATACCTCTTGTAGTGGTAATTCCATGCTGAATGACAGTGTACTGCCAAGATGGACGTATGACTAGTAAGGAGGCTTGGGCGAGTAAATGACGTGTACGTATTTTACGTGTTGTTGGAGAGGACATGGAAAGTGGTAGTTATACCAGGAACGTAAAAACACACTCAACTCTCAACTCACTTTAATCTCTCTCCCTGGTTACAATAATATAACATCAGATGGTGTTACAGTGCGGAATCAGTTTCCCAACTTCTCACTAGATGTTGGAGGTTTCCCCATATCCTCCCCACCCTGGTCAGTCCCGATTTCTGTGACCAGCTGAATGGGTCGAGCGATCCCAGAGCCTATTTTTTTATGCTGAGCTGTCTTGCCGTCTCGGCCCAGATGTGCTAATTTCAAAATGTGACGTGGCACATGATCTTCCTGCAACAGCACCACATCCCCAATTTGGATTTCAGCTCTTTCGGTGCGTGGGCGCCGTACCATGTGGAATGCTCTCAGCTCCAGGAGGTAGTCCTTAGTCCATCTGCTCCAGAAGTCGTCTGCAATTTTCTGCTTCTGGCGGTACAGCTTAGTGAGACTAGTAGCTGGTGGTGCCTCACTGGGGATCGTCGCCAATTAAGAAGTTCGGCCATGAGTACAGAACCCACGACCTCCTAAATGCAGGCCACAGAAGCTATAGCTTAAGCCACCATACTCTGCTAATTTGAATGTAAAATGCCCAATTAACAGTGAACAATGGAGAAAATTTCATTTTAGACGATAATAATCGTGGACCTCAGGTGTGTGCCAGTGTAAAAGGATGGAATAGTTTTGAAGCTGCTTCCTTTTTATTGATGGAACCTTCAAGAGTTCTACTAAACAAATTAAGCAGATGGTGGAAACGTAGAGTCAGACTGAAAAATGCAATGCCATAGCCGAGATTTGAACCACGGATCTTCTGGTTTCCGTTCAGCCGCTCTACCATTGAGCTACTATGGCCAACGTGCCGATGTGACATTAAATTCTCCAACTGACTCGTATTTTCCCGATAAACCACTTAGGAGTTCTCATAAACACATGAGACAACTACCTTAATGACGACTTACATCGTGTAAGTACTTCAAGGCCCGGGCTTTATAGTTAACCGCTATTAGGTCAATTAATGGACATTAATTGTTCTTTCACACTGACCGTGTGTAGGCTAAATTGTGGAAACGTGGAGTCAGACTGAAAAATGCAATGCCATAGCCGGTATTTGAACCAGGGATCTTCTGGTTTCCGTCCAGCCACTCTACCAGTGTGAAAGAACAATTAATTTCCATTAATTGACCTAATCCTGGTTAACCATAAAGCCCGGGCCTTAAAGTACTTACACGTTGTTAGTCGCCATTAAGGTAGTTGTCTCATTTGTTTATGAGAACTCCTAAGTGGTTTGCCGGGAAAATACGTATCAGTTGGAGAATTTAATGTCATATCGGCACGTTGGCCATAGTAGCTCAATGGTAGAGCGGCTGGACGGAAACCAGAAGATCCGTGGTTCAAAACCCGGCTATGGCATTGCATTTTTCAGTCTGACTCTATGTTTCCACAATTTATCCTACACACGGCCAGTGTAAAAGAACAATTAATTTTCAATTTAAGCAGATATTTACGATCCACGTTAATATAAGTTATGTAGAGGATACCAATGTCATACCTATATCGTACGCTTCTTGTTCTTTGCCAAGGATTGGAGTTAGTCCCGTTCTGCGCCAAGAGAATTTGTTTATTGAAAATATTCAGCCATCTAATACACCGTCATCCTGTAGCCCGTGTTCCGTTTGGAGTATATATTATTGCTTGCTTTGGCAGTCTTTCAGATAGCATTCTATACACATTCTTACGAGTTGTCTTGGTATTTAACCATCTCTTTCACCATGCTTCTTTCCAGGCCAAGTTCGTTTCTTATACCTTCACTTTTTCCACTGTCTGTGAGGGATATTCCCTTTAACTTTCTCATAAAGTTCATTTCTGAACTTTCGATTTTACTTTTGTCCTTCTCCCTCATCAAGTTTCACTGCTATACAGTAGTGCTGGTTTCAAAACTATATTGTGTAACCTGAGTTTGATCTCCCTTCTCATTGAGTTTCCCAAATATATATTAAATCAGCCATTTATAGCGTTATATTTTATTACATACTTGTCTAAATCTTGATTCAAACTGTAAACTGAAATGTCACAACGTAGGTACTTAAAATTATATATTTGTTCTATTATTTGATTATTTATCAAAATTTTAGCTCTTATGTTATGCTTTCCTTGCATATCAATTATTATGTCCACTTCTACCAAATAAGAAGGGTGAGACCTACAACAGATTGTGAATAATTTCTTACTGGCCTGTGATCCAAAGATAATGGTTGCTGATTTTGAGATAGCTATCAATGAGGCAATAAATAATTGACCTTATTGAACTCACATTAACCATTTGGGAAGATTTGTGGTTGCAGTGCTTGTGTGAAAAATGTGAGAACTTGGGCTAGTTACAGAGTAAACAGAAAATGAAATTTTCTTCATATCTGAATGTGCATCGAATTATTACATGTAGGTTTAAACATTATTGATTATTGGTTAAACTATTGGGAAAACACACCCGAAAATTAAAAGTTCAAAGCTTCTATTATTGCTTCGTTGATCAATAGTTGGATAACAACAAATTTCCAAGAACGTATAAATACTATTCACGCTAATGGCATAAGACTATTAACTTATCTGAAGGATAGATGAACGCTAAGCGTTATCGTTTCGAGAGTACAGATCTCAATGTATACACATTAGTAAACTACCTTCTGAGAAGATGTTAAATACATTTACACACATGCAATATGAAAGACCTCAATGTTGAATAAAATAAAAAAATCAGCAATAAAATCTGGTCAAAACTATTACTCATTGTGAAAGCTCGATAGTCAAAGAAATTCTTATTAATCTGATAAAGTAATAGCCTACGTACAAGCAACATCTCTTCCATTTTGAAGAAAGAAGCATACCAGGTTGTAAGTATTGTACTTGAAAACTGGTGGTTCTTAAACGAAACAAAAACTGCAAATCCAAATCCTTAAGAAATATATAAAATTGACTATTCCCTAAAAATGCTTTTGTAATACATGTATTAAAAACAGCATGAGTGACGTAAATATACCTTGGGTAATACCTTAGGGCATTTTCAGGTAATGACATTATGTCGGCTAAGAGTCCCTTCCTTGATGATTCCATTTCTTTAGTTGCCAATGGAGAAATATTTGAATCGTGAATTTTGGTCTTTGGTTACAAGGCAGTTAATAAACAAGCAGTTTGACCCAGATATAAGGAAGATTTGAGTGCAAGACTGAGTGCAAACTGTCTCGCAGCCATGCGCAGAAACTGAGAACAAGCTATCATTATTAAAACGACTAACAGAAAAAAGTGGAGAAGCACTATACAAATTTTTAACACATTTTACATGATGCATACGGATTCAATTTTAAATTTTGTGAAGAGATTCATAAGTGAATGTACAAAAACTTAATATTCTTCAAAACAAAATTCTTTATTTAGTAACAAAAAGCTGTTTAAACTGCTCTTCATAGCTGGTTAAAATCGAAAAGATGGAAAATGTGCACGAAGAAATGAAGATAACGTTCTACCTGACACAGATGCTATCACTTTAAGTCGACGAGGAACTGATTGGGGTGCAGAAACATGTAGAGGAACTCGGTGGAAAAATGGAGGTCTTGACAAATGTCTTAGCTCCCGCTAAGAAAGGATGGAAGGTAGTGCCAGAAAACTTAACACCATGATGTAAGATATGATTAACGAGAACCCGAATTTCGAGACGCCAGGATGTGAAACAATATCCGCGCACAAACCACCCAAGCACGAGAATTCACCGCGAAGTAGTGGCCCACAACCTATGGTCTGCAGAACAGGAGGCCACATAAGTAATAGGTAGCCTTCAGGAAATGGCGTAGGAGGTCCTGAAGACAGTTCGACCTCGCGGTGTCCAGAGATATCTGGAACGCTCTCGAAAACCGATTCGCAAAATATTGTCTGGCCGCAGCTCACGAGGCCAGCTCAAGCCAAGGCTCCAGGGGAAACCACAAAATGGTTCGCCCTGGCATTTGAATAGTTTGCCAATAACTCTCTAGTTTCTTTCTCGATCAGTCACATGTCCCAAAAAGCTCCTTACCCCATGGTCGACGAGTAAGCCAAGTCCCGATAAGAGAGCGCTTAATGGTGCACATATAAAATGCCATCTAGGAGACGCCGACGCCACGTTGAGAATGGCCTCGGCTTAGGTAAAAGCTGCTCCCATTTCTAATACCAGGAGCATCAACTCGGTGGGGAGAAAGTATCAACCTAGGACATCAGCGAAGAAATTCCAGTAGCGTGTTTGGGAGTGTGGCCAGCCAGGACACGTGATGGATTGTCCTCACCTAGTTGACGGACATGTCGGAAAGGAGTGGGTAGCGGCATTATCAAGGGCGCATTGGGGCCATCATCGCAAGTCCCTCGAGTGATGCTAGTGTCTTCTGCGGAGCGAAGGATGACAGACTCTTCAAGGACAGACAGGTGCGTGCAAGCAATGCGTTAGCATATACTGGTACACACAGATATATCCTTGACTGTCCCTGATCAGATTTGATGTGAAGGAATTGTCAAAAATCGTATTAGCTGTGCTAGGTAGGGTAAGTGCTAGGACATTGGGTAACAGCTTTCCTGAGGAAATGAAGTTCTTGTTGGCGTTCACTTTGGAGCAGATCGCTTTTTAAGTCTCTGTGTGTTCGTCGTGAATGTGGCTGAGGAATGATACTAGAACTGGGCGCACTGACCAGAATAAGACGGTCAATGTCGGCAGGCGGGTAGTCAAACCAACGGACGCTCAATGATTTGCACGTTTGCTCTGATGGAGGATGCGGAAGTGCCCGCAGAAATTTTGTTGGTCGTGAAAGTGCGCCTGCAGGGGCAAGAAACATGTTATTAAACTGAAAACGGATATGGATGAATTATGTATTGGCAGGATATTGTTACCCTGCAAGAACAAGTGCCTGTGAGGCTACGGAAACCTTTGGACATCGATCAGGACATAGAGCCGAAACGGAACTGTGTGAAGCAACTGCGAATACGACATCGTGAAACGGACCCCTGGGGTCCGTACCATTGCAAGATCTGGGGCCCAGGTTGAAAGACTTACTAAAGAGAGTAGCCAACCATCTAACCATGGCTCAAATGGAGAGTTTTAGACGTCCTCTTGAACGTTACTAGTCAGTTCTTCAACCATGGAGATTATGGCCACTCCAACCGAGTACTACACCAACTCGACATCAGGGACTTCGAAACCATCCGGCAACTACCTAGTGCCCTTCTGGAAAAGCAAACAGAGTAACGGGGCATGCTGCAGATCATAGATACAGAGAATCATAGAAAATTCCGATGGCCTGTTGTGCTCCCCGTGGTCCTGTTGAAGAAGATCGCGAACTATGCTTCGGTATATTCTACAGGAAGTTGGACACTATCGCTTGGAAGGTCTGCTTTCTCTTACTCCGGATTGATGACACGCTGGACACACTTGCTTGAACGATTTGAAATCTGGATACTGGCCAGTGTTCTTAAATTACCGAGGAAAAGGACAACGCTTTCGATTGACCAAGCTCTTTGACAGTTCATGGTTATGCCCTCCGGCTCTATATACCGGCCACTTTCCAGTGCTTAATGGAGTCGGTGATAGGAGGTCTGGCTTACGTTGAGGATCATCTGAATTATCTGAATAACGTACTAAAGAAACTGCAGGAAGTCATTCGATGTTGAACGCGAAGACGTGTCAAGTATTCTCAAGAAGATTCACCACTTGGGTCACATAGTCATCCCTACGGGATGGCCACGGATCCGAAAAATAGACCGTGAGGAGTGACCCCATTCAAAGAATAAGCGGGAACTGGGCAGTTTTCTGTGTCTATGCTGCTATTTTCGCTGGTTCATTAGGGATTTCTTCAACGCGCAAGGCCGTTCACTCGCCGGACAGCAGAACACCGGCATTAGATGGGACGCGAAAAAGGCCGAGGACGTGTTCCCAACGCCTAAGTTAACACTTTGCAGTGCGGCAGTTTTGGGTTTCATAAAACGGGAGAAAATTTGATTCAGTAACAGCGCTATTGAGGGTGTACTATCCCAGGTCCAGGAAAAATGGGAACGGGTAATTGCCTACTAGAGTAAAACTCTCTGAAAAGAACTTACCTGGCGTGAATTCCTGGCACTAGTGAAGGCAGGACATTTCCGTAACAAGGCAAGTCCAGTCCATCTGAGGACTGACCACTCCATCCTCTCTTTGCTCTTGAGTTTCAACAAACTGGAGGGAGATACCTCGCTGCACTCAGAGATTTCTAAAACACAGCATAGAATCGGAATATCGGAAGGGAGAGTCCCGCACCAATGCGGATGCTTTGTGAGAAGACCCTTCCAGGTAGAACGTGACCATTGAACTAGGATGGAGCAGAAAGAGCGCGGTGATCCACGTGGCTTCGGAAGTGCCTGCGGATAGATGGGCTAGTGCAATCTTGAAGGGGCAGCAACGTTGACTTGGGAACTCTCCTCGGTGATTTGCAAGCAAAGCTAGGTCGTAATAGGAATGCATCACACCCAAGAGCAGTCACTATGGGCTCAATGAACCCCTGAATATCATGGGCGGTGTCTTGTATAGAATTTGGGAGCCATCTTATGGAAAGACTCAGAGAGCAGTTGGTTCTTCCACGGAGTACGATTGTGTTAGTTCTGGAGAAAGCAATGTGGGTTCCTCGGGAAGGATTGTTGTTTTCAATTGAACGATCGGCAAGTTCCGACATTAGTACTACAGGTTGAGGCTCCGGAAGGATGCTGAGAGTTTGTGTAACCAATTTCATGTTTGTGGGGCAAATCTCGACCCTCAGACTAGGAGCTGGTGTCGCATCCAACAAATCTCCAGTTACCTTTGTAGTATTGCCAAGAGGTTGAAGGAATATTATCTTCCAAAGTAGTAAATAGTTCTTTTATGACAAATAGATTTTATAATGTAGCTGAGGCAGGTTTAGGAATAAGAAATTCGATACCACGTGAAACTTTCTCTTTCTTCTTCATTAAAATAGACGGCAGCGTTAGTGGCTTTATTGTACAGAAATAAAACTTTCAATAAGTATTTCTGGGCGACAAATTGATCGAAAAGATGTAATATAAAATATCTACTCCAAATTGAGTTTTATCTATGGACTCTCACTAAGTGCTATCGTTCTCAGCGTCCGGTTCTTATTTGGCGTGAAATAACGCCTAATTTTGCTCAGAGGTCTCTTTATCAAGTATGAGGTTCATTTACCAGCCGTAAAATGACAAGGGACCACCGGCCAAAAACTGTGTTTAAGTGTTTTCATTGAACGCAGAAGCTGAAGTGCTATCCAAAAATAACGGGATTGTTCTTGAATATTCTTTCTCTCCGTCTCCCAAACATTCTGGAGCTGTCTATTAAACTCCAGCGTCTGTATAAGCAGAATCGCTGAGAAGTAAGCCAGTCTGTTAGTGAGAGCTGTTCCTGAAGTGACAAAGTACTGGATTTTCAGTGCATTCACCGAGTGATGTTGCGACTATGAGACATAGAACTTCCCAGACCATTATTGTGCAGAAAAAGTTGTGACTTTGTGTGTGTGTGTGTGTGTTTTTTTTTTCACTGCTGTACCCGTGAAACGTGAGAAAAGTGAGGTGACAAAATTAATTGAATTAGTTTCAACAGTGTAGTAACAGTAAAAACTGGACAAAGTCACAATATTGAAAAAACGCTCAGTGATTGGACACTGGCTATAGACTTGTGTGTCAGAATAAGATAATTGTAAACATGTCCTTCAGAAAAAAAACTTTTCTCTTCCTCAGAAGAAAAGGGAAGAAAGGTAAAACTTTGCGGCATACTGCATGTGAATGGTTTTGGCAATACTGTAAATGCGGAATCCTCTTCCTGACACTTGTAGACGAGATGCCGGACGCAGATCAAAAACTTAGAAGCGCGACATAGCAACTTGCATCAACTATGAGAGATACAACAATGTAATAATAACATTAATTCTAGTCTTGCATTCTCGTAGGTACGAAATAGTACTTTTCTTCAATACTGCCATATTACCCTGTTAATACAATTTGTTCTCCTTATTAAGTTATTGCAACGTCAATTCTATTTATCGATTTAAGTCCCACATACGTACTTTATCCTGAAAAGCAGAAGGTTAAACAGAAATGAAAATGAATTGTAGTTTGTTTATAATCTGACGGAATTAATTCCATTTAAACTGTTGCTCCTAGAATTGTTAGAACACGTGACTAATATGTTCTATGTACTCGAAAACTAATCATTTATCCTTTAAAGGTGCAGATCCAGATGATGAACATCCTAGAAGAGCCAGTGAGTCCTCTGCCCTACCAGGGTTGAAGAAGTTGCGATTCAAACCCAAGAAATGGTTCCGTGAAGCATTCAAACATGGGAAAATCAAGACATCCAGGAGAACAAGCTCAAGTCACGAACCAGATACATCTCCGTGACGCCAGGATACAACTGCACTCACTATTTATGAATTAATTAAAATAATTATTACTTTTTAAATATTTTAGAATAAATGCTTTGCTAACACAATAGAACTTTTTCTTTCACTTCTTCAAGAAATTCACAATTTCCAAAATAACCTAAATAATCCTTCTAGATTTTCCAGGCACTCAAATTAAGCTTCCGCACCACTACCACACCTTTTTTTTTTAATTTTACGTCCTCCTCGGACGTGAATATGATGGGCGAAATGATGCTCAAATGTGTCCAGGATTCATGGAGCTTAGAGATATCCGACATTCGTCTTTAAGGATAAGAGAAAACCCCGGAAAAAACCTTATCCAGGTAACTCACCCTGACCGAGATTCGAACTCAGGACCTCTTGAACGTGAGGCAGACACGCTGCCATCTACGCTACCAAGGCGGGCTACTACCACACGTTGTTTTATCCCTTACTATTGCACGATTTTCTCATTAATTTATTTTTCAATAGCCTAAAAATGACTTTAAAAAGGCTTGCTTTCAGTTTACATTCTGTTAATCATGATAAATGTTGACTGAATTGGTTTCAATATTGTGACTTTTTGGGTTCGTAAAATTTAAAGTCTAGTTTGCAGAAATTCAAAATGCTCTTTATTCCCGTACAAAGACAGTATGTACAGCCCTTTGCAGCAGCAGAATTACGTAACATACACAAACGCAACCTTCTGCCACACGTCCACACAGCTACACACTCAGTTCACAACTCCATTAACACTGTTGGCAAGAGAGCCAAGAGCGAGAACAAGTCGTCCGGGTGCTCCCGGACGGTGGGTAGAGCGCCACGGTACCTATCCGCTGTGCGGATTTACCCGTGTGGTCTTATAGAGTTTGTCTTTCCTCCAATGCTTGGATGTCCTTGTTAACTGATGGACCTGATTCGACCTCTGCTAGTGCTCCTGGCGGCGGGATGAGCTTCCAAGTAGGAGGCCAGTGCCCTAAACCGCCACGCTAGGGGCGGCCTGCGTTGCAGTGTCCGTCCAGCGTGGCGGGGCCAGGAGCGAGAGGTTGGGGACCGTTTAGGTTATGGTTCTCATCGAGGTCTCACAGGGGGACCTGGCTGCCGGGGGTCAGCCGACGGGCTAGATCCAGCCCTAGTGTGGCCGGGACAAAGTGTAGTGTTGAGGGGATGAGAGGCTGGTCTCACCACCCAAGGGCGTCCTTGGGGAGGCGGTAGCTCTTTCTCCTCCTGGGCACACGGTGGTCATATTGCCCTAGTGTGTTCACTAGGTGGTTGGGATGAGACGTCATCCTGGCATACATTGTACGCGAGCGTTCACGCACAACGTCCTCAACGTAAGGTATGCCAGAATGGGTGTGTAGGATGCGTGAAGGAAACATACGTTCGGTATCGTAGATCATCCTAAGCGCCCTGTTCTGCACGGCTTGCAGTCTGCGGATGGTGGTACGATCCCCAGACCTCGCATCCATACAGGATCAGGGGCGGGATGATCGCACGATACAGCCGTAGTTTCAGGCGAGTGGGCGTGGTCGAACGATCGCCACATTTATACCCAAGCCACCGTTTCTTGAAAGTTGCCCAATTTTCTCGAAAGGTGACGAAGTCACACGATCTTTCATCGTGTAGCGAGAGCACAATGGAACTATCTGTTTCACTCTCGGCTAGCGCGCGCGTGGGCGCGGCTTAGGGCACTTTCTTTCTCTCTCTCTCTCTCTCTCTCTCTCTCTCTCTCTCTCTCTCTCTCTCTCTCTCTCTCTCTCTCTCTCTCTCTCTCTCTCTCTCTCTCTCTCTCTCTCTCTCTCTCTCTCTCTCTCTCTCTCTCTCTCTCTCTCTCTCTCTCTCTCTCTCTCTCTCTCTCTCTCTCTCGCTCTCGCTCTCGCTCTCAGCGTTCGCCTGCACGCGGGCGGCCATTATCAAAATGTCTGGCGACAGTACTTATCTTTTAGAACACACTCTCACACACACACACACACACACACACACACACACACACACACACACACACACACACATATATATATAATAGATGAGGCTGATACGGCTGATTAGTATATACATATCCATACTACCCCTTTCATTCATTACCTCCAAGGATACAAAAGAAAAGCTCTTGAAAACTTTAAACACTGGAAAATTCAAAAGGACAGCATCAAATACCTTGCAAATGGGATTCGATATGAAAAAAAATATATTTATCAAATTGTGTATTTAAAAATATTCAGATGTTTTCTAAAGTAGATATTTGCCAATCTATTTTGATTCCTAGGTATATCAAATTACACAGCAAGGGAACGTATTCAACTCGCATTCGGGAGATCACTGGTTCGATTCCCGTCCACCACGCTGTCTGAACTTGTGTTTTTTTTTTTGGTCCCCTTGTCACTGAGGCGAATATTAGGGTGGTTGCTTCCATACCACGATTTTCTTCCCGCCATTTTTCTTCATTTCACCTTTTATCATCTTTTAGGCTCGTGCCGGTCAGATGACGCAGAGACTTGCGTAGTGTAGATACTGTTATTAGCACTGAGTGGCATTCAATGGTAACTGTACTCATCTCGGGGAAGCTTGTCGATACTAAAAGATTGTTGCGCAGCGGTTGCTGATGCTGGGATGAACTCTCAGCACTTGTTAGGGACTTCTGTGCGTTTTTGTGACCTGTCTACCTACGACCTTGTTGCCTCCTGAAGTGTCCTCATTTCATCCCTTCTTCCTGAGAGATGTTAGCTCTGCAAAGATCTGTATGGTAGTCGCAGTGTGTGGAGGTGCTCTTTCCGTTGTCTACTTCTAACAATGAATGGGACATTTCCCAGGAAATCCCAAACATAATGTTTGTCATGCTGGCATCACAAACATGACAATAAATCAAAACCAATACAGCTATTTGTGATAAAATAAACAATAACAAGAAATTGTGTATGTAATGGTAGTTTTGAGAAAAGGGATATTAAACGGTGTGTGGCTGAAGTAAGATTTTAGTATTCGTGTTGCTTTCCTATGCAAATACATACCAACTTCTAACATACACAATTTGCATTAATAGGTAAACGCAAAATATAAAGGTACAAAGAAAAAAATACGTTTTGTGATAGTGATATGTAATACACATCTTGGGATAACTGATATTGGTTTGAATGCCAGAATAACAAATTCGTCACCATGGTGTATTACACTGAGTAAGAGGTTCGGAAGTAATTTAGGGGATGGTGTTAACTGTTTGTGTAATAAAAATATCATATTTATGGAAACGAAAATTTGTGTTATAGTTAGATTCAAGGGAAAAGTTTGTCTTTATGTTCGGCATGAAGATGCAACACGGAGGTTTTCAAGAAAACCCAAACTATCTTGAACACATTTCGTTATTTCTGGTTTTCTCAAAATAGGTATAATCACAATTTTGATTACAATACAACATGTTTAAGTTCTTTTGCAAGATTAAAAAATGTATATTTTAAATTTTCTAACTGCTGTGAAGTACTCTTCATTCGTAGGAATTTCGTATACTTCAATATAACCGGCAAACAATAAAACTTCAAAAGCTTCATAGTGTGACTTTGTGGGTTCGTAGAACTAAAAGTCCAATTTGCCGAAATTCTAAATGCTCTTTATTTCCGTAGAAATACACTGTTCAATTCTAACGTAACAACAATACATCACATATACTACTCAATCTTCAAAAGTCGATGACAATAACAAACAGCGTTCAGTTTACATCAGCTCTCGTTACAGCACTTTCAGCTGTTCTCTGCTTACCTCTCACGACTCACTCTCGTTTTACAACTGTCAGCTGGCGTGTCACAATCCTTTATATATCTTATTCATAAATTCTAGATGTTTCTAAAACGAACCAGAAACCGAATAATCTCTATCAGTCAAGATGTCACTAGAAATTTCCATTTACCTCCATTACCTGTGTCAGTAAGTCTTGTCTCAGTAATGCACTATCCGACTGTTATCTTTATCAGTTCCTTTGTGTAAACAAGCCACGTTTACGCTCTGCGTTGCCGCGAGAGTAGATAACAGTTTAGATCTCTAAAATACGCATAGTCAACTTTCTTCGTGGTATTTATTATTATTATTATTATTATTATTATTATTATTATTATTATTATTATTATTATTATTATTATTATTATTATTATTATTATTATTATTATTATTATTATTATTATTATTATTATTATTATTATTATTATTATTATTATTATTATTATTATTATTATTATTATTATTATTATTATTATTATTATTATTATTATTATTATTATTATTATTATTATTATTATTATTATTATTATTATTATTATTATTATTATTATTATTATTATTATTATTATTATTATTATTATTATTATTATTATTATTATTATTATTATTATTATTATTATTATTATTATTATTATTATTATTATTATTATTATTATTATTATTATTATTATTATTATTATTATTATTATTATTATTATTATTATTATTATTATTATTATTATTATTATTATTATTATTATTATTATTATTATTATTATTATTATTATTAATTGGAGAATAATCCATAAGAGCTATATGAACCCTGGGATGATTTATTTGAGCATGAGTTTATCTATTTCATTCATCATCCAATATGGCTTACCTTGAAGGATATTAAACAGATAAAAAAATACTGCATATTAATCGAGATAAACATTTGCAGAAATGGTTATACTACATATTTCCTCGTAGATTCGGTGGGAATAGAAAAAGAGTGCATTGAAGCAATTCAAATATTTTAAGACCTAGTCGCTAAGTGATGAATTTGACCATCCATTCTCTCTGCATGTCAGGATATAAAATAATTTGAAAATTTAAACAAATAACAGGGAATATCTCAAAAAAGTTATAGTCATACAAATGTATGTGACAAACTTTTTTTTAGGACATCTCATTCTTTGTACAGTAAAGTTTTGTTCATCTCTTCAAAGAATATCCAATAAATTTCAAAATTAAAAGTGTACTTTTCATGAAAATATCTTAAACATGACCTAATAAATATTATTAGAGCCATTTTTGAGAAAATCAAAATTTTCGGAAATGTTTCCAAGCAAAGGTTAGTTTGGGATGGAAGGAACTTTGTAACAGATTCGTGGCGCATCCTCGGAAGCTGTGATATCCGATAAACATTTCGTACATGGTTATACTGCTCACATATACAGAACAAAACCATGTGCTCACACATAGGACCTTTTCTAATTTTTATTTATTTTGCTTATGAGATACAGGGTCACAAAATATGTACTTGAAGTGAAATCTCGGTATATAATTTCTGGTTGGAATGCAATATTTTTACTTACCGTCATACAGGCGAGTGGGAAATGTTCAATCGTTGTTAAATTAAAATTAACTTTGAATCATAGTCACTAATTACTTACTTGTACTGACTTGTCATGTCTCTACAACTTGTCTCATTCATGCTTTCAGAATGATAGAAATAGTGCTGGTTTGCGGAAAATCACCTACATAAAAAAATCTTACTTTGAGATAATACGAGGGGTGCTATTTATGTTTTGAGCCGAATCATTAAAACAAAGTAAATTCTGATTGAAACCTGCTTTATTGTTTTTTCAAAATATTCTCCTTTATGATCAATATACCTTTGCATCCATTTGAACCATTTGTCAAAGCATTTATTCCTGCCCTCTTGGGACACCTCCAAAACATGGTTTTTGAAGGCATTAACAGCTTCTTCTACCAAAGAAAATTGTGCACGCAATTTATTATTGATTTTCGGGAACTAAAAGAAGCCATTGGGTGCCAAATCAGGATGACCCATCAGTTTGATTTTTGAGCCGTCAAATTCTCTGTTCTTAGACGATATGTGTGCGTTCTCATCATCTTGATGAAGAGCGATTCTACAGTCCTGGTTGGTTTTCCTTACTTCACACAAACAAATTTTTGTGTACCATTCGTATTGACTGTTTACGTTTCTCTAAAGGCACTGTTGCCACATGATCAGTTTTGCTGAAAACGCTCCGAAGCGCTGCGAGTGCGAACAACTTTCGTTGGATTTGCTTCATCTTGAAACACCCATACAGTCAACTACTGTTTGCGTTCCGGCTCATATGCATAGATCCAAGATTCCTCACCTGTTACAATCTTATATACGTCTTTTGAGGCAACGCCATTATATTTCTTCAGCATTTTTGCACACCAATCGACACGATCATTTTTTCAGATTGGGTCAAGTTATGTGATATCCAGTTATCAATTTGTGCAAACATTTTTACAGGTAAATAATCATGCAATATTTTTAACAACAGGGATCTACGTAGGGCAGCTATCGCTGACATCCCTCTCAAACCAGGGAGTTACTGAGCTGTCCCCGAAGGGCGCCCTAGAGACTAACAAGCCCCCCCCCCCCCCATTTGGTCCGAAAAGACAAGACGCGTGGAAGTGGATACGCTACTTACGTGCGCCAAACCCAAAGGGGAAGGCTACTGAACAACCTTGGTTTGGGCGCCTGGTGATCTAGCACACCTTCTACTAGCTATGTTGGCTAGTACGCGGGAATATATGGCTTCCCTCAACCCCGTCCGGGCTCGTACCCGATCTCCCACGGGTATCGGGAACCACTGCCCCCTCGAGTCCAACCCAATCCGAACAACTCCCCTACGGGAGGGGCTCGGCAGTTCGGCCCGAGGTTCCTCTTGGTAAAGTCTGTTTAGTTAACTGGTGTGCACGTCGGCCGCTGCCTTTGACGAACCCTCATAATCGTTTTGCAACCCCCGACCCTCCTTCTCCCAGATCTTTCTGCAAGGTTGCCACCTCTCTGGATACGTCATGGGTATCGTACGAGGTTTCGTCTAAATTAATTATCTTATGTCCATTACTGCAAAACTTCCTTAGTTTTGACAAATATATATTTACCATAATAACCCTTATCTTATTTAAATTGCTGTACTTGAAACCGAGCTCCTTTAGGAGGCCGCGCAAAGTGAAGTGCCCATAAGGAAAATCACAAATTTCTTGCAAATGTGCAACCAATTCGTCTAAGGTGGGTGCTCTCCCTTTTGCATAGAATCTATACATTTCTTGAATTAAATCGCTTTGAAATTATCTACTTTAGAGAAACGTTTCCTTTTGTTTTCACACATGATCGGCGTCTTTCGTATTCCTTTCGGCACAATCTTTCTTACTGTATTTCTGTGAATACCCAGAATTTATCATCAGGTTCATTGCACGACCCCTTACCAAGATTATTTGTCAGCACATATTTATATGTGTTCAAAACAAGCGCTTGAATTTGCTTAGAAATAGTTCCCGTTATAACTTTGTTTTTTTGAGGCTTTTCCAGTAATATAACTCGGCCCAGTTATTCACACTATTGTCATCATTTTGATTATTTTCACTTGACTGAAAGTTATCTACTACTTCATTTGCATTTGCCACAGCATTTCCCTCCCACGGTCTCCACATCGTAACACACAATGAATTTCTGTACGTAGTGAAACAGATCAACTGGTAGTTGGAACTTTGGCAACTGAGACTCCACGTGGAGTAGACATGCGACTGTCACTTCGAGAAAATCCGGGTTGCTATTGGTCCCCAACGACACTGTTCCATTTCTGAAGTGTGGAGATAGATTTACGACGGTCATTAGTGGGCGGGAGAGTAGTTTCCTCTGAGCGGCAAACTGCACTCCCGTTCAATAGACAGACTTTAACGTCAGAGGTACCACGAGTGCTAAGGGTCCGCAGCGCTCGCACCACAGCAGCTGAAGGGGACGGATCCCCCCCACCCTACGGGGGTGCAATATTTTATATATGATGGTGGAACTAGGGCTAGGGCTGCTTCAATCTCGCAATATGTCGCATTGTTAGCTTTTGCACAGCATCAATGTTTTCTGGCACAACTGATTTTTGATTACCTTTACGAACTTCATCATTGAGCGAACGATGGCCACGATTAAATTCGTTATATCAGCGTTTCACAGTGGTAAAGGATGGAGCTTCATCGTCAAATGTGGAAGTTAGTTAATCGAAATAATCCACGTCGAAAGTCGTAATATATCATTACAGAACATTTTCACCAGCTAATTCCATGATTTTGCTGAGACACGACTTTCAAGTTAATGTAAACAAAACAAATGACGCTCTATTGACAAAATTTCTGAAGTAGATTATGGTCAAGAATGTCAAAATTTCCACTGGAAACGTCAAATGGCATCTACAACATTCAGGGCTGCCAAAGCTGAAAATATAAATAGTGCCCCTTGTAGTCTGTAAGTCGATTGAAGTTGTATTCTATACTATCTACTTTTTAAATGTGCATAAAGATAGATTCATCTACGTATTTAGTTTTATATGAAAACATTATAAGACATTACATTACAAAAGGGAAAGAAAGATATAAACAAATTGTACACCACTGGGGATCGAACGCAAGATTCCAATATGATTGCAGTGAACACAGAACTAAGAAGTGTTACCTATATTTGCTATTCTTGATGTCAAGGAAAGCAAGCTATTTAAGTACATTAACTGTCACTATGTTGTCCTAACAGAACACAAGCACTCAGCGTGTCCTGCAGGCAGCCTCTGGGGCAATGCAGAGTGAGCGGAAACAAAACAAAGTGCAAGCGAACATGCAGAGAGATCGGGAAAACCTAACGCTGAAACCGCAATAAGTCGTAGTCCTACACAACCCACCATCTTTGAAAAAGATAAACTGTTATGATGGAGAAAGATAACCTTCAGTTATTATAAAATATCACTTCATTGATTTCTAATGTGAGTAGTTTTCTTTAATTACAACATAAGCACAAAGAAAATGAAGTAAACCATCCTTATATGCAGGAATTAAGGTATTTGGATGTTGGTATCAAAACAAATATTTTGTTTAACAACTCTAACAATAGGGAGGACTTAGGTATCGCAAGTGTTATAAACAGATTTGATTCTGTTTTGTTTTGTTATGCTTTAGGGTTTCTTAAATTATTGCTTAAGCTGATGTGGACTGAAATATGGGTACATTTGTATTATTTTACAAGCATTTTCTGCGAAACGATAAAACTTTCTACTCTAGGGCAATCTTCAACGAACAGTCAAAATCGTCCTACATTCTAGAATGTAGGCTCTGCATGGTTTCTTTTTTTAGCCCATATCTTCCAGAAATAATAGGAATTTTCAATTGTGAAAGAAATGTCAATAGTATTTGAGCGGTATTTTAGATTATCGACATACATAAGAATTGAGGGCCACGCCATGGCTGAGTGGTTAGACCGCTTGGCTCTCACCAAAGCAGCCCGCGTTCGATCCCAGGTGAGTACAAAGCGAGATTTCTGGTGGACAACGTGGCGCTGTGGCGGGTTTTCTCCGGGTCCTCCGGTTTTCCCCGTCAGCATTCGACCAATTTCTCCATCATCATCTTTCATCTCGCCCTTATATACCGTCCACTTCCTCCAACTTGACAAAATAAATAAATAAATAAATTCTACATTCTTATGTTCCGATTACTTGAATCTATATCGGAACCTAAATTAACATTCTAACATTTTGTTTTTATCTTTACATTTAATTTAACTTTGTTTATAATTTTGTAGACAAATTATATCTAATTAACTGCTTAACTTTGCAGTTGCCTAACCTATCAGTCATCATTGCTTCTTGATGACTGAACCTAACCTAAGTGTAGATTGAACATTTATGCGTTTGTTTATGTTTTAATATATTGCTGTCAAGTCTCGAATTTATACTCTTCTATAAGGAGTTCCTTCTATTTATGTTTCCTATCCTGTGATATTTTGTAGCCCGATGCTTTCCTCAAGTTCCTCATCTATGTCATGTAAATCTGCCAATGTTTGCTCAAATATAGGACTCAGATCTCTTCGCTGCTCCTGTCTTTCGATTAGCCTTATGGATCTTCTTACTGGTACCAATGTGGCAGTTCTCTTAGGTTCTCTATGTCTGCGATCCCTAGATAGGGTGTACTCTTTCCATGCCTTTGATGATATATAGTTCGTTAGTTCATCAAGTTTCTTAAAATCTACCTCGTTTCTTACAATTGTCCAAGTGTTTTTGCCTTGAAGCTCCTGTCTTAATTCGCCAACTTGATTGTCATGTATTCCACACTCAAAAGTTTGATGTTCTGGTGTATCATCTATTTCACATATAGTGCATAGCCTTGTTTCTCTTCTTCCTGTTCTATGTAAATAGGTGGCATATGGTCCATGACCGGTTATAAATTGTATAATTCCTTTGGACGGGTTGAAATGCTTCATTTTCAATCTTTCATTTATATCTGGTAGTATTTCATGTACTCTACGGCCCTCTTCTATATTATCCCATTCGTGCTGCCAGTCCTTAAAAAGTTTCCTTCTTATCTGACATCTAGTTTCACACTCCTCTCCTATTATTTCAGCTACTTTCTCTCTGTCCTTCTTCTTACGCCAATAGTCCGCTCCTCTAAATCTTATTAATAGATCCATTGGCCATATTCCGAGTATTACAAGTAGCGCCATGGTGGGGGTAGTCTTTGTAGCTCCTGCATATCTTAATAATATTTGTCGTTGAGTTCTCCTAATTAATGTTACATTCCTTTTATTAATCTCTGCGCCCATGTACTGCTGCCATATGACATTATTCCTACTGCTATACTGGTGTGGTATATTTTAATCACATCATGTGAGATATTAATGGTTCTTTGTACTATTGAAGTTAGCTTACCCATAACACCTAGTGTTTTTTATCTTATATACTCTATGTGTTTCTGAAAGGTTAAATTTTCGTCTATCATTATTCCCAGATATTTATAGTAGTTTTTTCTTGAGATCACTGCATCGTTTATTTTAATTGTTGGGTTTCTTTTTAGCTTACCTTTCCTCCAACTTGACACCAGGCATTGGACTGATTACCTACTGGTTCTCCGTCAGTTCCTCAGGCCCGACCTTAAGCGATAGAGGAACAAGAATCCCCTAACGCCAAAATAGTGGTACAACTAGGGAAGTTGAAGAAGAAGAAGAAGAAGAAGAAGAAGAAGAAGAAGAAGAAGAAGAAGAAGAAGAAGAAGAAGAAGAAGAAGAAGAAGAAGAAGAAGAAGAAGAAGAAGAAGAAGAAGAAGAAGAAGAAGAAGAAGAAGAAGAAGAAGAAGAAGAAGAAGAAGAAGAAGAAGAAGAAGAAGAGGAAGAAGAAGTCATATATAGAAATTGGTACTCATTTATAATGCAAGTATATAGGTTGCTGAATGTTACTTACTAGCAATCTACCTACACTGCTGCAGTTTGTTTTTTCATTGCGAAATTACTTGAGGGTGGATATTACATCTTCTGTTTCCAAAGTTTGAAAGTACATTTTTCTGTGGAAATAATGTGCATATACATCTGGAAATAGGTAAGGTTACACGGCTGTGCTGAAATTTGAGACTAGAATGAATGTGTAGTGTTTAATGCCCTCTTTTACTACATACGGCACCGCAGGCGGTGACACTGATGATACATGAGATGATGGAATGAGATGGCGGGGGAAACCGGAGGTCCCGGAGAAAACTCGCCCCAGCGCCGTGTTGTCCACCACAAATCTCACTTTGCGGTCGCCTGGGACCGAACCCGGGCCGCCTTGGTGAGAGCCAAGCGGTCTAACCACTGAGCCACGGCGCGGCCATTTGAAACTAGATTTCAAATATCCAGTTTAGCAACACATGTTAACAAGGGATTTCACAGAAGATGTAGATTTTAAAATGAATTTGCAATATTTCATGTTAGCCTATACCGCTGAATCTACTGATCACCAAAATCACCATCTAATAGGTTGCTCCATAAGTTCTACCATTTGTTTAGGTGAAAATGTTGCGAGCAAAATAAAATGTTTTGGCAATGAGTCTTGTGTTATTCGATAGTGGATTATATGATCTACAAAATAATGTCTTTAGTTTCTTTATGCTGTAACTAAAAAGTTTATGGGTGTACACAAGTTCCACGTTGGAACGCCAATTTGATGCAAATATAATATAATGGCGAACACAGAAGTCGGCGAGCAATGAGGTTTCTCTCAGGGTATGCGTGGATGTGTGTGAGAAGGAAATTTACAACACTGGAATGCCCGTTTCTAAATTATTTATTCACTGCTTCTTATTTCAAACCTCGAAATGGAAGCTGCCGACCGAGGGTTACCAATCACGGTTCATAGTGACTGAATGCTAATTATATTTCTCGATAAATTTTGATGACCTGACGAATATTCCAGACCGAACAAGTTGACCGCTCTCCTAGACTTCACGTCTGACTCTTCCCCAATATCGGCTACACGCCGGATAAATGTTTATGATGTCTTTCTAGCCGCGCACCCGCCTTCATCGGCGACAAGCCGAAGAGTGCTGACCACCTTTGCGCGCGTGTGTATCTTTATATATAACTTTCACTCTCCAAATTCCTTTTCCAAACCAAACAAAGTCCTTTTGTGGCTGTTTTGGTCGCCATTGTAAACGATCCGAAGAATACCCTATTCATGTATGTCAAGTGACAATTCCTTTAGAAACCTTCTAAGGTCACTGTTCCTTTCATTCATGGCATTGTTATAAACAGTTTCCCCAACTAAACTGGCCTTGGGGCTTGGTCTCACAAAGAATCAACATTCCTTTTACGTCTATCATTATTCTTTGCTCCTGCAAACAATAATTTCGGTATCAATGCTTATACGTACTCATAAAAATATTCGCAATTCAAATTCAAATGCTTATTTTCTAAAATGGGCTGTAAACATTAAAATAAAAATAAATGTAGATAAATACAAAATCAATCGTTCTTCTTAAGTGCAACAAGTGTTGACAAAAAATATTTCAGTTAGCATGTCACTTAAACATTCGATCAACAGAAGTGCTATATGTGTGTATACCCTTACACTGGTTAAATTTAGTACTTCGTAGGGTGTCATTTGCACCTGATTACATCTAGCAGGCATAATTTTGTATTAGACGTTTCTTTTTCGTATAGGCACAACCAATTTTTACCCATTCTTTCCGCAGTCATTTTTAATAGATGTTAGAGAAGATGGGAGATGTTTACCTCTCTTGATAAATACTTTATAGGGTTATGATCTGGACTCCCTGGCTGCGGATATATTACTTTTGGGCAGTTATATAACAACTACCCCCTGACAGTATATGCCTGGTGCTTTGATCCATTATCCTGATGAAACTTGAAGTATTTCTTATTCCTAGTTTCTCCGCACACTCGTGAAGGTTTTATCTAAGAATGTTGTGATACTGGTGTTTATCCATGTTGTTCTCAATGAATACCAAATTTCCCACTTCACCCGCTGCTGTGCACCCCCATAACATAACATTGCCACCTTTAGGTTTCACTGTAGGATTGTAATTTCCTTACAATCAGCTCTGTATGGTTTGCGCCAAACATGAACCCTTGCTTCTGTATCAAATACGTAAAAGGGGCTTCCGTCTACTAAAGTTACATTACTCCTCCATTCTTGGTTTTTTTGCCGAATTCTTTAGCAAACAACAATCTCTTTGCCCTGTAAGTTTTGTTTACGTAATGTTTTTTACTCCACGCTCTTCCACCGTAGTCTTCCTCAATAAAATGCCTTCTAACTGTTTCTGGGTGCACATCTTTACCAGTAGCCGGACACATTTTTGCAACACTTATTTTAGGATTACTTATTACTAGGGAACGGAATTTTAGGTGTTAAAAAGTTAAATCTATTTATTTTTAGGCATTGAAAGTAAAGAAAATATTTGTTAAAAAGTTCAAAATATTTACTAAAACAAACAAAAAATTCTTTCATTTTACATAATAGAAAAAACTTATAATAAAAAGTAACTGTGTTTTTTAACTCAATGTCACATATCAATTGTTGGAAATTGTTTGGAGTTATAGTGACAACACATGACTTCTCTAAATTGTCCATTAGAAATGTCTTCACTTAAACGCACCTGCTTCATAGACGAACGTGAAGCAGCCAAGATATGTTTATTGTCACATAAATACTGCGTTACGTGGGAGCGTTGATCGACTGTTTTAGACTTTCCACGAGGCTGACAATATAGAATTTTTCCATCTGTTTTGAATGTATCTCAAAATTCTTTAACGTACTGCTGCAACCGAAAACAAACACTACCTTTCACCTTCGACATTTCGATATATACAGGAATAGCTCAACGCGTATGTTAAGCATTACACGGCACTTCTGAACTGAACCGAAGGAACAGGAATAACTCGAATAGGTACAGAGGAAATAAGAGCTGTTTGTTACGGTAATACAAACTTTCTGTTGACCTGTTTATTAGGGGTAGGCCACCTCACTGGAGGTCATTCGTCAAGAACTAAAGCAACCTATACCAGTCCTGTTGAGTTCAAGTACATTGTGCAAAACTTCGACATCGAAATCTCCTGCGAGTTTCGTGTACTACATGGCAAAGCGAGAAAGCGTATCGAAAAAAATTTGAAACACAGAGATGTTTACCTGAGCTTATCGCACATACACAGCGAGTCCAGTGTATGTATACCCTGTTCAGATGTAATCATGTCTTCTGGACAGCGATGTGTCGGCAGGCGCGAGAAAACATATCATATAGACACACGCAGCTTCCAATCGCTATATTTGTGTTCCTAACTTACTGTACATCAATTTACTAATATTTCACTCTTCAAATCCACCAGATAAGACCTGATAAGAGACGATCACAACGCTGGTTACCTCAACGCTCTGTCGAGTAATATACGAGTATGTTTATATTGTAGCGTGCTGTTGACAACACGAATTCTAATCTAAGGTTACAGAATAAGCAGAAGGCTTCTCTCATAAACAAAGTCATGTTGTTTGCTTCACACAAAATGCATAAAATATGTACTAATAAATAAATTGTACAAATATTTAATTACTTAAAAATGTATGCACCTAATGCCTACTTATTACCTTTCTCATAAGCAGTCTCTCTTCTTTCTGACTCAGCTTGTATGGATGTCCTGTTTCTGGCACAATTTAGTTCTATAATCGTCTGTGTATCTCATCGGATGATGTTTCTTAGTAGCAATTTCTCTCTACTTAAGACATTTAACATAATGAAAGATCACAATTTGTCGCCGATCAAATGTTGTGTTGTTTCCTTCGCGTCCTATTTGAGTTTACAATACACCACGACAGCACAGAAAAAAATATGGTAATGAAGGTGCGAGGTTACCCTTTTTATAAATGTCTAAAATGATGAATATAAGCCTAAATAAGAGTGACCGAATATTGAAATGGCGCATGTGTATCTTGCTTTGGAGTCAAACGGTATCTAATATCTGTTATCTTTAATGTACAAGTCCCAGGAGGCCGGATTTATTTGATATTCTTTTGTGTTTTACAGTCAACATAAACTTTGTTTAATACCACTTCATAATTTCAAATAACTCTCCATTATGCAAGAAAGCTTTATATGGCTGAATATTTTTGTGATTACCTGTATATACTGTTTGTTGCTTTTAGGTCAATAAAATGGAGTGTCAAGTCGACAACAAAGAGAATTTTCGACGTCTTCTGCTGGAGCAACTTATGTTGCTTTGGTTTCTTGATTGAATGAAAATAGCAAGTGTCAAAAATGCTTTTTGTTATCGACTTGACACTCCACTTTATTGACCTGAAAAGAACACAGAACACCACGCAAAACTTTACTTAGTCCGCGCCATGGCTGAGTGGTTAGAACACTTGACTCTCACCAAAGCGGTCCGGGTTCGATCCCAGGCGACCCCAAAGTGAGAATTGTGGTGGACAAGATGGAGCTGGGACGGGTTTTTCTCCGGGTCCTCCGGTTTCCCCCATCAGCATTTCATCAATTGCTCCATCATCATCTTTCTTATCATTCATCTCGCCCTCATATATATCATCCACTTCCTTCACCTTCACACCAGGCATTGGGCTGATCATCCATCCTGGCTCTCTATCAGATCTAAAGTTTCGGTACCTCAGGTCCGACCTTAAAAGGGATAGAGGAACTAGAATCCCCTAATACCACAATAGTGGTACAACTAGGGAGGGAGAGGAAGAAGAGGAAGAGAAGAAGACTTATGATAGAAATCCATCATTACGTGTTTGGTACAAATCTGGTTTCGGCTTCAGGACTGCCAAGTTTCTCATCAGCAAGTATAAGTGAGATAACTATGAACTATTACGAAAGCCTAGGTAAGAACGGCGAGGGTAACAAACCACTATCGTGCCCGGTAGAAACTTTTGGCATTTGCAAATAGCAAGAATTCCATCCGGCTTTGATCTGCTATCAGTGATCCTTGGTCGTTAGTGCCCTCTTCTTTCTAGTGATAATGGTTCGTGCATTGATAACTTGAACTCAGTTGCTTAAAAATTCCTATGACTGTTCTTTAGGTTTCCTGAAACTCAATCTTAGTTCTGTCTGTGAGTTTTTCTTTATTTATTTATGAAATATGAGAGTTGCAACCCGAGGTGCTTACCTATCATTTCCAAAAGGCCCTTTAGAGCCACAGAAGTTGAAAGCAAGCGAATAAGACAAGTAAACCTGACATTTTGTTAGTTTACGTTTCGACCCAAGTACAAAACTTGCTACCACCTATTCTTTTTAATTTGTATTTCTTTAAGGTAATAAGTTATCTTTCTCAAGTTAGCAACTGAACTTATATAAGTTATCTCCTCCAGCTCAGGTCTCAATAACAGCTTTCGTGATGGAAGTTCATTGTGTAGACAAGTTCTGGAAATACGTATATGACCAACATCATCATGTGTCGCAGTTATCATCTTGGTAATTTTTTGTGTTTTAGTGCAGAATCCACATTTTTCTAAGTTGTGGATGACCTTGACTACGTATTTCAAGGTTAACGTCCGGTGGGAGCGAGAAGTGACCACGTGACCGGTAATGACGGCGTAGTAAACAGGAGCTGGAAGATGTTCGCCAGTTGGTGAGAAGCTCAGGTGAAGGAGAAGTGAAGTTTGTAATTCTGCCGTCATGTGGAGGACAGGTGAGTGAACAGTCAGCATTCTTTCTTGGCTTTGCAGCGGTTCCGTCGTGGAAAGGTCACTGCATGCGTTTGTGTCAACTCATGTATACCATCTATGAATTCTAGTGGGTATGGAAGTTTCCGTACGTGGAGAATAACCAAACGGCCTCCTAGGTCAACGCTAGTCTGCTAGACAGCGATGTGCCAAGCAACGCAAGTCACGAACATATCTTTATACAAGCTTTAATAACAATACTCAAGAACTATTCATAACCTTGTATGTTTTCATGACATTTATATCTGCTGCCAACTCTGTCGAAAATGTTCATAAATTAAATGCAATTGTTCCATCTCCCGAGAGATATCTGACATCTTGAAATTAAGGCGTGTATGATCTAAATTATATTTCGTTTTTGTAATGGGTGTGTCGTGGTTGGCAGTCTCGCGAGCCCACATATATGTGTTTATACAATATTTGATTGTTACACAATTTTCTCGTCCTTTATAACTTCATATAATCCTTTGCATATTATGGTATTCATATAAAAACATACAACTCGATTCTTCTATTCACATTGCATTACTCATATTTTGTTTTGCCACAAACAGTTTCAAATTAAGTAATATGTAATTTCGGAAACACAAACAACGTGTTAAGCGGTAGCGGTCTGGTTTTTAATCCCTGAGGTGTCGGATTTCGATCATCGGCTAGGGGATTTTTCTTTAAATGGAATCATGCCCTCTCCTTCGGCAGAAATTGAAAGTGGGAATGTAAGTGTGTTTCCTAATTCAAATAATGAATACCTAAATGATAAAAAGCTAAAATCGATAAGTGCCAATGAAATCCTCACGCAAGTTACGGGCTATTTAAAAAGGCAATTGCAGTCCGATATTGCCCGGTTAGTTTTTCGAACTCGAACGTCGCTTTAATTTTATTTATCTTCCCCTGATATTTTTTAAATTATTGTGCAGCGATCTAAAATATTTTTAGGTTAATCCTCTCCTTAATTCCTCACAGTTGTGATGTTATGTACAGCCGAATATTCTTAATAATGAATGAAAATTCCTGTAAATTCTGCAAAGGCCATATAAGTAACTCTCTTTGGCTAATCAACAATCATCGATGCTAATTCCTTAGATAATTATAGCAGATAAAAGTTTTAACCTTCTCTTTGATTCCGTAGTTATTTCTAACCTAAAAGCGCTGCAACTATTTTCTGCACACTGCGAAGTTAAGCCGTCTTCACTTTATTACTCTAATTTGCTGGTAAGGATTCTTCAAAATTGTTAAACCTTTTGTAATTTATGAAATGAAATTAGGCTTCTTATGGGCCCTTACCCATCAGAACAAATTTGACTTTTCAGTGACGTTAGATCTATTAAAGTAGGTTGAGTGGTTTTCGGAATAAACCTACATACGTCGTTGTGAAAGTTCGAGACCTCCCAATGGGCCCTAATGGAATGAGGGCTGTTAACCGTAGTATTTTAAATGGAACTATGCTATAAATTTCAGGGTTATGGTAGCCCCTAACAAATTATTCATGTTGAGAATTTATAGATTATTGACATTTTAAAATACTTAATACACTTTATTTTCTAAAATTGATTTAGGATAACTAGTATTTAAGTGTTGTTTATATTTCTTGCTATTATGCACATAATTGGGAAAGCGAATTTTTTAACATGCACAGGATATGACAAACATAAGTTTAAATGTCAGTGCACGATAGGAATTGTCTGAATATCAGTTTCTACTTTTATGAAATAATTGTGCTTTTTATTTATCATTTTACTCATTGATTGTTATAATAATGATTTTGTTAGATGGCCCAAAATTTAGAATTTACCTTAAATTTCACAACAAATATTCAAATTTTCACTACCAAATAATGGCCCATTCTGTCATGGAAATCGTCTAATACCTTCCACACAGTATTTGTAACAATAAGTCACATTACACAGAAAATGAAGTTAGTTACAGTGGAGTAATAAATATTACACAAATAAAATTATTTGTTAATTAATGTCCACTTATCTTAAGAAGTTGATGTTAATACTTCTTTCTTCTTTGTAAAATCGATTTCATGAACATTTGCCCACACTGTCAATCAACACACTTTGTCATCAAGGATACCATGTTTTTTCGTATTACCAAAATCTGAAGACGAAGCAAACCTAAAAGAATCAATTGCCGGTATGTCAAAATTCATTACGCGATTTTTATTTTTTTAAATAAATATTTTTCCCACAATATTAAATCTATGGGAACATTTAATTGTTTTAATAATTTAACTTCGGGATTTATTTCATGGTTAAATGACCAAAAATGATCTGCTACGGCCGATTTATCAATTTGTTTATATTTAATGTTACGAAAATGTTCTTTCTGTTTCCAAACTAAGTTTCATCTTTCCAAAATAAACCTGATCACAATCTAAACAATTAAACTGATAAATGCCAGATTTTTTATTATTAGGAATTTTATCTTTTTTAGAAAATTGTAATAAATTTTAATACTATATTTATTTTGAGGAACTAAAGTTATGCAAACTTCTTTAAAAAATTTTAAAAATGTTTATTAACCCAAACGATAAGTAAATTTTTTTAAATTTATAATCGTCTTTTATTATGGTATTTATTTTATTTTATTATGGTATCCTTGACAACGAAGTGTGTTGACTGACGATGTGGGCAAATGTTCATGAAATAGATTTTACAAAGAAGAAAGAAGTATTAACATCAACTTCTTAAGATAAGTGGACATTAATAAAAAATATTTTTATTTGTGTAATAAGTCACATCTTTTCTCTGATCTTTTGTGTTATATCTAATAAGTTGTTTAATTTAATGCGATACACTTTGAATTTTAAGTAGCTCCAGAAATAAATCTAATGTATTGAGATCCAAAGATCTAGGTGGCCGCTCAACAGGTCTTCTCTCAATCCTTCTACCAGGAAGTCAATCATATATCACTTAAAATGTACCGGTAGACCATCTTGTTAGTAATCTGTGTCTTCATTCTTAATGAAAACAAATCTTGGCAAGCTGGATAGATGCTGTTTTGCAACAGATGGAGAGAAATGTCAGAATTTAAGCTTCCCTATATAAAAATGATCCAATTATCTTATTACCAACTAAACCTGTTCATAATTAGTTCTTTGTGGTTGTTGAATGTGCTGTTGAATTATCCCATGTGGGTTTTCCGGAGACCGATAACGGCAATTAAGCGAATACGCTGTACTATTAAGGTAGACAAACCTCATCTCAAAATATATGCGAGGCATTTTAATTTTGGTTTGACAGCTCATTGCAGTTTCACAAACTTCACTTCTTCGATCAAAATCATCTGCACTTAAGTCTTTCAATACTTGTATCTTATATGAATGCCAGTGCACAGATTTCATTAAATTACAACTAATTGTAATTCCTTGCCTTTTGCTTAGTTGATGAGCGTGGATTTACTTGGACAGTTAATAACAGATTAACTGCATCTTCTTCACCCGCAGCAGATTTTGGCTCTTCGGATGTAGCCTTATCCTTCAGACTTCCCATGTTACTGTATATACTTCTTTTGACATTGTCGACCGACTTATGTTTTTCGTTGGATTCAACCCATTAAATAAATCACACGAGTTTCTTGATTTAACTTCCTATTGCCATAATCTACCATCATTAATATTTGTACTTTTAGTGAGATTCGCCATCTATTTGAAAATAAATAAACCCATCATTGTCCACCATTGTTCCATTTAAAATTCTGAAGTTTAACGCCTTATCTCACTTGGGACCCACTGGGGTGCCGCTTCTTATAGTGTCTTGAAAGCACGTACAGAGGCCGAAATAAGTATTCGAACGTAAACATCTTTATTACTTATATTATTCTAAAGCTACTCAGAATAAGCACACGTAAATGCAACTGGTACAAAATAAACTTGAGTATTCCATTAAACATATAAACAGCAACTGAAACTAATTTGCACTACAAGGAGAAATAAAACTGTTACTTTATATCTGGACATAAGTATTCGAACAAGAACAGCTAGTATTTAGTTATCATCCCCTTTCTTTGAACTACTGCTGATAATCATTTGGGCATTGTCTGTATGTGCTGTTTAGTAACTCAATAGTCCATATTTCTCTACTCTGAGGAAGTTCTTTCAGATGGTCCTTCCTTCTGACGTGATGCTTCCACACACGCTCCTCGAGTTTCTTCCAGATTTCTCTACAGAGATGTTCTCTGGAGATTGGGGCGGTGTCTTCAAAGTGTGAGGAGTGTTGTACACGATCCAAAGCCTTACAGTTTCAGCAGTATGCTTCGGATCATTGTTCTGCAGGAAGTAATAATCATGCCCTAATCCCAGCTTCTCTGCACTCTTTTTAAAATTGTTTTCAAGGATCCTTGTATTCAAATTTGTCCATGATTCCATCTATGGACACCAGATCACAAAGTCAGATGAAGCTATCAGCCCCATACTATCAGACTACTGCCACCATGTTTCACTGTAGCTACCATGTTCTTAGGTTCCCATTCTGTATTTGGCAGTCTCCACACTTTAAGACGTCCATCACTCTTGTATAAACAGAATTTACTCTCTTCCGATCAGAGAACGTTATCCCAGAATTCTGTTGGTTTTACCACATACTGTGTAGCAAATTCTATATGTTTCTTCTTATTCACCTTATTAACACATGGTTCCTCCCTATGGACGCGGGCATTGTACCCGGTACTATTTAAAACCCGTTCACCTGTTCTGGTGTGAACTACACTGCCAGAATATTGCACAAGGCATCCTCTAATCTCAGATGCAGTGACACTCGGATTCTGCTTCACCATTTTTATTATTTATCTCCTGTCTCTGGTGGTGAGTTTAGAAGGAGCGCAATATCTAGGTTTATTTACAACAGTATTTGTCTGTTTGAAGCGTTGAGTTATGCAGAACACTGTAGTTTTGCTTCTGTTAATGGTTTTGGCAATTTCAGAGAGAGATTTGTTTTGTTTGTACATATTTATCACGATGTTCCTCTCTGCCACCATTGTCTCCTTACCTTTACGTCCCATATTACCAGTGAGTTGACAATCGGCTGAATAACTTTGAGCACACTGTCTCGAAGCATTGCATAAACACAACTGCTACGTGGTAGAGACGTGTAGAGTACGTCCAACCACATTTCTCTCTGTTCGATTGGGTACGTTCGAATACTTGTGTCCTCCAATAAGAGGGACAATAGAATAAATACAGTACAGATTGTGTAATAAATACATACAAAGTAATATTTTACATATTGTTTCCGAGACACAAAAAGTTAATTTACATGTTTAACAATTCAACGCTGCCAAATAGATATTACAGTATTTATAGTACGTGCAATGTTACATATTATACTATTCGAATACTTCTGTCGGCCTCTATACCTCCCATGAAGATAACAAAGTTAGCGCTCAACTTTAATGATCCTTTTAAACGTTATGGCCAATATTCCTTACTTTTATTTGTTCACATGAAGGTGGATCATGCGCAAAAAAATTATAATCGCGTAAAATTCTTTACAGTGTAATCATTCAACAAGGAAAATAAAAATAAATATATTGATGTGTTACACTCACACTCTACTCATTCTTGTACAAAATATTATTATAAAAACGTATTCGTATATCTACTTGAAGTAAATCGAGATAAGCATTTACAGAAATTGTCTTCCTATTGCCTGTATGCTTGTAGATACGACTGAATTAGGCATTAGAGTAAGTTTTACTAGTAATAGTCACAAACAACTCATGAAACAGAAAGCAAACAAAATCAAAAAATAAGTAGAGTCAACCTGAAAAATCAATGCCATGGCCGGGATTTAAACCACGGATCTCCTAGTTTCCGTCCAGTCGCTCTTACCCATTAAGCTACCATGGCCAACGTGCCGCCCTGACATTTAATTCTCCAATTGACGAATATGTATATTTTCCCGGTAAAACACTAGGGGCTCTCGTATCCGAGATACGAGAAAACCTTAGCCTATACCCAGCTAGTGTAAAAAGTATAAATTTCTATCAATTAACTTAAATAATAAGAGTTTAATGATGAAGACTAGGATTTTAGTACTTACGATTGTAAGTCGCCACAAACGGTGTATCTTGGATGCGAGAGACCCTAGTGGTTTACCGGGGAAATATGAGTCAGTGGAATATTTAATGTCACGTTGGGCATGGTAGCTCAATGGGTAAGAGCGACTGGACAGAAACCAGGAGATCCGTGGTTCAAATCCCGGCCATGCCATTAAATTTTTCAGGTTGACTCTATCTATCGAAAACCTTAGCTAGTGTGAAGAAATTATTAATTTCCATCAATTAACTTAAACAACAAAAAGTTCAATTTTTCTGGGCCGATGGGAATCGAACTTAGGACCCTCCGAATTAGAGCTCATGCGTTACTGCGGATCTATTTTGCTCGGTTCATTGCTGTAAACATGAAAGTCAATTTTAATAGCCTAATTTTAGTAGCCGTAAGAAAGTATTCGCTTAGTTCGAGCGTGCAAAGTTTTAATTGAAGAAATTGTCTACGTACCGAACGCACATGAGGTTCCTTACCTTATTTTATAAGAGCATCGATGTTAAAGTACAATTATTATATTAACCGCTTGTCTCTCACCTAGGCGGCCCGAATTCGATCCCAAGGGACCGCAAAGTGTGATTTGTGGTGAACATCATGGCGCTGGGGTGGGTTTCCTCCGGGTCCTCCGGTTTCCCCCACCATCATTCCACCAATCGCTCCATCAATCATTCATCTCAGGCGTTGGGCCGACCCCTCAACCCTAATTTCTTCTCAGGTCAGATGTTTCGGTTCCCTAGCTCTGAGGGAACCCAAGCGTCTCCTAACGTCAGCATTGACGAGAAAGGGAGAAAAAAGCATTATAGATTTACCGTATAAGTGACTTCCCATCGGAGAAAAGTAAAGTGTTTTAAAATGTAAATCAACAACAAGAGAAATGGAAATACCTCAGAAATTGTTAACTATACAAAAGCATATTTGACTTAAAGTATGCGATTTAACAATATATAATTTTATTATGTGTAAGATTTTGTCTACTTATTTCCTACAGTTTACCAGCTGTGATAAAGTTATTTAGGAAGAAGAGGACTTCAGAGGCCTATTCCCAGAAAATTCAAGATAGATATTCACCATAAAAATATCTTAAAATTTATGCTAATTTATTCAAAACAATCTTAGCCATTTTTAAGAAAATCAAAGTTTGTAAAAATGTGCCACGGAAAGCGTAGCTGGGCTTATAGGAAGATTTTCTTGAAAATCTTTAGATGCATTCTTGTAAGATGGAGAATTTTGGTACTTGATCTACTTCTCCTTTTTGAGTTGTGCTGTTCACAGACAGACGCCCACATCTAACACAGAACTTCATTTAATATATACGAGAGCTCTTCAATAAAGAATGATCATAATTTTTTTACGGTCATAATTTTTCGCACTAAACTTCAATCTTACTATATTCTGTTAGCTTAATGTGAAACAAACACGCCGTAGTAGTTTCATTGTTGGTACTCCTGGTTCCCGTCTGTGAGAACCAGGCAAGTTCAGACATGTTCAGTATCGCCTACCGCTGCAATGGAGGTAACATTCAGTTGAAATTGTTGTTAAGGGAAGATCCAGAGTTTCTTTCAAACGTAATCACTGTTGATGGAACTTGGCTACATCATTTTGATCCTGAGAGCAAACAACAAAGCTCAGTGTGGAAATCTCCTCCATTACCAACCCCCCAAAAGCAAAAGTGGTTGCTTCTGCTGGGGAAGTTATGGTCATTTCATTCTTTGATATTCATGGAATGGTTTATCAGCATGTTGTACCTGCACACACATCAGTAACTGGAAAATACTACAGGGATGTTCTGAAAACATTGCAAGTCTATACGAGGCGCAAAAGACCACATTTCCATGAAGCAGGCTGGAAGCTGCACCACGAAAATGCGCGGCCGCATATTGCCAATGTTGTTGCTGAATATCTTGCAAAAACCAACATGAAGTACATCTCTCACCCTTCCTATCGTCCGGAATTTGCCCCATGTGACTCTTTTCTATTCCCTAACTTGAAGAAACGCCTTCCTGGCAGGCATTATCCATCATCAGAAGCAGTGGTGAAGGCTGCGGAGGCGATTGTAAAGGATCTATCAAAAATGGTTTCCAGCATGTCTTTGAAGACTGGCAGGAACGCTGGGACAAGTCCATTGCATTCAGGGGAGACTATTTTGAGAAGGACCATTAAAATCATGAGGATGAATAGCGGTACGTTGTCAAAAAAAAAGTGATAATTCTTTATTGAACAGCCCTCGTATTTTATTTGGGGAGTCTCAAAAATAAGGCCACGTCGTGGCCGAGCGGCCAGACCGCTTGAGTCTCACCAAGGCGGAGTGACCTGGCTCACCAGGCGACCGCATATGAGATATGTGGTGTTTATTACTTTTTTTTCGTCCTCCAACGGTGAGTCATATCGGACGATGAATGGAATGGGTGAAATGATGCTCAAATGAGCCCAGGATCCATAGAGCTTAGAGTTACCCGACATTCGTCTTTCAGGATAAGGGAAAACCCAAGGAAACCTCATTCAGGTAACTCACCCTGACCGAGATTCGAACTCGGGACCTCTTGAACGTGAGGCAAACATACTACCACCACGCTACCGAGCGGGTAGATATGTGGTGGACAATTCCACACAAGGGCAGGTTTTCTCCAGGATCTCCGGTTTCCCCCGCCATCATTGCACCAATTGCTTCATTATGATCTTTCGTTTCATTCATTTCGCCCTCATTGTCATCTACTTCTCTCAGTCTCATACCAGTCATTGGGCTGATCACCCATCCTGGGTTCTCTATCTAATCCTAAGTTTCTGTTCCTCAACCCGACGCCTAAGGACACAAGGGAGAGAGGAAAGACTCCACAATAGTGGTAAAACTAGGGAAGTTGAAGAAGAAGACTCTGAAAAATATATTTCCGATGTAATTTCGGTACAGAGTTTTCGGTTTGAATACAATACTTCCTCTCTGTACCGAGTAAATGTGTAACAATAAAAGTTCAGAAGCGATTAGTACTGCAGCTTATGATGAACTGTGTATTTCAAGGAACCCTCTTATTTTGTGCAGCACATTTTTGTCTGTCGTTTATGATTTGCTAGTGAGACTACACAATAACTATTGAGAAGGAAGAGCACTTTATGTCTTTCGCAGAAATTTCAAAGAATAATTTTATTCGTCTTCAAAGTGTAGGACTTTAATTTATTTTGAAATACAAAAATGAAAAACGTTTTTTATTTGAAGAAGAATTTATGGTGGAGGAAGTTCTAGAAAACCTAGGTGTCGAATTCTGAGGTTAAGCTGGCTTTAAATAAATTGCTAACCCACAGCGCAACAGACATATTAGGGTAGGTCAAAAGGTAATGCCTCCTATATTTTTTCTCTCCTTTAATTGCCAAGAAAATTGAATCCAATTTACATAACTTGAAAACTAAAACATTTACGATTAATTTGTCACTATTCAATATAATCTCCATCTTTTTCAACAGTTTTGGTCTGCCTTTTAACTAGGGCATGTATTCCAGTGTGGTAAAACACACGGTCTTGCTTCCTAAGCTATTGACGCATGGACGTTTTCACGGCCTCCTCGTCCTCAAAATGAATCCCACCATGAGCTTCCTTTGGTGGCCCGAACAGATGGAAGTCTGATGGTGCCAGCTCAGGGCTGTATGGGGGGGTGAGGTAAGACTTGCCATCCCCATTTCTCAATTTCTGCAGAGGTGTAACGGCTGGTGTGTGGTCTTGCATTGTCATGCAAAAGAAGAATATCCGCCATAGTTTTTGTTGGGCGAACTCGGCGAAGACGTGCTTTCAACTTATTGAGAGTTCTGACGTATTGGATAGAATTTATTGTGCAATCCTGCTCCAAAAAAAAATCAATCATAAGCATACCCTCTGCATCCCAAAACACTGTCGCCATAACTTTCCCTGCCGACCGCTGAGTTTTGAATTTTTTTTCTTCGGTGACGTTGTGTGATGCTTCTTTGATTCAGGTTCAAAAAATGAACCCACGTTTCGTCTCCAGTAACAATTTTTTCCAGAAACTCCTCTCCCTCCAAACTGAGGCGCTGCAAGTGTTCGGAGGCTATAGTTTTCCTTGTTTCTTTGTTTTGGGCGGTTAACATTCTTGGTATCCAACGTGAACAAACTTTTGAGTAACCCAGTTGTTGAATAATCGTCATTACACTGCCTTTACTGAGGGAGATAATGCGACACAATTCACCTGTTGTTACCTGGCGATCATCATGAATGATGTCATCGACTCGCTGAATGTTGCATGGAGTCACTGTAGTCACCGGCCTGCCGCTTCGCTTTTCATCTGCCAATGGTGTTTACCCTTCAGCTTCGTTACAGCGACGAACCCATCGTCTAACAGTGCTGACATCCACCGTTGCATCACCATACACATTTTTTAGCCTTTCGTGAATGCGAATTGGCGTTTCACCTTCCGCAGTCAAAAATTCAATCACAGAAAGCTGTCTAATACGAATGTCAATGTCAGCCATTTTGCAAGAGGATGCAGTGCTGCCACCTGTTGGCTTAGGAAGTTACTACTGCAGAGGATTGGAGAAGAAGCTTTGAGGAATTGCGCCAAATTCAAAGTTTTCACATAACTTACTTATTTAAGGACAAAAAATAGGAGGCATTATTTTTTGACCCACCCTGGTACAACCCGACCGCTGCGCCCCCTACCTCGATGTGTAACGTTTCACAGGTAACTTTTTAAACCTGTAATGCCAAATTATTTAACTTATTTACCTCCTTCCGCATTCTTTATCACATTATTGTACAATAATTTAGCAGATTCTTACAGTGAAACTTCCACGTTACTGCTTATAACAGTTGAAATTACTATAGCCACAAGATATTCCTAATAATGGATTAAATTTTATATGATATTCAAAAAATGTGCATAAATTCTGAAATGGATATTTTATTTCTGATTTCGAAACGTGCAAGTTCTACAAATAAAGTTTATCTTGGATGAAAGATCGGAATGGAGTAATTTATTCAATAGTTGCAATAGACAGTTAAAAACTGTTGTATTTGCTTTGATAAAGCAGTTATTCAATAACATAAAGTTTACAGGTATTCATAACATCCAGAATTCCTAATATTAATATGAAATGAAATATGGCGAAACTGTAAATATAGAAATTCTCGTTTTGGAAATGGCTGCATCCATCGGGGAAAGCAATTTTATAATATGACGAATATCTGATATTACGTTAGGCACAATTTGCTTTCTTTATGCATTGTGAAACTGATTACATCATACAGAGAAAAACTTCCTTAAACACATGTATTTTTTAAAACATTAGAGTAATTATCGCACACAGCTGTTATAAACAGATCCTATTGTCTTTTGTCTTGTTTTCTGAGTTGCTAAAGCATGACCATTTATATAAATTGTTTGGAATAATATACCTCGACTGTCTTTGTGGTCTGATGGTTATATGCCAGCCTCCAAATCCAGAGGTACCGGGTTCAAAACTTACTTGAAAAAGGGAATTTTTATTCAGCCAGGATTATTCCCCATGATCCTTAGAGTCTAGAAGTTTAGGGGTGAGAATCAATGCATGTGCGAATTTCATAGAAATATGACGAATTATCTTGATGACCAATAGTACAAAATAAATTAACGGCGGTTGCTTTTTTAAATTATCTTTTGTGGAACAGCCACTATAACATTAATGCATGCCATTCACAGCTAAAAATGAAAGCGCAAGTATTTTCTTTCATAATTCCACATGTTCGAAATTTAGTTTCTAGGTCTTGTAAATGCGTAAATGCAATTCTGGAATTAAAATTAGGCGTCAAAGTCCCGCACTCACACTGACATGCTACTCAGCCACAATATGATGGTGGCGCCACTGTTTTGTTGACAGTGCCTAACGTCATCAGTGGAGGATAAAAACGGCAAGGAATGTACAAATGCACAATGAAAATAGTACTACATCTGCATACCTTAATAGCATTGTTTACTTTACCGATTGCTCTTTCGATGTCCCACCTACAAGATGTACACACACTAAACAAAGACAATAATACGAGGGGTTGTCGTAAACTTTTAATTATCACCCTTTAAAAAATGTGATAGAGAGTTTGTGTTGATATGTGCTTATTAGTTTCTCTCTACGTAGTCACAATCTAGATTTACACATTTTCCCCAGCGTTTCTTGGCCTTCCGAATACCTTGATTGTAGAAGTCTGTAGAATGCGCTTTAAAGCACTCTTCCACTTCATTAATGACGTCATTTGTGTTGCCAAATCGACGACCACGCAACGGATTCTTCATTTCCAGGAACAAGAAAAGCTTACTTGATGCAAGATCGGGCGAATAAGGCGGATGCTATAAGGTTTCAAAGCCACAATCCCTTGTTTAGTCAACTGCAACCTGAGATGAAGAGCTGGTGCGTTGTCAGCCAGAAGACGAACACCTTTGGAGAGTATACCGCTGTGTTTCTTAATCAGAGCTGTTCGTAATTTGTCCGGAAGATTGCAGTAGTATCTGCCAGTGATGATTTGACCCTTGGCAAGATAATCTGTAAGGATGACTCCACGACAGTCTCAGAAAACTGAAATCACGACCTTTCCAGCTGACCTTTGCACTTTGCTTTTTGGGAGGGGGGACTCGGCATGTTTCCATTCCATATTCATGGTTTTTGTCTCTGGATCATACTGATAGATCCAGGATTCATCCATGATTACCAGACGATCAAAACAGTTATCTTTATCCTGTTCCAACGCATCAACATCTGTCATGAAAGATCACGCCGTGTCTGCTTTTGGAAAGGGATTAGCAAACGTGGAACCCCAACTTAGACATGTGCAGTTCATCATGAATAATTTTCCACACACTACCATAACTCATTCATGATCATTTGGATGGATGCTCGTCTGTCTTCCAGTATTAAACACTCCGCTTTCTTCACTGTGACAGCACCGTTTATCATAGACGGTCTACCAGCTCTTGGCTCATCTGTCAGGGACATGTGACCAGTTTCAAAATTCCTTTTCCACCTCACAATAGTGCCATACGATGGGTAATCATTTCCATAAATAGCCTCCATCTCATCATGGATTTCCCGGGCAGTTTTTCCCTTCAAAATGCAGGAACTTGATCACACTACGAGCCTTAATTTTCTGTATCTTACACCTCGGTCAATTCTGGCACTCACTCTGTAAATTAAAAAAAAAAAAAAAAAAAAAAAAAAAAACTCAAATCATTGAAACTACCAACATTATGTCCCGAGGGATCAATGATGACGCTGAAAGATTTTCATTACTTTAGCTTAACAACTACCGGGTAATAATTAAAACTTTATGACACCCCCTCGTAATATTAAACGGTTGTTCCATTAATATAAGGACCCGGTTGATTATTTAAGTGTTAATGATCACATAATGGAAAGTGTGTGTGCTTGAGGTCTTTGTTATTCATATAAGCGGAAATATCATTATTAGTTTGTTTACATTATTGTATTTTTGGTGGTGATAATAAGTCCATGAAAATGCAAACCATTTATAAAAATCGTCATCATCCTACCGAGTGTATATGGTTCATGTGGTGTGAACAACATTGGGTGTGTTCTAAACATCTGCAATGAGTAGAAATTATTTCAGTTATTGTTTTAACATCCCTTCTTATCTAACATCATGAATTTAAGTCTCGAGTTTTATGTTGACTATTTGCTAGCGCATTTTTATATCACATAGGTACATTATTGTGGGGAAATTGCACTAACAGTTCGCTGAGATCCAAACCTTTTTACGATTACAGTTGCGACCTCCATTGTATTTCAATTTACGTTTTAGTTTCAGTAACATAAAATTTTTTGTTAAAATTAATAAATATGCTAATGTGAATTTTGAACCTCACCCTTGAGCTCTACAACATTTTTAAGTATATTTCTGAGAAAAATAGTTGTAATAACCACAATAGAGCATGGAAATTGTCCAGCTGGTAGAGTTCGTGAACCATTATAGGTATGGCGACCAGCAGCAATTTTTGTTGGTACGGAAATATTAAACCGCCTCGCCCACTCATACCTGGCTGTGCCATTCCACTTAATACTTATCCACTTTTCCTTTGCTCCTGATTTTGAAACGGAACTGGTTATTAGGTCAATGTTTGAGTGCCACACATTACACATCAAATCAACAATAAACAGACTTATCCAGGGTCTAGTGAACAGTTGTGGCGAATCATACCTTCCAGTCTTTAAAGTTAAATGTTTTCATACACCTCCCCTTTTGCCGCTTACTTAGCCCTTAGCTTTGTTCGCATAGTAATGCGTGTATTTCTGACTTGAATGAAAACCCAACAGAATTGGATTACCCCAGACTGTTGTGGAACACTGATACTGAGGAGTTTCTGCCAGCATTAAATAAAGAAAAACAATATAATTCAAAAAGCATGAGCACTTTGATTGCACATAAAATACCACTATTTTTTTCCACCCTTAGATTTTAGCTAGGTATGGAAGTATAAAGCCTAATTAACCTATTAATATTTAAATTTCTCGTGTTCCTGCTCTGCCAATTTAATTCATTTATGAAACCTTACGTATTTACGGATTGAGCTGATGGTAAATCAAACTTTTGTTTAAACATAAACGAATTTAACGCTCAATAACAGAAGTCCGATTCTGGGCTTTCGCTCACTCTGACCCATCATTTCGTTCATTGCCAGAGTTGTAGGAAGACGCGACGGTATTCGGTTGAACGGTGAGTTGTGCTTTGTAGAGGTTTCTTCCTGGCGACGGTCAAGACTGTTCAGTTAACACCCGTCACAATTACCTTCCCATATATTTTGAAACAATACTAATTGTTCACCTGCCGTGATAGAGCTAAGCTAATCTGTTTGGACTACATTCCACCCGGAGCCTCTTGTTGAGCCCCGTCGTAAGACTAAAACCATGTGTGCAAGAGAGCATGTTTCTTCCAAATTTTGCTCCTAAAAGTACTGTTATCTCTTTTTTTCCTCAAAAATGGCTCTAGGATCGCTAAGGAATAACCTACTTCAAATTTGTAATCTTAGCCAAGCAGAACTGAAAGTAAAAGTATAGCAAACTGTGATTTTCATTTTCACAGTTTAGGAAACTACGTTTCAAGAGGTAGGAGAGATTTCCTGCTTTTTAAAAGCTTAACATGCATGAAGAAATTGATACACCAAAAATATTTTAAATCGATAAGACTGACAGCAGTTTTTGTTTAAAGGAAACAGGGTCAAATTTGGTTATTTTACACACCCAGTTTTCCTTAAACAGCTCTCACGAAGGAAAAACGTTCCTTTTTGTTTATCTGGTTGAGAATACGAAACAATTTCGAATGCTGTTTGGAATCTAGGCTGTTAGAGGCGATAGGCTACTTTCGTCTGTCCGTGCTCATTTTTGAATCCCAACCGTGTCAGATTACTCTTGCACTTTCTCTTCCCAAAGATGGTTAAGAATGTTTTCAAGAACTATTACTGCAATTCATGTTTTTGATGAGATCATTTCATCTTCAACTTATTGTTCTTCTTATGAGTGACTTATTATCAAAATTAATATTATTATCATTATTTTCACCATATCATGTTATTTTTCTTCCATCAAAGTGTTAGGCTATAAGAGTGTTACGATCTCACTAAGAAACGTTCCTCAATCTCTTCTTGGGACGATCGAGTGATCTCTTTTCCCTAGGAATGAACTGCATTTCAAATTTGGAAGTACGTTCTGGGCCTATCTTAAGTAATACATTTATTCTGATAAAAATATATTTCAGGATTGGTTGCATATTCAGCTCTTGTAAAACAAATTCATCTGTCTTTATATCCCATTTAGTTCAGCCAGCAGTCCTTCACATGAACTTCATCTCTGTTCTACTTCTGCCTCATTTCATTAAGGTCCCAGCCTCGAGTTTAGCAAACTAATTCCTCCAGATCTTCACATTTTCCATACTACATAGTTTTATTGTAAACAGAAGCTACAATGGAATACAACTATGGATTTTGTAGTGGTTCCCCTTCCCAAATTGTGTTTAAAATCTTAATAACAATGTGATAAATGCTGAATAGCATACCTAAATATTTTCAAACTAATATAATCTACTCCTGATGCTTTAAACCATTTAACTTATAAGAGAAAAGTCAACATCTCCTAATATGGTTGCTTTCATATTGGTTGCTTGCATATGGTTATAACAATTATTTTTGCTCACAACTTTTGAACATATTTTAACTACTTTCTTTGTGAAACCATATTTACTCAATGTTCTATTTTGTTTATTTTCCCATATATTTAATAACAATGTTTACATACTTTTGAGGTCTTATTGTACATTTTCCAAATTTGAAACAAGTTGTCACAAGATTATCCATGTTTTGCACACTCTCTTTTAGCCATAGCCCTCTTCTGATGCTAAGTATCCAATCCTAAACTTTGTCTGTATATAGGAATCATTTGTATATTTTACGTTTCTATAACAATGCGTTTCATATTATCATCCCATTGGGGAACACCTCATTTCTTATAAAATGTTTTTTTCCCCCTTAACTTTCTGTAATGACTCCATTATTTTATCTTTTTTGTAGAACCAGACTATACCTGGATATCTTAACGGGGCCCGCCTCCGTAGCGTAGATGGTAGCATGTCTGCCTCACGTTCAAGAGGTCCCGTGTTCGAATCTCGGTCAGGGTGAGTTACCTAGATAAGGTTTTTCCCCGGGATTTTCCCGGGATTTTCCATTCAAAACGAATGTCGGGTAGCTCTAAACACCATGGACCCTGGACTTACTTGAGTATCATTTCACCCAATTCATTCACCGTCCGATATGACTTAACTTTGGAGGACGCAAATTACAAACAAGAAACAAAAATATCTTAACAGACTAATTTTGAATGTGTATTTTCTGGTGTAACTATATGTTTCTTACTTTCCCATCTTGGCGTTAAGCAAATTGGGCTGAGTAATAAATAGTGATCAGATATAATCTTTGGTCTGTGAAAACTCTGGTGCCAGATTTGTGTCTTTTGAGGTGGTGTTGCTGGTGTGCTGCTTTTGCTGTGCTGACTTTCCGTATTCTCCAGAGAGGACATGCTTTCCTAATTTGAATGGAGTATTTAGCTTCCTAATGGCATTACAGACCCAAATTTCAGTTCATTCTTCCTTTAGTATTCACATTTCAGTTAGATGAATGTAGACCAACTGTAAGACTGTCTCTGTGGTCGAATGGTCAGCGCTCTGGCATCTCAACCCAGAGCACATAGGTTCGATTTCCGCCTGGGACTTGGAATTTTTATTTGACCAGAATCATTTCTCATCTCTCACAGAGTGTGAAAACATGGACATTTATATGAGAGTGAACGTTTATGTTTGAAGACAGAAATGATAAAAACTCAACGGTTGACGAATTGCTTCCATTCAAAGCCCACGGTGTACTATAGAAGTCACAGAAAGCTACCAAAAGTTAAATTGAGTAAAAGTAAGATAGCGATACATTTACTTATTTTAATCATAGGTAACCTTGTGATATATCTTTTTATGCCGTGATTCTAGTTGTGCTCATTATGTTGATAGATTTTCATATTTTACTATGGAGCATCATCTGCTGAGCAACTCCTTAAATATATTTGTCTGGTTATTATATCAGCGGAACACAAATGCAATCACCTCACATTCACACACCAGACAGTTTAAAATATCTAAGAACCATTCGAGAGTCGAACCTGGTATCCTGGGAGCAATAAACACGTATTTTACCAACTGAGGCATTAAACAAAGCTTTTATTGTCACAACGGTAATAATATCTTACCATTTGCATTTACAACGTCTTCATTATTGCCTTCGTGTTGTGGTTCGTATGGTACCCTGTAAATTCGAGATTCTGGGTTCCATTCTCCACTGGAGGGGGAACGTTTTCTTTAATAGCACTGTCCCCTATCCTCCTCAGAAACTGAAAGAGTGGATTGTTGTGTGAACGTATGTGATTTATACTACTAAAAAAATATATAGGCTCAACTGTTTCCAGATTCAAAGCTCAAACATGATAATCAATGTTAAGTGTTGTTCAATTCATATCAATGAGTGCTACCAACCACGAAAAGGATCGACTAAGGTTTTGTTCAGCACTTAACAAGCTAACGGTTCTGAGATGATGGTTGGGTTATAATTTACTGCACAGAAGAATTCGGACACCTGGGAAGAACTTAATCCAGCATGCATCATCTTAATACATAAATACGTATTTGTTTCCAGAATGGAATGAGGTACACGCTTCACATACTTTACCAGTTTAGCTCAACAGGGAAAGGGACACTGGTGAGCCTCAAAAGAGGTGGAGTGATTAGCTTAATTTTGGAAATGACGTGTAGACGCACAAGCCTATGGCCTAAACCATGACTTCACATTTGTTTATTTTGCTATAATTGCCCCCTGTTTTTCTATTATTGTTTTTCTTTCCTTTTAGTTTTTATTATGAACACTCTTTTACTGTTATGATTAGGTTACGATCATCCTATTTTATATTGCGCGTAAAAACCGCTTAATTTTACTCAGAACCCTCTTTATCAGATTTGAGGTTCTTTTCCCTGCTTTAAATCTCGACATGGGATCGCCAGCTTTACCTGCCTTTCGAAGAAAAGAACTTTTATGTCAAAAAAGTCGGACTACACCGAGTTTGAACCGTGATCTTGGGAACCAGTGGCTAGCGTATTACCTCCAGGCCACGGAAGAGATAACCTTCCGTGGCACCCTCACCTCATCCTTTCCTCCTGTGGTGCCCACAGTAGATATCACGTAAGTCGCAGTGCACGAGATATCTTCCTCTGTTGTATAATCTTAAACAATTTCAAGTGAATGAGACCCTTATAGAGTGACAATAATTATGTAGCGTAGAACGTAACCGAGCCAGGTGGGTAGCGGTAACTGTGCCATTCGCATTTTGGAGGTCGTGAGTTCGATCGACCGCGTACTCCTACTTGGGTTTTTCATGGTTTCCTCTTGCCACTTGAGTGAATACTGGGTTACTTCACCCCACGATTTCCTTTCCATCATTTCCTTAGTATCTTTCAGATATGGTTTCAAATATATAGTGGTGCCGGATGTTGTGGATGTTCGTGTATTATAAACGCTGTTCACGACGCTGGGCGCCGTTGTCTAGTCTCTCTTTTTGCACGAGGAGACGCTTCGACAGCGGACCCGGAGAGTTGGTGGCTACTCAGCGAATCCTGGCGTAGGGATGAAGAATTTTCTGTACATGTTTAAGATTTCCGAGCGTTTATTGGCCTCCTGCAGTTCTCTCAATTCATCCATTCTTCACGGAGGTGTTAGCTGCAATGTCTCTATCTAGAAGATGTACGCGTGATTTCTCCCTGCGTTGTCTATGTCATAACTTCTACTTACACCACGCGTCTCCTAATGACAAAATTCTGAATTGTTACGCAACTGGCTAATCCACATTTTATTTAGCATTTGTAAAGGCCTTTCCGATGATGATCTTATTTTATCAGGCATTTGATTTATTAAGTACCTATGTAATATTCGTAATGTTTAGACAAAATCCCAAAACTCTGAAAATGGGAACTGCCACATTGAGGGTGAGATAAAAAGCTTAGTGTTGGGCAGATAAATCCTATGTCATCTCAAAGGATTTGTTAAGAAATTGTATAGAGTGTTGTTTTCTTCCTTTAAATGTAATTATGTTATATTCCACGTGTTTTGTTTCATTGTAGTTGTACCACTGTTGCTTATAAACTGTTCACATGCGTTCGTTATGGGCGTTGTTGTAAAAAGTCAGGCGTTCTAAACAATGTAAAGACTTGTTTTTTTTAAATAAGCATGACTAATTCAATGCGAATATTCATTGTAGAAGCGTAGGTAAAGACCAGCTCTATCAAGATAACACAACTCAGAAACAAATATCCGCTTCACTCAGTACCAGCGAAAAGCAGCTTTCAAGATTTAGTGCGAAAGTACTGTACGACTGGAACCATTAAAAATGCAACAAGGAACAGGACGCCTTGTATCCGGACAACTCAGTTTATGGCGCAAATTAATGAAATTATGATTAGGAGCCCGAAAGTCTACCACAACCTCAAAAGGATCATACTAGTAGCAGAACTTACGGACATGTGTTGAAGTATGTGAAATTCAAACCATAACAAGTGACAACTATACAACAACTGAAGGAGCCCGATAGAGCTAAACGAGTAAGTTTCTGCCGCTGGTTCTTGGACATATTTGCAGACTTGCTGATGTTCATCATGAGTGATGACGCTTGGTTTCATCTATCGGGACATATAAACTCCCAGAACAGCAGATATAGGGCGGTTCTCTACGACATGGCACGCCGGGCTCCTTTACAAACTGATCCACCTGGGGCTCCAAACACAAATGGTCGACATACTACACAGCTTCTTGCGACACCGCACATTCCAAGTCACAGTCGCGGGGAAAATATCTACACTCAGACCAGTGAGAGGTGGAGTCCCCGAAGGCTCTGTACTATACCCCACCCTATGGCAGATCTCCCAACAGAACCACGAGTCGAAATGGCACAATACGCTGATGACATGCTTCTGTTCTGCAAAGACAAACACATTTTCAGAACCTTCAACCCCTTACAAAGACATCTCCGTCTCACACGGCAGTGGTGTAGGCGTTGGCGGATGTCCGTTAATCCGGACAAAAGCCACGCCATACCTTTTACAAAGCGCCACACCCCCGCAGACTGCCCCAACTTCAGCTACCTTCGATAGAGTGGACCAACTCTGTCCAGTACCTAGGTGTTAGCTTAGACAGGGGTCTAACTTTTCGCCAAGACATCAGGGACCGAGCGGCGAAGGTACGGGGAGCAATTGCTTCCCTGTATCCAATGCTGGGGTCGACCTCGATGCCAGTTGGCTTGAAGTTATACCTCTTCCGAGCGCTGGTAATCCTGGTTATGCTTTACGCCTGCGAGATCTGGGGCATGGCCACAGACAGCTGGCTAGCATGGCTCCAACGTGCACAGAATAGAGGACTTACGTCTATATATTCTGTGGGATGTTATTTTCCTACCAGGTTGCTCCACGAGTCCTCGAGTCTTCCATACGTGGAGGATGAAATTAGGCGCCGGGCGTCAAAATTATACGCAAGTTTACCCAACCACAGAAGCGCCCTTGTCAGATCCTTGGGAGATTATGACCCCACTAGACGTCGTTTTAGACAGCACCGGTTACCCCGCATGGCTTGCGGGCATCCGAGATAACCCAGGAGCTAATCCGAACAGCAGCTAAAGCTGAGCTCCACATAATCCTTCCAAGCTGCTTGGCATCAAAATTATCCCCCAAAGTAAAGACAAATAAAAACAACAGGGTGCAAGGTATTGCATCCTGTCCTTCAACCCCCAGGTACATCTTGTAACCTCATAACTAACATCAGTCTAAAAACCCACATTTCACCCTACAATATCCCGAAATCTACCTTACCTGCGGTAAAACCCTTAACAGGTGGGCACGCAGCAAAAACCTTCTGGCTATATACAGCCAGCCAGCACCACATGGCATATAGGGCGGTTCAAAAGTCTAACCTATTGTTTTAGCAACCCCTGCACGACCAAAATATTCGTATGTGGTGCGCCTTGACTGCGAAACGCATTATCTGTCCGAACTTTTTCGACACTACAGTCAACACGAATGTCTACTTCACCTTCTTGGATGCTTTTTATTCCCAAATGGCAGAAGAAGAGCATAATTACTGCTTCTTTCAACAAGATAGGGCAGAAAGTTACACATCTGAGAGGTCACTTACCCGTATTCATCAGGTGTTCTCTGAAGAAAGTACTGTGAACAAAAGCTTTTGGCTACCGCGATCATCCGATCTATCGACCTGTGAAGGGAAAAGTGTACGCGCAAAATTCCCATGCTATTGGTGATCTCAAGGATAACATCAGGAACTGCATCACCCATGAGGAATTGACACAAGTTTTCATGAATCTGTTGAGACGTGCACAGAAGTGTCTGGATGCATATGAGAGCACTTCCATCATTTATTATGAAGGTTCGTGTATTTTATTCCATTTTATTATTTTATTCCATTGAAGTTTCTTTCAAATCATTAGAAGTTTGTTTAAAATCAATGACATAACGCGGGCTGGTTTATCTGCCCAACCCTGCACCATTGTTAGAGTTGGACAGCTTAGCATCCAGGGTCATGATGTGGTTACGCAGACTGTAAATGGGGATTATTGTAAAAAAAAATTGGTATTTAATACTAATGTGGTGAAGGTAAGGAACCAGACAGTTTTGTTCTACTGTCTTTCTGAATTTTGGAACTGACTGTTGATTGGACAATTAGGAATAACAACAACACGGCTGTTCTCAATTCGTGCAGTCGTTTTCTCCCGATAGTATTGTTGGTGCAAATGACAGTCACAATGTCTCCCTTGTATTTTGGGAGGATTCAGTACTTATTTTCGCAAATTCAGATTGTACAGTGAAGGGCGAACTATCTGATTTGGAGAATCAGTTGTATGAATTTGTTGTGTAAAGCTACGCGAACATGATTCGTTTATCTAGAAATGAGAATCAGTGGAATTAGGTAGATAAATAGCGTTCCTTATTCAACCAGGAAAATTCTTAGAAAACCGCTCAGTTCACGATACGTGCGTAATAACTGGTAAAGTGCTTATTGAGAAAATGAAAGGAGTTATTTCGGCGAATGGCTTTCACACGAAATGTATGTTAACGGACACGTGGGCCACTTGAGAGAAATTATAAAGGTAGACTGATATGGGTCCGCGTAACACGGAGGGAAATCGGTTAAGGGTGTAAGATTAGGTTGACATCACAATGTACTATCTACCAACACAAAGTAGGTCCCTGAAAGGAATGCGTCCCCTTACAAAGTGGGACAAGGACAGCGAATGTGTGCGACAGAGGACGCATGCTACACAAGGAGCAGAACCGTTTGTTCACTCTGTACGCTAAAACCGAGAGGATTCATTTACAAAAGTAGAAGCCATCAGAATGTTTTTGAATGGTCTGTAACTGATCTGACATGGGGTATCATAAACTACCGAGGTAGGTTGTAGGAACCTTTTCTAACCCCTTTGCATCTCATCCCCCGGAGACTTTTTTTCCTGTGGTATACTATAAACACGTGCAGAAATGTGTCCCGTAGTGACCGGAGAGTGCAGAAGTTTGTCAGCGATAATCAGTTAGGAGCAAGGTTGTGTCAGAAAAAAAAACAGTTCAAAACTTTTAGAAAATCAACCTCCGAAATTGATCTTATCGCTGAGAATTATATTCAGTTAAATGTTTGGTAATTATAAAATTATATTCAAACTAATAAAACTTCGGTAACTTTTCACTAATAAGTGTTTGAAGTTCTCATTAAATATTTTATGTAAATAAACACTCATGCATAACCTGAGAAAATCTCCTCACACTGCTAGGAACTTGAAGACTTTGTGGAGCTTCGTATTCCAGCTTCAAATTGGTGTCACATCGCGCCAAAGAATATTTGCTTCAAACGACGGTTTTGATAAGTTCGCAAGGGAAACTTATCACTCGACCTATGAAAACTTGTGTCTCTTTTGTATCTATGTCCCTGATCGGGCGCCTCTTAGGAGGGAATGTTCTGAGGAGAGACAAGAGCAAAAGGTAGATCCCTAACACCTGACACCACCGCCCTCCCCACGTGGCTTTACAAAGAACAAATGCCCTACCCTATACAGTGAAACTCCTGCTTCACTTCTTAAACCCTGAAACAGCCAACAGAGTTGAAAGGTGAAGTTAAATTACAGGAGAGGTGTAACGGAGGTACAGGAAGCAGAGCATGTAATTATCTTTCCCAACGACCCGAGGAAATCCCCGAAAATAAAATCATGGAACAGGAAGGTCGGCCACGGGCGAAAGAGCCGAGAGAAAAAATTAATAAAGGATCAACATTTATTTGTATTCTAACGTTCTCAATCATTTTGTATAATAATTTTATAGGTCCATTCCCTGGAATGTGGGCGAAAGAACCTACCATCTGAGCTATCTTGCTCGGTAAAAGAGCTCAAGTCGGATTTCACTGAAATTTATAATAGGTATTCCTACTTTCTCTACACAAAAGACGTATTACGTTCCACCAAAAAATTTGATACCAAGATTTCACGGGAAAGTGCACACTCGTTTTGAGACTCCCCAAATCCAAAAGAAACATTTTAGAAACGTGTGTGAACCCCATAACTCCTAAACAAATACTTGGTTAAATACTAAATTTGGTACTTAAGTTCAACGACTTCTAAGGATGGGACACGAAGATCTTCCTTCACTCTAAACTACCCTTAACAGGTAATTTTTATGTCTTTTAGTTTCTTAAAAATTGATGAACTATTTTAATTAAATGCCCTATTTAAGATATTGTTATGAAATATGTAAATTTAAATATTTAGGAATGTTCTATGAAGTTGCTTCATCTTGGATGAGTTTTGTATGGTTATTAAACTATAATACATAAGCAAAATCTTACTGTTAAAGCAATTTAGATCATGTCAGATACATTTTCTGTGAGGATATCTATTTCCAAGATATTCCTTGTCATTGGTTTGAAATTTTCATTTTCTCACAAGGAAAGCTTTATTTTTTCCTGACCATACAAATAAAAGGTAATTTCAAAGCCATCGCATAGCGACCAGCTTTGAAAATGACTACCACTTAAGTCTGCTGTATCCCCCCTATTCGCACTCTACAAGAAAATATATAATAAAAGCATTTCTACAAAAGTTGGCTCGATTAACGTGAAATAGACGAATAAGCTCTTTTAAGAATGGTTAGCCTAATAGTGGGAAGAGAAAATTATATGAGTGTAACATATCAATAATGTTTCATGAATTTTGTTTGATCTCTTTGATCTAAAAGTTGTTGCAAATATTCATTATATATTAGATTAGTCAGGAGTCGTGCTACATTTGAAAATGTGTCAATAAAACTTTACACAAATACAAGTCGTTTTGTCGTCAACTAAGACACTTTTCACACTTTAACATCTTCTTCCACATTCTCCACCGGTAGGGGCGTAGACTTAGAGTGCATTTGGGAATGTGCTGAAACAGGAAAAACGAAGTCCGTCATATGCCCATTCAGTAGTAACTTTTAGATATTTATCGAAGTGAGGGGGTACCAAATGAATCACTAAACTGAGCTTATAGACTATATATTGACTAATACCAGCATGACCGGCAAATAGTTTTTAAATATTTATAGCGCCAATAGTCAAACAGGAGCACACTCTCTTTTCAAACATAATTAGACTGATATCGGAATTCAGATGTCCATGGCAGTAAACCTAAACCAGCTCCTATAATGATTTACTCCACGTGGGTAAGATACTCTGATATCTCTGATTGGCTAAAGTTAGATATAAAAGTTGGAAGCGGGTTAGCAAGGAATATTTACTCCAGCTAATGAAATCTGCAAGAATTGAAAGTGAATTGAAACTGTCGAAAATGCTGTTTGTTGTCAACTTAACACTATATTATTCATCTGAAAGCCCGCCTCGGTAGCGTGGTGGTAGCATGTCTGCCTCACGTTCAAGAGGTCCCGAGTTCGAATCTCGGTTAGGGTGTGTTACCTAGATAAGCATTTTCCGGGGCTTTCCCTTATCCTAAAAGACGAATGTCGGGTAACTCTAAGCTCCATGGACCCCGGGCTCATTTGAGCATCATTTCACCCACTCCATTCATCGTCCGATATGACTTAACGTTGGAGGACGTAAATTACAACAACAAAAATTCATCTGAAAAGAACAAACAGTATATAAGCATACAAAAATTAAATAAACTATTTTGTAGAACACATAATTGTTTATCAAGAAAAACAAAATAGATTGTAAAAATATTTTATTTTGCATGGAAAACTTCCGCGTAATGTAAAACCCACAACGCAGGGATCAATCCATTAGAATAATGCATATAAAGCATTGCACAAAGGTTGGCGTATTCAATCAACGCAGAGATAGAATAACGACTATAAATTCTATACATTATTGTTGAATATTAATGGGAATATGAGAAATGAATGTGTAGACGCAGTTCAGTAATCATGTCTAGCTACAAAATTCAAACTTTGGTAGTATAAAACAGAAAATTGTAAAAGTGGATTGAGCACAGCGAACTTCCTTTTAACTTACTGTACTTTGCGGCAAACTCGCATACCATTGTTAAATTAATTGGGTTCTAATTGGAGCTTAATTGGAGCTATGAGTTCTGTTATTCCCAGGTGAATGGTTGTAGGAAATGGATTTTGGTGGTTGTTGGCTACTCAGTCGTATTAATAATACGTTGTTTGTTGTAGAATTATTTGGTTTAATTCTTGAATCTATGTTTGCTTAGCGACTTGGATCGGTGACTACCTGTTAGTTAAATTTCCATTTCAGACTTCGAAATCTTCGTTTCTCTTCTTAATGCACATGAACACGTCCTTACTGTCGTAGTATCAACTTGTAAGTAAGGTTTTTCTTACTTCACCATTCAGTTCGAACCTTATTGTAATCCCCTCTCTAACTTTATCACATGACCAAACTAGCTCACCCTTCTCAAATGTTACATTATTATTGGTTTCTCATTTTATTCCGAATTTTCGCATTGGTTTGCAAAACTCATATGACTCACTGACGTTCCGCCCACCCTGAGTTGGGGAACGCCTACCCTGAGTTGTTTGTAACGGTATACATCGTTATCAAATCAGCAAAGTAAATCCCTTTAGCGTTCATGCTCAAATGCGTTTTGAAAGTGCTTTGTCCCAAAACATTCCTGGCTGAAAGAAAACAATAGTTTTCAGACATTGAACTTTTACTAGTACAAAGAAGGTAACGGTCCCTCTTTCCTGTCTCTCCGACGTGTACAGATTTTTACAAGAATATTTTCTCTTCCTTGCCTGGATGCTGGTATATATGTTATATTAAATTATATACTTCCCTTCTTATTCTTTAAGTCAACTGCTATTTTAATCATTATTTTATCCATTCTAATTTCATATTACTATAAAAAGATTGTTATATTAGTTTAGCAAAGCATTTCTATTAATTCATCTTCTTTTTTAATTATCTGACTTCGATTAATTCGCCGCCTCCTAATCGCTCCTAATCCGTTACAACTTGATATACGAAACATGGCTAAAAAGAACGTAAAATGGTTATATTGGTATTTGATTACATCATTTTAAAGGTAAATGTGCATAAATTTTCATTTTGCAGCTGCAATGCATCTTTATGAGTTTCTCCAAATTTCAGTGATCATTATCTTTGAACTAATAGGGGGACTTATATACTTCAGCCTCTGTACTGTGCCCCTTACAGAATGTCTTCGGGACGGAGGGACGATGGGATGAAAGTAAATACAGAATAGGCAGGATTGCTATCACTTCCAGACTAAACCTCCCCATCACCGGCTTTCCGTTAGGCTTGCACAAAATTTTCCCATAGAGGTAATTAGAGCCCGGATAGTGTCTCGGTTTAGGGCGGATAGAAGTGCTATGGCATCCTTTTTTTTTCTGACATGCAATATCAAGACACCTGTTAACACATTACTATCCTTTAAGATCCAAGCAGATGAAGGAAGAGGCGAAATAAAAAGTAAGATAAAATGGAAATATAGAGGAAATTCGAGGGATGACAAGAATCTTCTCAATTTTGCCTAACGACTCGGGGAACCTTCAAAAATAGCCACGGGTGAGTAAGGTTGCCCGCGAGTATCGAACTACAGACCTCTTAAAACGACTTCACGTTACTGTTTAAATTAATAAGCACTGAAAATATCAAGTAAGTAAGCGGTCACTTAGATCAGAACTCTATAATTAGAAACTACATAATTGTAATTGTTAAGTCCCCTATTTTGTTTCTCGTTAGGCCATACAAAGAATATTGAGAATTTAAATAGAACATGCATACATCTTCGATTTAAACATTGGACTGTAGTACTTGAATCTGTATGCTTTTACTCAGCTAGAGAAATTGTGTATTGAAATAACTTCGGAAAATATGTATCAGTGGTAGTCTCACTAGAGGTGTTGAATGATTTAACTATTTATCTATGATTTAACTATTTCTTGATTAGAAGAAAGTATTTAAAGATTAGAAGAAATGAATATATTAAAAGATTAATGCGTATCCTTAGCTTCCGGTGAAGGCCGCGTCATCTGGTCATACTTGCCGACGTTTCTCTCATCATATCGCGAGCTTCTTGAATCATGAAGAGCCCAGAAGAAGCTCACGTCGGCAAGTATGACCAAGATGACGCGGCCTTCACCGGAAGCTAAGGGTACTTATCAAGACACAGGCAATGGAAGCCTACACATCCATATTAAAAGATTAGTTATTAAAATACTAAACACCGTTTCCTATTAGATGTGTGAGAATGACAATCACGGTGTTTTATAATAGCAGAAACAATTGCACAGAGGAATGATAAAAATTGTATGGATAAACAATGATCTCTTGAAACAGGACCTTTCGCACCATTTTATTGTACAAAGGCAGTGTTACCTAAAAAGATTGTAATAGCCTTAGTTAACAAGCAAAAAAGAGCCATTTTTTACGAATAGTAAGCAAACAGATATGAAAGTAAGCTACATTGGAACGAGAAAAGTAGTTTACCAACTAAGAAAGGGATTTCCCATTGTAAAATACTCAAGACGCTTAGACCTTCATGACGTCAGTAAAAGAAATAGTCATGCATTACTTGTAACATTGACGAAAGCCATTTAATATCAATAAGGATTTACTAAGCTCATTTCTCCTGCAAAGTGAAACGTTAACAAAAAAAGAGATTAAGGTTAGCACACTTGTTAACTTGACTGCAAGGAACTGCATATCACTTAGTTCACTCAAGGCTGTACTCAAGGACCTCATTTTCTTATTCCTTGTCATTCAACATGATTGCCATCTGGTGGATGCGCTTCAACTTTACTTCGTCTCTGAACGATTACTTACTTGCCTATCCGCTTTCTTTGCTACAGAAGTGCGCGCCTGTAGGATATGCATTCCGTACATCAGCAACAACAACCGGAATGCATAAACGACAGGGTAATTGAGGCTGGTGCTACGAAGGGGGGAGGGAGTTTAACCTGTTCTTGCTGCATATAGCACCACAAGCGGTAGTCGCGGATAGTAATTAATATGACTGTGTAAAGGAATTACTCTATATACCTTTTGGCATTTGCCATTTATGAGGACTTAAGGGACTTTTAAAAGAAACCAATCTTCCGGCTAAGAAGCCCGTGCTACCAAGTTATGTCCACTTTATGGAGTCAACTGGCTTTACCACTGTAAACATTTGTTAAATGACAACAGCGACTGTTCTTAATACATACAAATTCTTTACGGGAACTTCCAAATACAGCAGGTAAAATAATCAGCAAGCTATGGAAACAATAAGTTTAATTATTTGCGAAATCAGTAATCTTACGTATGATAAATAAGATTAGCATTATATTGCGTACAAATGTTAATACTACCGAGCGGGATGCCTTAGGCGGTTTCGTCTGTGCCCCGCATTTGGGAGCTCCAGGTTCGATTCCCTTGACCGACCCACCTGACCCATAGGCCTTTTTGGTAGTTTTCCCGGGTCGCCAGGCGAATTCTGGGTAGGTTAATTACGTCCCCCGAATTTCCTGTTTCTCCATTTTATCTTCAATATCATTTCAATCATCTCTCATCTGGTGGTCTCTTACAGGGATGATATGCTCTGAGTGAACCACTTCCTCCTCCAGTAGGTCGATTGTCGGTCCCCGAACTGGCTGTAAGGAACACCTCCGAACCACAGTAGGGGGAATGTCCCTTGTACTGCCCTACCGGGGGAGATTTCCATATAAGTAAAATATAGGGACCCTGCCCTCTGCACTGCAGTGGCTTCTTGGGACGGCCGCCCTCTGTCTGCTCTCGCCTCATTCTTCCTCCCAGGGGTACAATTCCCACTTTGGGGCATAGGTACAATAGATGAAGACTGGTCGCAGTGCCAAATCCCCTCCGTAGTAATCCTAATCCTAAGGTCAGTGCTGATATTTAACGAAAGTTTGCGTTTTGTGGAAAAGAAAGGAAAAAACTTAAAAATGTCTTATGTATGTATATTTGTAAACAAGATAACTTAAAAAATGAAAGCTCTATTACATATCATATTTGGTATTTAAGTTCAGCATCTTCTAAGGACGCGACAGGAATGTGTTCAAGGGAATCTCCCACCCCATGTTACCCTTTATATGGAAAAGTTGACTTTTTTTATGGTATCGAAAAGTTCTGAAACGATTTCAATTAAAAATACACATGTTAAATATATTGGCACTGGAGATAAAGTTGTATCCTGAATTAGTTTATGAAAGTACAAAAAATGTTAAAATACAAAACTGTACATCTCACTAAAATTCACTGCTTTTGCAAAATATTTTTCCTGGTTAGCCGTTATCGAAATGTTACTTATTTAAAGTTTAAACGTGTTACTAAATTCTAAATAAAATTGTATAGGTTTTATAGCTAGTAAATCAAAAGAAATGAACAAAAGCTTACGGCACGCAAAATGTAGTTCACATCTAAGCGTGAACTAATTTTTATGACAACCATCTTCTAGGTATTCGTTGTTATTTATTTGAATTTTCATATACGTCATACGTTTTTTTTAAACTATAAAGTTTGAAGTCACAATGTAGAACCCTTCTTCGTCAACTTCCCTAGTATCGTAGTGTTAGGAGATTCTTGGTCCTCTATCCTTTATGCCTTTAGGTGTCGAGTTGAGGAGCAGAAATTATGTATCAGATAGAGAGCCCAGGATGGATGATGTCTGGTATGAGAGTGAGAGAGATGAATGGAATGGGGGCGACATGAATGAAAGGAAAGATGACAATACAGCAGTTTGTGGAATGATGGCGGGGGAAACCGAATATCCCGGAGAAACCCGCCGTGCACCGTGTTTTCCATCACAAACATCACATGTGGTCGTCTGGGATCGAATCTAGGCCGCGTCGGTGAGAGTCAAGCGGTCTAACCACTCGGCCATGACGCGGACCACAATATAATAATCCACTTTTAAAAATGTTACCATTATCGACTTCACATACAATGAAATATGTAGTAATAGCTTTTCTGTAATCGTTTATCTCAAAAAGAAGTTGATCAAATTTTAAAAGAAGAATTTATTATAATGTATACAGTAGGTCGTATGCATGTAAAACATAGATCATTTTCTTTTAATAAGTAATTTCTCTTTCCCCAATTCTTATATAAAACGAATTATTCCTTTAAGGGTAAAGCGTTAACTAAATAGAGAATTATTAGGAAAAGTGATATGGTATAAATTAGCTATTTTAATCACCATTACATATTTATTTTAGTATGTTTCTGTTTGTTCTATGTAAATCCACTGTGAGCACCCCCTCCCCCACAGCCCGCCTCGGTAGCGTAGATGGTAGCATGTCTGCCTCACGTTCAAGAGGTCCCGAGTTCGATTCTCGTTCAGGGTGAGTTACCTGGATAAGGTCTTTTCCGGCGTTTTCCCTTATCCTGATAGACGAATGTCGGGTAAACTCTAAGCTCCATCGATCCCGGACGCATTGAGCATCATTTCACCCATTTCATTCATCATCCGATATGACTAAATGTTGGAGGACGTTAATTAACACACACACACACACACACACACACACACACACACACACACACACACACTAAAAAAGTAATAAGCATAAAGAGGGCTGCACCAGCTTCATGTATGAAATATTTAAATTAAGCAGACAGAAAATGCTTCAATACATTAGTAAACATTACTAAAGCTAATGGTCAACATGTAAATTTGTTCCAGATTTCTCTTACATCTGTTCCCCTTTCTGTTTGGAATGCTCTGTCCATCCTTTAACACTGCCAAAGTTCTGTATGTTCAAACAAGTTTCTTCCTAAGATGGTAATCACACCCTACATTACGTGTGCTCCTTCCTCATCCATGAAATTGGTACCTTTAACAGCTCAAGGAATGTTACTAATGACACCTGCATATTATTTCCGTCCAGTTGTCTTACCTCTAGGATGAGTTATTTTGTGAATGAAAACAAAAAATTTCTCTTCTTTATAAAAGAAGGGATAAGAGTAGTCTGCATTTTAAAACCGCTAATATCATATCCTAAAGCGTATTTATCATTTCTCTGAGCGAACCAATCCTGAGTTTGGAAAGCTTGTACTTCTTATGTAATTAGTCTGAATTTTAACAGATGTTTGTTATATTTATGTAAAAATTTGTTTACTTTAATTCCCGAGTAATCCCTGAATTTCTTTTTTTTTAATTCCTTCTACTTTTAATAATTTACAAAAAAGAGTTTTTTGATGCAGTTTCGAAAGTGATGAACAAAATTTCAACTTTATGTTTCAAAATTTACCACAAAGTTTACAAAAACAACGGGAATTACTTTAGAAAATAAATTCAAAAGTAGGTATGTATTTCTTTACTTTTGGTTATCTTTTCAACAAACCATAATCATTTCTAAGTACTGCTTTCATCAGTTTTATTTTCTGAAGATCTCCAGCTATAACTTTTCTTTGGATACCTGTGAAATCTTCATTCGAATTGACAAAAGCTTGCATCATAAGTAGGAATTTGGGTACAACGAACACAGAAAAACAATGAACAAATATAAATCACTTTTAAGGGTACAGATGGGCTCCAAAATCGCATATTAATGATTGCAACGTCTATACTACTATATAGCTACTGCTCAATTTCTTCTCGGGCAGCAAGCCAGATGAAAAGACGATTAGAAATCGACGTTTCGGGAGTGTGCATCTCACCCATCATCAGGATTGAAACAAATGAAGCACTGGATATAACACAGATATGAACAAAGACAAAACACTATCAAAATTCGCATTACTGAACAAAAGACTGTTTTCAGACAATTAAGTGCCAGGTCAGGAGATGGCGTGAGTATAGAAAATTAATTGGGTCAAAGAAACGTAACTACTTAACTTGATTATCAAGTCGACTTCTTAAGTCGACGGAGTCCCATTTTGAAGGCCGGTTTCCAAGAGGAGCTGAACTAAAATCCAGCATCACGATTAAGAGTACTCCTTTCGGAGGAAATGGCCAAAGCCTCCTTAATTCTCCCTTCCCAGTAACTGTTGCATATTGCCAAAATGGTCGTCTCCCGAAAGTTGGCACTATGGTCGTTATCAAAACAATGCTCTGCCAGCCCAGACTTCTCAGGTTGCATTAAACGAATGCTCCGTTCATGTTCGTTTATCCTGGTAGCGATGGTCCTTCCGGTTTGTACTATATACGGGTCCCAAATTCACAGGAAATGCGGTACTCTCCCGGAATTCTGAAGTCCAGTTTATCTTTCACTGGTCTCAACAGATGTTTAATCTTCGGAGGTGGAAACAGTCTTTTGTTCAGTAATGCGAATTTTGATAGTGTTTTGTCTTTGTTTATATTTGTGTTTTATCCAGTGTTTTATCAGTGTTTCTCCCTGATGATGGGAGAGATGCACACTCTCGAAAAGTCGATTTCAAATCGTCTTCACACCTGGCTTGCTGCCGGAGAAGAAATTGAGCATATTAGTCGCCAAGAAAGCTTCAGGTCTTATTTTATTAAAGCTTATTGCTCCCAAAATTTCTCTTTATATTTCAGGATTTTCAACAATTTTCACGTGTTCGTTCCTTAACTCCTTTCGTGATATTTAAGTCTCCCGCAGTTCTTACTATTATAATTTCGTCTGTGCCAGACCTCTTCTAGAGATGTGTGTAAGAGCTTGCTAAACTGATAATGTTTGGTGTGCTGAAGGAAAATTGGCTCCGCTTCTTTCTACTCGGCCATGAATTTGATCTACTGGTAGCGGTAAAATAATGTATAGAAAATTGTAGACTGGAAAGGCAGGCATACTGAGCCAAGAAGTGTCATGGAACACTTTTTATTGCGCCACATGCGTTAACATTAAATCCGTCACGTTAGAGCAATGATTGTTTTTTAATTAATGCCTACCAGCGTTAAGTCCAATCGGACGGTGAATAAAATACATGAAATGTTGCTCAAACAAACCCGGGGTTCATAAATTTAGTGTTACCCGTCATTCAGCTTTCAGGATAAGTGAAATCCCCAGAGTGCCCAACCTCATGCCAAAGAGAGGGAGGTGGGTTTGCCTCCACCCACTATTCATGAAGTTGTAACGCATTCATGGAACTCAAAATAAAACTGCTATGGTGTTTCATAACCTGAATAAATGAAGGGAATATACTTTCATGCACGAAAGGAAGGAGTTGAAGTGGAACAAAATATGATGTCATTAGCTTAGTTTCTGGCAAATGAAGATGTTTTATAAAGTATCTTTCAACTATGTTACTGCATACTGCATCCATGGACTTTTGTTTCTATCTCAAAATGGTTAGTTTGGTATCAACGTTTACTATACCATGTTCTGTACATTGATTTACAGACTGCTATTTATTTTAATTTCAGAGTATCAAGTTATCAGTCTTGATTTATCGTATCCCTCTTTTCTATGATTACAGATTCGTAATGTCTGCAGAATTTTCACCATTGAGTATAAAATTTCAAAGCGAACTACATTTTAACTATTTGATTACCGCTTGAGTCTACTGTACCCCATGTAATTAAAAACGTGTATTGATACAAATTCTGTAAATGTTTATCCCGATGAATCTGAAGTAAATATAAAAAGTAACCTTCCAAAAAAACAGTCCGTAGATGCTATGTAAAATTGTACAGTAGCTGCCAAAGAAACCCTGAGAAATTTAACGCTAAACTCTTTTTTGGTGTTTCCTTTACACAGTGTCCTCTAACTTCTACGGTAATATTAGTCGCATTAACTTTAGAAATTTTGGTTGTCATGTAATTCGTTAGTTGTAGGTTTTTGAGGTAATCAAACATCTTTGAAAACTAATCATTTGGTGTGTTGGGAGATTTTATCGAAAATCATGGAGTCGTATCCTTCGAATCCGAACTTAAGTAGAAAGTTTGTATTTAACAAACTTTTCGAGCCCCACATACACATGTGCGTATCATTTTCTAGATTTTTTTTGTAACTAATCTAGGAAGTCTCGAAACGTCTATTCCCACGTTGAAGTTTCCGAATGAAATTGTGTGTGGAGTACAACATCTACTTCCTTTACTTTTGTAGTCAAGCAGCAGGGAAAGTAATACGCCTTCCTAGGAATAGTTCTCAGTAGTTATATAACAATAAACGTTAATGAACAGAGAATGCCATGTGAATTTAACAGACTCTATTTTTTATTATTTATTATGTTTGACATACTTATACAAAATGCTTAATATTAAACAATTTACATACTCTATTTCAAAATTGTATTTGGAACATAGAAAGCTAATATAAAAATAGTTGTGGAGGTATTGATTTTAATTATTATTCTAGAAAAAAAATTGTTTTTGTTATTGATTTTCTTTTTAAATGTTACCGCCTTATACAAAACTATTAACCGAAAAAATTTAATACTTCTAAATAACTGTAAGAAAAAGGTTCAAATCATTATGCGAAGCTCTCCTGAGAATTACAAACATTTAAATTAAAAACTCAAACACATAAACATTTTGCATAATAAAAATACGGATATAAAAATGTGAAAAAACAGACATCAACTTAAAGTTGTGTTTTACCAAAATTAGATAGAATCATTTGAATAGCTGTATGGGTCTTTAAAATTGGCTAATGTTAAGGTAACAATAACGTAGGGTATAAATATACAAAATATAATTTTTTAATGTTTTAAGTTAATTCAATTGAACATTGATTTTATTTATTTACACTGTGAAACGAAGTAATAATCCCACTTCATACCTGCGGACTCTGCGGTAGTTAAGGAATCGAACATGGAACTTCAGGGTTGAGAAACTAGAGCGTTGAACATTCTACCGTATAGATAGCCTTGTTACCATTGAACGCCTTAAAAAAACAATTAATGATGCTACATGGCAGTTATTTGTTCTTATGAAGGATTGTTGCAGCATCCATATGCTTCTGCACAGGATTTTCGCCATATTTCCCGAGATCAAAATAGCAATTAATATTAATAGACACATCAGAGGTAATTTGACAGCATTCCGTATTATACAACTTGCATGATATACTTAGATTGTCAAAAAATTGGGTCAGTTGGCTACCGTAATTAATGTCTCTTGATGAAGATCCTGGTATTCCGGTTTGCAATGCCCCGTTACTTCTGGCGGCGCCACTGGTAAAGAGGTCTCTGCAGCCAGTTCTTATTCGGCAACTTGTGTCATTCATAATCTTGATATGTTTTCTTATTTTGTTAGGGTTTGTTTTCAAGTTCGTTAGCTTCAGATAAGTCTCAAACGTTAAGAAATGTCCAAAACTATGTATCACTGTTTGACTGATCCACCAGAACGCCAAGAAAGAACCTTTTTAATAACTCTCCAGCCAGATTTATTTCTTCAGAACATTTTTGTTTTTTTACTTCTATTTTGAAACTGGGGGAAATACGACGAATAATTGTATTAGAAACTTGGCCTAAAGATAATGAATTTTGGATTCATAATTGGGTTAAACCCATGGACATCGCTGTCCAGAATCTCGAAGTCCGATATTTGTGTCCTGTTGAGATGCTCCAATTCTATGGTAAAGTGCGAATGTACCAAAGAAAAATAAATAATGACTGAACTTCTGTATTATTCTAGCAATATTTTCCATTGATATCAAAGAAAATTTAGTTATCGGCAGGTTTTAAATTTAGGTTTTCTTTTTAAGCAATGCTAATACAGGATAGTGGGTTGCAGAACTTTTGGATACAGGACACTTAGGGTCTTATTCATGAGTGTTTGCAATAGATCAAAACAAACAACGAAACCAATAATAGTACCTCCTTGAGCTTATACTTCTTGCAGGCAATTGTATTCATGTTCAAACTTTCCATGCAAATACCTCCGTAATGTGTATTTAAATGTTGCAATAAACGTGAAAAAATAAAATTGTATTCATTTCAAACGTTTGCAATTCGGAGAGACAAAACAGCACCCCATTCGTACCAAGTATTCGATTTGCATTTATCAGTTCAATATTCAAATAAAAAGTCCCCTCAGAAAATACCCGGTTATCCTGTTCAAACTTTTCTTACACCATTCATTTGAACATTTGTAGGCTGAAATCTGCAGTACTCTGTAAATGTTCGTTTCTCAAAGTGTTTCTTCCAAGTATTATTTCTTCCGAGAATGCCCTTTTCTTCTCTTCGATAAATGATTAACTTAACGCAAACTTCTGAACCTTTCGTTGTCTAGTACTAGCTCTTCACTGTTGATTCCACTTTGTTTTGGATCTTAATTATCTTTCCTCAGCTATCCGATTTGTTACTCTATTTTTTCTTGATAGGAGAGGATGTTGCTTACAATTCTTCCTCGGTTTTATTAATTTAAGTTCTATAAAATGCCGCCTTTTCTTCACTATTGTTATTTATTACTATTCATTTGTCTGTCAGCTCCTCTAAAGCTAAAGAGGAATGGTTTATCCGTAATTATTCTGAATCTATCATCAATTTTAAAACATGCCTTTTCCTTTCTATTTTCGAAATTACTTCTCCAACTATTATCTCTATGGTATTATTATTATTATTATTATTATTATTATTATTATTATTATTATTATTATTATTATTATTATTATTATTATTATTATTATTATTATTATTATTATTATTATTATTATTATTATTATTATTATTATTATTATTATTATTATTATTATTATTATTATTATTATTATTATTATTATTATTATTATTATTATTATTATTATTATTATTATTATTATTATTATTATTATTATTATTATTATTATTATTATTATTATTATTATTATTATTATTATTATTATTATTATTATTATTATTATTATTATTATTATTACTATTACTATTATTATTACTATTATTATTACTATTACTATTACTATTACTATTACTATTACTATTACTATTACTATTACTATTACTGTTACTGTTACTATTACTATTACTATTACTATTACTATTACTATTACTATTACTATTACTATTACTATTACTATTACTATTACTATTAGTATTAGTATTAGTATTAGTATTAGTATTAGTATTAGTATTAGTATTAGTATTAGTATTATTATTATTATTATTATTATTATTATTATTATTATTATTATTATTATTATTATTATTATTATTATTATTATTATTATTATTATTATTATTATTATTATTATTATTATTATTATTATTATTATTATTATTATTATTATTATTATTATTATTATTATTATTATTATTATTATTATTATTATTATTATTATTATTATTATTATTATTATTATTATTATTATTATTATTATTATTATTATTATTATTATTATTATTATTATTATTAGGGCGCCGGGGTAGCGCGGTGGTTTCGTTCGCGGCTCCCGTTCTAAGGGTCCCGAGTTCGATTCCCGGCTCTGGGGTTGGCGATTTTAAGTCGGCCCTATCCACGCCTTCACCTCTGTCTAGCACACGTGAAGTATCCCCTATGCCCAACGTGGTTCGGAGTCCACGGTAAAAACTGTAGGTCCTCTCACCTCACCGCCATCTTCACTATCACCCTATCATCGGAGGTAATGGACACCGCCCTCTGGGTGCATCCACCTGAGAAATGGGTTCGGTCATCACTTGGTGGGGTGAGGTTACCCCGAAGGCCAAGGTTGCCATGTGGGGAGTGTTAGTAACTAACTTATTATTATTATTATTATTATTATTATTATTATTATTATTATTATTATTATTATTATTATTATTATTATTATTATTATTATTATTATTATTATTATTATTATTATTATTATTATTATTATTATTATTATTATTATTATTGTTATTGTTATTGTTATTGTTATTATTATTATTATTATTATTATTATTATTATTATTATTATTATTATTATTATTATTATTATTATTATTATTATTATTATTATTATTATTATTATTATTATTATTATTATTATTATTATTATTATTATTATTATTATTATTATTATTATTATTATTATTATTATTATTATTATTATTAATCGCATAAGTAATATCATATTGTACCTGAAGCTATTATGACGCAATCTTTTTTATACTTTGAAGTTTGTTATATTCACAGTAACAGGGATATGATTATCTTAAGTGAGAAAATGTTAGTAATTGAAAATGTTTACTGTCTTTTAAGATGCAGTTACCAATAAATCTCTCCATTTTGTAAATATCGGTATATGGTGGAAATATATCTCGAACCGTAGGCGAATGAAATCGGTAGTGAAGACGAAGTCTAAGAAGGATTTCCAAATTATTTGCCAGGCATATATGCTTGTACAGTTACTGCCAGAGCATATTGTTACAGCTAATGTTACTATTTTATACAATACAGTTCAGTAATTCATAATTTTCTTAATAAAACATGGCTACACAAGCAGAAGCTTCATTTCTGGTAGCATTATTGCATTAATTGAGGATATTCTTCTCTCTTTTACCCTTTCTCATTCTTCCCTAGCACTTTCTCCATCTTTTGCCCCTCTTACCGTTTCTATCTCCTCTCGCAATTTCCCTTACTCTGTAGATCTTTCCCTTAATCTTCCCCTCTAAGCAATTTGCACATCAGGTAATGTTTTAAAAATCGTCATTAAGTTGATTTATTCTGGGGCTTTAATAAATGTTAACACATAAGTTATATGTAGTATTGTGCTTTTTTCCTTGTGCTTGCTCTGTGATTGGAACTATCCATATGAATACGACAAATAGCAACAAAAAATGGTATTCAATTAATCGAAATCTTGTTAACAAAACCGTAGAAAACCTATGGCTATTTTAAAAGTTTTAACGCCCGTTTTAATGACAATAATGAAATGAAATAATAACTGTGAAAGAAAAGTTGCTAAGAAAACGTTCAATGCCTGCGTTTAGGGAATCTGCACATTTCCAGTTATGCGGATTCGAAACAAACCTGGGGAGATAACCCTCAAAAATGGAAGATGGTTTTGGCAGGATTTGAACCGTTGAACTCCCATACGGCTCGTTCCGTGTCAGTATTGTGGCTATGAATAAATGACAGATAACATTTTACTTTCTCTAGTAGTTAAATAATTAGGGAAATTACTGTAATATGCCCAAAAATTCGGTATCATATTTAATCGAAAACACGTGCTTTCTTAGTGCAAATAAAAGAAGAGCATTTTTAGAAAAAAATATGTGTGTATGTGTGTGCGTGTGCGTGAAGCAGCATAACACCAAGAAACAAAAATCGGTTAAATGCTTAATTGTTTATTTAAAAGCAACGTCTTCCAAAGATGAAACGTGAAGATTTTTAAGAAAATCGCCTCACTACAAACTACTGTATATGAAATTTTTTCGCAACACTTTTATTTTCTCAAAAATGCTCTACCGATTTTAATTAAATTGTCGTATGTTTTCATGACATTGAAATGCATATCTTCAACTGTATGGGAATAATCTTTGAAATTCTCTTCATTCTGAATAACTTTTACATAACTGGTAGACCACAATAGACACACAAATCTTAACTGCATAAATACGTGGGTCGCATTAATGTTCATACACTGTCTTTTTAGTTACCTCTTTCTGAGATGTTGTTTGTTATTGGTTTCGGTTTTAAATACTTATGTTTATTTTTCAAATGGTAAGTCGTCATTCTTTTTTAATCTACAGAGCATACAAAAAGAATGGAATTTCTAAACAATAATATAATCATTAGCAGTTAAAAGATTTGACCAACGCTATTGTCTTTGCCAATTCCCATTTGGTCTTCAAGGAAATAGATTAATACAAACATCCACACAAATGGTATCTCTATTAACTTAAAATGTTTATAAGAATAAACATTTTTGTAAGAATGCTATGTTGAAAATGGTAGAGAAATTCAATTGAATATAACATATTTTAATGCAGTATTAGGCGAGTTATTTTCAACTTTGATTTCATCTTTCATTTTGGAGGAAGCAATTAAGATGCCCTGCTTTTTCTCTAAATGTCACCTAAGATTATATCTTGTATGCTAAGTTTCATAAAATCAGTTTGACCAGTATTGCCTAAAAAGGAAAGAACATATAAATACTTAAAAGTTCTACTTGGGGAGAGGCCTTCGGAATGGCTCAGTGTAAGTGTTTTTGGTCTTTCATTAGAAAGTGCATAAAATGGAATGGATTATTTATTTTTTGTCTCCCTTCCTCACTAATGCTGGTGCTAGGAGTCGCTCGGGTGCCTTCAGAGCGAGGGAGTCGAAGCATTTGACCTGAGATACCAGGGTTGAGGAGTCGGCTCAACGGCTGGGATGATAAAGAGATGAATCATGGAGCAATTGATGGAATGATGGTGTGGGAAACCGGAGGACCCGGAGGAAACTCACCCCGGCTCCATGTTGATAGATTTATTTATATTTAATTTATTTCATACCCACTCAAATATTCAAACTAGATGATAGCATACTATATCGTTGAAAAACGATTGTCGAATATATAATAATGGCAATTGAATATTTTGAAGTGCACAAAATATAACCTTGCGACACAAAACAATGTTTTATAAACGATTAAAATACTAATGATCTAGACCTGAAGTCAAAACTTAACAAATCTATAACTGAAGTGTTACTTCCCTTACCGCTTAACTGTTGTTGGTAGCGGAAGTATTGTATTCTACCCAAAAATTTGGTATGGGAGTTTCGTCAGAAACACACATTACTGGAGCCGAAACAAGCCAATGCATATATAGGGGACTGGTCTGGACTAGTTATGGAGGGCACTCGGCACGAAAACCCTAAACTCGGTCTATTGTACCTAAGCCCACAAGTGAGGGAACTCCCAGGGGAAAGGATGAGGTGAGAGGAAACAGAGGGCGGCCGTCCCAAGGAGCCATGACAGTGTAGAGGGTAGGATTCCTGCATTTGTACTAAATGGAAACTCTCCGGCAGGCCAGGATAACGGAAATACCACTGGTTCGGAAACAGTCCCACCATGAGACCTGGTTCGGAGACCGGAAACGGTCCTACTGAAGATGGAAGGCTTTACTCAGAGCATATCATCCCGCTATGTACCGCCGAAACACCCACCGACACTTCTACCCTGAAAGAGACCACCAGATGAGAGATGTGAAATGATAATGGAGGTGAAATTGAGGGACAGGAAATTCGTGGGATGTAATTAACCTACCCAGCGTTCGCCCTAAGACCTGGGAAAACCCTGAACAAACCATGAGTCAAGTAGGTCGGCCACGGGAATCGAACCCGAACCTCGCAAATGCGGGCCACAGAGGAAACCACCCGAATCATTTCGCTCGGTCACATAGTAGGGAAGGGCAACATAAATGAAAGCCAAAGGTTGGCTGTATATCAACTGACATCCACTGTATAAACTGACATTGTAACTAAAGTCTTCACACCAATAAAGTGGAACTAACTCTTATTACTAATTCGCTCCACATGAGGAAGATATTCTGATGCCCCTGATTGGCTATAGTTAGATATAAATCAATTACTACTGAATTGCAGTAGTGTAGCAACGAACTCTGCTTCAACCAATGAAGAATGTGACCGTGTAAGGGAGCACACAAACACTGATGATTATACATTTAAGAGAACTATGACCAACGTGGTATTTCCGGTAATACGTGATAGAAGAAAGTGTCATTATTGACAAACCTGTTATGAGAATGTGGTTCAGATTATGACTTGTATCGCCTGGGGACCAATGCATTGGCTGAAGCGGTGTCCAAACCCTTATAATTACTCCGCCTACAGCATACTGCTGCAAAACCAACAGCTTCTACTTAACGTTACTTGAGAGAACCAAGGCCAGGGAAACCCCGCCTTTCGCAGAAATGATCTAACCTCAACATCCAGAAGTATGGTAGGCATCCTGTTGTTGATGCCCATGGAATTACCTTCTCTATGAATTGCTTCATCTTATCTTTTGCAAGGAAATCACAGGTTTCATCATATTAATTTATGGTACTATGAAGCAACTCAAGGTTAAACAGAAATCAACAAAAAACTGACGCCTATAGAGACCATGATATACTCGTGTAAGCAATGCTACTTATTCATGGAAAAGGTTTAGGGTTTTTTGTTTTAGTTCGGAGGAAAACATGAAATATGAACGGCACTACATGGTTCTTGAGGTTTATGACGCACATCCAAGAATGAAGGTAGTTTTGTTCATAGCCAGTAGATGAAACTGCATGAAAACAAATGCCAGTAATAAGATCTGGGTTCAGTTTAGTGGCTGCGGAGACAAAACACTGTCACTCCTCTCTATGGATATCAAATAGAACATAACCATGATACGTAAAAAATGGATATGATACATTCACGTGACCTTCTCTAGCCAGTACAGTTTTGTTTTATACAACTTCTACAAATTATTATTGCAGAAATAGCTTCATAACAATTACGAAGTTGGTACAGGGGTGACAATAGAGGACACCGAAGCAATAGATAAATGTTTAAAAAGCAGGTCGCTGTATACTGGCTTTGAAATTCCATGCTTATTTCATTACGTCACCGTTACAAATGGTGAAGATGTCTAAACATTTAAAGAATAGGATTTTTAATATACCAAGTTTTTAAAACTGTCTAAAACACATAACAATTTCTCGTAACCCAGTACAGATTTCTAACCGCATATATATATATATATATATATATATATATATATATATTGTCCTGTGATTGTAAATTTCTAATAGGAAAGATTTAAGAAGAAAAACATGTCATTGAGAATACTCACACAACGGTTCACATCTATGCAGTACACTAAAATTGTTAGTCTTGGGTGAACTTCTCATGCATCCGCTTTGTTTGAATACAACTTCTTGCATTTTTATTGTTCATTTAAGATATTTTCATGCCCAATAAAATGTGTATCTTGAATTTTCTGGAAATGTTCTCAGAAGCCTTCTTCATTCAGCTTCATGTTTACATAACTGCTAAACCGTAAGAAGTGGTCAAATTCATATTAGACAAAAATGTAGATCTCGTTGAAATACACAATTCACATCCAATGCACATTTTTTTCTGTTAAGTGAATCATTTCCGAGATATTCTTTTTTTTAACCTGCTTTAAGAATACCAATAACACACCCAACAACAAAGAAACTTGTTTTATACCTCCGCGATAAAAGTAGGTGATTCTAAAGGAAAAGATGTGCTGATTTTGAAAATCGCCTCAGAAATCTATCACGCCAGGTTGAAAAGTTATTGTGACTTTGTGGGCTCGTGAAATGACAAGTCCAATTTCACCACTCAAAAATGTTCTTTATTTCTTTCGACTTACTGTTAAACACTTGCCAATTACACAGAATTACGTAATGCACCCAATTACGATTCACCAGTTCGTCCGTTACAATTTCACTTGCATTCGTAATTACATACAATACTCCGATGCACGTACACAGTCTTCTCGTCATAAACTGCACTCTTACACTGCTCGCCAAGAACTCTGACTAATTGACTGACTCACTTACTGCCCGGCGTGTTGCTTATATATGGTCAGCTGGGGGATCGAGAATGTTCTAGATTAGATGAAATATCCCGTAAGTTCGAGAACAGAGGTGGAACAGAAAGAGACGGTGCAGTGATGTTTTTTTTCTCCCAGCCGCCCCTTGTCACCACTATAAGACAAACGAGGGGGGGGGGCGTGGCTGACGCCGACCTCCCCTGCTTGTCCGCTCTCAGTTGGTTCTATATGGTGTTCCAACGATCGGGTGACACTGCTACCTCCTCAAAGCTGGTCGTTCCGAACAGCACCATCGTAGCGTGCCAGGCAATCCAGGTGTACCACCAACATCTTCCCTCGGGGAACCTTCTGGATGCGGTAGACCACGTCGTTAATCCTCTTCACCACCCGGTACGGTCCTTGCTATGGCTGCTGGAGCTTCGGGCAGCGTCCCTTGGTCCAGGTAGGACGGTACAACCAGACCAGGTCACCTTGCTGGAACCCTTGGCTGTTGGCTTGCCTGTCATACCTGGTCTTCATGCGGTCGCTCGCCTTCTGGATGTTCTGGCGAGCCATCTCGTGCATGTCGTGGAGATGGTTCACCAAGTTCTCCACATACTCGGTTGCTGGCTGTTTCGCCTCCGGAGGGCTTCCAAAAGCCAGGTCACAAGGGAGGCGTAACTCTCGGCCGAACATTAAGCTGGCTGGCGTCATCCCAGTTGTGTCGTGTGTAGACGAGCGGTAGGCCAGCAAGAACAGTGGCACCTTGACGTCCCAGTCTCGCTGATGGCTGGCCACGACCTTCCTCAGGTGTTCCTCTAAGGTCTTGATGTACCTTTCGACCATGCCATCCGATTGGGGATGTAGAGGCGTAGTGCGAGTCTTGTTTACCCCAAGCCCTTGTAGTGCCTCCTTCATTAGGTTGGACTCAAAGTTGGTACGCTGGTCACTGTGTAGCTCTAACGGCACCCCAAATCGACAGAATACTTGCTCCACGAGGCAGTCTGTGATTGTCTTTGCCTCTTGGTTTGGGATGGCATACACCTCCGGCCACTTGGTGAAGTAGTCCACGACCACCATTAGGTACTTGTTGCCTCGGTCGGAACCTGGGAACGGTCCAGCAATGTCAACGGCGATCTGTTCGAATGGCGCTCCGACGTTGTACTGCTGCATGCGATCCCTGGGAGCCACGACTCGCCGCGCACACGTGACACTGACGGCACCATCTCTCAGCATCTGCTCGGAGTCTCAGCCAGTAGTAGCGCTGCCGAAGTTTGTCGATCGTTCGGTTCGCTCCCAGGTGTCCTCCCGAAGTACCGGCGTGCACTTCCTCCAAGACTTCCGGGACCTTACTCCGGGGAAGTACCAACTGTTCTCTCTGCGTCTTCCCATCGGGTGACTCCCATACACGGAACAGCACGCCCTCTCTGGTCTTCAACGAGTCCCATTGGGCCCAGTACGACTTGTAGGTGGCGCTCCTCGGTGCGATGTCCTCCCAGGTTGGTCTCGTCCCTGCCCCCACTTCCCTCAAGAGTGGCCCCAAGTCTGCGTCCGCCAGCTGCTCCCTCCTCAGGCCTGCGCTATCCCAGCCATCCGCAAGCACTGCCATGACTACTCGGACTGCTGCGGCACGCTCCTTCTCCTCCACCCTTGTACACTGGCCGCACTCTTCTGGACAGGGTCTTCGGGACATGGCGTCAGCGTTACCGTGGCTCTTCCCTCTACGATGTTCCGAGGTGCAGTCGTACTCCTGCAGCCTCTGGACCCAACATGCTGTCTGGCCTTCCAGGTTCTTAAAGCTCAATAGCCAGGTTAGGGCGAAATGGTCAGTCCTCAGGTGGAATGGCTGACCGTACAGGTACTTGTGGAACTGCTCCAATGTCTTTACTAACGCCAGTAACTCCCGTCGGGTGACGCAGTAGTTCTTCTCTGCCTTGGATAGCGTCTTGCTGTAGTAGGCTATCACCCGCTCATGGCCGTCCTGGATCTGTGATAGGACACCTCCAATGCAATGGTCGCTGGCGTCGGTGTCCACAATAAAGGCGCCACCCAGTTGTGGGAAACCCAAAATTGGAGCACTGCACAGGGTTTCCTTCAGGTGCTGGAAAGCGTTTTCGGCGTCCTCCGTCCACACATAAGGCCGGTGTTCCTCTGTCAGGCGGGTGAGGGGTTTGGCGATGTTGGAGAACCCCTTTATGAAGCGGCGGTAATAACTGCACAGCCTCAGGAAACTGCGCAGCTCTTTCTTATCCCTTGGGCGAGGCCAATCTCTCACTGCCTTTGTCTTCTCCGGGTCTGTGGCCACTCCGGTTGCTGAGACTATGTGGCCCAAGTAGTTAACTTCCTTGGGGAAGAGCTGGCACTTCTTCGCGTTCAGCTTCAAGTTTGTCGCCTGCAGTCTCTGTAGCACCTTACTCAGATTCTCGAGGTGATCTTCAAAAGTCTTCCCGACGATGATGATGTCGTCCAGGTATAGCAGGCAGGCATCGTAAGTCAGCCCTCTCATCACTGACTCCATGAGGCGCTGGAAGGTAGCTGGTGCGTTGCAGAGGCCAAAGGGCATAACCGTGAACTGCCAGAGCCCTTGGCCCGTCGAGAATGCGGTCTTCTCCTTGTCTCTCGGGTCTAGAGCTACCTGCCAGTAGCCCGACTTCAGGTCCAGTGTCGAGAACCACTGTGCACCAGCTAGCGTGTCCAGGGTGTCGTCAATCCGGGGTAAGGGAAAACAGTCCTTCCGGGTGACAGCGTTCAGCTTTCTGTAGTCTACGCAGAAGCGCAGCTCGCCGTTCTCCTTCGTCACCAAGACTACAGGGGAACACCAAGGGCTGTCAGACTCTTCAATCACTTCCCTGAATCTCATGTCCTCCAGCATGTCTCGTACCGCCCCTTGCTTCGCCAGCGGAACGCGACTATGTGGTTGCCGAATAGGCCGGGCATCCCCGGTGTCGATGCGGTGAAGCACTTTGTCCGTGTGGCCGTAGTCACTATCACCTTGGCTGAAGACTCGCTGATACCGTCTTAGCAGTTGTCGAACATTCTGCAGCTGTTCTGTAGTCAGGTGGTCGGCCGCCCTCTCCAGTAAGCCTTCTAGCCGGGGCCTCAGGTGTTGCTTCGGCGCCGGCTCCTGTGTCTTGTCGATTGCTGTTACGCTCACCATGGGCTCGCACGTTCCCAACTCCGTCCCGGCCTGGACGTCGTGATCGGTGTCCGTTGGATTTAGCAGTCTCACTGGCACCTCCTCTCGGCACGGCAGCAATGCCCTGGCTACACACAGTCCGTGTACAGGCGTCTTCTGGTACAGCATCATGTTCCTGGTTCTCTGGCCCTCCAGTCGCGCAAATTACAAGGCGCTCTTCGGGTTGACGGAGTACAACCTCTTCTCCGTTAAGCCGCAGGACCTTCTTGCCGACGTCGACCGTCGCCTCATGGCTCCTGAGGGCATCCAGTCCCAGGATCACCTCCTCAGCCACCTTCGCGACGAACACCCACAGACGCACGGCACTCCGTCCCAAGTGCAGCTCCAGCAGGGCCTCCTTCTCCACAGGCAAGGTGTCGCCCGATGCCGTGACAAGCTGGTATGGTCGGCTCGGCTTCCTTGTCGGCAAACCCTTCGCCACGTCAGGTCTTATGATGGTCACGGCCGCCCCGGTGTCCACCAGCACGCGGCACGGCTTTCCTCTTACCCAACCGTCCGCGATGAGGCTGTCATCCATACGCCGGCTGATGGCGCGCAGTGTCACTCGAGGGGATGGTGGTGATGGTGCCGACGTGCCCCTCTCCACGACGGCCCTTACTCGTTTTCCGGCTGCTCTTCCTGGTGTGGGCAGTCTCTCTGCAGGTCTCCGGGCTGTCCACACCCCCAAAACAGGACACTAGGTGTTCGCCGGCGTCCCTCAGCTGGTCTTCTGTCTCCGGCGTAGCGGACACTCCTCGTTCTCGACGTCGGGATAGATGTTACTTTGGCCGCCTCCATCCTTAATGCCGCTGTCAGCGCCTCGTGGATGGTTTTATATTCGCCGAGCATTAGGCGCTGACGAATCTCCGTGTCCCGTACCCCGTCGACAAAATTGTAGGCGGCTTCCCGGGATACGAACTCCAGTGGCAGGTCAACCAAGGCCTTGCTAGCCAGCTGCTCGATCGCTATGGCGAACTCCTGCAGCGTCTCCCCAGGCTGCTGCGACCTAGCCTTTAGCTGGCTTCGTTTTGCTGCGGCTAAGCGGTGGTTCCCGAAGCGATTCTCCAGGGCCTCCAAGATGTCCTTGGGCGCCGCCGTCGTCTGCACCACGTTTAGGACTTCCGCGGCCCGTCCCTGGAGGCTGGCTATTAACTGTGTGGCCTCCTCCTCCGGTGACCATCTGTTGTGCCTGGCCACTGTGTCGATCTGGCGGCGGATGACTTCAAACTTTGACGCGCCGTCATACTTGGGAGGTTTGACGCGCGCAGATGTTGTGTCGCGTCCCGGGGCGTCGGCCTTCAAATCCTTCAGCTTCCTGCCGACGACGTCCTCCACCATGGCGTTCTGGGACTTGACGCTGCTGTCGGCCTTTCCCTCCAGGTTGTTTACGCGGTTCGCGAGGTCTTCGACGTCTTCAACCATGGCATTCAGGGACTTTGCGTTATTGTCGGCCTTTTCCTCCAGGTCATTGAAGCGGTTCGCCAGGTCCTCGACGCGCTCGTCCATTTGGCCCATCCGCTTGCCCAGCTCCGTCACGTTATCCCTCACGCCGGCCAACTGTTCTTCAAACCTTGCGGTGAGAGCCTCGTTCGTCGCCTTTATTTCCGTGGCCTGACTGCCGTTCGCGGCTCTCATTTCTGTGGTTAACTCGGCCTTCATTTCTTCCATCTTCTCGGTGATATTGTCGTTAGCCGTCTTCATTTGTTTCAACTCTGCGGCCAGGTTGTTATTTGCCGCTTCTGTTTTTGTTGTTAATTCGGCCTTCATTTCTTCCATCTTCTCGGTGATGTTGCCGTTGGCCGTCTTCATTTCTGTCAGTTCCGCCTTCATTTCCATCATCTTCTCCAAAATCTTTTCCAATGCCGCGTCCATGGTTGTAATGTTCGGTGATGTTGTCCCGCTTCCTGACACCAGTGTGACTTTGTGGGCTCGTGAAATGAAAAGTCCAATTTCACCACTCAAAAATGTTCTTTATTTCTTTCGACTTACAGTTAAACACTTGCCAATTGCACAGAACTACGTAATGCACCCAATTACGATTCACCAGTTCGTCCGTTACAATTCCACTTGCATTCGTAATTACATACAATACTCCAATGCACGTACACAGTCTTCTCGTCGTAAACTGCACTCTTACACTGCTCGCCAAGAACTCTGACTAATTGACTGACTCACTTACTGCCCGGCGTGTTGCTTATATAGGGTCAGCTGGGGGATCGAGAATGTTCTAGATTAGATGAAATATCCCGTAAGTTCGAGAACAGAGGTGGAACAGAGAGAGACGGCGCAGTGATGGTTTTTTTCTCCCAGCCGCCCCTTGTCACCACTATAAGACAAACGAGGGGGGGCGTGGCTAACACCGACCTCCACTGCTTGTCCGCTCTCAGCTGGTTCTATAGGGTGTTCCAACGATCGGGTGACAATATGAAGATATTCATGTTCTCACCTACGAGGTTTCAGATAAAATATGTTATACTCATTGTGATATAATGTTATATGGTATATTACTATATACCATAGTGAATTAAGATTAATTCAAAAAGTTGTTTTTAGATTCTTGCAATAACATTTACACTATATATTTAAGGGACAAACCTGTAACTTTCCTTAAAAGTGCGTGGTAGCATATGAATGCTTCTTGTACTCCAGTCTGCTTTCCCTCACAAGAAACTAACAATGCCCCATCATTACTGGGTCGTTACGACCATGGTGCCTCTTCTCCATGACAGATATGCTCCCATGAAAATTTCCCTTGTTCATCACCCAGATTTTCCGGGGAAAAGTCTAAATATGAATGGAGGAAATGTGTTTTCAAATACTTTCTACAGTGCATGTCTTTGTAGCATCTCAACAAATTTAAAACCGAAGTCTTATAGTTTTATTCCCTTTTTGTTTCCAAGAACACCGCGCACAACTCCCGTAAATGATTATGAAGCTGCTAATTCCATCGTCTGTAATGTTTTTTCCCAAACATTTCGTCCTTAACAGTTTTCGAATTGAGAGGTCCAACATGAATTTCTTCTTTCAATTTTGCGTAAGTTAACAGTGGAAACTTGCCTTATAAATATGCAAATCCACTACCGTCCTTTTGAGTGCCTTAACTAAATTCTTCATCAGTCCAAGTTTTATATGTCAGAGTGGGAGAAGAATCTTACCAAGCTCAACCAATTGTGTTTGTTATACATTACTTTCCTCGAAGATATATTACTGCCTCTTGCCCTACTGTTGTACCACATAATGTTACTGCTTATCATAGCTCTGACAAACGCAAAAAAACAATAATACTTTGTGAATCCACCTTGTGGTTAAGACATATTTTCCAACAATGAACCTCGTATCTTAAAACAGGTACAATTTTATTCATACTTTCATAACTTTCTTTAAAACCTACAGAATGGAAAACTGGAACAGATGCAAGTTCGTTAACATTGTGATATAACACAGTTTTTAAGCTAAACTTTTATGAATCTATAAACAATTGCCAGTCATCTGAATAATTATGCTCAATTCCTAGCTCGCTTATTAAACCACTCATGTCGATACAGGAACGTATATTCTCTTCCATTGAAAAATATTTTTCAAATTTGTGATGTATATTTTAAAACTCTCTATTTTATGTACCAGAAGCAGGTAATTTCAATTGTTACAGCCTGGAACCTAGAAGTTTGATTCTTATTTTGACAAATTTCAGTCGCATGCCAAATCATTCAAGTCTACTTGCTCAAGAAAATGTCTTTAACTTTCAGAATTTTCTGGTTGAAAGTCAAGATCTTTTGAAATAGAGGCTTGATTAAACTGTACAGCATGTTTTCATCTTTACGTTTTGTGAGTGAGTACCCGAGTAATCGTGTAGTTTAAGGGTAGCAACCTATGACACGCATGTTACCTGCAGGTAAGCGAACACTTTTTCGATGTTATATATGAAATACCTAAAAATTGTGACACGATGTGCCATTTTAAGCATCATGTTCAGAGCCTATGTATGAAAATGAACTAAGAACACGTATTATCTTTGCGGAGGTAAATTTCATGTTGGGTAGTGTAACAGTAAGAAGTAGGGGTAATACCGTTCAGCTCCCGTAAAATAAATCTATTTCATTTATATATCCCGACAACTGCATTTTGCACATACAAGTGGATATGCACATTTTCTCTCGAGTGTTTTTCCACTGTGCCACTGCTTGAAGTTACAGCCGTAGACACGCAATCCCTAAATCGTGGGAAAGCTTGGTGAATGTGTTTTTCTGGGCAAAGCAGAGCATTGTTTGGAACACGAGCTGCAACAGTTGTAATCGAAGTAGGGCGTAAACAATTGTCTGTCATTGACAAAGAAATTTCTTTCATCTCCCAATCGATCACTGAACTTTTATTGTAGGAATGAAAAAATCAAAAGAGAAAAATGAAGAACAGGTACTGATTATATAAATCGTTGAATTATAACGTCGTTTAAGTTAAGGGCGGGAGGGTAAGATCAGTCTGAAAATTACTTAATATTCCCGATTATCAAATAGGCCCACTTCTGCAAGTGGTTTCGCGTCGCGTGACAAAGAATATCGCGACCTGACAATTTTTACTGGCGTGTTTATCTCGTACAAGCGACATGTCGCGTTATGTATTGGAAAATTTATTCATTCATTCATTCATTCTCTGATCACTGTAAAAGATATGGGATATGTCAATATAAAGAACAAAAGGACACAATAATTAAGAAAGAATACAATAAGTCAGTAATACAATGTCAATAATGCATGATTAAATGATACAATATAACGATTAAAAAAGCGCAATCCTTGCAATGTTCGTACTTAACTTTATAAGGAATAATTTTTCTGTAAAAATAAACAGATAAATACAAAAAAATTAGAACTGTTCCGAGTCAAGTTTGAAAACCATCATACAACAGAAAGAAGCACCTATTAATGAATAACTGAGTTGGCCGTTGACTGGTCCATTACTACACATCTTATTTTGATGTATATTTTAAATTTATTTCTACTCTGTTTACATCATTAAAATGACATTAGAGATGTCTATATAATTATACATAGTAAATTGAATTTTGGATTAATCTGTAGTATTCGGGTTCATTATGACACCAATGTTTAATTTTAAACTACCTTTATATTGCACATTTACTATCAAACATTTAAATAATAACAGGATAAAACATCATTACGCACTATTACATACACAACAATATGTTTTGGGCCAACATGACATTTCAAAAGTTTATCAAATAGAAAGTCTCAATGTAGCCAACATACTTTGGGTTCACTACATCACTCCCCCATAATTGAGGCAATAATAACGCAATTAGTAGATAACATACATTCTATGTGGAAACCCATGAAAAATGTACCTAACACTAAAACCACAATAAATATTTTACAGAGTTAATGAATTTAAACTATCATATTAAATATTCAATCCATAAATCGTTTTGGAAACGTTACTTTTCTCTCTGAATTTGTTCAAATCTAGAATTACTAAATTACATCGAAACAGTAATTAGTGAGGCTTTTGATTTTGGGATGACCACGATCATTACATGTACAAATTATATATAGGCACTCGAGAACTATTGATAACTGAATGAGTTCTTGCATTCCACCACGGCCTTCGTTACCAGTCATGCTATCAACTTCATTCATCAACAGCACATACTTGTTGCTTGGTCTCTTTCCTGCTCCATCTTGAAAATAACCATAAAGTGACCTGATACTAAGCATTTCAGTAACTTCTTCATGAAGTAGCTTTTTTGTTCTTGTGTCAGAAACATTAAATTTACATCATAACCCAACTCCTTACATACAAGATATGCAGTAGTAGAAATTAATTATTCTTTCACACTGGCCGTGTGTAGGCTAAATTGGGGAAACGTTGAGTCAGACTGAAAAATTGAATGCCATAGCCGGGATTTGAACCACGGATCTTCTGGTTTCCGTCCAGCCGCACTACCATTGTGCTACTATGGCCAACGTGCCGATATGACATTAAATTCTCCAACTGACTTGTATTTTCCCGGTAAACCACTTAGGAGTTCTCATAAACACATGAGACAACTACCTTAATGGCGACTTACATATTGTAAGTACTTTAAAGCCCGGGCTTTATAGTTAACCACTATTAACCAATTTAGCCTACACACGGCCAGTGTGAAAGAATAATTAATTTCCATTAATTAACCTAATAGTGGTTAACTATAAAGCCCGGGCCTTAAAGTACTTACATGTAGTAAGTCGCCATTAAGGTAGTTGTCTCATGTATTTATGAGAACTTCTAAGTGGTTTACCAGGAAAATACGAGTCAGTTGGAGAATTTAATGTCATATCGGCACGCTGGCCATAGTAGCACAATGGTAGTGCGGCTGGACGGAAACCAGAAGATCCGTGGTTCAAATCCCGGCTATGGCATTGAATTTTTCAGTCTGACTCAACGTTTCCACAATTTATGCAATAGTAGTTTTACCGACACCAGGGGGAACAGAAAGTAATGCTGCTTTGAAGAAGGCACTATTATCATCTTTACTCCACGGACTTGGGTTGCCTTTTTCACATGCCAATTTTCCAGCCATTTGAGCAAATTTTTGACATTGCTACGATCTCCTTGCTGGCCAATAATTTCTTCAGGGATGTGGGTTTGTACTTGTTTAACCATAATGCTGTTCAACCTGGAGTGCTCTCTTTATACTCTGGAGAAGCTGGTACAGGTTTCTCAGAAGAAGCTGATGAATTTGGTGAAACTTTCTCTGGAGCTATATTTATTATTTTTGTATCCACTTGGGCCTCCATTTTATTTCTGAAACTAGTTTCATTTTCTTTTTCTGACTTCTTTTTGCAGCATTTATTCTTTTTGCCTGATTCATGTTTATCAGACTGGGTCCTTGGGATATAGTACGAAAGATGTTCTCAGCAGATGCCCACAAATCAATGTCACTTAGATATAAAACTGATGTTTTCTTCTACGATTGTAGTTTTGGACCTCTATGTTCTGGCAAATCCTCATAAAGCAAACCGTAGCAAGCATAAGCAGTTGATGCTGTTTCAGAAGCTGCTGATAACATAAGCATGAGAAATGCTGTGGAACAGATGTTACGCAGTAATGATGCTTGGAGTTTACTTCCTGTGCAGGCCATGGTGAAGTAATGGAAGGCCACCTTACTGCACAAATAAACATCCCACCATGGTTGGAGAGCTGCAAGAGAAATAAATTCCATAGACTAGTGCAGGAGTTGCAAGTTCATATGAGACTGATTACTTCGGCAAGCAAACAAACAATCAATCTCGATTATCTTCAGCATATCAGAGATAGAATTTTAGAGCCACTAATCACCAAGGGTGCAGCTGGAGTGCCAGAAACACTTGGAATTTTGAAGACTTACTCTCTCCTTAGAGACGATATAGATAGCATAATGGAGCTAACCTTGTGGCCCGGACAGAAGGATCCAATGTGCCTGATTGACAGCAGGGTTAAAGCTGTCTTAACTCATGCATACAATAAGGAACGCATCATGATACCATATTCAGAAGAGGTGGATCACGATGATATTTCTTCTGATGCCGTGATTAAGTCCAAGAAACCATATACAACATCTGGTAACACAGAATCTGAAAGTTCAGAAACAAAGAAGATGAAAGGCAAAGACAAAGAGGAGAAAATACAAATGAAAAACACAAGAATGAGAAGAAAAAATAAAATAATTGATTATATTTTTGAATTTTGTAATTTGTTACTTAATAAAGCTTTCAAGTGATGTCTGAAAAGGGGTTATACATCTAAAACCTAATTGTAATATTCGGGTTCATTACGACACCAATGTTTAATTTTAATCTATATTTTTACTGCACATTTACTATCAGACATTTAAATAACAGGACAAAACATCACTACTCACTATTACATTCACAACAATATATTCTCTGCCAACATTACATTTCAAAAGGTTAGCAAGTAGATATTCTCAATGTTGCCAACATACTTTGGGTCCATTACAAATCCTCTTTTCTGTTATCTACCTAATTGAATCTTTATACTGCCACAACTATGAAGAAAAGAGAACATAAACCAAATAATTTTTAATAATAATAATAATAATAATAATAATAATAATAATAATAATAATAATAATAATAATAATAATAATAATAATAATAATAATAATAATAATAATAATAATAATAATAATAATAATAATAATAATAATAATAATAATAATAATAATAATAATAATAATAATAATAATCATTTACATGTTACACATTTTTATCATTTAAGTATGTACTCCTTACAGTAGTGACAAAATTTGCTTAGCAAATATATGGTAGACTGATGTATAAAAGTTGCGGAGAACGAGAGTTACACCTTGTGTGAAAATCAATTTTCAGAGAAAAGAGATAGTGTTTTTATATAGTTTCCTTGGTTATCGTTATGAAGTTTATGTTGAATTGTTTTTTAAATAAAATTGTGAAAAGTTGTGGAGAAAAGTAAAAGATTTTTATTCCAAAAGGAACATTTGGCAACCCTGACAGGACTGTGACAACTATAACAGCACTATAAGAGGTTAAATTGGAACTACGATGACCGAACGTCGAGTATTACGCGGAGTATTTACTCGCGAAGTGAATAAGCTTGAAGAACTGTTGAATCTTACTGATCGTGATACATGAAAATTCGTAGCAGATATGCTTCACTTGTAGATAGATACGAGAAGTTGAAACGTATCGATGATGAAGCCTACAAAGAGCTGCTGCGAAGATAACGTCCTTGAAGCAGAGATCGATAGTTGCAGTGAATACGACATGGCATTTTTTAAGATTAGAGAGAGTGCTGGCCATACAACTCGCAGATCGAGCTGTTTCGGAAGTCAGTATTAACTGCTCACATCCCTCCAATGGCCCCCCCCCCTTGGTAGCGTGATGGTAGCGTGTCTGCCTCACGTTCAAGAGGTCCCGAGTTCGAATCTCGGTCAGGGTGAGTTACCTAGATAAGGCTTTTTCCAGGGCCTTCCCTTATCCTGAAAGACAAATGTCGGGTAACTCTAAGCTCTATGGACCCTGGGCTCATTTGAGCATCATTTCACCCATTCCATTCATCGTCCGATTACCAAAACTAGAGCTCAAAAAGTGTTATTCTCATTGCGATTTTTCCTGATTGCTATTATCTTTTTTTAATTTTTGATGTAGAAATCGCATTAATTTGATTTAAATTCATTCACTTTTTGTTTGAAGTTAATTTTTATTGATTTTTCTATATTGATGGGAACGTGAAAGTTTGGTTTGGGTTTTGGGCGCAATTTACTAAAATATATGAAGAGAGCAGCTTTAAAGACGAAAACAAATTTGTTTATCTGATTCAGTGTATGGAACCGGGTTCACCTGCTCAGAAACTAGTAGAAAACTTTCCTCCTTCCAAGGAAAACTATAAAAAGGCTATAGAATTGTTGAAGTCTAGATATGGAAAGGAAGAGTTACTTATTGAGTACTATGTCAGGGAACTTTTAACCTTTGTATTAAAGAGAGATAGTTTGAGATCCATAGCTCAACTGTATATAGTCTGGAAGGATAGTTGAGAGTGCTCGATTCATTAGGAGTAACAAAGGAGAAATTTGCTGCAAGTTATTTCCCCTTGTGCCTTACCATAGGTTATGTTTACAACTTGGGACAGGTGTCGTGTATCAAAAGAAACTTCTACCAAGGAACCTGACTGTTGCTTGACAGAATTGTTAGCTTTCTTAAAGACTGAGGTCGAAGGTAAAGAATGACTTAAGCTAAAGCAAGGTTCTCTGGAAACTAATGAGAGGGTAGAACAAGTTAAGCTAGACGATAAAACCCAGATCAAGAAGAAGGAAGCGGCTGCTTTAATTTCAGTAGAGGATGTTTCAGTTAGTATGGGAAACAAGAACAACAGGAAATTAGCTTGTGTATTTTGTAGCAGAACCACTCATTCTTGTCAAGACTGTGCTGTATCTATTGATTGTTCGTTACAAGAACTCCATAGAATGTAAAGGAAAAAGGAAGCCTAACACCCTTCAAATAAACCTAAAGGTGATTCTGCTCCAAATGCAGTTACCATGATAGCAAGTAGTAATGAAGTAATCTGCAGACTTTAGTTGCTAAAGTAGTGGTAGGTGGAACCATGCACAGAGTGAGAGTAGTTTGTGACAGTGGATCGCAGAAAAGCTACATAAAGAAATATTCTGCTAAGAAATTGGAGTTGGAGCGAACAGGAAAGTTAACCCTAATTCAAGAATTATTTGGAGGTAGGAAAACAGCACCTGTTTGTTTCGAGTCTTATCAAATAACTCTGTTGGGTGTGAATGAAGAAAACAGATGTGAGGTTGCAGTGTTGGGCTCTCATTTTATTTGTAGTAGTGCTCCCCTAATTGATGCTGCCTTGTCTAATCTATTGAAGAACAAGGGAGTTGAACTTACCGATGTTAGACAAAATGATGGTAGTAGTGTTAGTGATATACAGGTTTTGTTAGGAGCTGATGTCTGGGCTCAGATAATCACGCCAGACTTTGCACATGTACGCAAGGATCTAGTGGCTGTGAGAACTTGTTTGAGGTGAACACTTATGGGCTCTTCTGAGATAACATCACCAACTGTCTCGTCTTACGCTATTCTTACATTGACCCAGTCAACAAGAGTATCAGATTTGTGGGAAATTGAAGCTAGGGGCATACAAGATCCTGGCTAACAGATATAAAGGGAAAAAAGAAAACAGGAAGTTAGATATTCTTCGATAAGACTGTGAAGAGAGAAGCATCTGGACGCTATTTTGTTGAGTCAACCTGGATTGATGGTTGTACTTCATTAGTAGCAAACTGTGAAGTTACTCTGAAACTACTGTTGAGCACTTCAAGGAAGTTACAAAGAATGTTGAAATTTCAGGGTTATGATGAAGTGTTTTAGGAATGGGTTAGCAGAGGGATCGTTGAAGTCATTGAAAATGAGGTTTTAGTTGGACTTGCACGTTATCTGCCTCATAGACATGTGCTAAAAGACAGTGGCACTACAAAAATCACACTAGTGTTTGATGCTTCCAACAAGGACAGAAATGGTAATTCCTTGAATAACTGTCTAGAATCAGGACCAAACCTCATTGACCTTGTTCCAGCCATACTCATCAATTTCCGATCCTACGCTATAGGTCTAATTGCTGATATAGAGAAGGCCTTCCTGCAGATTATAATTCATCCTAAAGATAGCGATATGCTTCGTTTTCTTTGGTGGAATAATGGAAATGTCATCACTTTTAGACATTGCAGGATGGTTTTTGGTGTCTGTTCCAGACCATTCTTATTGGTTTCAGTATTGAACCACCTTCTGGTTGGCACCCCAACTTATCAGAAGGAAGTAGCTGCAGAGATGAAACATGCATTTTACATGGACAACTGTCTTACTGGAGTTGTTTCAAAATAAGAGATTGGAGCCCTCTATTTTAAAGGCACAAGAGCTGTTGTCATCTGCAGGTTTCAATTTGAGAGGATGGATAAGCTCCATAGATTATAGTGTTGGTACAACTGGAAATGTCTTAGGCCTTCAATGGTATTGTGACGCAGATGAACTTGGATGTAACTTCAGCACAAGTACAGGTTTAGTAACCCAAAGGGTGCTACTTTCCAGCATGCAGAAAATATTTGATCCAGTGGGATTTTCAGCCCCAGTAACCCTTATTCTCAAACTCAAGAAGATAGAGTGGGATGAGCATCTACCAGAAGATGATTGTGAAGAATTCTGTTAATGGAACCAGCAGCTACAGTACCTACTTCATTGTTGGATACTTAGAAGGACTTTTCTGAATGACAACAGCTCATTGCACGCATTTGTCGACGTCAGCAGAAAGGCGTTTGGTTGTTGTAAGTTGAAAATGAAACCAAACTGAGCCTTCTGATGGCTAAATCTAGAGTGGCCCGTCTCAAAGAACTAACACTACCTCGTCTCGAACGGGTGGATGCCCTCCTTGGAGTGTCTCAGTTGAGCTTTCGATGCTTATGCCATGATAGCATACACACTGTGTTTTGGTATAATTCAGCAGTCGTCTTAACTTGGATAGAACACAAAGGGCATTGGTATTTGTTTGTAGAGAATTGGATAAAGGAGATTCATGAGTACAATGAGGTTAGTTCATGGAGATACATTCCGGGCAGACTCAACATAGACAGTCTGTCTAGAGGATGTTCACCAAAACAGCTTTGGAGAACTAGATGGTGGGAGGGCCCCTATTGGCTTAAAAATAAAGAAGAAGAATGGATCTTTTACTCTCCTGAACCAGTGTTGGAAGAGTCAACAAGGAAAGAAGGAAACCCATTGTAGTGGCCAAGAGCACTGTAGTGAAAACGATCTTACTGCAACTAAGCTCACGATTCTTTGGGTACATAAAAATCGTTAGGACCATTGGATTTTGAGGTTTAAACAAAGTAATTACAGGAACCACGAAACTACAGAAACTGGTAGTGAATAATTTCTCATTGTGGAAAGGAAGCTGTTCTACCTTATCATGAAGAAGAAAGAAGGGAGCATTTGAGGAATCTGCAGGTGAGTTGATGGTCCAAGGAGATGTTCCCAGTAGTGACTCCGAAACTGAAAAGGAGAGTGAATTCAAGACTCGCTGTGGTAGAACTGTTAGACCAGTCAATAAACTAGACCTATAGTGGCACATCTATAAGCTCAGTGTAAATTAATTTTGAGAGTATTGTCACCCTGGCGGTAGAATCGCGAAGCCGATGAAAAATGAAGACCGGTAGCGACGGGCAGTTGAATGTAGTTTTTGTAAAAATAAACAGTTTTTTTAAGGTTCTAGCAATTTTGTAATGGTGAACAGTGTATTTCAAGGAGAATAAAGTGTAGTTTTTGTGTTTTGTAGCCTCGTTTTATCATTTCACGAACCCACAAAGTCACAGTATTAATTAGAATGTGTGTTGCAAAACTGCCTTTTGCAGTGTGGGAGAATGTGGAGAACGAGAGTTACATCTTGTGCGAAAATCGATTTTCAGAGAAAAGAGATATTGTTTTTTATATAGTTTCCTTGGTTATTGTTATGAAGTTGATGTTGAATTGTTTTTAAATAAAATTGTGAAAAGCTGTGGTTAAAATTAAAAGATTTTTATGCCAAAAGGAGCAACAGTGATAAGAATATATGATAAAATCTAAATAATAGTTGTCAAACTTTACAATTACAGTAACTCCATAAGCTCGTCTACACTATAAAGACTATCCCTCACTAACATTTGTTTCAAAGACATCTTGAAACCTCACATGGATTTTGTGCTACTGGTCCTGTTTTCGACATGAGAGCTAGTATGCATTTCTGTGTGTTGTACTATTCCAGAAAATATCATAACACCAAAAAAATATCTTAGGTAAAATCTTAGCTATTTTACTAACATGATTTTCTCTACTCACACTTAAACTATTTTAGCAAATGCTTATTCACCTATCAACTTCATGATAACCAGAATAAATATATACAGAAATGGGTTTTACACATTTCCTTTTAGATAGAATGTGAATAAATGAGTACAGCAGGCTTAGGCAACAGCCAAAACTTTTAGAACTATTCACTATGTGATGACTTTAAGATTCCATTTTGTTTGCATGACCTAAAGGATAAATACATAACAACTTCTTATTTGAGTAAAGTATAATTATTACAAAATTCAAATGAATAATGGAATATCTCGGAAATGGTTAACTCCACGAAAAAAAAGTTGAACATAAAATGCATACTTTGATGATATCTGCGTTTTTGTGTAGTAAGATTTTGTCTATTGCTTGTGGTTTATCAGTCATTCAAATGAAGAGGACTTGCCTACAGAGATTATTTTCAGAAAACTCAAGATATTATTAATTTTTAGATGAGTCGTATTTATTACACATCTGCTTGGAAAGGCTTGGAAACCATGGACAAAAATATAATTAGGAAAAATTCATCTCCTATTATGGAAAACTTAATAAATAAAAAGCCAGAAAAACATTTGAAACAAATTCAGATAATTAAATCTTTAAGGAAAAAGGATGTAATCTTCTCAAGGCTGATAAAGGGAACAAAATAGTAATCTTAGATACAGCTACATACAATACGAAAGTGAAGCAGATGTGTAATAAATACAACTCATCTAAAAATTAATAATTTTTCGCTTCACTGTGGTGTTCCAATAGAGTTAAATCTCGATATCAAGATATTATGTTATTTGTATTGAAAGTATGTTAAACATTTGTATTTCAATCAAAATCATTGAGGCTACTTCTGAGAAAGTCACAATTTTAGAAAATTATTCTATGTAACAGCTAATCTGGTGTGGGGATATTTTCTTGAAAATCTTAGTGTCCTTGGAAGATGCTGAACTTAAATGTATGGTGTTTAATAAATTTTTCATTTTGAGTTATGATGTTTGCAAATACACATGCACACACACATACATGCACATGAACACGTGCACAGTATGAATTTTTGGGTGGAATACAATATCTTCTCTACCTATTATGTATATACATAGTAGAGTACTGACAATATCAGGTATGCATCAATGGTTTCAGAAGCTTGATTGAGGTTTCCTCTTTATAGGAGCAACCTTGATGTTAATTCTCCTTCAAAACATCAACGAAGTATTTCTTAGATATTCATATTCAGCTTTGAAATAATAAAATGTGGATTTTATACTAAAACTGTGCCACATTCCTATCTTCATATAGGAAGAAGTACATCCATGCAGTACTACTACATTCTTTCTCAATTAACATACATTTTTTGATCATGAAAACATGAATGTGATTTATTTATCTGAAATAAAATTTTTGCTTCAAATTCTGAGTAAATAATATAATTTTGAGTCAAACTAATACTCAATACTTCATATATTGCTAGTGTTTACCTAGAACACATTTTGTTAGAACCTTCCTAACATCCTCAGCTAATGTCGACTATTGAATGTTGGTTTGATGAACTCCTTGGAGGTGATAGGGGCGTCTCTGTTGGTATCTCAATGAACTTGAAGTTTGGGTTCTCTTCAAAGGTGGTATCAAAATTAAACAGATTTCCTTCATATTTCCTTATGATATTTCTTTGTCTATGTGGTTAATGCAGTTGGACCCTGAACACCTTTTAATAAGTGAATTTCTTATTCTATATCATGATTATCATTCCAAAAACGGTATGCTATTGCCGATTTATCTATTTCTTTTATCCTGATATACCTAAAATGCTCTTTAAGCCTAATGTTGAAATTCCTTTTAGTTTTTCCAATGTAAAAGTTGTCACAGTCTTTGCAGTTTATCCGGTACACACCTGATCTTTTCTCTGTGGGCATCTTCCTCGTATTCATTGTATCATAGTCCTTATCCATAGGAATCTGTGTAAATACTTTAATTCAGTCAAAGTGCTCTAGACAGATGACTCAATTTCACAACTGCCTATCTCTGCTATCTATTAACTTAATTATAAAGTGGAATTTTTGGAATTTACTATGGATATGTTCTGTGTATTTTTGGAACACATATCAACATCATGCTGGAAAGATTTCCTAGCTTTGATCACATACAGTGCATCTTTATTTTAAATATGTCTAAGTATAACTTTGCATTTTTGCATTGGTAATCTCTACTTGCAAAGAGCAATGTCATTAATTAACAAGAAGTTTTCTTTAAGAACTTTTATAAAAAAAATCAATGGTTTCAGAAGCTATAAAATATTGCAAATGCATTCCAATAAAACACAAAATAATTATAATTTCTAAACAAATATATTCATTGAAGTATATAATTAAATTCCTATTATTATATAAAAAGTTGTGTTATATAGTTTTTGACATTATAAGACTGCTAATTCTATCAAACATTGCATAAAATAGGATGAAAGCAAGCAAAGAAAGGAAATATATAAAAACTATAATAGCCAACAGTCCATTATAACAGCATGTATCCCTTACAAAGTTTCACTGACAGATTCGTTATTTGTCCTGCATCACTCCTTGTACTTAATGCTGTTAATGCTAACACATTCTTTAAAGTTTGTTTTGCTGTATTTCTCTGAGCAGTATACTCAACAGTGGATGTAGAAGTGGAATATTTGCTGCATCAAATATTAATTTGCTGAATTTCTGCTCTTTTATTGGCAATCATTTTAGTTCATATAAACAACATTTCTTTACCTGAGATTTTAATATATTTTTCAGACTTTTCTTATATGGTGACCTGATGATTATCTCTCATCTTATGTTTTCTGTTTTCTTTCTCTTTTCTGCTATGTGCAGACTTCCTTAGAAGTAAAAGCTTTATGAAAGGGAGGTGTACAAAGTACTGAATCCAGTTATAGCCAATCTTTTGAACTCTTAAGAAGATATAGATTTTTCTATTAATTTATTTAGTCACTTACATATGCTTTTTATATGAAAAATCAAATGATTATTTCAAATGTAAATACCCATATTGTTTGTTGTTAATGTATGCAAATATACTGCAGAAATGCAAACATCTATTTGTTGATTATGTTGATCATGATTTCAAGCCTTATACTTAAATTTATGTTTCCAGACATAAGATCATAAAATATTTTTCTTTTATTATCATACCAATAACATTCCCAAAATTGCTAGAAATAGTCTAGGTAACTAGGTCTGCCATGGCTGAGTGTTTAGACCGTTCAATTCTCACCAAGGTAGCCCGGGTTTGATCCCTGGCAACCATAAAGTGAGATTTGTGGTGGACAACATGGTCCTGGGGCAGGTTTTCTCCAGGATCTCCGGTTTTCCCTGCCACCTCATTCCAGCAGTGCTCCATTTTCATCTCATGTATCATCAGTGTTACTGTCTGTGGTGCTGTATGTAGTAAAAGCAGGCGTTAAACACTACACATTTCATTTCATTTTCCCAAATTTATTAACACTATGTGTAAATCATAAATTTTCCTAATTTTGTAATTTTCAGTGCTTAATCACTAAAAGTAGAATTTATTTTCTTTGTTGACAGCAGTGTGGCTTTTGCCACTGGTGGCAGTGTGTCTATGGCACGACTGTGTGGATGGAATTGATACTATTACCAGCAAAGAGATTGCAGACAGTTCCAGTATTTTTACTCTAGAGCTCTTGCAAGTAAGTATTCATTACATGCTTCCTTTCCAATCCAGAGTGGAGCTACTTTATGACCAATAATATATTATATCATTATTTTAAAATTAGTTTATGCTACAGCAGTCTACCCTATGTTGTACTTGCTTTCTCAATTACTTGATTTTGTTTTACTTTTATACCTGTCATTTATCAGAAGTTTTACTGAAGTTAAAATATGTTAAACAAATATGGAAAGTTTTTAAAAAAATAGTTAAACAATTGCTTCCTGGAAATTATTGTCAGAGAAACCTCATGCAATGAGAAGAAATTTGGCTAGTGGTTTCAAATACAAGGTATGAAAACAGAGGCCAGAACCTTCCAGTGATAATGCAGCTGAATATCCCTGCTTTCTGCATAAGTGAAGTAGATCCGTATGAGTCATTCCCTTCTCTCTTCCATAGCATAATCTTAAAGCACATAGTTAGAACCATACAATCGCATTACCATAACTGAATACAAAGTTCCTGTATTTCAGAAACTTACAGTTAAAACTGGTAGGACGATTTTCTCCATGCAGCCTTTTATGAAATATTTCTTCTTTAGTAAAAATTTCAAAGTTAGTTTTGTTACTTCTCTTGTAATACTTCAACGTTTAAAATGTTCTGTATATTCATCATTTGTATGTCTATTGTTCTTTTGTAAATATAAAATTTTGCTCTACCTGTGTTTATTTTGTGTACTAATGTTTCAATTCTTTCATAATGAAAGAGTTCTTGCCTGAAAATATTAGCAGAGTACTTTAAAAGCAATTCATTATAAAAGAAAATGAAGAGAACAAACCAAAATAAACAGACGGATCAATAAGTGGTGTGCTAAAATAGCTTTTTTAAAGCTGTGTTGTTTTATAATTGAGGAATTGTATGAGATAGGAAAGTAAGACAGGAAACCATAATTTGAAGGGGAAAAATAGGGAGAAAGTTAGCTATGCATAACTTCTATTAGTTGCAATATATAAGAATTTGACTATGCACAGCATTTTATTTTGTTGCTGTTTTCCTGCAATAGATAGTTATTCTAAATAGAATTAAGTTTATCTTAGTTTTTATATAGCTAAAGAAGTTCAGAGTAATGCTCATAAGGGCCCTTTTTGTGAAAATAGCTTCATGATTCCATTTACCTAGAACTGTTACACTGTTTTGTTATACAGTGTGGTAATACAAGAATTCAACTAAGGAGTAAATAGAACATTTTTCAGAAATGTTCATTTTTACAACATTGTGTAACTAGAATAAACTGTATGCCAGAAATAGCATCACCAATAACAGATGTGTAGCATTTGCCAGAATTCCCTTTAGTCTTCTTTCAGCACGATCTCTTCCTGAATGTCCAATACACTTTTTATTTCCATCATTAAAAATTATCTTAAATTACATAAGCAATAATATAACTTCAGTTTATATTTGAAATGTGTAGTGTTTAACGCCCGCTTTTACTACATTCGGCACCGCAGGCGGTGACACTGATGATGCATGAGATGAAGATAGAGTACCGGTGGAATGAGATGGCGGGGGAAACCGGAGGTCCCGGAGAAAACCCGCCCCAATGCCGTGTTGTCCACCACAAATCTCACTTTGCGGTCGCCTGGGATCGAACCCGGGCCGCCTTGGTGAGAGCCAAGCGGTCTAACCACTGAGCCACGGCATGGCCATAGTTTATATTTGTAATGGTTCTCTGTCCTACAATCAAATGAAAATTACTATAACATAGCCTGTCACAAGCCTGAGATGGAAAGGCCAGTTTGTGCCCAGGGTGTGTGAAATTCTCCATCTCCCCATTTTTTTAGAATGGGAATGTTTAACAGAACGGAAATGTAGAGCCGACTCAGGAACGTTTGTGAAGATCCTCTAGTGGATTGAATTGGTAATACAGCCACCCAGAACATCTGCTGAGAGACAGTCTATGGTGAAGCCAACGGTTGTCAAGTGATGTATACAATGGATGTGGACAGCCAGGATACGTTGTGAAGGACTTTCTGCAGCCATGTCAACAAGGTGGTAGGGAACAGTAAGGGCCGATATGATGTGTGCCACATCAGAGCCATCTTCATGAGTAATGTTGTATACCTTAGACAGAGAAGTGGAGGACAACCTCATTAGTTCAATACGTATGGCGGATATGTGGAAAGTTGTACCGGATACTAGTAGTCACAGCTGCACCTGTGACGATGTTCACAGCGCAGAGCTTGCCATCAAGAAAACTGGTTCAGCCTTAACAAATAGTAATGGCATTGGGTGATACCTTGTCTGTGTTGACTTAGGAGCGAAGGCTTGTAAATCTTTGAGCGTTCATCATTGTGAGGGTGACTGAGGAAGTAATACTTGTACTGGATGCCCTCAGGAGCCCCAAGGCAAAGGCTAATGTTGGCAGGAAGGTTCTACAAATTGTTACCTTTGGAGGTAAAGATTGTAAAACCCAGCAAACTTCTTGGAGTTTGCTGTGTAACCCTCGTAAAAGCTACGGCACATCGGTATAGCACACAACCGAATCAAGACTTGACATAACCAATGAGCCTACAACAGAAATTTGCGTGAAATGACATCAGCATCCAGACCAGAGGGCACTGCTCCAAGCTCCAACCTGAAGCAAGATCCACATTACGTGAAGAAGAGGATCAGCGATGAAGTCTATGCCATTCAGAGGCTGATGTAAAAGGCTGGTAGGAATGACCAGCACTGAGAAGAAGTAGTGCACACTGGCAACAAAACCAGGCCAGCGATGATCAGAAGACTTAGAGGTGTGTCCCAACCAGTGCTGCCATTACAAAGTCTGGCCAACTGCAGCCGTTACAAGGCAGGGAAATTCTTGGCCTTCTTGGCCTTTTGTTATGCCATCAGCAAGCTTTGATACCTTTCAATTTCTGCTAGTCTGGAACAATCTATTTCCAGATGCTTGAGATGTTTCTGTTTCCAGATGTCAAGTTGGCCTTGATGAAGTACAGAGGATGTCTAGCCCAGACGGATCAACATCAGGGTTGACGGATGGTGGTTACCAAAAAATTAGTGTGGAGCAGAGCACACGCCAATTCCTGAAACTGACTCCCCCTGAGCAACTCTCAGCACCCAGTTATATTGAGTCTAGTGTTCTATGGGGGTCTTGTAATACTAATGGCAGCTTTTACCATATTTAGTATGTCACTGCCTGGGTAAACAAGATCTTCTGAAATATTCTTTAGACATGTGACTCCTCTCATGTTGCATGATGCAACATGGTTCCCCAGTTACTAACTGAAAAGATGACATTGGAGAGAAGTCCATAGGCAGTATCATAGGAAGTGGTAGACCACTTACATCCTGTCACATATACATCTTCACAAAGGTGCAGCAAGTTAAAAGAATTGTAAAATGTACAATATGATTTCTCACAACTTTAGAAGGTGCTGAATGTTTAATAAAATCTTATAATTTAACGTAAAATCCATACTCCTCAGTCACATAGTAACAGAAGTACTTATTTCATAGAAATGTTTATTTTGGTTCTATTGTGTTTCAGAATCTTGAAAAACTAAAATATAAGCAAATAAACAAATACCTTGTCTACCTAGAGTTATGGAGCTGAAGATACTTATTATTTATTATATATATAATATATAAGGCTCTGAAAAATGGCAATGATGTCCAATATGTCTGAGAAAATGTTCATATGATTAAAACTACCACATTAAGAATGTATTTGAAATGTTTAATACTGACATAAAGAGTAAGTCCTTTCTTCTTCTTCTTTTATATTTAGTAATTACACAAAATGAAGATCATATAATGGTTAAAGAAATGCAGCAATAGTATAAAATTAAATTCAATTATATTAATGAATCATTTGTGTTGCCAGAGCACAAATAAATCCTGCTCCTAGATCACTTATATGAACCTACATGAGCTATGTATCACTTGAGGCAAAAAAGAAGAGGAGGAAGAAGAAGAGAAAGAGGAGAGTGAGCATCAAACAAATATTGCACAAGTACACTATCATTATTATAATAGCCTATATAGTCCTCCCCCTCACCCCAAATACACATATATACATCTTCTTGCGTAAATGTAAACTTAGGAATATTATTACTCAGTACACTTGATAGCTTGCTCCTTATGATTTGTCTTATTCTGTAATTCAAAATTGGTTATTTTTGTTGCTTGAGGGTAGGCTTGAATTCAGAAGGTACCAGGTATAACAGCACTAAAATGCTATAATACCAAATGATACACATGATGTTTAGTGAACTGTTGTGGATGTTACAATTTTCTCTCTTTGTTCACTGCTGTCTATCAAGTTCAAAACAACACGTCTAATATCTGTCATACCAAAATGTTTCAAACCAGAAACCAGCCCTTAGAAAAGCTGTGCTACACTTCATATTTTGTTGCAACATATGCAGAACCGATCTTTATTTATTTATTTATTTATTTATTTTTTTTTTTTATTTTTTTTTTTTTTGGTTGCATATATGTATCTTGTAAACTAATTTTTTTCCCTCTAATGCTTTGTGCGCCTCATCAACTGTGGCTAGCAGTGACCATAAGACTGCTGGTATAGTTCTTCTAGAGGCAAGTGAGCAGTAATCTCAGCACTTGGCAACAGCAAATCTTCCTTCAGAGAAATACAGCTGCTTAAATTAATCATATATTACAGCAATTATTTAATGTGTTTACATTTTAAGTTACAATTCAGAAATAAGTTATATCTGTCAGAGCCAGATAATATTTTATATTATGTAATCGCTTTGTTTCAGAAAGCACTTGGAGGGCTACCTGGTAACAAAGTACTGTCTCCAGTGAGCATCTCTACATTATTGGCAATGCTACAGCAAGGTGCTCTTAACAATTCACTTGACCAAATCACTGCTGTGCTTCATTCTGATCCAATGAGGGCTAAAGAAGGCTATGGACATATAATTCGCAGTCTTAAGGCAAGGCTCTTGATATTATTTATATTATTTACTGGATTGTTTTAATATGTATATAAGGAGCAATTTCTCATAAAGGTGCTAGGATGCATATGCACTAGAAAAGGCACTTTGTTCATATACTAAATTTCATGCAGTTTAAGACTTTATTAAAATGATATACATGAAAGCAAAGTATGCTCTCAAGTTGAAATAGTAATATAAGTGTTTCTAGAATGTATCCTGCTGATAGAACCATGGGAGTACAGCTGTAATAGAGCAAAGAATTTACTGGGAACTTCAGCATAGTTTGCACCTGCTTGGTCCAAATGCATCTCATAGAATGACCATAGATCATTTTTCTTAAATATGCCTCTTTTACAGAGCAAAAAATGCATTGGGCAGATTTTCTAAATTTCAACAAAGAGCCTCTTTTGGGGAGGGGGTTGGAAATATAATTTCAATTTAAATTTTGCAAGCTCCTATTCCAAAAACTTAGGTACTGGCATCAAAAACCAGTAAACTAGATGCCATAGTAAAGGTTCTAAAATATCTTACATGGTTATAAGCTGCTCTTTAGTCACAGAATATTTATTTATTACTAATCACTTCTTTTTCAAGCAATTAGCAATTAATGTAAGTTTAAAGTGAAATTGTTCTATAAATCATTGTATTATAAGCTGCACCACCAATAAGAGGAGACATGGTAGAGAGGAAAAAGCATGGCGTGGAAGAGAAGGAGGCGTATATACAATAAAATATCTATTAACATGGATGTGCCATTTTGTACTTCAACCCTTACTGCGCAAATTATTTGACACTTCAAAAGAACAGCCTTAGACTTTATAATTTGTGTTTGTAATTTGAATGTATAAGGCCCAATACTAACATAGCATTTACAAACTTTTTTCCTACAAGGAAAGTATGGAAGAATCAAACTTTTCTTGCTGAATTCCACTTCAAAAATTTAGTTAGGGAAGTGATTTGCTATATAAAAACCATGTGAAAGAATTTTTTTTTCCTGTTTGAATTGCAAGATTCTAAAACTGAGTACTAGATTTCCCAATTAAAATGGAGAAAAAATATATACTAAACAACGACATAGTGATAAATGCTTCTCTAAGATTATGATGGGCACAAGAGAGAGAAACAGATGGTATGATAATGCATTTATAAAGCTCTACTTCATTTCATAAAGGTACATTTACAATATATAAACCACCAAACGGCCAGCAGTCACACAGACTGTCTTCCAGTCACCTACTGTATGACTTGTCTAGCAGTCACATGACCCGTCTTCCAGTCACAATTGTGTGGAGTCAAATCAAACCTCAAACCACATTAATTGTCAGATTAAGAACAAAACATTCCTTATCAGAGGAAGGGACTTCTGAGGAAATTTCACTTTGCTTGCAGTAGTTCAGTTTCCGAAGTAGTTACATAGAAAATGAAGCTAGTTACAGTGGAGTAATAAATTTTACACAAATAAAAATATTTGTTAATTAATGTCCACTTATCTTAAGAAGTTGATGTTAATACTTCTTTCTTCTTTTTAAAATCAATTTCATGAACATTTGCCCACATCGTCAGTCAACACACTTTGTCATCAAGGATACCATGTTTTTTCGTATTACCAAAATCTGAAGATGAAACAAACCTAAAATCAGAATCAATTGCAGTATGTCAAAATTCATTACACGATTTTTATTTTTTAAAATAAATATTTTTTCCCACACCATCAAATGGGAACATTTAATTGTTTTAATAATTTAACTTGGGGATTTATTTCATGGTTAAATAACCAAAAATGATCTGCTACGGCCGATTTATCAATTTGTCTATATTTAAGGTTACAAAAATGTTCTTTTTTTCTGGTTTCCAAACTATGTTTTGTCTTTCCAATACAAACCTGATCACAATCTAAACAATTAAATTGATTAATTAACTTTAAAGAGAGTCGATTAAAGACACTAGACAACACTTACTTTTAAATTTTTCCGGAACTAGTTTCAGAGGCTTTGCCTCTATCATCGGCCGGCTCTCGACTCAGTCTCGACAGTCGAGAGCCGGCCGATGATAGAGGCAAAGCCTCTGAAACTAGTTCCGGAAAAATTTAAAAGTAAGTGTTGTCTAGTGTCTTTAATCGACTCTCTTTAAAGTTAATTTATCATAACAACACTGTTTTCAACACTTCCAAGAAAGTAATTAAATTGATATATACCAGATTTTTTATTATTAGGAATTTTATCCTTTTAAGAAAATTGTAATAAATTTTAATACTATATTTATTTTGAGGAACTTAAGTTATACCAACCTCTTTAACAATTTTTTGAAAATGTTTAACCCAAGGATAGTAAGTAAATTTTTTAAATTTATAATCATCTTTTATTTTTTAATTTATGAAATACGTGCTTTGCAAAGAAACATTGACAGTCCCTGGTTAAGTAGCCATTGTTATGGCTTCTCAACCAGAGGTCCCAGATTCAGTTTCTGGCTATGGGGGAAGAATTATGTATAGACTTCTAATGTGGTCATGCTTATTGTTGTTCAAGATGCAATGAAATATTTTTCCTAACAGAAATTAAAGGAAGTGACTATAAATTATCAGTTTGCAACACTATTAGGTTACTATTTTTTAGAGTATGCCATTTCAAGTTTGGCATCATACTATACAACGACTCTGTATTTTAATGGGGAGGGTTATGATGAAGGTATAGGAGAAATTTGTGCTGGTTAGTACCTGTCATGCCTATTTTAGACAGCACATCCTAATGTAGTACCATTGGTACTCATAAAAACAGTAATATGCTATATTCAGAAATGACAAATAAGCCACTTACCAGTAAATGTAAAATGTACAGCTAAACGTTAACATAAAAGGTGATTTTTATATCACTTCATCATTTCCCCTTCTCATACTTAAAATTAATATTTTTTGTAATGTTATCTGCACTGGTAGCTGACAATTAAGAAAGAAGGCTGCTTTTTCTGTGTAAATTAAAAATCTTGAGTATATGAGTATTGAAATATTATATTTTCTTTACTTAACATAATACATTAAGTGCTTTACTAAGTAGTCCATTTTCTACACTATCGTTAGAAGACAAAATGAAACTAGGAACACCTCCTGATCTGCACATAAATATATAACAAAAAAGTGGCAATTAACCGTGCAAGAATTAAATGGATATTTACACGAAAGGCTTTATTCTTTTTCCATAGACTTTGTTGGTGGTGATAACCAATAGTCATAAAAAAAGGCGTGGTGGATTTAGTTCATGCATGTGAAAACATTGAGATGTCCACAGAGTACCTTAAACTGATATGTTCAGTAATCTATTTGTAAATTTTATGGTAGCTCAATATTTACTTGAGAAAAGTCTGAGACCAAGACAGATAGTTGCTTTATCACTGCAGGTGGTGCTTAGTGCAAGAGAAAAAGTACCCACTACTATCAATGGTGACATATTGCATTATATAACTGAGCATTATTTCAACCATTTCTTTCATTCATCATTGGATATCTCCTAGCCGGTTGTTAATGGACATTAATCATAGAAGCAAAAATGTGTGGGAAGTAATGTTGGTACTGCCAGTGCATTCATGCTTCTGCCACCACTGAACATAATCCATACAGATGAAACTATATAAAAAGTAATAACCTGTTAGATCATCCCCATCTCAGAGTTAAAATGTTATAATCATTCAAAGAACTTCTGATTATACTTAATGCTTTGTGGAAGTTCTGTACTTGTTGTAATTTTTGATATATCATCATGCTTATTTCGAGATTTAACTGTATTGGAACACCACAGTGAAGCGAAAGTGAAGCAGATGTGTAATAAATACGGCTCATCTAAATATTAATAATCATGCTTATTGTTTTCAGAAACGAAAGTCCAGTTCTTTGATCCTTGAGTTTGGAAACAGAGCATTTGTGCAAAATGGGCTTGATGTTAACCCTGAATACAAACAGGCTCTAGTCCATGACTTCATGGCAGACATTGAACCAGTAGATTTTAAAAAGGAAAAAGAAGCTGCTTTTCAAATCAATACCTGGATAGCTAATGTTACACACAATCATGTACCTGCACTCATCAGTCCTGGTATGTATATAACATTGATTTCATAAAAACTAATTTTACTCGCTAACATAAAATAGTGGTTTAAAATTATTTAGACTTTTCTGTAGGCAAATTTGAAAGACAATTGTTAGTACAATAAAATCTGTCTTCAGTGAATCCCTGGTTAAGTGGAAATTTGACTTAAATGGAATTATTTCACTGTCCTATGAATTTAGGGGTGAAAAACATGCTAAATTCCATTTATTAAGCAGAAACTGTCTTACGCGGACAACAGAAATCAAAATATGCATTTGAATGAAAAATTTCCAGTTCTAAAATGCAGAGTTTAGAAACTTTTCAGGTACCCCGTGAAAATGTGCATTGTACATGATGTTTCAGTTAAAACATATCCATATTCTTGCTACCTGACCTATTTAGGTTGTGGTATGCTAATGACGGTATGAACACTGAAAAAACTGTCATGGTCATTCTTCACTGCATAGTTAAGCACAACAGGCAGCATGACAGTACACCTAGAAACAAAGGAGGTGGTTTATTTCCTATAGTCACTGTGGCTTTGAAAATAAAAATTGTACGACATCTTAACATGAGAGTGAAAGTGATTTATGCTAGTGAAAGAGATAAATTGAGTGTACAGCAGATCATGAAGGTGCTCAACATAGGCAAAACTCAACTTTATAAATTCTAACAAGAAAATGGAAATTCTTAAGCAGTGGGCAAATTTTGCTAATGAGAAAATGAAGACAGAACTTAAGAAAACTTAAAACCAGGACATTAATGAATGAAGAGGAGATTTGTTACTGTTAGGATAAAAAATCACTACATATCGGGACCTATGTTAGAGGAATATGCTAAAAAGTTAACTGAAAGACTGGGCAAGACTGAATTCGAAGCATTTAATAGATAGTTGGGAGAGTTTCCGCAAAAGACATCAGATACATTTTAAGGAACTTTGTGGTGAATGGAATAAATTAACTCTGAAACTATCGCTGATTGGATTGCTAAATTACCTTCCAAAATTGAAGGATACAAAGCTGAAAACATAGTAAACAGTGACATGATGAGATTATTCTTCCATGTGTTACCAAATAATTTATTGTGTTTGAAAGGTGAGAAATGTTCAGGAGGAAAATCGTCTATGGAAATATTGACTATTTTCCTATGTGGCTTTAGACCAGGTGAAATGGAAAACCCCTTTGTTAAATGGAAATCTGTCACTGAAATTTTTGAGAGTCCCGTTCAGTTCTGCTAAACATAAGTTTTACGATACAATAAAACTTTGTTTAATTTGAATATGAAGAGCCAAAAAAAAAAAAAAAAAAAAAAAATCAGCACACAATGATTCAATTAATGAATAATTTAGTCATGAGTGCATCATGTATAAAGTATTTAGGTACAAGAGGATATGTTTTCTGAGCTACAACGTAAAAGTGGCTTTGTTGGTATATTGAAATCAGAGCCATACTCAAGCTCTTCTATTGCTAATTTGTAGAATTGCTATTATACAAATACATCTCAGAAATGTTCTTATGAGTGGAGCACATTACTCAGTTGTCCAGAGAGAAGTTTATTGCCATGTTTATTGCTTCTTGAAAGCAGAAAAAGTTTACAACATTTCAATTCTAAATTATAAGTTAGCCCATTGACATAGAGTTGCCTTCATTAAAAAATCAAAATATTGTAAATTTTTTCATGTAAAGCATAGTTTGGGATGGGGGATTTTCATGAGAAACTTCCTGTCACATCCTTGGGACATACCTAATTTAAATCCCAATTCTGGTATTTGACATTTTTCTTTTGAGTTATACTGTTGAAAAACAGGCAAACACACATACACACAAACACACACATGCCTTTTTATAAAAGTGATAGTTTTTAGATTGAGGGTTCTCAAAACATTTATTTCTGGTGAAATCTCAATGTTGACATTTTGGATAGTATACAATTCTTCCTCTATTTACTGTATACATATATAAGAGAAAGTAAAAAATACAGTATTACACCTAAAAATTCAATATTAGCATTTTACCAGAAAAACATTTTGGGATCTCCTGAACCCAAAAACTGATATTAGAAAGAAGCTTGTTTGTGTCTGTGTATGTTCTTTTTATTTTATTTTTTTATTTTATCTTTTTCTTTTAAAATGTAACATAAATATTTACATTAATATCCCCTCCCCCTTAAACAGCTTTTTTTGTTATGTCAGAAATAGCTCCAATGATTTTGATTGCAGCACCTTGTTAAAGATATTTTTGCATGTCAAATAAAATGTATATCCTAAATTTTCCACATATGGCTTTGGAGTATTTATTCTTTGCAAAATTTTGTAAAATAGGAAACCATAACAAATATGCTACATTTTCAATGCAGAAACAAATGATCATTAAAAGTATAATTTGAATAAAAAATAATTTTTGGGAAGGCTGATTATAATGTTAAAAATACGTTCTATGTTGTAAATTTACACCTTTCGCAGGTATGAATGCCTGTTGTAACTAAGCACTTCTTGCTTAATTTGAAGTAATTCCTGAGCAAATATATCATGAAATGTAGCATAACATTAAGAGACGAATCACAACTTATAATTCTTACTTAATTACCAATGAACTCTGTTTCTATGATCTAGAACTGTAGGACTTATCATGTGTATGAATGGCAACTGATTTCATTGTGATGATAATATAGGTACATGGCATACAGAAATTTGCAATGTCAAACTTTGTTGTGATGGGCTGCAACACTAATTCATTTGTAACTTAAGAGAAATTCAGTCTCTCAAAATATAGGACATAGGAATTTCTGAAGATCTAATTCTAGTAGCACATAATTGCATGTTTTGTTTTAAGCTCATCCTATATTAATGATTACTACAACTATTGAACATATTAAAAATAAAATGCAAATAAAACAATTTTTTCAAGCGATCTTCATCGGAAGAACAATCACAGAACACAGAACTACTTTTTTAACAACCACTAAAGGGCGATCTATTGTACTAGAAAAATCATCAGAGCAGTCTATGAAAGGTCAGCTTCACTACCCAAGATTAGTTGTCCGGTTAATAGAGAAGGAAATTAGTTCTTGAAACATGTTTCCATGGAAATTTAAATGTGTTATTCATAAAGTCCTTTTTTATTTTTAAATAAATGCAAATTATTTTACCTATATAAGCAATAAAAGATTATTAGAACGTTTAGAATGCATCCAAATAATTCTCATGAAGAAATGACTGAAAAAGATACAAAAGATTTCAATTAGAGTAAATACTTGGCAAAATGGTGCCAGAAATTTCTTTTTCCTTTAAAGCTTGACATCTTTGAACCTGGTACATCAAACTTCACTAAGAAATTATTGATACAATAGACAATAAAGTTAACTGATAAACAAAATGTAATTGTAAATTTATACTTAGTACTTAATATCACCTACTTTATCACATTCATTAACAGTATATCTACATTTACACTTTGTAATAAAACAATCTCATCAAAAATAACAGTGAAGTTAACTGCAGATTGCAATTGAACATTCTTCCATATCTAAAAACCTTTAGAATGAAGAGCTCTCAGCATTCATTCATGCCATTGTAATCCTTTCTTCATATCACAGTTTTTTTCCACTCTCATTAATTGAAAAAAAAAACTATTTGTAGTCGGTTTTTCAATTAATTTTGACATCACTGTTACTAAATATCTCCAATCACATCTAATCTCACTGTTTATGCTCACCCTTATCACATACTCATACCTATCACATGAATGAATTTCTAGGCAAGTGTTAAATCCTTAAGAAGCAAAGTTTGCAGTACAATTTGACTCTGATTTAACTATATCATACTGGATAATCTACAAAAACTTATTTTAAGAAGAGTGTGATCATAAAAACCAATGACAGTTCACTAGATGTGTACATTGACATGTATTGGCTGCAGTAGAATTGATCCTTCTCCTTTGGAGGACTTCAGAATTTGGATTATTTTATAAGTCAATTATTTTTGACAACCACTCTGATGGCATTCATCTTCACTTCATGTCAGTTTCTCCTATTTCATCTATTTTTCGGTAAGATCAATATGTATGTGTATATGTATGTGTATTTCATCCCTTATTTCTCTTTTTAACAAAATGTTTAACCTGCCTGAGGACCAAGAATTCTTATTTCTGCAGCCATGATTCTTTTTCTTTCTGTCCTGTTCAATATCCAATTTTTGCAATATAGATTATTAGTGAACTGCCATTACTTCGTACAATTTCAATTGTGTTTTCTGTATTGTTTTAAGTTCCAATGTTCTTATGGTTTCACACTTTTTTTAAAAAAAATTTTGTACCTTTATATTGATTTAATTTTTCTAGCAGCATGGTCTGACCTAGGTGATTAAAATTGTTTACTCTATAATTCTTTCTCTCACTACTATTTTACACCTAAGATGAGGTTTGTCCTGGGATGTTAATATTTAAGTTTTAGATGCTAAGTTATAAACAAGTTATTATTTTCCTTCCTCTCTTTGGAAAGGCAGATCATAAAAAGCTACCACATAAATTAAAACATGTAAAAAACACAATATATCATGGTTCTTGATGAAATGTCGGTTCTTGTTAAGTATATACCGAAACTACATAAAAACTAACCTAACTGAACCTGAATATCCCAACTCTTCGCCAATTACTAGGTTTCAAGGACCCTGTCAGTGGTGTATAGAGTGAAGTTATACTATACACAAGTGTTCAAGTGTTTTGTGATGAGCTTAGAATCATTGTAAAATGATAGATATTAACAAAATGCTAAGACATGTATATATGGGGTATCAACCTTCCCAGTCAAATCTGGCTGCAATTTCACTATTTCTCTCAACTTTTACTGCTTATTTATCTACCAACAGATGCCTTGTCAGAACGGACACAGTTAGTATTAGCAAATGCCATGTTCTTCAAGGGAATATGGCTGACACCTTTCTTAGAAGAAAACACAGTAGAGCGGGACTTCAGCCCTGACCCTGGGGTACGTGTTCGTGTTCCAATGATGCACCATAATGCCAAGTTCCGTGCTGGAGATGATCCTGCTTTGGGAGCTAAATGGGTTGAGTTACCCTTTGATGTGAGTATAATAGCACAAAGTGATTGAAGGTTGCTAAATTTACTAGTAATAATACTTATTTCATCATGTCTATCAATACATTGATTTTGGACATGTCCATTTCAGAGATTATAATACAGAGAATATAATACATGCACAATTAAACCAATGAAATATATAATGCAAATCAATCAGGGCATGATAAAGTCTTAAATTAAAGATCTTTCTATAAAATTAAGCTTAACCAAAGCGTATGTACCATCTACCCACCACAAGAAGGCAAGAGACGAATGAAGGGGAGAGGGGTTCGAACTGCTTCTCTGCTCTGTTAGTGGATCTGTTTACTAGGAAATGAGTGTGTGAGAGTGCATATGAGTCACCCACGCTGCCAGATCTAATGTTTGTTGCTGTAACTGTAGTGATAGGTATTATGCATGGGTGAGTTATGTGACAGCACTTGTGTAATTAAAGTTAATTGATGGAAATTAATCATTTCTTCACACTAGCCATATACAGGCTAAGTTATTGGAGTGATAGAGTTGACATGAAAAAATTTAATGCAATTGCTGGGATTTGAACCACGGATTCCATTGTTTAAAACCCAGCCGTGGCATTGAATGTTTCAGGTCGACTTTATCAATCAAACACTTGCATATTTTAAATAAATCTAGCATCCTTGTCATACTGGGAAGACAAGCATAAACCTCGTGGGAACAGCAAAAGTGAATGTTACACATTCCTCTGCTTACCTGCTTGTTCTGGGTAGACTAATAGACATTTATTATGTGTTATGTGTGTTTGGAGGAATTTAGTGACAGTGATGTCCAAATTAATGAATAAATTTTGGTAGTTTTTTTTTTTCACACTACCAAAGTTTATTAAGAAATGTATTGACTAAAAATGGACATAATCACTGATAGTATGTAGATCACAGGTCAATTTTCTGATGTCTAAACGTTTTCATCATTGCTATAGTAGACCATCAGTGTTCTTATGACCAAGGTAATTATAGTCTTCAAAGCAGAGATAGCAAATCTGAGTGATTTGGAAAAGACAGATTCATTACTCTTGAAGAGGTGACCCATTAAGGTTGTACACCCATTTCAAAGTTTTGTACGGAAACTACACTCAAAAATGTTACACAATAAACCACCCTTTAGACAATTGGAAACCTGCTCCTCCACAATTTTGCAAGATAGTATTTCTCTGAACAAGTGGTGTACCTATTGACCAATCATTTAGGAAGTACTCCTTCACCCAGTTGACGTTGTGATCATGACCTTCAAACTGAAATATCCACTGTGAGGTCAGCATTTTGCAATATTAAAATTAACCTGATTATTACGCAGGACAAATAGCTTGAACTTTATATAGAAAAAGAAGTATTTCAGAAAGTGGAGTGCCATTGTTACTTAAATTAGGCAAATGAGTCAACCTTGTATACACTTTTCTCCACTTACAAGTTTTTTAATGAAGACTAGCTTCTGGGAGCTTCTTCCCCATCCTCAGTTCTATGGTCAACTAGTCTTCATTAAAAAACTTGTAAGTGGAGAAAAGTGTACGAAAGTGAAGCAGATGTGTAAAAAATGCGACTCATCTAAAATTTAATAGTGTATACAATGTTGACTTATTTGCCTAATTTTAGTAGCTTGAACTTTGTTTATTTGTGGCGGTAGTTGGAACTACGTGTGTTGCGATGACTGGCTATAGGCTGCCTATTAAGTTATTAATCTAGCTGCTAATTTTTATGTGACATATGAGTACCACAGTACAGTGTAGTGTCGTATCACAATTTTCAAACATGGAAATTTCAAGAAAGGTCATTTTGGAGGGTCGTAAACTCCCAAAGTAGAAGTATTATACAGAGTGATTCAGAATGTGTTCCAGTTCTGCATGAAGGAAAAGCAAAACAGTCTAGTTATTCCTCTGCAAAGATAGTGACTAGAATGGCTATGGCATTAGTAGAAAGTGAAGCCACAATAAAAAGAATTGTTAAAGAAAAAGCTAGTGTTTCAGATACAAAATTTACTACTCCAGGAAAACAATGTAATTGAAAAAAAAGAGTTTCAAATGGATGATCTCGATAAGTGCGTTGCTCCCAAAACTTTTTAGAGTATTATGAAGTACACAAAGAAATTCCAACAGTGAAGAAGTTATTTTATGCAATAAATGAGAAAATTAATTTTGGTGATGGACAGAACATATTCTGGCAAATATTTAAGGAAATGAGATTTAGTTTTAAAAAAATGTAAGAATATACAGCACATTTTAATAGAATGCCATGTTATAGATTGCTGCCTTACCACTATGATTTAAACCCAACTGAACTGATATGGAATATTATGCAGCAAAAAACAGCAGAAAAATGTATGTTCTATGAATTTATATGCACTTAAACAACAAAGTAGACAGTTGATATAATTTTGAGTCGAACTAGTACTCAATGCTTCACTTATTGCTAGTATTTACCTAGAACACATGTCGTTAGGATCTTCCTAACATCATCAGCTGTTGTCGACTGAAAATTATATTAATTTTGTGCTTCATTGTATCATAGTCGTTACACATTAGAATAAGTAGACAGTGCTTAAACAGCAACACTGGAGAGGATTGGAAAAATGCTTTCATTAAAATCTATAGAATAAGAATGCTGACAAGCAGATGCCTTGATGGAAGAAGAAATAGAAAGAATAGTAATCACTGTAGGTTGGATAGCAGCGATGAAGAGAAAGAAGAAGAAGCAAATGCCTAGTCGGTTTTATGGATTCCAGAGATAACAATGGCAGTTCTACAGACATAAAAGCTGGTATCCATTCTTTATACGACATTGCCACAATGGAAGCGCAAGCAAGTGAAATGGATATGCAGGAATAAGAATCTTCACATCGAATTAAGTAAGTGAACTTTGTTCTGCTCCTTAGCTCATTTTCTGCATTCAGTAAGTACATATTTTTATGACATGCTGTGTACTTCTCCTCCCCTGTGATAGCCAGCCATGTGGTGTAAACAGATACCAGTACCTCCACTCACAAGTATCTTTCTAAATGTCCCAGGTAATACCTTAATACCTGAGACATCCAAGAGATAAACTTCATAGCAGAATTAAATGACACAAATTAATTATTGCAATATTAGGATCATTCATTACATTCCAAGAGAATTAACTTAAACAGCTGACTTATTTAGACTGTATAAAACTTAATATAGTATTTCTGGAAATGTCCTTATATTTATACTTTGGTATGAAAAATCATAGACAGTAAAATGTCTTTTAAGTTTCATTCTTCTTATACCATGTTAGACATAAACCAAATACCAAATAAATGCTTTGCAGTTCCCAAAGTTCACTTTTGAACATTTAATATGTTCTGGAACATAAACTGTAAGAATTTTTTCTCTACTAGATTATAGATTTAATGCTTGTATGTAGTAAACGTAAGTTGCAAACACCAAATCATGTACAATTCCTTTCTTGGAAGTGTTGAAAACTGTTGTTATAATAAATTAAATTTAAAGGGAGTTGATTAATGACACTAAACAACACTTACTTTTAAATTTTTCCGGAACATGAATGAGATTCTCATTCATGAATGAAAATGGCCAGTTGAGGATGGAGGCAAAGTCTCTGAAACATGTTCTGGAAAAATTTAAAAGTAAGTGTTGTTTAGTGTCATTAATCGACTCCCTTTAAATTTAACCAAAACATTATTTAAGTGGTTTCACAATTATTACTTATAACATGCTCAGATCACTTTTTGCCAACATTTTATTTATTTCTATAAAATCTAAAAGGAACTTTTTATTTACATTTAATTACAATTACTACTGGTATATAGTGTTGTGACTCTATGTTCTTTTTAAGTGCATATATATTATTTTCAGGGAGAAGAATTCTCAATGGTTCTTGTGCTGCCAAATAAGCGACATGGACTGAATGACCTGGTAGCACAGATGAAACCACAACACTTGTCTAACATGCTAAATACTCGTGGCACTAAGCAAGTGTATCTAGCTTTACCAAAATTTAAATTAAATACAAAGGTTTCTCTGGTTCCTATCCTACAGGAGGTAAGTACTTTTTTGCAATAGAACTAGCACTAAAAATATGAATCATACTTTGTTCCATTCAAAATTACATTTAGTGTCACATTCGCTTCTAAGAATATGGCCATGTTTGTTCCTTGGGAAGGATAGTTCTTGGAAGAGTAAAGATTGACAATATTTCCTATGATATACAAGGTGTTAGGATATGAGTGTGCCGACTTCAACAGCAACTTCCTTACATTAAGATGGAATGTAAGTTCCTGTACCATTTTCCTCTGAAGTGCATAGTTGCAGAAAGAAAAAATAAAGTTGATCGAAGTTTTGATCATGAATATGTCATGTTTATAATTTAGGATAGCAACATAGAGCTAGAAAAGATAAGTTATTTGTTTATTTACCATGTGTTGTTAAAATGATTTGTTTAGCTACAAAATGACATGAGAGGGCTGGATACCTGCATGTCTATTGCAATTATGTCACAGGTTTACGCTTGGCAACCCCACAACATTGACCATTCCTGGAAGGTCAGCAATGTAAACAGTAAAACTATGTGATACAAGCTTGCCAAAACAGTGGGTTCTGTCAGTGTTTCTGATGCATCTAATGCATTCAAAACTATGTATGGAGTCATAACAAATCAAGAGCATGGTTCTTGCTTATGGCAAAGCCAACTGCAGCATTCATGAAGCACAACACTTAGTATAAGTTTTCCAATAGGAGAATTCCAAATCCAAGAGTCATATCAAAGAGTGTAACGGAGTACATTTTGAGCACCTACTGTAAACAGACATCATGTTAATAATAATAATCAAATCATAGCTTCACAGATGAACAGCCATGTCAAGCCGTGTTTAAAATGTTAAAATGTGAAGCTATAATTAATAATGCTCACTGTAAAGTTTAAAGCCTTACATTATGTTCATGATGTAGTTATTGACTATGAATAAATTTTCTGTTCGGCAAATATGAGACTTTGATTTAATTTTACAGATACACCTGAATGAGGTATTTCCGTAATTAACAGTTGAATTTCTTATCTTTGATCAACCTATGCATAGCTTTTATGCAGCTTTTAGTTTAGGTCTTATAAATACGATTGAAAGCTTAAAAGAAAAATACCTACCTCTCGTTACTGGTATTAATTGATAAACACACAGGCACGTAGCAAACCGGCTTTCAAGCACTGGCCTAGTTTAGGCTTTCACCCATTGCAGGTGTGAATGCATGTCTGGCTGCAAACCAAAATAATAACACTGATCTCTGAAATCCTACTCTGTTGCCAGACTGTGTAGATAATGTATTAAGTAATGATCACTTACCTCCTTTATTTTTCAAGATAGAAGAAAATGTTATGGAATTTTACTATTCATCATATTTGGATCTCCTAGCTTGCAGAAACTGTAGTCTCATACCCTTAACACTCTATATGTATATAATTTATGTATCATTCATAAATCTATTTGTAGTGTCATATTTCTCCAAATATCACATAGTATGTTGCATGCATTTGCAAAATATTCATACATAAAGTGGGAAACTTCTGGTCTGAATCAGGAATTATCATTTAAAAATTGCTGAGAATACAAAATGTATTGTGACTTTGTGGGTTCGTGAAATTAAAAGTCCAATTGCACCACTCAAAAATGTTCTTTATTTCCACTGAATTACAGTCGGAACACTTGCCGATTACACAGAATTACGTAATGCACACAATTACAATTCACCAGTTCGTCCGTTACAGTTCCACTGCACGCTCACAGTTACATACACTCTTCCGATGCACGTACAAGTCTTCTAGTCCGTTCACTAGCACAGCGCTCCTACGCTGCTCGCCAAGCACTGACTCTCCTCCAGCCCGACGCATTGCTTATATAGGACCAACTGGCCAATCTAGAAGGTTCCGGATTAGATGAAATATCCTGTATGTTCGAGAACTCAAAGGGAGGGGAAAGAGACGGCACAGTAATGTTTTTCCAGCCACCCCTCGTTACCGCTATAAGACAAATGGGTGGGCGTGGCCAAATGCCTCCAGTCCGGCCCCAGTGCCAGCCGGCTCCACAGGAAGTCCTGACGTTCGGGTGACAGTATGTACTATTTAATAGCCGCCTATATTTATAAGTTATCCACAGATCGTTACTATTTTTCTTTCCTAGGGGTGAATAGGAACATAGAATATACAAAGGTGAATCCTGGGGAACTCCTTACTTCAATTCTTCAGGTAAAATGTTGGAAAGTACTCTGTAAGTCGTAAGAATGGACCTGCTCATCAGAAATGCAGCAAAGGCATTCAATATTTGAAATCTGTGCTTCAAAATTATAATAAAATAGAAATGCTAATCTTAAAATAACAAAATGATGGTTAATCAAACAGCTGTTAGTCCATAATGTGAAGAAAAGAATTGTCTTCTAAAGTGCTCTGAATGGGGTTATCCAATGAACCTTTAATTTCCATTGTTTTGTAAATATCACAAAGAGAATAGAAGAATATGAAGAAGTTTAAAAACAATCTTCCTAGATTGAAACTGGGACAAATAATTTGTTACCAGATAAAGACATCCTTGCTCCTCCTAATGTGTCAAAATATTAGCTGTAATGGATCCAAGGTTAGTCTAAGCATTCATTTGAAGAAATGGTTAAAAGTATTAGTTGTGTACCTCCTGAGCAAATCCTGAACTATGATGAGACAAATCTGGCAGACATTAGGTCCTTAGTAAGATTACAATTACATTTAATAAATAAATGGCAGTTATTCTTTGGTTTAGAGCAAATTTGTTTTATTATCTTAAGCTCTCAAACCTGAATTACTAAGACAAGGTTATCATAAAGTGTAACAGGTTACTGGCTCAGTTCATGCTGGAGTTAAAATTTATAAAAGTTATGTAAAATTGTGGAGTGAAACAATTAAACAAAGTGCTTATGAGAGAACCATATAACGGCATTGGAAATTAAATTCAAGAGATCATCTTGCTAACATCCATAAATTTAAGGAAAATTCTTTTCTTTTATGTTATTTAATTAAAATCCTATTTCAAGTAAAATAATAAAATAACTGATGGATGTCATAGATGCATAATCACTACCTGGCCCACCTTGGCAGCGTGGTAGTAGGTGTCTGCCTCCTGTTCAAGAGATCCCGAGTTCAAATCTCTGTCAGGGTGAGTTACCTGGATAAGGTTTCTTCCAGGGTTTTCCCTTATCCTGAAAGACGAATGATGGATAACTCTACGCTCTATAGAACCTGGGCTCATTTGAGCATCATTTCATCCATTCCATTCATCATCCGATATGACTTAACATTGGAGGACATAAATTACAACAACAAAAATCATTAACTGCGTACTGTGGAACCAATGAAGTATGCAAAGTCTAGCATGCAATTCTAAGAACTGCGAACAAAGCTGAATATTATCTCATGACACTTGAGAGTGCAAAAGGCATTTATGACTCACTAATGTGCATTTATGAAAAGTGTCTTATACTCCAGAATTTCTACATTTACAAGTATGGCATAACCAAAGGAGTTCATACAAACTTCTCTGTTTAACTTTGTGTTCAAGTACTAAACAAAAAGATTTCAAAAATAATGCTTGTTTAAAAAATATTGATAATTTTTCCTAAAGAGTTCAAGTAAAAGTTTGAAGCTATTAACATTGAAGCAAGCAGTTCAATAAACTATGAAAGATGTTAGTGATTAAACTTCACTTATCTAGTTTTGCAAATACATCATTTGCATCTTCAGCACAGTTATTTATTACTGTTGTAATCATTACTGCCGGTAGGCGACAGATTTGTTTTGTGTTTCATTACCAGGATCTGAAAGTAAAAAAAAAAAAAAAAAAAAAAAAAAAAAAAAAAAAAAAAAAAAAAACATAAAACCTGAAGTATACAAGAAAAAAAGAAATTTTTAATCAAAAATTCCTGTGGCAAAGGAGCCTGGTATTTATAGAATTAATTGTTCAGCCTGCAATAAAATATACATTGAAAAGATGAATCATAACAGAATTAAAAGAATGCTTTAGAAACATCAAGCAAACAGAAACAGATATATTGGCAGTAGCTGCACATTTCTGGGATCATAACCACAACATAGAACATAAAACCCAGCTAATAAAATCAGTTCATTTGAATCAAGAATTAAAAATCTGGGAAAGCATTTATAAAAAGAAATTTGAAACACATATTTTAATGAATTTTGACATTCCATTGATAGAAAATATTTTACTTAACCTCATTGAATCTTCCCCATATGTCTTTTCTCTGGAGAACTATAATCAGCTGGAACACCAAAGCTCTAGCCAGTTGACAATTTCTTGATAATGCCTTCAGGTGGAGACAAAATACGTTGGAAGAAAATTTGTGGTATGTGAAGTACAGAGTGTCTCAGTCTACTCATTGTATAATTTTAATTATTACATTACTTTACAGTGTTAATTCTAATTTACTTTTACAAATTAGTACATAAAGTTGTTATGTATTCAGATGAGGCATAAGTAGTGTGCACTTTAAACTATCATTAGCAAGACAGTTTGTTAAACTTTAGTTGAAAAATTGCCTAATGCAATGTTGCTGAATATAATGATGCAAAAACAGAGGTAGCAACTGTCCTAAAGTGTTGGTGGGAAATCATTAGTTTTATGTGTTTGGAGGAATTTAGTAACAGTGGCGTCAAAATTAATCGCAAAAGCTATTTATAGTTGGTTTATTGATACTCATCACTTACTTTTTTATATTAATGACAGACTAGTTTCAAAGGCAATTGCCTCCATTTTCAATTTCTTTCCAACAACAGTCTCTAGTCTCTCATTAATATAAAAAGGTAAGTGACGAGTATCAATAAACCAACTACAAATAGTTTTTGCGATGCATCAGTTTGTTTAACATATCCACAACGTTCTTGTCCTTGATCCTTTCTACAGTTAGTAATTTCACATAATGGTATTACATTTGTTTGTTCTAGCTGGGCCTGACAGATATTTTCAACATCAACTCTCAGTTGGGAGGTATAGTACCTAATAAGGCCCTTTCAGTATCAGATATAATCCATAAAGTGGAAATAGAAGTAAATGAAAAGGGAGGATCTGCATCAGCGGCCACATGTAAGTGATAGAAACTACACATATGCATGAGTAAGATACTTTTTAACAACAAACTATTGTCATGCATACTCTACTATATATGATCATAGATTATCAGTTTGTTGGTATGTACCTTAGCCCACCAGTACACCCACATTTCCTTAGATGTCTCACACAAAAGAACATATGGGCCTTTAAATTATGATCCAGTATTCTGAAAATCATGCACTCTGCCTTTGCCTCCTTCATCTTCCATTCTTCTGCAGCAGTTTTGTTTTCTTGACTTGATAGAATATCGTCCCATTCACTATTTTATGTAACCTTCCAACATGAAATAACAATGACATTTCAGGTTCCCACAATGGATAGGTATCTGCATTTTTTAATTTTGGAATTGATGCAACTTCGTCTGCAGTTGTCTCCTTGTTTTCAAATTTCTCTTCTGCTCTTGCAAACTACTCATATACCCATGTATTGCTTTTAATTGTGTTTTACATTCTGAACATATAACCTGTTAACTTTAAAGGGAGTCGATTAATGACACTAAACAACACTTACTTTTAAATTTTTCCAGAACATGTTTCTGAGGCTTTGCCTCTATCATCAGCCAGTGCTTGACTGGTTCTCATTGGTGTAGTTGATGATATTTTGTCACAGGTCTCCTCTGGTGGCGGTTCAAGGAACTTGCTGAACAAATCTTTCTGGGTGAGTGAGTGAGTGTGTGGTGTTTTAGGGCCCATCAACAACAAGGTCATTTGGGCCCGTAATAAGGATGTCGAAATTGAATACTTTGTTCCTATTTTTTGAAATGAAGATTTGTTCCCATGTGGATAGTACTTGTTTTGCTGATGTATGTTTTAGTAGTTTTGGTTCTGGATTTATGTTGTGGTTTTTTTCCCAAAAATGTGTGGCAACTGCTGATTTTTCTAATTGTTTATATTTTATGTTTCTAAAGTGTTCCTTTGCCCTTGTTTCTAAATTTCTTTTGGTTTTTCCAATATAAATTTGACTACAGTCATTGCATTCAATTTGATATATACCAGATTTTTTGTTAGATGGAATGGCATCTTTGATGTTTGAGCAAATTAGGTTTTTTAAGGAGAAATGGTTGACTGGTGCTAGTTCAATGTTTTGTTTTTTGAAGACTTTTTTGAATTTATCATAGACCCATGGATGGTAAGTGAATTTTTTGAAAATCATATTAGTTTCTGTAGCTGAGAGGGTTGTGGTTTTCTTTAGTAGCTTCCTCTTTTTTGCTAAGTTCACTTTTTTGTCCACTAATGATTTGGGAAAGTTATTTTTTTTGTGCTATTTCAATTATTTTGTTGTATTCTGTTTTGTATTCTTCTGCTGTGAGAGGGATGTTTACCAGTCTGTGTGCTAAACTATTGAAGATTGCCTGTTTGTGGGATCTTGGGTTGTAGCCATTAGCTTTTATGTAGTTGTCTGTTTGTATTGGTTTTCTGTTAATTCCAAAGTTTCGTCTGTTTTTATTCCTCATTATTTTTAGATCCAAAAATGGTAAATGCTCATCTTTTTCTATTTCTACAGTGAACTTGATGCTTTTTTCTTGGATACTCTCTTTAAAGTTAATTTATCATAACAACACTGTTTTCAACACTTCCAAGAAAGGAATTGCGATATAACCTGTTGTTATTTTATGCTAGAGGGATGGCACTACTGTTAATAACATGCTGTATAATACATTTATATTCCTTTTTGTTAATTTAATTTGCATCCATTTTACAAGATAGTAACATTCAGACAATCATCTGTTTTTAATGCTAACATACACATTTACATGCTACCAATACGATTATTGCATGTTACTATCATAACATAAAACAAGACCAGAACATTATATAAATGAAGCTGTGGGATAATGCAGACTACCCCAATGACATTACGCTTGTGAGCTGAGGCTTGTAGAGCAATGCAATAATGCTATACTAACAGGAGATATTAATACATATTATTCAGCTTGTTTTCTTGACCTTCTTGATTTGCTCTGAATTCACTATAATTAATACCCTCGCTAAATATATTTGTCACTCAATACCTTAGAAATTAGCTTTTTTCTATTATGTTCCCCCCCCCCCCCCCCAAGGATATTGTTTAGTTCAAATATTTATTCTAAAATGTTGAATAGTTTTCAGTGCACAGGATATTTGGAAAAAAGGTTCCAGCATTTTAAGATGACTTAATATGCATCAAAAGGACAAAGAAAGGTTCCATAACATGGATCCTTAAAGTAACATTTTCTAAGATATAAGTAATTGTTTACCATATAAGGTTTGTTTACCACTTCAGTAATATCATTTTAAAACTTTTAAAACATTTTATCGAATTTTTAGATCATCAGTACTAGATAAGTGTGTACCTAACAATACATTAATATTCAGTATCAATTTTATATTAGAAGAAATACAAATGTTATCTTTTGATGAGCACTGATCTAGAGACCTTTGTTCCATTTCTTATACATACACTTGCAGAAAAAAATGCTGTGAAATTTGGATACATTTGGCACCTTTTCCTTCCAAGGTCAGATCTCTCCCCAGATAGAATTTTCTCATACTTCCAATGCAGCTATTTATTATAGGAACAATATTAATTTTGCTAGTGGTGTTTAATTCCTAAACACATTTGCTTCTATCCTCAGCTGACAACCAACTAGTTGTATTGATAATGAAGGTCTCTGGTGGTAGTGGTGATATGGCTCAGCCATATTATCCCTATAAGAGACCTGTGCCATCAATTGTCAGCTGAAGATGGAAGCAAATATTCTGGAAACTTGTATTAATTTGACAAAAGTAAGTGATGTCGTATAAACAACACTAATGTTCAAATAATGGAAAAACAAACTGGTTTGACTCTGAATGAAACAATAGAAGAAAATGTTTTAATTTAAATACTTGATATGCACTTAATGTAAACCCACATAACTACCACAGTATTTAACTATCAAATATAAAAAAATTCTGGTACTTATCAAATATTTGATGAGAGAAAAATTGGATTAATAAACTTTGGTATTCAATTTTTTTATAACATATGCAGTTTTTTAATTTCTATTATTACAGAAATAATTTTTGAACATGATTCATATTTTTCAGCAATTCTAGTGGCGACTTTGAGTCTCGTCATAAACCCAGATGAGCTGGAGTTCAATGCTGATCATCCATTCCTTGCTATCATTGTGGACAGAGTTAATTCTGTTCCGCTATTTGTTGGGAGAGTTTTTGATCCATCACAAACATAGCATTTGCTGCAATATTTTAAAATGGACTTTATGGGCAACAAATGCTCATTGTAAATTAAATGTAATGTAAATATGAAAATGTTTTGAGCTATAAAGGTTAGTGTGAGAACATGTGAACTTGTCTTGAATGTGAAAATAAAAATATATTATTAAATTACCCTTTTTCTTTTCTGTGCTTTGGAAACTGTATATTAAATATGAACATTTCCCGCAGTCTCCATCATGAGAGATATTTCCTGTGATTTTCAGGTTTTAGCTCCACTGTATACATGAAATTATGATTCAGTAAGTAAGAATATAAAAATATATTAAAAAATTGGTGCATTGCACTCACATGACTTTCTCTATTCTTGTACAAACTATTGTAACAAATGCATACTCTTCTACTTCATATTAATTGAGATAAACATTTGCTCGAATTATGCAATTGCTAATTTATCTTTAGGTGTAAGGGAAATTTGGAAATACAGTGGCTTTTAGTGATGGTCGAATCTTTTAAAGCTGGTGGCTATTGGTTGACTTTGAAATTCCATTCTCTTTGCATGGCCAGGAGATAAAAAATGAATGATTCTCAACTGAGAAAAGTATGACTATAGCAGAATTCAGACAAACAACAAGAATATCTCTTATTAAATTTTAGATGAGTTGTATTTTTTACACATCTGCTTCACTAACGAAAGTGAAGCAGATGTGTAAAAAATACGACTCATCTAAAATTTAATAATTTTTCGCTTTACTGTGGTGTTCCAATACGAAAGTGAAGCAGATGTGTAAAAAATACGACACATCTAAAATTTAATAATTTTTTGCTTCACTGTGGTGTTCCAATAAACGAAAGTGAAGCAGATGTGTAAAAAATACGACTCATCTAAAATTTAATAATTTTTCGCTTCACTGTGATGTTCCAATACAGTTAAATCTCGATATAAGAATATCTATGATTGTTTCACTGAAAAAAAAAAAATACATTAAACAGAGCTATTAATGTGCTATATGTTTTTTGTAAAAGAAGGAGTGATATGAAAATCTTAACCGCTCTTTTTTTCTTTTGTTTTTGGACAAAAGTGAAACACAAGTGTATTATTTTTCAATATTGTCTCCTTGTGTGGAACATACTTCCTCCAGTATATGGATTCCTCTGAAAAATATTTTTTTGTTTTGTTTTGTTTATGTGTGCAGTCACTTGTGAATCACCTGGTGCATTTCTTTCCTTCCATGCCTCTCTGAGTGATCCAATGTGTAGCAGTAAGGGCAATCAGAATAGGAAGACTAAAAATACTAACTACATAAAGTAAAACTAATTCTTATACTTTGATTTACCTACAACAAGGCCTAAAACTAAAGAATATTCAGTAAATTTAAAACAAACTATCTTAAAAGCACTGAGTCAGGACCACATTCAGTCCTTCATTACGAAGGAGTTTGGTATTTCACAAAAGCTTGTGTCATAAAAAGGGGCGACAATAGAGAACAGTGCACCAAGTGGTCGGTCCCAAAGAAACACCAGAAATGAAAACAGGATCATCTGAAGGCAACAATAGTTGATGCCAAAAAAATCAGGAAAGACTGATAATCTCCAGGAAAATCGCAGGCTGAAGGTCGATGTATCGGCATTAGGGACCACTGATAAAAAAGTTTATGAAGTGATGAACGCAAGTTTATTCTGTTAAGAGATACATTAAGGTCAAAGGTAGATAAACAAGAGGAATGACAAAAAGTACCCAGTACCCACCATGAATCATGGAGGAGGAATTACCATAGTGTGGGACTGTTTTTCTCAAAGTATTGTAGGTTCTCTCAAAATTCAAGTGGTAAGGGATCGTCTACAGTATGATGAAATAATAAAGGACTATATCATGTAAGACGAGAAATGCCTCCTAAATGGAAATTCCAGCATGACAATGATCCAATCCAGTTCTCTAGCCCGGGAGTAGAAAGAAGATACTATTAAGTGTGAATTTACCCTCTCTCTCATCTCCATTACTCTCTAGTCACAAGTAGACAGAACCAACTAAACCGGTTATGGTTGTGTGGCGTTTTGTCAGTGCAGTGGTGCATTCCATGTGCAACATTAGCAAAAAACTAATATTTGATTGGGACTGGAAGAACAAGTATTTTTATTAATTTTTAGATGAGTCATATTTATTACACATCTGCTTCACTTTCATACCTAGGTACGAAAGTGAAGCAGATGTGTAATAAATATGACTCGTCTAAAAATTAATAATTTTTCGCTTCACTGTGGTGTTCCAATACAGTTAAATCTCGAAGTATTTTTATGTTCTTCAAGATCATAAAGCACAGTGTTTGATATGTTTTTTGTAATTTACATCCTCCAACGTTAAGTCATATTGGACGGTGAATGAATTGGGTAAAATGATGCTCAAATGAGTCCAGGATCCATGGAGCTTAGAGTTACCCGACATTCATCTTGAAGGATAAGGGAAAACCCTGGAAAAAACCTTATCCGAACTCACCCTGACCGAGATCGAACTTGGGACCTCTTGAACGTGAGGCAGACATGCTACCATCTACGCTACCGGGTGTTTGATATGACCTACTGATATTGGATACATTGAGTTTCTCCTTAAATAAACATTTTATGTGGCTCATGCTGAAGCCTATAGTGAAGACAAAATGTCAGGGCATTACTCAATGAGAAGCACTCTGTGTGAAATCAGGACTTTGAACAAAATTATGTCTTTCTGTGTTAAAACTGTAGATTGTATCAGAGCTTATGTACTACAACACAGCCAGTTTCAAAAAATTTTACGTTCTGAGGCTTGGAAATTTGGATAAGTTAGCAAGCAGAGGCACAATGTTGCAAGGAATGTTGGAGCTGTGGAAATAAATTCATATTTTCCTACAACGGATTGTAGTTCTGGAAATGGACATTTTATTATTTGTGATTTGGCTTCTCTGAGCAGTTTAACTTTTCACCTCAAAACACTTAACCTTGATTCATGTGGAATGTCAGTGACCTTGCGAAGAAACCAAGGCTTCAGTTATTTGTTCATATAACGATTGTTGCCAGTGCAGTAAAATGGCAAACCTTACATTTCAGTGTTAATTTTTCGCATGTAACAATAATATAATTAATGTTTTAATGTTAACGGCACAATAAGAAGAATGGCATCACATGTATGATCGAAACCTTTTGAATCGGTCTTTGTGTTCACATTCTTTTTGTGTAAAATGTTACATAATTTCAACATGAAGGCCAACTCCGGGTCTTAAACCTTTAAAACTAAAACACATGACCACACATTTAATTTTGATCTTTCCTGCCAGCAGTACATCAGCAGAATGATCTTTTTCAGCGCTCTGCAGAACACAACATATCTAAGAAACACTCAAACTCAAAATAGACCTTCATCACTGTCCTTGTAAGGGGTTTGTTTAATAAACTTAAAAAGCAACAGCAAGCAACATTTCAAAACTCTGTCATTATTGTTTTCTTGGAGAAGAATCAGCGCATTGAACTGAAACACAAAACAGTACTGTAAATTTGAGAGACTGTAAATACATTTTAAATAAGGCATGTTGCTATAATTTTTATTTACATATCTGTGTTTTATGTTGTGCAACAACTTATGTAATATTAACCAGGAAACTCTTGGAATTCGCGACTGCCACTCCTCAGAAGTCTAAGGCAACTGGCATTACTTATAAATAGAGCCCGGATATGTAAGCACAATGAAATAATAAGCAAGCAAATAAGCACGAAAAATGAGGCAAATAAACAAATAAAAACTTAATCATAAACATATTTTTGGTAGGATTTTTACCCTACTCACTCTTGTTAGAGTACACAAGAGAATTATCTTGAGATTTTCTTGTATGAAGCTCCTCTGTTTTTCAGTGAAAAATGTTTTATACTGTGAAAAGGATCTCTCAACTTCACATGGTGTTACTGGAAAGCAATTCTTTTTTAATGGATTTACTTTCTGTACCAGAAAGTTTTATAGAAATTTTACAGAGTGTTTCGTAACCAGGATCTTTCATTAATACCTGAGCTTCTCAAAGGTAGTTTTAACAATACCATGAGTCTCTGAAGACAACGTTACTGAAATGTCATCTATCAAAGAAAATGAATGCTCCAAGGTATTATTTTGAGTTTCCAGCTGTGTTACAATAGCAAGTATTTTGGAGAAGCGCTTATGGATGTACTCTATCTTATCTTGGATGCCAATATTAGCAAAACATTCTTGTGCTGTGGCGATGTTGCTTGCATCTTCTGCATCTAAGGAGTACAACATTGTTTTATTTCATTGGAATGTTCTGCGTAGTATGACACAGCCTTTAACCAAGAATCCGATCAAGTTAAAACTGGCTGAGGAGGTAAAGACAAATTTAGAAGGACTTCATGAAATTTTTGAACTCTAATCGGCAACAGTAAAGCGGCCCGGGTTCGATCCCATCCATGGGGTGCGGATTTCATGTCCCGGGTATAGGGCTGGTGGCCACTCAGCATCGTGAGGAAAGTGAGTAGCTTACACTAGGTAAGCACCCCTGGTCATGACACCCAACATTCTGTCTGGGGGATGCCGAGATGCTGATCACATCTCCCCATATCAGTTGGATCATCGCCCACCACTACCTTGCGTAAGTGGGCATAAGGCCGGCAGTCAGGTTGGTAGGCCTTGGCCCACTTAGAGCTGTCGCGCCAGGGTTTATTTATTATTCTAATTGGCGACAGTACAAACACTTTCTATAAGCTAGAGAAAAGAAGATCCACGTTTTTATATCGGATTCTAACTCTTACAGCGAGACAATGCAAACTGTCTGAAGATAAAATGATGGCTAGGAGTGAAAATTTATAAGCTGTTTTAATTAAAAAACATAAAATAAGCAAGCAAAGGCCATATTTCAGCAAAATAGCATTCATAAGCATTTTGCTTAGAAATCCGGGCTCTACTAATGCATCACCCACACCATACCCTGCTGTCTAGCATTGTTCGTTACGTGCTTCACTCATATACCTACTGTAGCATCATTAACCTTCTTCGTGCTTTCCTAACAAAACCTTGCATACAAAAGTATGCATTTGATTATGTACCATAAGATGTTGCATCCAAAACTTAAATGACCACCACCGTAACACACGTCAACTGTTTATTTGCCAGACAGAAGGAAAAAGGAAGGGTTGATTGTAGGGATAAAGCATTTTGCACTTCGCGTACTCATCTTGCAGGCAATGCTCTAGCCAGACAGTATTCTTATGAAGACAATTCTGAATCAGCACATAGTAAAGGTATTGCCTTTCTACCACAAGAAGGCAAGCTAGAGGAATGTGTAACGTAATCACTTTTGCTGCCCCTACGGTGTTTATGCTCACCTTCCCCATATAACAAAGATGCTAGATTCGTTTAAAATTTGCAAGTGTTGTCACATAACTCACCCATGCGTAATACCTATCACTACAGTTACTGCAACAAACATTAGATCTGGCAGCATGGTGACTCATACACTCTCACACACTCATGTCTTAGTAAACTGATCCATTAACAGAGCAGATAAACAGTTCAAACCCCTCTTCCTTTCATTCGTCTCATGCCTTCTTGTGGGTAGATATAGTGCACGAGATTTAACTTGGCCTCGGGTTTTAGAAAGAGAAAGAAATACGTACTCTCGATCTCTTTCTAACCCGTCCCTCTTGTATGGCCTGCCAAGCAGGGCAGACACATCAGTGGCGGATGATCCTTCTTCGTCCTCTAAATTTACCCCCTATTCCCCTTCTTCACTGTCAGAAATTTCAAAATGTTTCTCATGTTCACAATTTGAATCATCTCCTAAATTAATTATGAAGCTATCACTAATTTCATCTATTAAACTATCTTTCTCCCAATAAAACTATTCAATCTTTTCAACATGTTCACAAGCTCCCTCCCCGCCGGATTTGTTCGAACACTTTACCTACTACACTATCAAACAATACTTTTGCGTCACTAAGCTTAAGTGATATGTTGTGTTTTGGGACATCATTTTTAATCTGTACCTATGTACGTTCCATACCATTTCCTCGAAATGGTCAGTCCCTTTTAAAACCCTATTGTATTCCCTAATTACCTGCTGTGGTATGAGGGTAAGTACAAGCTTCGAGGAAAGCCCGCCTCGGTAGCGTGGTGGTAGAGTGTCTGCCTCACGTTCAAGAGGTCCCGAGTTCGAATATCGGTCAGGGTGAGTTACCTGGATAAGGTTTTTCCGGGGTTTTCCCGGAAATGTCGGGTAACTCTAAGCTCTATGGACCCTGGGCTCATTTGAGTATCATTTCGTCCATTCCATTCATCGTCCGATATGACTTAACGTTGGAGGACGTAAAATTACAACAACAAAATCGAGGAAAGAAACCCAGCGCTCCTGCTAGACAAGGATAGTGCAAAAAGCGCCAAGTTAAATCTCGTGCATTATAGTATTTGAATGGCCAAGCCAAGGTCCAGACTTTTACACCATAGAACTTTGGGACCAACTGAATACTGTCCACAGGAGAGAAAGTCTCCAGGCCCTGAGACGCAGGGAGGTTAGAGAAGGTTCCCACACCCTCCCTGAACAGGTTTATGACACCTCATGTCAGTACAGTTACAGACCACTCAAAAACATTCTGACGGCTTCTACTTTTGTTAATGAATCTTCTCGGCTTTAATGTACAGAGTGAATAGGGCGCATGTTTTTTTTAATGGTTCTGCTCCTTGTTTAGCAGGTGTTGTCTGTCACACACATTCGCTGTCCTTGTCCCACTGTGGAAGGTTGGCACATTTCTTTCAGGGATCTTCTTTGCGTTGCTGGACAGTAGATGATCGGCCCCCCGCCCCCGCCACAAAGAAATTGCACCATCAAGAAAGCTTTCTACAAAGAGTTGTGTGAACAATACAGGAAGATTCCTTATCCAAATTCTTGGATAACATACCATTCATATTTACTGTAGTAACTAAATGCAGAGGGCTATGCAACCAAGATTAAGCCAAGAACACCATGGATCAAGTCTTCATTATTGTTTTTCGTCTGTTTAATTTTAACAGAATGCTTTTGAGCCTGTTTATTAATTTTCTTTATTATAATGCAAATTTAGAAGTGATGCTCAAGATGACAACAGGTAGCATTTGTGTTACTAGAAGCATGCAAAAAATGCGTGATATTGGCAGTAATAGTATTAGATAAAGGTATTAATAATTCAGAGAGTAAGCATAGAACTGTGTTATTCAAGTCGATATAATATTGCGCACTAAAATCGGTAAATGTGAAGAAATCCGGAGCGCCACTTTGTATTTGCGCGAAAAGCATGAGGAACTCAACACACAATACACATTATTTATGCAGACTTTAAAAACCTGTAAAGTGAAAGGATAGCTTTTTCGTACAGAAAATGAAGAGCTAAAAACACATGAGCTCTAGCTTAAAACAACAGAGAGGAATTCAAACACACTCAAGAAGAAGAAGAAGAAGAAGAAGAAGAAGAAGAAGAAGAAGAAGAAGAAGAAGAAGAAGAAGAAGAAGAAGAAGAAGAAGAAGAAGAAGAAGAAGAAGAAGAAGAAGAAGAAGAAGAAGAAGAAGAAGGAGGAGGAGGAGGAGGAGGAGGAGGAGGAGGAGGAGGAGGAGGAGGAGGTGATGGTGATGATAAAGATGAGATGATGATACTGATACTGAGGTTAGGGCTTCCAAAAATTCCAAACAAGACCACGACACTACGAACCGGGTTTGATGGGGAAAAGTACAGGTGTCTGCAATATTATCGGAGAGGGGGGGGGGGGTAAAAATATGAAGTCTATCGCTCTGTCGCTGCAGAAATACCAGGTCTTGCTAACAAATATTCGCACGGTAAACTACAGGGGCGGTTTCTGAGGTAGTGCCGCTGTGCCATGGCACCATCTGTAAGAAAACGAAAGAAAGAGAAGTGTATAGGAACTGCGCAAAAAAGACTGTTTTGAGTATCTGCTCCCTCGTGTGAATAGGCGCGTTAAACGCTAGCTCTCTGTCCTGGTTGTTTTTCTTGGCTTGGCGCCGATTTCAGAACGGCACCATCTACGCTCATAAGCGCCTGTGTTAAGGGCTAGGATGTCTGCTTATACACGGCTTCTTATGGGAGAATGTGGTGCCGAGATTTCTCTGGCGCATATCTTACGCTTTATCCGCTAGAGTGCAGTAAAGCACGGGACTTAAGATACCTATCTCTCTGTCGCGAAATCGTACACGAACGCTTATCACATTCTCCGTGAATTGTATTATCAAACTTTTACTGTGCTCCTTACACCTGTGCGTAACAAGAGTACGGATGTAATAAACATCTATTTCCGTTTCCCTGTACGTTCTGTTTGGTACAGTATATTATAAAACAGTATGGGTTATTGATAAGATTACCTAAATCGTTCGAAACTGGTTACCATATTTATATTTTAACAACCCTTATTTATTTATTTATTTATTTATTTTGTATTTATTTATTCATTCATTAATTTATTATTTATTCATTCATTTTTATTTATTTACTTAATTAATTAATTACTATGGCACCGCCAATACAATGCCTCACCGGCCGCCCCTGGTAAACTATATGACACAAATCGTCGAACGGAAGATGAGAATATCATTGTTCTAGTAATTGGGGATCCATTGCTTAAATTTGCTGATGAAGTTGTAAGGAAAATGGACATGACGTTTCTAGAATCCGAACTACCGAACTGCATGCCATATAAAATGGAACAGACGGACCTGAAGAAACTGGAGCCGACGTCATGGTTGCACACGTAGGAACCAGCAACATTGCCAAGGATGCTCGTACTGAAGCAGTAATGGGAGATCGTATGGACGTAGAACAAATCATAACAGGGAAGTTCCACGTGCAAAACTGATTGTAACTGGTGTATTACGGACGTATGCTGTTACTGATAGACGTCTAACTAGAATACACAGTAAACCAAACTCGCTGTGTAGAGAAAGGAATTGTACATTCGTTGGTGGCAACCTTTGATTTAGTATTCGACACGAGCTGGGATGCACTTCATTTAAATCGCAGATGCTCATATACGTTTGGAAACCTGCTAAAGGAAGCAATATATTACACTCAGAAGGAGAACTAATCTTGGATAGGATGAAGGCCAGTTTACATTCTACAGAATCAGTGATATCATCAGAAGTGACTCGACCATCTTCACCTATTGATCAAAATGACAATTTTCGTAAAATACTGAGTGTCGTACATCTGAACATTTTCGGTTCATGCTACTGCCATCGAGTGTGTCCCGTTTTAAGACCCAAACGCAGACATATGTAGGTGTACAAGTGTACTTATTAGACGTGGCGCATGACCTTGCTCGGATATGCGCGAGTGACTTCATGCGAATCAATTAGAGGGATAAGATCTCTGATTTCACCAGCAGATTGCTGATAAAGCTAGTGGGTTACATGACAGATGATTAACCTGACACCCCTTTTTCTTCCAAATAAACAGGTAGACTCGACCATAAACTACTGCACAACATTACGTCATACGCCACGTCTAAAAATACAGCTGTAATAAGTGAACACGGCCTGAGTAATGATGAGGTCGGCAACATTGACAACTATAAAATTGCCAATAGAAATAGTACATCTGTGCATAAGGGGGGGTGTTAAAATGTTCACAAAAAGTGACGTTCATGTCACTGAACTTAACATAGAAAGTTGGAATTAAATTAAAGAAAGAATTGAAATGTGATATTTTTTGGATTACACATGGGTCATTCAAAAATTAGTGGCAACACTGCCTGCATTTGGCACTACCAGCAAATCATGTAAGCTGAAAACAATGAAAAATATGAGCATCTAATGTTTGTTAGCTGTAAGTTTGAAGACAATAGTTTTACTTAATAAGACATTTTTAGTAAGTTTAACTGTGGGCTGTTATCTTTAGTACTCTAAATATAATAATAATAATAATAATAATAATAATAATAATAATAATAATAATAATAATAATAATAATAATAATAATAATAATAATAATAATAATAATAATAATAATAATAATAATAATAATAATAATAATAATAATAATAATAATAATAATAATAATAATAATAATAATAATAATAATAATAATAATAATAATAATAATAATAATAATAATAATAATAATAATAATAATAATAATAATAATAATAATAATAATAATAATAATAACAACAATAACAACAATAACAACAATAACAACAATAACAACAATAACAACAATAACAATAATAATAACAATAATAACAATAATAACAATAACAACAATAACAACAATAACAACAATAACAACAATAACAACAATAACAACAATAACAACAATAACAACAATAACAACAATAACAACAATAACAACAATAACAACAATAACAACAATAACAATAATAATAATAATAATAATAATAATAATAATAATAATAATAATAATAATAATAATAATAATAATAATAATAATAATAATAATAATAATAATAATAATAATAATAATAATAATAATAATAATAATAATAATAATAATAATAATAATAATAATAATAATAATAATAATAATAATAATAATAATAATAATAATAATAATAATAATAATAATAATAATAATAATAATAATAATAATAATAATAATAATAATAATAATAAATGACAATGCCATACAGAATTATTGGTAGCTTATAGTAGACCGACTTTTCCATATCGCACCGTGGCTAGGTGGGCGATTGAATTTCGTAGAGGAATGGAAGACGTTCATAAAAAAACGCGGAGTTGGCAGACCGCAATCAGCAAGTTATGATGTGCATGTGAACGCTGTTACAGCACTGCTGGAGGAACATCGTTGTTGAACTTGAACTGAACTAGCAAGGGAAATTGGAGTTGCTCCTGTTAGGATTCTCCACATACTTAAGATTTAATACCAGTAGTAAACTATTACTCGAGACAAATAGCTAGAGCTTTTCTAGTTTTTAACTGTGATGTGGTGCATGAGTATCGCAGTACAGTGTAGTGTCGTATGACAAAGTAGTTATCTCTAATAATAATTTTCAAACATGGATGGTTGTTAACTCACAAAGCAGAATGATTATTCAGAATGTTTTCCAATTCTGCACGGAGGAAAAACAAAGTAGTTGTAGTTGTCGTTTCAAAGGTAGTGGCTAACGCAGCTATGGCAGTAGGAAAGAGTGAAGCAAAACAAAACAAAACAAAACAAAAAAAATCGTTAAAAATTTGTAAAATTTGTAAAAGCTAGTATTTCGGGTACACGAGTTACTTCTAGAGCAAAACAACGTAATCGGGAAAATAAGTTTCAAATGACAATTTCGATAAATGCAGCGTTCGCAGAACTTCTTAAAAGTATTATGAAATACGTAAAGAAATTCGAACAGTGAAGAAGTTAAGTTATTCTATGCATTAAATAAGAAACTTAAGTTGGGTTGTGTACAGAAAACATTCTGACGAATATTAAAGAAACAGTTTCAAAAAAATGTAAAAATACGCGACACATTTTAGTGGAACCCTAGGATATAGATTGCCGCCTTATTACTGCGATTTAAACCCCATTGAACTGATATGGAATATTATGAAGGAAAAAAAAAAAGCGGAAAAATGTGTGTTGAATGACTTTAAACGTACTTAAAGGACTAAGCAGGCTGTGTTTAAAGGACAACATTGAAGAGGACTGGAAAAATGCATGCATCAAAATTATGTCCACGGAATAAGAAAACTGACATCGAGATTCCTTGGTGGAAGAAGAAATAGAAAGAATAGTACAGTTGTATTTTTTAAACGTGGCGTATGACGTAATGTTGCGCAGTAGTTTATCGTCGAGTCCACTTGTTTATTTGTAAGAAAAAGGGGTATCAGGTTAGTCATCTATCATCTAACCCACTAGCTTTATGAGCAGTCTGCTAGTGGAAGCAGAGATCTTACCCCTCTAATTGATTCGCATGAAGTCACTCGCGCATATCCGAGCAAGGGCATGCACCACGTCTGAAAAATGCATCTGTAATCAATGTGAGTTTGGATATCAGTGATGAAGAGAAAGCAAATACCGCAGTCGGCTTTATAGATTCTGGAGAAAATAACGGCAGTTTTACAGACATAACAACCGATATCCATACTTTAAACGACCTCGCCACAGATGTAAGTTATTGAGATACTGCAAGTGAAACATATGCAGGTATCAGAACTTTCACGTCAGAATTAAATAAGTCAATTTTGTTCTGCTCCTTAGCGCAGCACATTTCGTGCCTTCAATAATGTACGAGTACATATTTTTGTGATAAGCTGTCCACCTTTCTTCCCCTCTTCGTATAAACAGATAACGGCGCCTCTACTCGAGGTACCTCCTAAATGTCCCGGGTAATACTTAGGGTCTGTATTACGATCTCCGGTTAAGAAATTGGTTAATGGTTAACTTGGAGTTACACGCAGATGCCCGTATTACGACCTTCGGTTAAGGGCTAACTGAAAGTTATTTCTAGAGGTAAAGTAACCCTCATCAAGAGCGGTTAGTGAGATAACTTGGAGTTTACCTTCACACACATAAAAGAAACTGGTGTACCTCCAGTCCACATTGAATGTCGACAACGATGCTGAGGATCAAATGATAGCACAGTATTTATTTAATGGAAGAAGAGCTAAAAGAATTAGAATGCGGAAATATAATTTCGAAGAGTGGGACGAAGAATATATATTCGTGATGTGCTGAAAATGAAATAAAATAAACCACATGAATATTGAGTATATCTTGACGTAATAGGTTATGGAATGATAATTTCTAGTGTCCCATGGTGTCAGTGACTTGTTGCAAGCAATACGATATTTTATGCCATCATATTGCAACATGTTTTAACGGACATAAATATAATAAATGAAGCATGGTAAACCTATACTGGAAAATACACGCAACACTTTATGGGTGGGTATGTATAAAAGATCAGAAACATGCTGAAGCAGTAAACATTTGATTTTACTAATAGTGGCCGCAATGTTGAATTTGCAACATATTTTCCTCCTCCATCAAACTGTGGAAGCTCTTTCTCTTCTTTATATTCTCCTATTCTCCTATAACACTATTATAACGCTATGAAAAATAATCTATCTAACGCTAATGAAAGATCTAAACTGTAAAAGAACTGTAACTAATAATAAATATGCAGAACTATGCTAAACCTTATTACGAATGAACTATTAATTCGAAAACATACAGAAAATAGCCAATAAAAATGTTATTACAAGACGCCTGATGCTACTACATGTATTTGATTTTCCCGCTAATTACACATTCTAAATACATGATAGCGTTGCAAACAAGATAAAATCTTAGTGGAAAATATTGCCAACCGTTCACATCCCACCATAATGCACAGGGCAACAAACCTACAGGTAAATCGAGTTGGTAATACGACACTGAACCTAACCAATAGTTCTCGATAACTGAAAGGCAACAAACTTCGGCTAGTAACCGGAGATCGTAATACATGCCCTTAATGAAGTATTTTCAAAGCTATATTACCTCTATCAGGAGATCAAAATAGACATAAACAAAACCACGTGCGTTTTGACCACAGCGCTCCTTCCTCACGGTTCAGTTGATGCTTTCGTCTCTAACTAGTCCCTCCAAACAGTGATACCACTAAGATTTGAAAGCTTATTTCATTTCTTCTAAAACGCGAACTACTTAGCACTAAGCATAGTTAAACTATCAAATTATGTATCAAGTGAATCTGTAACTAACCTAACATATACGGCGGCGTAACTGCTGTCGAGCTACCACAAGAAGGCAAGCGAGGCCTGAGGCAGCTTTAAATGTTTACCTGCTCTGATAGTGGATCTGTTTATTAAGAAGTGAGTGTATGGGAGAGCATATGAGTCACCCATGCTCCAGATCCAATGCTCTTTTCAGTATTATCCCGCTACTCAGAGAGTTACCCTGGCTTTATCTTTGTTAGTAGAAACCTCTCAGATAACGCACTGATTACTCCACGTAGACATAACATCTGTCTTTTCTGATTGCTGCGCATTCCACTGACTGAAGTGATGCGTTCACTGGTACTTAAGCATACGTTCGAGAAACACGCCAGTACTCCTCTCACTGTTCCTACAATAATCAGTGCGTTATCTGAGATGTTTATATTAACAAAGACAAAGCCAGGGTAACCTTTTGAGCAGCACGATAACTGTAGTGACAGGTCTTATGCATGGGTGAGTTATGTGAAAACACTGTGTATTGTAGATGAACCTAGCATCTTTATCTTATCCAGACGGCGAGCATAAACATCATGCTCACAGCAAAAGTGAAAACTTGCTCGGATGTGCGCGAGTGACGTCATGCAAATCAATGGTGGGGGTAAGATCTCTGCTTTCACCAGCAAACTGCTAATAAAGCTAGTGGGTTAGATAACAGATGACTACAGTCTGAGTTTTAAAAGAAGATACGTGAAGATAATCCGTTTCTCTACGTGGGGAGCTGCAGTGTTGCCCAGCAGCAGATAGGAAGTAACGCAGATCCCCTTTCTTTATCCTCTCAACAGTCGAAACATAAACAAGGGTTCCATTTATCTCACCTCAACAAAAACATGCACAATTAATCTGTATTAGCTACTTTAATAACAAAAATAAGTTGTTCATACATTCACTGCATTGTAGCGTCTTCACATGTGTCAGTTCTTTTAAATAAGTTTTGCACATATACCGTTATTGTTGCTATGCATCGTAAGTTGACATTCCCGCATGTTAAGTATTTCTCCATAGCAACACATATAGGCGATGCACGTTCCAGAATCTAACATTTATTTTCAATTATATTTATTAATATTTCAGCTAATTCCTTAACTACTAAAATTCAGATAGATATAAATACACATAGTGCAAAAAATAGTATGCAATACACGTGTGGTAAGCACAAAGGCTTTTTCAAACCTTTCCTTGTTCCATATAAAGTGCTTACCACATTAGTATCGCAATATATTATTATTAAACGACTTTGTCAATTGCAATGTTCATATCAACGCCGCCGATACTCTGGAATTTTGACCCACAGGAATTCCTTTCCGTGCAAGCATACCTATCTGCTGACATGGGGCTGTTGCTTTTGGTTGAGAAGAATAAACGATTCATTGATAAAGAGCAAACTCTCGTCTTCCTGTTCAAAAAATTCCCTAAGAGTACAGACAAATTCTCTGGCTTGATTATGCAATGTAACACCCCGACCGTAACTGATCTTTGCCTTGGGCCATGAATCCTCCGTCTATCTGTAATTCTACCGTCACTTCGTCTTACTTCCATAACAACGTATTTTAATTGTGTTCACAAAGTAGGCTAACAATACACAACGCAACTGAACACTCAAGCGAACTCCCGCACTCTAGAGATAACTGGCCTGAGGAGTAGCTGATTCACCAGTGTAACCAATCTGGCAATCTTTGTGTACGTTTCCATAGCAACGACCTTCCCCTCTTACTCTTCGCGTCCCAAGCTTGACAGCTGTCATGTATCTTCTTTTAAAAAGCAGACTGTACCTTTCGTCTGGTTTATCTTGAAACACGGGATTTAGAGAGAGCGCACTATTGCCCATGCTGTTGTAGGTAACCCATAACTGCCTAATCCCACATCACATCACTTCTATGTACAGTTTGTCTGGTTTTACTTGAGACATGGGAATCAGAGAAAGAGAGAGAGATAGGGCGAGAGATATCGCACTATTGCCCATGCTGTTGTAGGTAACCCATAACTGCCTAATCCCACATCACATCACTTCTATGTACAGTATGTCTGGTTTTACTTGAGACATGGGAATCAGAGAAAGAGAGAGAGAGCGCACTATTGCCCATGCTGTTGTAGGTAACCCATAACTGCCTAATCCCACATCACATCACTTCTATGTACAGTTTGTCTGCTTTATCTTGAAACATGGGAATCAGAGAAAGAGAGAGAGAGATAGGGCGAGAGAGAGCGCACTATTGCCCATGCTGTTGTAGGTAACCCATAACTGCCTAATCCCACATCACTTCTATGTACAGTTTGTCTGCTTTATCTTGAAACATGGGAATCAGAGAAAGAGAGAGAGATAGGGCGAGAGATATCGCACTATTGCCCATGCTGTTGTAGGTAACCCATAACTGCCTAATCCCTAATCACATCACTTCTATGTACAGTATGTCTGGTTTTACTTGAGACATGGGAATCAGAGAAAGAGAGAGAGAGCGCACTATTGCCCATGCTGTTGTAGGTAACCCATAACTGCCTAATCCCACATCACATCACTTCTATGTACAGTTTGTCTGCTTTATCTTGAAACATGGGAATCAGAGAAAGAGAGAGAGAGAGATAGGGCGAGAGAGAGCGCACTATTGCCCATGCTGTTGTAGGTAACCCATAACTGCCTAATCCCACATCACTTCTATGTACAGTTTGTCTGCTTTATCTTGAAACATGGGAATCAGAGAAAGAGAGAGAGAGAGCGCACTATTGCCCATGCTGTTGTAGGTACCCCATAACTGCCTAATCCCACATCACATCACTTCTATGTACAGTTTGTCTGCTTTATCTTGAAACATGGGAATCAGAGAAAGAGAGAGAGAGCGCACTATTGCCCATGCTGTTGTAGGTAACCCATAACTGCCTAATCCCACATCACACCACTTCTATGTACAGTTTGTCTGCTTTATCTTGAAACATGGGAATCAGAGAAAGAGAGAGAGAGCGCACTATTGCCCATGCTGTTGTAGGTAACCCATAACTGCCTAATCCCACATCACATCACTTCTATGTACAGTTTGTCTGCTTTATCTTGAAACATGGGAATCAGAGAAAGAGAGAGAGAGAGCGCACTATTGCCCATGCTGTTGTAGGTAACCCATAGCTGCCTAATCCCACATCACATCACTTCTATGTACAGTTTGTCTGCTTTATCTTGAAACATGGGAATCAGAGAAAGAGAGAGAGAGAGCGCACTATTGCCCATGCTGTTGTAGGTAACCCATAACTGCCTAATCCCACATCACATCACTTCTATGTACAGTTTGTCTGCTTTATCTTGAAACGTGGGAATCAGAGAAAGAGAGAGAGAGAGCGCACTATTGCCCATGCTGTTGTAGGTAACCCATAGCTGCCTAATCCCACATTACATCACTTCTATGTACAGTTTGTCTGCTTTATCTTGAAACATGGGAATCAGAGAAAGAGAGAGAGAGCGCACTATTGCCCATGCTGTTGTAGGTAACCCATAACTGCCTAATCCCACATCACATCACTTCTATGTACAGTTTGTCTGGTTTATCTTGAAACATGGGAATCAGAGAAAGAGAGAGAGAGCGCACTATTGCCCATGCTGCTGTAGGTAACCCATAACTGCCTAATCCCACATCACATCACTTCTATGTACAGTTTGTCTGCTTTATCTTGAAACATGGGAATCAGAGAAAGAGAGAGAGAGAGCGCACTATTGCCCATGCTGTTGTAGGTAACCCATAACTGCCTAATCCCACATCACATCACTTCTATGTACAGTTTGTCTGGTTTATCTTGAAAAATGGGAATCAGAGAAAGAGAGAGAGAGCGCACTATTGCCCATGCTGTTGTAGGTAACCCATAACTGCCTAATCCCACATACATCACATCACTTCTATGTACAGTTTCTCTGCTTTATCTTGAAACATGGGAATCAGAGAAAGAGAGAGAGAGCGCACTATTGCCCATGCTGTTGTAGGTAACCCATAGCTGCCTAATCCCACATCACATCACTTCTATGTACAGTTTGTCTGCTTTATCTTGAAACATGGGAATCAGAGAAAGAGAGAGAGAGCGCGCACTATTGCCCATGCTGTTGTAGGTAACCCATAACTGCCTAATCCCACATCACATCACTTCTATGTACAGTTTGTCTGCTTTATCTTGAAACATGGGAATCAGAGAAAGAGAGAGAGAGCGCACTATTGCCCATGCTGTTGTAGGTAACCCATAACTGCCTAATCCCACATCACATCACTTCTATGTACAGTTTGTCTGCTTTATCTTGAAACATGGGAATCAGAGAAAGAGAGAGAGAGCGCACTATTGCCCATGCTGTTGTAGGTAACCCATAACTGCCTAATCCCACATCACATCACTTCTATGTACAATTTGTCTGCTTTATCTTGAAACATGGGAATCAGAGAAAGAGAGAGAGAGCGCACTATTGCCCATGCTGTTGTAGGTAACCCATAGCTGCCTAATCCCACATCACATTCCTTCTATGTACAGTTTGTCTGCTTTATCTTGAAACATGGGAATCAGAGAAAGAGAGAGAGAGCGCACTATTGCCCATGCTGTTGTAGGTAACCCATAACTGCCTAATCCCACATCACATCACTTCTATGTACAGTTTGTCTGCTTTATCTTGAAACATGGGAATCAGAGAAAGAGAGAGAGAGCGCGCTATTGCCCATGCTGTTGTAGGTAACCCATAACTGCCTAATCCCACATCACATCACTTCTATGTACAGTTTGTCTGCTTTATCTTGAAACATGGGAATCAGAGAAAGAGAGAGAGAGCGCACTATTGCCCATGCTGTTGTAGGTAACCCATAACTGCCTAATCCCACATCACATCACTTCTATGTACAGTTTGTCTGCTTTATCTTGAAACATGGGAATCAGAGAAAGAGAGAGAGCGCGCACTATTGCCCATGCTGTTGTAGGTAACCCATAGCTGCCTAATCCCACATCACATCACTTCTATCTACAGTTTGTCTGGTTTATCTTGAAACATGGGAATCAGAGAAAGAGAGAGAGGGCGCACTATTGCCCATGCTGTTGTAGGTAACCCATAACTGCCTAATCCCACATCACATCACTTCTATGTACAGTTTGTCTGGCTTATCTTGAAACATGGGAATCAGAGAAAGAGAGAGAGATAGGGCGAGAGAGAGCGCACTATTGCCCATGCTGTTGTAGGTAACCCATAACTGCCTAATCCCACATCACATCACTTCTATGTACAGTTTGTCTGCTTTATCTTGAAACATGGGAATCAGAGAAAGAGAGAGAGAGCGCACTATTGCCCATGCTGTTGTAGGTAACCCATAGCTGCCTAATCCCACATCACATCACTTCTATGTACAGTTTGTCTGGCTTATCTTGAAACATGGGAATCAGAGAAAGAGAGAGAGAGATAGGGCGAGAGAGAGCGCACTATTGCCCATGCTGTTGTAGGTAACCCATAACTGCCTAATCCCACATCACATCACTTCTATGTACAGTTTGTCTGCTTTATCTTGAAACGTGGGAATCAGAGAAAGAGAGAGAGAGATCGCACTATTGCCCATGCTGTTGTAGGTAACCCATAGCTGCCTAATCCCACATCACATCACTTCTATGTACAGTTTGTCTGCTTTATCTTGAAACATGGGAATCAGAGAAAGAGAGAGAGAGCGCACTATTGCCCATGCTGTTGTAGGTAACCCATAACTGCCTAATCCCACATCACATCACTTCTATGTACAGTTTGTCTGGCTTATCTTGAAACATGGGAATCAGAGAAAGAGAGAGAGATAGGGCGTGAGAGAGCGCACTATTGCCCATGCTGTTGTAGGTAACCCATAACTGCCTAATCCCACATCACATCACAACTATGTACAGTTTGTCTGCTTTATCTTGAAACATGGGAATCAGAGAAAGAGAGAGAGAGAGCGCACCATTGCCCATGCTGTTGTAGGTAACCCATACCTGCCTAATCCCACATCACATCACTTCTATGTACAGTTTGTCTGCTTTATCTTGAAACATGGGAATCAGAGAAAGAGAGAGAGAGAGATAGGGCGAGAGAGAGCGCACTATTGCCCATGCTGTTGTAGGTAACCCATAGCTGCCTAATCCCACATCACATCACTTCTATGTACAGTTTGTCTGGTTTATCTTGAAACATGGGAATCAGAGAAAGAGAGAGAGAGATAGGGTGAGAGAGAGCGCACTATTGCCCATGCTGTTGTAGGTAACCCATAGCTGCCTAATCCCACATCACATCACTTCTATGTACAGTTTGTCTGCTTTATCTTGAAACATGGGAATCAGAGAAAGAGAGAGAGAGCGCACTATTGCCCATGCTGTTGTAGGTAACCCATAGCTGCCTAATCCCACATCACATCACTTCTATGTACAGTTTGTCTGCTTTATCTTGAAACATGGGAATCAGAGAAAGAGAGAGAGCGCGCACTATTGCCCATGCTGTTGTAGGTAACCCATAGCTGCCTAATCCCACATCACATCACTTCTATGTACAGTTTGTCTGCTTTATCTTGAAACATGGGAATCAGAGAAAGAGAGAGAGAGCGCACTATTGCCCATGCTGTTGTAGGTAACCCATAACTGCCTAATCCCACATCACATCACTTCTATGTACAGTTTGTCTGGCTTATCTTGAAACATGGGAATCAGAGAAAGAGAGAGAGATAGGGCGAGAGAGAGCGCACTATTGCCCATGCTGTTGTAGGTAACCCATAACTGCCTAATCCTACATCACTTCTATGTACAGTTTGTCTGCTTTATCTTGAAACATGGGAATCAGAGAAAGAGAGAGAGAGATAGGGCGAGAGAGAGCGCACTATTGCCCATGCTGTTGTAGGTAACCCATAGCTGCCTAATCCCACATCACATCACTTCTATGTACAGTTTGTCTGCTTTATCTTGAAACATGGGAATCAGAGAAAGAGAGAGAGAGAGAGCGCACTATTGCCCATGCTGTTGTAGGTAACCCATAGCTGCCTAATCCCACATCACATCACTTCTATGTACAGTTTGTCTGCTTTATCTTGAAACATGGGAATCAGAGAAAGAGAGAGAGAGCGCACTATTGCCCATGCTGTTGTAGGTAACCCATAGCTGCCTAATCCCACATCACATCACTTCTATGTACAGTTTGTCTGCTTTATCTTGAAACATGGGAATCAGAGAAAGAGAGAGAGAGCGCACTATTGCCCATGCTGTTGTAGGTAACCCATAGCTGCCTAATCCCACATCACATCACTTCTATGTACAGTTTGTCTGCTTTATCTTGAAACATGGGAATCAGAGAAAGAGAGAGAGAGAGAGCGCACTATTGCCCATGCTGTTGTAGGTAACCCATAACTGCCTAATCCCACATCACATCACTTCTATGTACAGTTTGTCTGCTTTATCTTGAAACATGGGAATCAGAGAAAGAGAGAGAGAGCGCACTATTGCCCATGCTGTTGTAGGTAACCCATAACTGCCTAATCCCACATCACATCACTTCTATGTACAGTTTGTCTGCTTTATCTTGAAACATGGGAATCAGAGAAAGAGAGAGAGAGCGCACTATTGCCCATGCTGTTGTAGGTAACCCATAACTGCCTAATCCCACATCACATCACTTCTATGTACAGTTTGTCTGCTTTATCTTGAAACATGGGAATCAGAGAAAGAGAGAGAGAGAGCGCACTATTGCCCATGCTGTTGTAGGTAACCCATAACTGCCTAATCCCACATCACATCACTTCTATGTACAGTTTGTCTGCTTTATCTTGAAACATGGGAATCAGAGAAAGAGAGGGAGAGCGCACTATTGCCCATGCTGTTGTAGGTAACCCATAACTGCCTAATCCCACATCACATCACTTCTATGTACAGTTTGTCTGCTTTATCTTGAAACATGGGAATCAGAGAAAGAGAGAGAGAGCGCACTATTGCCCATGCTGTTGTAGGTAACCCATAACTGCCTAATCCCACATCACATCACTTCTATGTACAGTTTGTCTGCTTTATCTTGAAACATGGGAATCAGAGAAAGAGAGAGAGAGCGCACTATTGCCCATGCTGTTGTAGGTAACCCATAACTGCCTAATCCCACATCACATCACTTCTATGTACAGTTTGTCTGCTTTATCTTGAAACATGGGAATCAGAGAAAGAGAGAGAGAGAGCGCGCACTATTGCCCATGCTGTTGTAGGTAACCCATAGCTGCCTAATCCCACATCACATCACTTCTATGTACAGTTTGTCTGGTTTATCTTGAAACATGGGAATCAGAGAAAGAGAGAGAGAGCGCACTATTGCCCATGCTGTTGTAGGTAACCCATAACTGCCTAATCCCACATCACATCACTTCTATGTACAGTTTGTCTGCTTTATCTTGAAACATGGGAATCAGAGAAAGAGAGAGAGATAGGGCGAGAGAGCGCGCACTATTGCCCATGCTGTTGTAGGTAACCCATAGCTGCCTAATCCCACATCACATCACTTCTATGTACAGTTTGTCTGCTTTATCTTGAAACATGGGAATCAGAGAAAGAGAGAGAGAGCGCACTATTGCCCATGCTGTTGTAGGTAACCCATAACTGCCTAATCCCACATCACATCACTTCTATGTACAGTTTGTCTGGCTTATCTTGAAACATGGGAATCAGAGAAAGAGAGAGAGATAGGGCGAGAGAGAGCGCACTATTGCCCATGCTGTTGTAGGTAACCCATAACTGCCTAATCCCACATCACATCACTTCTATGTACAGTTTGTCTGGCTTATCTTGAAACATGGGAATCAGAGAAAGAGAGAGAGCGCGCACTATTGCCCATGCTGTTGTAGGTAACCTATAACTGCCTAATCCCACATCACATCACTTCTATGTACAGTTTGTCTGCTTTATCTTGAAACATGGGAATCAGAGAAAGAGAGAGAGATAGGGCGAGAGAGAGCGCACTATTGCCCATGCTGTTGTAGGTAACCCATAACTGCCTAATCCCACATCACATCACTTCTATGTACAATTTGTCTGGCTTATCTTGAAACATGGGAATCAGAGAGAGAGAGAGAGAGTGAGATAGGGCGAGAGAGAACGCATTATTGTCCATGCTGTTGTAGGTAACCCATAGCTGCCTAATCCCACATCACATCACTTCTATGTGCAGTTTGTCTGGCTTATCTTGAAACATGGGAATCAGAGAGAGAGAGAGAGAGAGAGAGAGAGAGAGAGAGAGAGAGAGAGAGAGAGAGAGAGAGATAGGGCGAGAGAGAACGCATTATTGTTCGTGTAGGTAACCCATGACTGCTTAATCCCACATCGCATTACTTCCATGCAATATTTCGATTGATTCCGCGTGATTATATTGTAGCCGTCCCTTTAATACTTTCAACCGAAGTGCTTTGAAGACTACTGGTAGATGGCGGTAGTATAGATAGGTATACCGTCCATAAGGGATCTTTTGGAAAGTCACTTTCTTCTAAATGTATGATGAAATTGTCCAACATATCGATTAATCCGTCTTTCCCGCGGTACATCTTTTCTACCTCCTTCATTGATTTGTACCCATATTAGCTCGATAGCATTCGCATCACAATGACACGGAGGTAAGTTATGTCCATTTAATTCAGCTATGGAGTCGATTGTATACAGTTTGAACTTATCTTAGTTTCTCTTAATTATTTATTATTTATTTATCTATTTATTTATTTAATGTGAACATTGCAGGTTTCACCAATTACAACGTTCACTATAAAGTTACAATGTGAACAAATGTATCAGAAACAACACAAAATTAATTGCAGAACAAATGATAACAAAGCAAAAACAAGTTGGTAACATTGGTTCACATGTACAGTAAGTCAGTCATTCTACTTTTGGTAATAAATAATCACAGGATAAAGGAAAGTTTCTGATTTTCATACTAAATATATCAATGTTTAAGGGATGTAATTTATTGCATGACTGCATTCTATGTATAGGTAAATATTTATAGCAACCAGTATTAACCTTCTGAGGAATAAAAATATTACGAGATCTATTAGGTGCAACATACGTTAATTGGCTCGCACAACACACGTTTTGATAGCATATTCCACTGTCAATATAAAGCACTGTTTGTAAATAAGCAATCCCTGCACTGGTTGCAGCACCTGTCGCTGTCTGATGGAGACTAGGCAGTCGCGGATAGCAGAGTGGCTTTTTCACCCCTGCCTTGTCACAGGGAGGGGTAGCGCTATGTAGGTCATGTTTCAAGATACACCAGACAAACCTTAACCTAACACCACGTTTTGTTAAAAATATTCAAGCGGGCTCGACCATAAACTACTGCGCAACATTACGTCATACGCCACATCTAAAAAATATAACCCGGGACATTTACGAAGATACCTTGAGTGGAGGCGTTGTTGTCTGTTTATACCGCTCGGTTGTTTATCAGAGGGGCAGAGAGGTATACAGAATGTCACAAAACTACGTGCATTATTGAAGGCTGCACTGCGCTAAAAGCCGAACATAATTGACTTATTTAATTCTGAGTGAAAATTCGATTCCTGCATATGTTTCACTTGCTGTATCTGAAGAGCTTCCATCTGTGGCGAGGTCGTCTAAAGTATGGATATTGGTTATGTCTATAAAACTGCCGTTGTTATCTCCAGAATCCACCAAGCCTACTACGGTATTTGATTTCTCTTCATCACTGATATCCAAACCACATTGATTATTATCCTTTCTATTTCTTCTTCAATCAAGGCATTTCGATGCCAGCATTCTTATTCTATGAACATAATTTTGCTGCATGCAATTTTCCATCAGTGTTGCCTGCTTAGTCCTTTAATGCCCGATTTCACCAACAAGTGTTAGCTTAACACTCTTGTTAAAAAAATAAGCCAAATTTTTTATATTAAGTCCTTAACAATTGTAAATAGTCAAGATGGCGGGCGTGAACGCAGCTGTTGTCGATTTGCTTTATTTAAGACCGTCTAAATGGCATTCGTAATAGAGTACGGCCTATGAGGAGAAATGATTTTGAGGAGCTATCAGAAGAAAATTTTCTACAAACGTACAGGCTGTCCAAACAAGTTGATATGAAGGTTACTGCGGAAGTACAAGAGAGGTTAGAACATACATCGAAAGGAATGTGCGGATCTCACTTCTGCTTCAAATATTCATAACTTTGCGATTGTATAATTCACTGAATTATGTGGATAATACACTGTCCACCTCCCGTCTTGAATCGTTCAAGTCACTCGTCACTTATCCTTCGCTCCTCGTTTTAAATTAACGTAATACTGACGTTAGAACCTGCGTCGAAAGGAATACGCCGATCTCGCCTTTGCTTCAAATATTAATAATAACTTTGCGATTTTATAATTCACTGAATTATGTAGATAATACACTGTGCATCTCCCGTCTTGAAACGATCAAGACACTCGTCATTTCTGTCCTTCGCACCTCATTTTAAATTTGCATAATACTGACGAAGTTGTTTCGTGCTTCTAGTAGTGACATATGCATTTGAATTAAATTCGTTTCCAATCTTATCCCACGTATCCATCCTTAAACTTCGTCACCAATTCAATTAACAGTTCTTTCTCCATCGATGAGAACCTTTTCCCCATGGTTTTTCTAACGGTTTTGTTCAACCGCCATTTTTTCAGCTGCGTGCAGACGAAAATGAAAACAAAAGCGCATCGCAGTACGTTCAGAAAATAATACGGCTCATCCATAGCCTTCTATAGCTGTAATAGTTACAAGTCTCTTGGCGTTAACACGTGTTTGTTAACATTTTCAGAAAATAGGTTGGTGAAATGCAAGAAATTTAACAGCTTTGTTAGTGCTGTGACAGTTGTTACGTTGCATTTGTTAACGTCAATTTTAACGTCTGTTAGTGAAATCGGGCATTAATCTGCTGTTGTCTAAGGAACAACTGGATTATATTGATTTGAGCTCTCCAGAGTAAATAAACACTGCTTATCCAGCATGTATTCATAAACATAAGTATACAGCTAACAGGAAATGAATTTTTTGCTCTCTCGAATTTAACACATTGGCTTATTCAAATTATTTTATCACGTTACAACAGTCTAAATTTCAGTTCGGAGTAATTATAAAAATATGTAAACACATACAAACCCACCAATAACGACAGTGCCTGCCGATACGTCGGTAAATATATTGATATTTATTTGTTTATATTACGAAAACTATTTAAGCTGATACACTTTTACATGTTTTTAAACCTAAAAAGCAGCTGAAACAACTGCTTTTAACTCTTTAGAGTAAATAGAGATTATGAACCATTCATACACAAAGATATAATGTGACAAGAGACGTTCTGCCACGCCAGCAGGAAGTGCACTGCTTCCTTTGGCTGGAATTTAACGAACACTTTGGCTTATTCAAAATACTACTGGACAAAGCGTCGAGGCATATTGAACTTCCATGACCAGTGCTTCGATCGTCATTTTATCTGTCGATAAGAAGAGTGAAATATTAGTAAGTTGGCGTACAGTACGGGGCGAAACACAAATGGAGCATTTGGGAGTTGCGTGTCTGATATGTAAGGTTAGCCAATTATACGCAACACGGGTGCATAATCATAAAAATAACCTTAATGATAATAAATACATTAAATATGTACCCTCGTAAAAAAGAGAGAAAACCAACTAAATTAGTTACTACACTTCTGTTAAGTAACTATTGCAACTATGGGAAGTGTACACTAATATGACTAATTTTCTAGTGTGATCAATCTATACAACGGGAATAATTTCTAAAAATGTGATTTACTCAACTGACAAAGGCAGGACATCATCAGCAATGTTCTGTCACTGAAAGATGTCACACTGGCATTGTCACTATTATCGTATACAAATCAATCTCGAGCTTCTCGTTTCAGTATTCCATTTCTTTTCCCAATAATTATCAATCCTTTTAGTATGCCATTAAAGGAAAGCTTTTCGTATTCAATAATTTCTGTAATTACAGGAAGTATATGATAATACAACTAATTTTGTGAGCCTGATCAGTGTGTACAATAGGCCATTGTAATATAAGCACATGATTTAAATGCATCACAATATTAAGCAGTACAAAATTATGTGATGTAATTTTACAGACTATAATTGCAATTACTAATGAAACACAATCCCATGTTAGTTTAATCAAGATGAATCTGAATGAAAATAAAAATTATGACATATTTACAGTTTTGGTTTACATTACATTAAAATATATGCCCCTTCTCCGATATAGTTACGAATGATACGAGTTGTGCAAAACATTCCAACTGCTCTAATGACTTTGATTCAAATTTACCTGGATGATAAAAGTGCTACAGCACTATCAGCAGCTTCAACTGAGAAATCACAAAGGGATTTTGAGTCCCTAATATTTTGTCATAATATTCAACCACGGTATGTATCATGCTATATTCAATCTAGCGTCTGCTGTTTTTTTTTTTTTTTTTTTTTTGTTTGCTTGAAATTTTTTTTCCTTGTAATTTACGTCCTCCAACGTTAAATCGTATGGGACGATGAATGAAATGGGTGAAATGATGCTCAAATGAGTCCGGGATCCATAGAGCTTAGAGTTACCCGACATTCGTCTTTCAGGATAAGGGAAACCCCAGGAAAAACCTTGTCCAGGTAACTCACCCTGACCGAGATTCGAACTCGGGACCTCTTGAACGTTAGGCAGACATGCTACCACCACGCTACCGAGGCGGGCGCGTCTGCTGATGTAGGACACGTTGCTGTCTAGAAGACAAGATTGCATGTGAAAAGAGTGTACAGACACTGGACTCGCCGTGTATGTCCGATGACTTCACGTAAACATCTCTGTGTTGAAATTTTTACCGGTACGGTTCCTCACATTGTCATGTAGTGGGAGAGATAACCAAAATTTGATATCGATGAAATAGTGAAAATAACATCTAAAGTTTGCCGGTTTGTCACTCTCAAGTAGTTACAGCGTACTCAAAGAAAAATCTAAAATTGAAGCTAGAACTCCCGGCAAGAACAGACCAATTTCCAGCTCATATTAGAGAATGCAAATGACGTAAGTAGAATTAATTTCTGTGACTAATCTGCTGCATGTTATTTATATTTATTTCGAATAAATATGCCCATTTAATGGCGAAAAAAGCTCATTAAAGATAGCGGAAACTGTCCGACCACAACCCAGCATTAACTGAGGTTAACAGTTAAGTGCAGAGGATCTACACCCATTAGTCCTGGACCCGTGGGACAAAGGACCCGGGCCTCCTTCGACCAGGGAGTTATCCGAGCTGTCCCAAAGGGCGCTCGGCGTCCTCCGTGAGACTTTCCGTAGGGCAAGACCTAGAGACTAACAAGCCCCCCCCCCCCCCCATCTGGTGCTATGGACTCAAGACAGGATGGAAGTGGATACGCCACTTACGCGCGTCAACACCAAAGGTGAAGACTACCGATATGACCTCGGTGGGGCCGCCCGGTGATCTAGCACACCTTCTACTAGCTTTGCAGGCTAGTACCCGGGAGAATTAATGGCTTCCCTCGAACCCCGTCCGAAGACGTACCCGATCCCCACGGGTATCGGGAACACACTGCCCCCTCGAGTCCATCCCAACCCGAACAACTCCCGAAGGAGGGGCTCAGATGTTCGGCCCGAGGTTCTTCTAGTAACGTCAGAGGTACCACGAGTGCTAAGGGTCCGCAGCGCCCGCACTTTGGCAGCTGAGGTTAACACCAGGGTTGCCAGTCACGATGTCCCAGACACTACCATGACGTTGATTGGGAATGCGTAAGAGTATGCCTCAACGACTACATCCCACCCAATCCAAACATCACAAACATCGCCACCCTCGAGACTGCGGTCTCGTCCTTCACCTCCATTGCGGTGCGGACTGTTCGAAACCTTACCGTTCACACTTCCGTCTCTTCATACTGACGTTCTTCCGCTTGAAATCCTCCTGCTTATCCGCGGGTTCTGGCCGGCACGCAGACTCTGCCAGCGACACCGCACGCCACATGATGGAGCTCTTCTCGGGCGCTTGCGCCGCGAGGTTGTTCCCGTCTACGTGAGCATAGATTGCGAGCGTGGGAGGAAACGATGTCTCGTGTGACTCGAGGATGGTGACGTATGGAAAGTCATTAAACGCATTCGGAACCGCGCAAGACCGCCATCCTTCCCTCTCCATGGCACCCAAGGCCTGGCGTATGAACGCCAAGCCAAAGCGAATGTGTTTGCAGAATACCTTGAGAGGTTCATGAGGGCACGAGATGACCCTTAGGACCTAAACTTTTCTGACCGTGTTAGGCGGGAGGTGCGTCAATATTTTAGGCGTCCCTCTGCTGAAGCAGATCGGCTCCTTGTCATCAAACCTAGAGAAGTCCAAGGTGCACTCCGGCGTCTTAACTCCAAGAAGGCGTCGGGGCCTGACCGATTAACCCCTGTCATGATTCATCATCTTCCCTTCAGGGCCGTGCTCTTTCTCATACAGGTCAACATATGCCTTGCTCTAGGCCACTTTCCGCGCAAGTGGAAGGAGGCCCGAGTAATTTGTATTTTGAAGCCCGGGAAAGACCTGGTCCATCCCGCTAACTACCGCTCCATCAGTGTCCTGTCAGTACTCTAGAAAATTCTCGAGAGATTATTCTTAGCCCACTTGTCACCATTTTTGAGTGACATTCAAACCATAGCGCCCCACTAATTTGGTTTTCGTCCTGGACACTCTACATTCCATCAGCTGCTGCACGTCGTGGAGGCTGCTGCCCTGGGTTTCCAGGAAAAAGCATTCACCGCGGCAGTCTCTGGATGCGAAAAAGGCCATTTCTTCTACCTGGCACGCACGGCTCCTCCATTAACTCATCTCCCTGAGGCTACCTACACGTCACTTACACTTTCTTCACTCCATTCTTAATCACAAATCTTTCACAGTTTCTGTGGTGGGAAAGTCATCTTCAAGGTGGTGTATCACAGATGGAGTGCCAGAAGGCTCTGTGCTATCTCCAACGCTCTTCAGCGTCTACATGGCTGACCTTCCCACTGAGCAGCAAGTCAACATAGCACAATAAGCTGATAATGTGTTGCTATTCTCTATAGATAAACACCCACGCAGGGCCTTCAACCTCGTCCAAGAATGGTGTACGCTCTGTCAGTTGTCCATAAATACGGAGAAGAGCCAGGCGATCTTTTTTACTAAGCGCCGCTTTCTCGCCAACTTCCCCACATTTACATATTCTGGGCGTAGGATAGGGTGGGCGAACTCCATTAAGTATTTTGGGTGTGATTTTGCATATGGGCCTAACTTTCGAGGAGCATATTCGGGGTTTGTCTCATCGGGCGTACGGAGCCTCGGCTTCGTTATACCCAGTGATGCGTTCCGGTATGCCAACACCTCTAAAGTTGCGCACTTTTCAGGCTTTAGTGCTTCCTCTAACGCCCTATGCGTGTGAAGTATGGGGCATGGCTGCAGGCTCCAATCTGCTGCTACTTCAACGAGTGCAGAATAGGTGCCTTCGGGTCATCTATTCTGTCATTCGCAGCTTTCCAGTGAGATACCTCCTCGAAGCCTTATCCCTCCTTTACGTGGAGGGTGAAATTAGGCGCCGGGACACCAAATTTTACGATGGTTTATCATTCCACCACAGAGCCCTAGTTGGGTCTTTTGAGGATTATCGTCCCAGTAAGCGCCGTAAGAGGCAGTACCGGCTCCCCCGAATGGCTTGCGGGCACTACCGGTAACCCCAAGGTACATCTACCAACCTCAAAATTAAACCACCCAAGAACTATTCTGGAAAATCAAAATTACGTTTTTCTAAATGTTAATCGCCATCAGTGGTGCAAAATGAGTCGTTGCACCTGGATCCTCAGCCGTTGAGGAGCTTAAGCTACCTCCTTTCTTTCCCCCACCTAAATTTCACCCGTCACCAAGCACACCCCTTATTTCTGTCATTACGTGGTTAAGTCCTTTCTAGCACAGGTACGCGAATATCACACCTACGGACTGCCCCTCAGTCCGTCAAGTGCAGGACCACGACGACGACGACGAAAACTGTTCTGTCATTGCAAAAGCACCTGGCTGCGGAGTGATGCAAACCAGTAATTGTTACTTTGTGAACAAAGTAGGGTAAAGGGAGGTATTTTCGTGACAGGCAATTTCGTGATACTTTTTCAAAGGGATGTAACAGAGACTAGTCAGTGTTAACTCGTACTTCACTGTTGGTAGTTGACATATTTGTTCCTAGAGCTCAGGAGCTATCGGCAGGAGCGTTAACACCAAGTGATTTCTCTGTGACATCTCTTCAAAAAAGTATAACAAAATTGCCTATGTCACTTTTTATAGAGTAAAGTCACTAGGTTAATGATCTTTAGTTTAGGTATAAACGGACTGATAAATCGGCCGTGATAATTTAAAGTAGTTAAATATTCCGATAGATTTAATCGTTTGAGAGAAAACTGTTATCTTAAAATATAGAAATTGCATAATGCAGTTTTAAATACAGCCAATCAATTCTGTCCTTTTGCTTTATTTTTAGAGTTTGCTAATAAATACAAGAATAATATGTTCCCTAGCCGCAGTAACAATGACAACAGGAATAAACAAAATGACTGATGATGCGGAAAAGTTTTTGTGAGACTAGTCTTTTGAATTTTGTGGAAAGTTCAGTTTTCTTAAAAAGATAAGTGAAGTCTGTGACAAATAACTATACCACACAAATATGATTATTTGTAACAAAACCTTCACTCATCTTTAAAGAAATTTATGGAAACTTCAATAAATTGCGAGATTGCGATTTCGTAAACAGTTGTTTGGAGAATGAATGTGATTGAAGCTGTAAACATCTGGTAAGTGAAGTTTTTGTTACAAATAATTATATTTGTATAGTATTTGTAACTTCACTGTTGCTAGCTTCATTTTTTACGTAACAAATAACTACATTTTAATGTAATATTTGTTACTTCACCGTTAGTTTTATTTTTTTTGTATCTAAATATGCAGTCATATTCTGATCAAAATGGAGGTGCTTTTTAAGAAAATAAAAAGTAATACTGTAAGAGGTGAGTAATTTCGTGAAAATTATTTTGCATTCTTGAAAGATGCACAGCTTATATACAATGTTACAGATATAAATCAAACACTATTTGATAACTCACCACCACATGCTTCAAAATTAAGTCTGACTAACAAGCCTATTTCTAAGTCTTTTGGGTTCTGAAAAAGTGTATTTATATTAACTTTTTTAACCATGTTAGCTGGAATTTGATGTTTCTTCTTCCTATCATAAGCAAGTGGTAGAGAATATATACAAACTATACCTATAAAAGCTTAATATTCTATGTTCTATATTTCCCTCTCTTTCTTAATCCAGATACTCTTCATTTCATATTGTCATGGCAGCTACAAATGCCCACCGTAAAGGGATTAAGAGTGAGTTGCCCCAGTTCAGCACCTTTGTTAGTCCATTTTTTGTGCCACCCTGATGTTTCGAACCATTTGATTGTGGGTGGAGATGCATTGTGTGTGTCTTGTGAACTCCAAGATACTCTAGTGCCTCTCTCCTCACAAAACAGTCTATAGAAATGGTGGTATATGAAAGAGATAACTTAATACATAAAAAATAGAAGCTAGCAGCATTGAAGCAACAAATACTACACAAAATATAATTATTTGTAACAAAACTTCACTTACCTTAAGGAAATTGATGAAAATTTCAAAGAATTGTGTTGAAACCAGTTTCATAAACTGTTGCTGGAAAACAAAGTAGCTGGGTGAAATGGGTATAATGAAATTGGAAGGGACATGATGTAAACAAATGTTTACAGAACTGGTTTCAACAAAATTCTTTCAAATTTTCATCACTTTCCTTAAAGATATGTTAAGTGAAGTTTTGTTACAAATAATTATATTTTGTATAGTTAAGAAATATGTATTTCCAGCTGTCTTTGAATGTTTTATTTTTTGATCTTCCAACTAACAAAAGTGGTGGACTGTGTTTATTCACATAATCCCTTTATGATAGGGATTCGCAGCCAGTGTCACAATATTTACAAATTTTATTGTAGGATAGATAGATCTTTCAGGTGCAGATCACAATGTGATGGTTTTGAAATTCCATGCACTTTGCATGAGCATAGAAGAGGAAAAAATGAAAGAAAGAATAAAAAAATATAGTGACTGTTGAAGGAAATATAAAATTTAAACAAATAACAAGGAATATCTTGGTAACCATTTCACAATTGTACACACTGTACATAAATTCTGAGATTTAAAAAGATTTACATTTTTTAGTAGTAAGGTGTTATCTTAAGTATGCCTGCTTCTGGCATGGGGTCTCAGGTTCAATTTGCAGTACTGATGTAGGATTTTTCCCCGCAGGGAGATCTGATCCTCCAGCATGCACTCAGCCTCATGATACCAACTGAGTAGATATCTTTATGTAAGGTGGCATCCTTAAAACGGTCAAGTAGTCACCTTATGGTGAGGAATCAGCATCTGGATCCTGCCACTCCATCCTACACTCCTCCGCAGTATGCGGCTAGAGGACAAAGTGGCTGGGTGAAAAGATATCCTCTGCATAAAGGGAGATTTTATCTATTGCTTATAGTTTACCAATTATACAAAATGGAGAAGACCTTGGAGGCTCTCTCTAGAAACTTCAGAATATAAATTTTATTTTCACATAAATATCTTAAAACAAGAATTTAATCAAAATCATTATAACCCTTTTTGAATAAAGAGTAAATTAAAAGAGTAGTTGGGAAGGGGGAGGGGATGTGTTTGAAAATCTCTGTGAAAAATCTCTGCAAGATACTGAACTGAAGTACCAAGTTTATTATATAACCAACACTTAAATTTTGAGTTAAGCACACATAAGGACTGAACTTTTTCTAAACATGCTGCTTTTGGATACAGGAAGTCTTGAAGCATATACTTCTTATGAAATCTGAGTATCAAATGCAATTTTTCTTCTACGAGGGCTGTTCAATAAAGATTGATCACTTTTTTTTTTTTTTTTTTTTTTTTTTTTTTTTTTTTTATACAACGTACCTTCATTCATCCTCATAATTTTGATGGACGTTTTCAAAATAGTCTCCCCTGAATGTGATGCACTTGTCCCAGCATTTCTTCCAGTCTTCAAAGACATGCTGGAAACCATTTTTTGAGAGATACTTCAAAATCACCTCCGCAGCCTTCACCACTGCTTCTGATGATGGATAATGCCTCCCACGAAGGCATTTCTTCAAGTTAGGGAATAGAAAAAATTCACATGAGGCTAAATCCGGACTATAGGGAGGGTGAGGAATGCAGTTCACGTTGATTTTTGCAAGATATTCAGCAACAACATTGGGAATATGCGGACGCGCATTATCGTGGTACAGCATCCAGCCTGCTTCACAGAAATGTGGTCTTTTGCGCCTGATATGGACTTGCAATGTTTTCAGGACATCCCTGTAGTATTATCCAGCTACTGGTGTGTGTGCAGGTACAACATGCTGATAAACCATCCAATGAATATCAAAGAATGAGCTGACCATAACTTTCCCAGCAGAAGCAACCACTTTTGCTTTTTTGGGGGTTGGTGATGAAGTATATTTCTACACTGAGCTTTGCTTTTTGCTCTTAGGATCAAAATGATGTAGCCAAGTTTCATCAGCATTGATTACGTTTGAAAGGAACTCCGGATCTTCCTCTAACATCAACTTTAACTGCATGCAGACCTGCATGCAAATGTCCTTTTGTTCGGGAATCAACAGTCTTGGAACCCATCGCACACAAACACATCTCATATGTATTGTTTCTGTCACCATCACGTGGGTGGCACTCAATGAAATGTTCAGTATTTCAGAAAGTGATCTAAGGTAATTCGTCGATCCTCTCTCACAATGGCAGCAGCAGTGTTGATGTTTTCTTCCGTAAGAGCAGTAACTGGAGCACCGGATCTACCTTCCTTTGAAATTGATTGTATCCCCTCTTTAAACATTTTAAACCACCTTCGAGCTGCGCTGTAGGGAAGAACAGATTCTCCATAGGCCTCCTGTAACATTGTATAGACCTCAACTGAAGATTTGTTGAGAAGAAAACAGAATTTCAAAGCCGCATATTGTTCCTCGCATGTTACCTCCATTGCAGCGGTAGGTGATACTGAACGTATCTGAACTTGCCTGGTTTTCACAGGCGGGTGCCAGGAGTACCAACAATGAAACTACTACAGTGTGTTTGTTTCACACTAAGCAAACGGAATATAATAAGATTGAATTTTAGTGTGAAAAATTATGACACTAAAAAAAATATGATCATTCATTATTGAACAGCCCTTGTACTTAAGTTTAGGTTTAATGAATGGGGAGGGCTGTGAAGTTCCTTATGCACTGCGACCATTTCTAATCTTCCTCTCATCTAGTTTCCAAGAATACCAGAATCCTTGATAAAAAATACCAGCTTCTTGGGAGAGACCATTGATAATAATTCATGCTCAGACATAAAATATGATTAAAATGTTGCTGTCAGTAATTCTCAGTCAGTTAACAGATGAAATGCTAATTCATCTGCTTTGTGGCATCTACTGCAGGTTGGATGAACTTGTTGACCAATCTTATATTGATGTCCTTGCAGTGTCCTGTTCTTAGACCTACCATCCAGCTGAGTATGGTTTTGTCCATTTTTAGCAGTTCTTTGATCACGCTTTTGGTGATATTCTTCACAATTATCTTTGAATGCTTATGTTCTGTTACAGACAACTAGTATTCATTGCATTTCCTGTTAGTCCATTCCTGGATTGCCTCTCTGAAATAGCCATAGGACAGCCCTAGGCAGGGTTCAGGACCCTCAAAAGGCCTGATGGATCTCTGCTTGGCCAAGTCACCTGCCCTATCATGGCCATGGATTCCCCTTGGTCCCAGCACCCACATCAGTGTGAGTTGTGTTCAGCCAGTTTCATTAGGGCTTCCTGACATTCAAGTACCAGTTTAGATTTGGTCTCCCTGACTAAAAACACCTTCAAGGCAGTTTGACTATTTGAAAGTATAGTAAAGTATCGTTCTGATATCCTTTACTAATACTTTCCTTTTCTAATACTACTAATACTTAACTAATACAATGCACTTGCCAGTAAGGCAAATTTTTCAGCTTGGAAAACAGTTGCATGCAGTCCAAGGCTATAAGACAGCCTTCTACCACACCCGAACAGTCCTGCCCCAGTTCCTTGATTAGTTTTGGATCCATCTGTTAACCATATGAGTTCGCCCTGAATCTTGAGACTCATTCCATTCATCCATTCACATGTTCCTGAACGGATAGTTTCTTCTACTTACAACATATAACTAATTAAAATGTTTCAGAAGTAACTGACTCAGCTAAATTAGAAATGTATTTGCCTACCATTATCTTCATACATGGAAAATAAGCAGCTTATGCAACTAAAATTTTAGTAACAATGGCACTCCACTTTCTGAAATACTTCTTTTTATTCTATAGCTTATTGCAAGTTTAACTGACTTAGTTTCTCTTGAAACTATTTTACGATTTCACTTCTCTTTGAACTCGGTACTTAAATTAGAAAAAAAATGCAATATTCTTTAAGTCTCTTTTTTTAAATAATGTTGCTTTATTTACAATTATGGCTAAAAATAATTATTTTATTGTAAAAACAATATACAAAAATTCATTGTAGCATAATAAGAGTCTAAGATTAGCTACAATGATTTTACAATTCCTATAGGTCAAAAGAGAAATCTTAGTTTATACAAATTGGCAAGGAGATGACATAGTTAAAATTATCAATGCTGATTTAATGCTTTAGAACAAAATTTTTATAAAGTCACATCCAAATGCACTCCATTTTTATCCCTGGCAATTAAGTACATACAAATTACAATGATGCATGAAGAATTTTACAACTTTTCTGTTGATTACTGCTTGAACAATAATATGATCATGAAGGCTATAAATTTATTCTTTTAATATATCTTTTCACTCACTATAAAAAATATATTATCTCTTAGTTAATTTCTATGATAGTTGAAGTTTAAATGCTATGAAAGGATTTACTAAGCCATTTTCTTGAGCCCTGAACTAATTTGAACTAATTACGTCTGAGAATGAACACAAATTTAAACACAGTACATGGAGCTCTACAGAGCTTATGATATTACAGCTAAACACCTCCCATTCATGCCTTGCTTTTGTAGTATATAGTTATATTAGTACTGAAAATATCAATTAACTAAAATAGAATGTTGGGAAAATGAAGTATTTTACTAACAACCTATAAAAATTAATATAATTTATTTACACCATTATAAAGCTACCAAATATGAAAATTTATAATTTTTGTCACTCCAATATTTTCAAATTTAATCATGTAAACTTCTGTTATTCCAAATGAAAACAGCAAAAGAAAATTAGAAAGAAAGGGGAAATCTACGTCAGATCTATGATATGGTTCTTAGCCCTGATTAAAAGTAGAATGAATACATTTGCATGTGCAGGAATGGTTCACCATTCATATTATTAGTTACCAAATTGCTTACAAAAACTTTTATACAAAAATAAAAACATTTTTTTTTTAGTTCACAAAGTAAATATAAGTAATTTTTATGCATGTGTATTCCTTTGACTATAACTAATTTACTTAGCTATTTACTTTAACTTATGTGTCTCTTTAACTTGCTATTTTAAGAGTAAAACCATTTTATGGCATCCAAATTTTGCTGAACACTTTTATACTATTCCAGGATCAAAAAATAGGTAAAATTTTTAATTTATTCTCCTAAGTTCCCAGTACTGAATCACTTTCTCTGGTATTGTTACTGTGTAACAGGGCAAACTTCTATATGATGCATGTATTTCTCAGATCAATGCTTCACTCTGCAGAAACAATATAAAAGGCTATTTGGCAACATTTCTTCAAGGATTGGGAGAAAAGGAATACAATATACATTAGAAAATGTAAACATAAAAAACATTAAATTAATAAAATCAGCTCTCAATAGATGTCTCATGCACACATTTGCTCCTTGTAAAACCAAAAGCAAGAATATATGTACAACTGTGATTTCATTATGCCTTTTTTTCTTTAAAAAAAGAGACAGAGACACATCTTTGTTTCCTAAGGCAACAGATATGACAGTTTGAAACATTCACCAAATTCTACACAGTACATAACACAGATTCACAAAATATATGTATATATATGTATTACAATAAAGTACCATAAGTATATATAATAAATATCGCAAATTTCTTCCATCATAAATTAATTTGCTACACTTTGGTTTTGTTTTAAAAAAACATTTCCCTTTGTAGCACAGTTAACATATAATATATACATCTTTCTTCGATGTTATAAGTTCTGGACGTACCCAATAATAACTTCTTGCTTGCCATATGTTTCCATTCATACCAAGAGACAACAGAAAGACCTGAGCTCACTTAGGAACACATTTTAACTCTCACAATTAGGAGGGAGTGTTAGAGATAGAGACAGATCTTCACACAGAGAAATACTAGCATGGCTGGCTGTGACCACAGAATTCCTCTATGTGCCAAGAGGGAGTACACAATTCTTTCTTTAGTAGTTTTCTAGCACCATTATTGTGCAGAAAGATTATTATATATTTTCCATTAATTGTAGATTTAATACAGTGTAGCACTGCTAGACAGCAAAGAGTATATACATATTTTTGCCACATATAATAGTTTTTCATGATAGGATAATATCCCCCCCCCCCCATAAACACATTTACTATACAAAATTTTCTTGTGGTTAGTTAAAGGAAATACTTAGCTTTCATGTTTACTCGCACATGAGAGCAATTTCTGAACAATAAAACACTTACAGACAACAACAATTGCTTGGCTTGAAAATGATTACATTTTATGAACTCCTTCTACCATGTTTATTCTGTTTCCATCTCCTTTAGATTTCTCCCTCCTCTAATTTCTTTCTATTCTTATAACCATGGGAAAACAACAGAATATAACAACAAAAATATACTCTAATAGACTCTGCTCTCCATTTCTATCGTTTGGTCCAGTATTAAATGAGAAATTCTGCATGCACAAAGGTGCTTCAGTTATTTTACCTAGAATATATAATAAAACTATCTGACCAACACTGAACATACAAGCTTCCCTCAAGCACAACTGGCAGTGTCCTCAGGGATGTGCACACAATGGATTAAAAATGGAAGTGCCTTGAATTCATGTGCTCCTCTATTTTGATGAAAAAAGTACAAATAAAACAGTCTTTATAGGCAAACCACAATTTAGGTACATCAAAGATAAACTGCTTCATTATAATGTAGCTTCCTTTGTAACGTTCCCAGATACACTAAATGTCAAGCAGCAGGCCCTGATACACAAAAATGCAATAAAATCTGTAGTGGACCACCACAAAAACTTGTAATAAGGAAGAACTAAAACTCTGCATAGGTGGCTATCATAACAACGTGGAGAGATATGCAGAGGAAGATGACAAAATGATACTGGATGATGGCATAACGTTGGGCCTGCTACTGACAGAAATCACGTGTCACTAACTGTTTCTGTTTGGATGTTTGCCATGACACCGCCGTGGCCAGGGCAAAGGCCATTCATACTGACGAGGTACTGGCCCCCCAACATTCTTCTCAAAATACCAAAACAATGGGAACCACCACATCCGTGACAGGAAGTTGTTTGGACTATGTTGCTGAAATAGATAAAAATGTCAATTAATGCCTGAAACAGACCATTATTTTATTACCACTATACAATTATCACATTCTCCGTAATACCCAAGTAGTGAACAACATTTAAATGGCAATGACCATGTGCAAAAAAAATCCCATTTGAGAAAAGTATAAATAGGTATTTGAAAATTTAATCCATAACATTACACAAAAATAGTTGTGCTCCACAAAAGGCTTCAGTCAACATAAATTGAGAACTTTACCAAGATCTACATTTTTTGTGCAGTAAGATTTTATCTGTCTCTTACAGTTCGCCAGCTATCTTAAAGTTATTCAGAATGAAGAATACTTCAAAGGCTATTCTCAGAAAACTCTAGATGCACATTTCATTCATCATAAAAATATTTTAAAATATGATTCTAAAAAAGCCTACATTCATTTTTGAGTTATGCTGTTCCCTCCCTCTGAGGGAAGCACACATATATGCAGATCTGTTTCTAAAAATGTTTTTTTTTTTTAATATTTTTAATTCAGGGATTCTCAAAATATATATTTCTAAAGAAATGTTTAGTTAAATGTTTGGGTGGAATAGATAAGTACATAATACGTAAAGTAATACTTTAAGTATATAACAGAAAAAATAAAAACTGTGTGCAATTTCAAATTTTTAATACCTTTTACACTTGCCAACCCCAACCCAGTAAAATAAAAACAAGATCTCTGAACCCAATTGTAGGGGCGTAATACATGCCCCAATTATTGTAGGGGCATAATACATGCTTTAGAATCTTAAACATCGAGAATTCATCATGGGTCAAGAAATAACTTAGTTTTTGCAAGCTTTTGTGTTCAAATTATCTTCTACATTCCTGTATGACTTTGTATGTAATGTACCAATAGGACAGTGATACAGTAACATGGCAGCTGAAAGATTTGGCCAGGCACCAAGAAACAAAATAAATCTTTTAATTCCACAAGCAAAGCCAAAGAATCCAAAATAAATAGGAAATATGTTTGGAAACAGTTTGAACAATAAAATGAATATTCAACTTAAATAATTGTAAATTTATTGTAGTTTAAAATAAAAGAAGTTTGGTGTTTGGAAACAGAGGTTATGTTATTTATTTTCTTATAATCAATCAGCACCACCTGAAAGCCTTAAGACCAAAGTTGCTTTCACCAGTGTTAACTTGTGCACAGCCTCTAAAAGCTATTAATCTTGTATGCCGTGACTTCTGAGGTTAAGTTTCATTCATGTGCAAATGTAGGCCTACATGATTTAGGGAATCAAATAACTTGTTTTATTGCTTTTAACAACTTGTTTTACTCGTTAAATAGTCTCTACAAAGGCAACTCATGGTTCTTAAATACCCTAGATAAATTCCCTTGAAATTTTGTTACTTGTGAATTTATTATCAATTTCAAAACCACTCGTAACAGTACCTATTACTTAGCCACTTGCAAAGAAAAATCTGAACAATCTAATGCATCTGAATCAACAAGGAAGTTGATAAATGAGCCTAACTGACATTTTCAATTATAATGTTCACTTTTAGCACATTTTTATACCAATAGCAATGTAAAAGCATTTCCAAGTCCTCCTTCTATATGGTTTTTCTGTTAATCTAAGAGTGTGACCATAAAATGATTCAATTTTATAAAATTTAAATACAAATATTAATTCATAACTTTAGATAAGCTAGGATCATCACTTACTTCAAAAGCAAAGTTCTAACATGTCACATAATCAAATACCTAATGCTTAAATATTTTAAAACAACATGAACACTGCAACAAATTTATGGAATGAAATATTAGGTATCATTCAAAAACATACAACTATGATTATTAATTTATAGATGAGTCGTATTTATTACACATCTGCTTCACTTTCGTACTGTGGTGTTCCAATACAGTTAAATCTCGATACAACTATGAGTTATTAATTTTGGAATCATGTAGAATGGTCAACCTCTCCACAACATGCATACACAAGATTATTTTTATGTACATTAAAATTTAGATACATGTGTGTCCCTAAGGTTGCCAAACTTCCAATTAACAGATGCCCACCTCAGTACCATGGATGGTAGCTTGTCTGCCTGATGTTCAAGAGGTCCCAAGTTTGAGTCTCGGTCAGGATGAGTTACCTGGATAAGGTTTTTCCGGGGGGTTTCCTTATCCTGACAGACGAATGTGAGGTAACTCTAAGCTCTATGGAACCTGGACTCATCTGAGCATCATTTTATCCATCACACTCATCGTCTGATATGACTTTAGCATTGGAGGATGTAAATTAAAAAAAAAAATAACAAATGCTTTTTTATTAAGTTAATTGGTGGAAATTAATCATTTCTTCACACTAGCCATATATAGGCTAAGGTTTTGGATTGATAGTCAACTTAAAAAATTCAATGCCATGGCTGCAATTAGAACCACAGATCTCCTGGTTTCCAGGAGAGAGCCCCACAACCTTAGCCTATATACAGCTAGTGTGAAGAAATGATTAATTTCCACCAATTAACTTAATAATAAGAGTTTAATAGTGAAGCCTGAGATTTAAGTACTTATAATAGTAAGTCGCCACAAGCGGTGTATCTCGAATACGAGAGCCCCTAGTGGTTTACCAGGAAAATATATGAGTTAATTGGAGAATTTAATGTCAGGACGGCACTTTGTCCATGGTAGCTCAATGGGTAAGAGCGACTGGACAGAAACCAGGAGATCCGTGCTTCAAATCCCGGCCATGGTATTGAATTTTTCAAGTTGACTATCAATCCAAGATGCTTTTTAGTTATATCTTGCTTAATTTACAATTTATAATGTTGAGTGCACAATGGAAGAAACAAAATAAAGAGAGATAAGTAATTTTCGTTAGAGAACAATTCAACAACAAGGTTAACACTGCTGCACAATGGCTGAAATGTGTGCATAAGTTTGTCACATACTGTAGCAGACAACAGTGAATGTAACTGAAATTATCTACATATTGTGACTTTGTGGGTTCGTGGAATGAAAAGTCCAATTTCACCACTCCAAAATGTTCTTTATTTCCACAGACTTACAGTTAAACCCTTGCCGATTACACAGAATTACTTGCTGCACACACTTACAATTCACCAGTTCGTCCGTTACAACTTCACTTGTACTCGCGATTACATAAACTCCGATACCCATACACAGTTCGTACAGTCTTCCGTTGCACAACCCTTTCGTTCATTAACACGTCACTGACTAACACTGCCTTCTTACACCAAGAACTGTCCTCACTCACACACTAACCAACTGACTGACTGACTAAACCAACAACTGACTAACTCCCTTTTATAGGCATCTCGCCGTCTTCTAGACGTTTCCAGATGATGAAAGATCCCGTAATTTCTGGAACCAGGTGGAAGAGAAACAGACCGCACAATTATGTTTCTTTCCCCAGTCGTCCCTGTCACCACTATAAGACAAACGAGGGGGAGGTGTGGCTAACGCGGTCCTCCCCCTGCCTTCCGTTCCCAGCTGGTTCACAGGGTGTTCCAGCGCTCCCGTTACAATATTTTCACAAAAGAATTATAAAACTGCTTCCAAGGTTGGTCAGCAAATTGAATTCACCTGGAGGTCCCAGGTTTGATTCCCAACCAAGAGGTACGAACGTTTCTTTAATTGGTATAGTTCCATAGAATCTGGAAATGTTGAGGTGAGAATGCAGGAGTATGTGCAAAAAAAAAAGTGAAAAATGCAACTTAAACTAAGAGTTCAAACTAAAAACATCAAAATTCCTTCGAATCGAGGTCCGGTTGACAATGGAGGCAAATAGCCTCTGGAACATGTTCCGGTAAATTTTATCGTAAGTGTTGTTTAGTGTCATTAATCGACTCCCGTTAAATTTAATTTATCACAACAACACTGTTTTCAACACTTCCATGAAAGGAATTACCTTCCACCCCAAAATGACCACAACAGTTACAGTCAAATTTCAGTTACTTTAGGATCCTGACAATTAGTACAAAAGTGAATCGAGAATATATTGACACATTGCTTCACTCACACTGTTTATTCACAGGACATGTTTCAAGAGCTCTGCTCCTATCATCAGCTGATACTCGATTAGTGTAAGTTGTAGTGGTTTCCTTACAACTTACACTAATCGAGTATCAGCTGATGATAGGAGCAAGAGCTCTTGAAACATGTCCTGTGAATAAACAGTGTGAGTGAAGCAATGTGTCAATATATTCTCGATTCACTTTTGTACTAATTTGTGCTTCACTGTCCCTACGCTTCTTTCAAGTTTATCCTGACAGTTCCTTCAAAGGTTAAGGACTATGGCAACGACAGTGAGCATACTTCTTTTAGGCTGCAACACACACCTTCAACCAACTAGATAAACCATTACTTCACCCCCTTCTGCTAAAAGTATCAATGTGGTGTCACATTAATGCACGTGTCATGTAAAGAGTAGATATTGCTTGTTTTGTTCTCTTCACCTGTATAATCTACAGCATACCTAATTCCTATGAGTAAGCAATGAAATTCCTACAAGTACAATGAAGCACAAAATTATACATACCTAATTGTTTTGTTTTAGTTTAACTTTTATAAAAGCTAGTTTCTTCATTAGTTATTCAGTCATTTCATTAATGTATTAATATTTCATAGGTAATCAGTGTTTTAGTGTTATTAGTGTAAGGACACAATGTCCCTAACTACCAGCACCACTCAAAAATTAGATAGACCAAGAACTCATTTCCCCAAGAAAAGATGCATTAAAAGTAGGACAGAGATCTACACTATGCAGATAACCAAGGTAACTGTGTGCACTGCATGAATATTTTGGAAAAAAAGGGATCAGTTAGTTACTGCCATCTTTCTTAAGGCAATGCACAGCTGAACATTCTAAGCTTTTAGAAATGTAACTTGTGTGTTAAACCTACAGTAAGTACACTTCAAGGTAAAATGCAGTTTCTGAATTCCTTAGTTTTGAAAAAGGCTTTCAGTTTTGTACTTGCTAATCTAATATGGCATACACAGAAATTAGACATTCAAAAATTATTCTATTATTTGTGTGTTCAGGAAACTCGTTCAGTAAACTAATACGTTTAATGCAAGAAATTATATTAGGTTTCTCTTGCTTATTCTTAATCCTAGCTTTCTAAGAAACACTCCAAGGCAGAAGCATTACAAAAATCAAATTTAAACTCTGCTGAATATTTTCAGGGTTGCCTCAGTTTCATCTGTACATTTCCTTAACAGAGTTAAATATCAAGAAGCTAATTTAGGTAGTTTTAGAGTTCTCTTCTAACATAGTGCATGCCAAGGCATTCATATGACAACATCAATTTCCCCGCCACACTCCACCACGTGTTTCACGGCAGTTGTCAGGATCCTAAAGTAAATTTAGTTCTACTGTAAGAAGGACTGTAGAAGAAAGAAAAGCGAAGAAAAATTACAAACATTCTGCTTAGTATAAACATTCCATCTTGCATTTGTTTGCTGTATTTTCCTTAATGTAATTGATAACATCCCTAATTTCTTCCTTTAATTTATACTTAATCAATATTTGCATGCAAGTTGTTTTCCTGTTACCAACTTTAATAGGTATTAAAAATTAATGTACTCATTTGATGAAATATAGATTTAGCATCCTTGGGTATATACTTATCCAAAAATTGTATCTTTGTGTATAAATTTGTGACAAACACATCAAATTACAATACAACAGCCACATAAAATTAGAAATTAAAATCAACTTGATTTGCAACCCTTTGAAACTTGAAGACCTAACTTTCAAGTTTATTGGTAATAAATATTTGCGAGTAGAATGAGAGATTTTTAATACTGTTGCATTTATCTTCAACATCTTCTATCTCTACATAAAACTGCAAGAATACGGTTGTTTTAACAATAAAATACCTAGTCTTGCCATAAATATTGTTACAAATTTTTGACACATACTGTACATCCGGTTTGGCGCATAAACAACTGTGTGTATGCACACAGTTGAACCATTGTTAGCTTGTCTTTGAAAGAGGAAGTAATTAGCTCCAGGTTTCACCATGGAATGGGGTGATTATGAAAATCATAGCTTTCAATGAGTTGCATAAAGTTGGAAAATCTGCAAGTGACGTTTTCAAGACATTACCAAAGCTGAAAATCAGCCGTATGTTTGTGTACCGCACCATTGAGCGATTCACTGCAACTGGGACTGTAAAGAATCGGCCGAGGGAGGGTCCACCATGCAGTGTCAGGACTCCAGCAGCACAAAAAGCAGTGGCAGCTCATGTTCAGAGAAATCCTGTGCAGAAGCAGCCTATCCTGTTCCATGAAATGAACATTTCAAAAAGAACAATGTCCAGGCTTCTGTCAAAGGACCTTGGATTAAGGGCTTATCGCCAACGTAAAGGACATTATCTTGACACACCAAAAAAGCTGAGAGTGCTTAAATGTCAACGTCTCCTACAGCATTACGCTCAAAATGGTCATTGGAACATCCTCTTCACCAATGAAAAAGTTTTCACTATTGAGGAGTCTTTCAATGTGCAAAACGACAGGGTTTATGCATCATCTCGGGAAGGCAGTAATAAGGTTCCTAAAGTTCAGAGGGCTCATTATCCCTCCTCAGTGATGGTGTGGCAGGGGTGGGGGGGCAAGTTATGCCGATTCCAGCTACATTTTTGTGAAAACGGCGTTAAACCAGCGCCAGAATGCATGAAAGCGCTGTTTTGGAGCCTATTGTCAAGAACTTGAGTGGCACATTGTTTCAAAATGAAACATGGACTTTCCAGCAGGATTCTGCCCCTGCTCACAAAGCCAGCTCAAGGCAAGCAGGCTTTAGCATCGTCTCCCTGACTTCATTTCACGTGAAGATTGGCCTAGTAGCAGTCCGGACCTGAATCCATTGGACTACAAACTATGGTCACTGCTTGAGGGCATCGCCTGCAAGAGGAGAGACCCCACCATTGGAAACTTAAAGCGTTCCTTGTTGTCAGCAGTGGCTGATTTCCCCCTGGATGTTGTCCACTCTGCCATAGACAAGTGGTCACAGACTCAGAGCCTGTATCCGTTCAAAAGGTGGCCATTTCAAAAAGTGGTTGGTATTGTGTGTAATGAATGCCTGTAGGTACAACATATTAAAACCCAATTAAAATATTTTGCATGGTATTTGCGTTTTTCACTTTTCAAGTTGTAACAGTATTTATGGCTAGACTCGGTATAATAGCTTTTATTTTAATTAGCATTCCAAAATGTTAATGAAAGAGTAAGTAATGTTACCTTCAGGTTAGCATTATGAGCTAAAGTATGATACAACCAAAACAGCCTGGTAGTGACATAATATGCGATGATTACATCTACGGTATAGTGCGCATGGGCCCAGAGTACCATGATGATTCCGGTTAGTGAAAGGCACCAGGAAAGCCAATGCACTGGGAAACACCTCCTTGGTGAATCTGAAAATAATCAGTTTAACATTAAACACTGCATTGTTGATGTCAACATAAAGAATATTAACAATTAATGACAACAAATTGGATATAGTCTCTGACACAATAAAAATACATTATGCATTTATATAGACATGACATATGTCAGTAGTGATTGTTTTGCTGTTTCGTGCTGGAAATAAAAGAACCAGCAATAATAAAATTTATTATGATGAATATATTTTGTGGAAATTAATTGTACTTTCACATTAGCCGTGTGTAGGACGCACTATGGAAGGGTAGAGCCAGACTGAAAAATTCAATGCCATAGCCGGGATTTGAACCACAGATCTTCTGGTTTCCGCCCAACCGCTCAAAATCATTGAGCTACTATGGCCAACATGTCATCATGACATTAAATTCTCCAACTGACTCGTGTTTTTCCTGGTAAACTACTAGGAGTTCTCATAAACACATGAGACAACTACCTTAATGGCGACTTACTTTGCTGTAAGTACTTTAAGGCCCGGGCTTTATAGTTTGGACCACTATTAGGAACAATTAATGGAAATTAATTAATGGGAAATATACGAGTCAAATGGAGAATTTAATGTCAGGACGACACGTTGGCCATGGTAGCTCAAGGGTTAGAGTGACTGGACGGAAACCAGGAGATCCATGGTACAAATCCCGGCCATGGCATTGAATTTTTCAGGTTGACTATCAAAAACCTTAGCCTGTATATGGCTAGTGTGTAGAAATTATTAATTTCCATCAATTAACTAAAATAACACCAAATATATGATTATTGATATGTAGTGTCAATAATTAAAATGTATTTAATTTTTAATAATTAAATGTAAATAATTTTTAAAAAACTTTAAAAATAATGGAAAAAAAAAATCCTTTAGTTTACATACAGGAATATACAATGTGTTGTAGTAAATTTGTACATCTGCCATAATTTAAGTTGTATTACAAATTAATAGGCTATTTAATTTTTTTAGGTCACCTAGATTTTTATTTTACTATATATCACCTTCTTTACTCATCTAGAATTTCTTACTGTAGTGGATACTGCTGTTAGTATTTCTACACAATATTTTAAAATTGTGTTTGATATATTTATTATGCACTGTATTTGGCACAAGCTAACCTATTGTGTTCCCACTGATCCAAAAGACTGAACCTTTTAATAAAGTGGATCTTTCTGTTGCTTTTATATTTGTAGTTTTGTTGTTTTTCCATGTTAGTTTGTCAAAAAATGTTTCAAAATATTTTGCATTGCTTGTACATTGCAACTCAATAATGCAAGCAGGTTTCAATGTTTTCATTTTTTGCTCATGGAGAAAAGCTGAAATTTAGTTTTTACTCTATTTATTTCACATGTTTTCTGTGCAACAGTTTAAAAGTTGTTCTAATGATCTTTGAATATAGCTTTGTGACTAATAATTGCTTTTGCTTTTTGAAACTCCAATAACTAGATCATCCACAAAGGCAGTTATTTTCACTCAAGCTTTTTCCAAGTGTCTGTGGGGGATCACTTACGTAAACTTTAAAGGCTGCTGTGCTTAAACCCACTCCTAGTGGTAGACCAAGATGATCCTGTGTTTATCATTTGAGCCAAATATTACATATGCAACAATGAAAAGTTGTCGAATAATAGAAATGCAGCATCTTGTTAAATAAGAAATTAACATATTTAAATTTGAATTTATGAGTCACTATGTTTACACTCAGTCTTCACTTACTTGTTGTTGTATAATTGTTGTTTCAATTATACAACAACAAGTAAGTGAAGACTGAGTGTAAACATAGTGACTCATAAATTCAAATTTAAATATGAAGAATACTTCACTGTTAATAATGCTTCTGCTTTTAATATTTAAGAAATTAACAATTGATTATAATTCTTCAAAATAATTAAAGAGTAAGATCGTATCATCAAGGCCTGTAGATTAGTGATTGGCTGGTATATCTGGAGATTTCATTCCAAATACTGGCATTCTGGGCAGCTCCTGGAGATCTGGCAATCCTAATACAGTGTCAATTAGAGGTTGATACTTTTCACAGAATTTGTTAAAAACATTTCTCCTAATTATCTCCTTTACCACATTTATCTTTCTCCACAACGGTCTAGTATTCTTAGTCATAATATTTTCTTAATACATGCAACACACGGCAAGGAGAACGCTTGACAGTGCGGCAAACCCGCATACCAGTGTTAAATTGATTGGGTTCTAATTGGAGCTATGAGTTCTCTTATCCTCAAGTGAATGGTTGTAGGAAATGGATTTTGGTGGTTGTTGGCTACTCAGTCGTATTAATAACACTTTGTTTGTTGCAGAATTATTTGGTTTAATTCTTACTAAATTTGCTTATCAACTTGGATTGGTGACCACCTGTTAGTAAAATTCCTAACATAAATTCAATTTTACTTGAAACCCTGGATTACTTGTTTAAAGTTACTTCCGCGCAGTTTCTATTTCTTCTTTATACGGCAACTATTTTGCTCTAATAAACTTCTAATGCTGCTTCCACTTACGCTGGTTGTGCTATTCTTAACTTCCCTACATTTCAGATAATAAGTCTTCGCTTCTCTTCTTAATGCGCATGAACGCACCTTTTAAGTAAGTTTTTCTTACTTCACAATTCAGTTTGAACCTTATTCTGACCCCCTCTCTAACTTTATCACATGACCAAACTAGCTCACCCTTCTCGAATGTTACATTATTATTGATTTCTCATTTATTTCGAATTTTCGCATTGGTTTGCAAAACTCATCTAACTCATTGACGTTCAGCCCACTCTGACTTGGGGAACGCCTACCCTGAGTTGCTTGTAATGGTATACATCGTTATTAAATCAGCGAAGTAAATCCTTTTAGCGTTCATGCTCAACTGCATTTTGAAAGCCCCTTTGTCCCGACGCATTCCTCGCTGAAATGTTCTATAATTCTCAGACATTGAAGTTTCCTAGCACAAAGAAGGTAACGGTCCTTCCTTCCTGTCTCTCCGACATGTACTGATTATTGCAAGAATATTTATCGTTCTTGCCTGGATGCTAGTATATATGTTACATTAAATTATATTCTTCCCTTCTTATTCTTTAAGTCAACCACTATTTTAATCATTGCTCTATCCATTCTAATTTCATATTATTATAACAAGATTTTTATATTAGTTTAGCAAAGCATTTTTATTAAATTATCTTTTTTTAATTATCTGATTTCGATTAATTTGCTGCGTCCTAATCGCTATGATACTGCGGTTACAACAGCTATTCCAGATTTGATAAGGAACTACAGTGCCAGTTCATAGCCTCGTAAACTGCCTGCTGGAAGTAACAAGTGAATCTGAATGAACACGTTTTCTTTTATAAATTGAGCTGTAATAATAATAGAACTTTTTGAATTTATTTGAATAAGAATATTCACAAATCTTACAATATGAACTCAACTGTTTTATGAAGAGGAAAAGGCAATTTGTTAAGCAAGAATATTTTCAGTTCCCCATCAGTTCTCTCTTGTTTCACAAATCTTTCAAACTTAAAGAGAAATCATTTTGATTTTTTTTTTGTGTAAAAATGAGTTACAGCATACTCACATTCTGCAATAATCAGATAACTCATGACCAAGATGACAGTGTGTCCACTATAGATGTAATCACCACAGTATGTATGCTTGCCATTGATGGAGAGGCCAAAGCCCAGCATAAGCTGCCAAGCACGTTGCAAAACCACTACTGTACTAGTGGTGTTCATCTTGGGTGAACAATAATACTTGGTGCTTGAAACTGGCAGCACTGTCACAAACATCGTTACTGATCTCATCAGGTACAGAATTGACAGGATAGTAAACACCCGACGCATTACGATAAACCTGTAATATAACAGGGGGCATAAATAATGTTATAAATAAAAATAAAATATAAATAAAAATAATGCTCATTATAAAGTTATCTTAGTTATTACAACAACAACAAATCTGATGTGATGCATCACAAAAGTTTCTCTACACACAGTGAAAATTCACATGTATTCATTATGTATTACGTTTGACTCTTCTATGTTGCATTACTCAAAAGGATTTTATTAGAAATAATTTAAAATTAAGTAGGAAATACAGTCTGATAAGCATAGATAACCAATGACAAGGATAAAAAAAGAGGAAGCAGTAATCAAATATTTATTCAATGCAACAAGCTCTTGCAAAGAAAAGAAAAGAAAAAGAATCAGAAAGATGTAAATATGTTCTTTAATGATGTTTACATACAAATGAAAATTTTAAAAAACAAAAGGAACAAATCCATTTCAAATAAAATGTTAATTTAATCAGCTCTACATCTTTTTCTGTAATAACTTCTTATCTAACTCTTATGGTTTACTCTCTAGAAAAAAATTAAATCAAATAAGGGAGGATGAAACTTCAAGATATGCATTTATAATATGATAAATGATGAATTTATGATAAATTCAAGATATGCATTTTATTTCATAAGGTAATCTTGCTTTCCCACTACCTCTTGAAGACTTTAAATATAAGTTGAGAGTATTATCCAAACAGGTTCGTCCTACTCAGGAATGAAACAGGATTTATTGGATTTTTTAAGGGAGCCAATTTCTACATTTGATTTTTTTTGTTAGGGGTAGAAAGTGACAGCGAAACCTATCATTCCTCAAGGTATCTTAATTGAAAATATAAAAACAAAGTTATCACATCAAAAAATGTACATTTATTTTTTTCCCTTTTTAACATTATCAAAATTCTTTCTTTGAACAGAATTAACATCATTTTTAAACTGTCTATAAGTCAAAGGTAGAGCTAAGCTGGGAAGAAACCTTTGTAAAGAATGATTTATATTTTGCACAATATTTTTGATCAGTTCTAAGTTTACCTGAGGTAAATAATAAGAGAAAATCAAGTATCTGTAAAAATATCTCAAACATACTCCTTTAAATTTGAGCATTCATTAAATTATGTTGGTTTTTGATTATGTATAAAAATCATTATAAGTGTACCAAATCAATATGAATACGTAAACAAAGACATTACCTATGTTTATGGAAGACAATAACTAGACAGGTTGAACAAGTAGCAATCATAATGAGTATTTCAGAAACATCCAAAGCCCAGCTGGCTTCTTCTACAGCATCCAGGAATACATCAGAAAGTGGACCTTCTTCCCTATCTGGTACACGCTCATGTATCAATCCTAATGTCAGTGTTGTGGTGAGAAAGCTCATACTAAGAATCACAAATGCTGAAAAGAGAAAAGAAAATGTCTTAGTTATAATAAAACGATCTCACAGGAAGCAGAAACTTTCTTTAAACATAAAATATTTTTGGGAAATTAAAAATGTACGTACATGTTAATTTCTAACTAATAAATATAACATCCAGTGAAGAGAATGCCAATTCATTTTAAATTACAAAACATTTTCATTCCTGTAGTAGCTAGAATTTATTGCAAACCTTTGTGTGAGGTAAAAATACCACAGTTCTTAAAGCATTTGAAAACAGACAGCAATATTGCACACAATTCGGTAGACCATTTGCATGCAGCAAGCGTGTGCTTGGCATCATAATTTTAAAACAATATTATGTGTAACATTCCTATGAGTTTCTCTGGCCTCTACAGTTTGTTAATCTGTAAACAAACCATTTATAGAGAATTTATTTTTCTGTTATTTTATTTAGTCCACATAAATTTCTACAGAAATATGTAGCTACATTACATATTTCATTACAGTTACAAAGGGACTAGGGAAAATATATACTGGGAAAATATATGAGTCAATTGGAGAATTTAATGACATGATGGCATGTTGGCTATGGTGGCTCAATGGGCAAGAGCGACTGGACGAAAACCAGGAGATCTGTGGTTCAAATCGCGGCCATGGCATTGAATTTCTCAGTTTCACTCTATCTATTCAAAACCTTAGCCATACAAGGCTAGTGTGAAGGAATGATTAATTTCCATCAATTAACTTAAATATCACAAATTTTTAGGTTATTTACAAATATCTGGCTTCTGCTGTAAATGGAACGTTTGTATTATGGATTATTCAAATATTGTTAATCTTCATCTCTCTAACAACATGCTTAAAAATTAAAAGGACGAGAGAGATTCTGCCTCATCCACAGAAATTAATCCATAAGAAATTTATGACAGTGAAGTCCTACAAGTAGATGATAGCATCTGTTCCAAGACAACTGTGCATCTTAAAACAAAGTACATTAATCCCTAAACTATACATTTTTGGTTGGTGTATAGATGTCAGTAGAAAAGTCAAAAGTAGGTATAGACCTTTAGATATTAAAAACCTACTTAAAAATTAATTTTGGCAAAGAAAAGTTTGCATAAATTTATTCTGTTGTATGATTACTTACCAACAAAGGTCTTCCACTTTTCCTTTGGAAAGCGAGGTTCCTCCCGGAGAGGAGCAGGTAGATCTACTTTGACAACTCCATTAGGCATAACACCACTGTTGCTACCACTGACACTGCTGGTGCTGCGATGTATCGCCAAACCATCTGTCTTATCATCTTCATCATAATACTCAGCGCCAGACCCAGAAAGCATACCACTGCCCATTCCACTATTTGCCCAAGGGCTTGGTGGTAGAAGAGGCTGAAAAATTATTTTTTATATCAGTACAGTACTTCAATAATATCACAATAATATCAATGATCAAACTGATATAATCTCTTTAGAGCAAGCAATACAGTTGGACAAAGATGGACAAGATGGCTTCTTGGAGATGACAACCTTTTGTCAGAGAAGTAAGAGGGGTACAAGGAGTAACTTTGTTTTTTAAATATGAACTTACATGAAAATGATGAAAGTGAAAATTAGGAACTAGGCTAAAGCTTGTTCAAGTGTGTGAAATTGTATCAAAACATCAGTATGATAGCCTGTGTATAAATCAGTGATATTCATGTATATTCTCAAGTACTTTTGAATTGTTTCTTGAGTTTATTTTTAAACCAATGGCTCGATTCCTCAGACATAAAAGGAAACTGCAAACTTTGACCCATGTAGTTAAAGACTAAAATTCTTCTTTCAGGAATGGGAAAGAAAGAAAAAGAAAAAGAAAAAAAAAAAAGCATTTTAAGGACTTGCAGCTTAAATACATCTTCATTGTTAATTTACTATTTTAATATAAATGTTTTATAATCCCATAGCTTTTCAAATAATGCAGCAAAATATTTTAACAGCCATTCATTTAACTTTAAACCTTATCCCCCCCCTTTTTTGCGGGGGGATTATAAAATATACTTTTAGAGAAAATAAATCATGTCTACTTCTTTTAACTTATAAACTTTCTTTTGTGTAAAATCAAAAGCAGGAATAATTTCATTCAATGAATAACTGAAACACAAGTCACTATTGAATGAAGTGGATGTTATCACTGGCATTGAGAAGCACACATTTAGCTTCAAAACACAATAAATGACAATGTCACTTTGCTTAAAGCACATCCCATTTTTATAGCTTGAATTTACTGATTATTGCAATGTTACCACATACATTAAGTAAAAGTTTATTGCTTACGTTTAGTGTACAAGCATAGAGAAATTATCACAAAGAAACAATTTCCTAAATTAAAGGCAAAATTTCTCCCACCCCCCTTATATCTTATGCATCCATTTTTCTTATCACCATGTATATAAAAATCAAAGCAAAAAGAAAGATAACTTCCAGTCTGTAAATTTCACATTGTTTCCTTATATCTATATTTCCATATAATGTTAACTGGAGCATAAAAACAGCACCCCATTCTCCCCATAATCTGCAATTTCTTGACCTTTCCCCCCTTATTAATGGTGTCAACAACCAACAAATTCTGAGCTCTTTAAAATTTAATAATATAATTAAACTTCTCCAAAATTTAAATAAATATAATTTCCAACTGTAGAATTTCTGGAATGAGCAAGCACATATGTTGGCCAAGAAGAGTTTCAAAATTGCTGAAACAACTAAACAAAATATCCCCAATGAAACAGTTAAGATTTATTAAAAACATTTTCACAACTATTTATGATAAATAATAAAACAATTCCAATTCTATCTAAAAAATCATCTGTTGTAATGTTCAGATTAATCATAGGCCATAATTGATTGGATATTTGTTCAAAATTGGATTAACAACTTCTCCACAGAGCTTTTTATGTGGACACTGTGACTTAATGAAATTGATCATCTAAATGTATGTAAACTTCTAAAAAATCAAATCTAGTCTCTAAATATTTGGAAGCAAGAAGAAGAGTGGTTTTATTTGCACTACAACACGCGCGGGCACACGCAATTTAAACGATGCCACTGCTGCTTTGTGTGAATAGGATATATGAAACCCATTTTCCGGGGGTATCTCTCACTTACCCAAATGGATGTCTGATACAGACGGCATATTAATCTGTGTATTACCCTGCATATTCTAGCAAACCCCCACAATGGCATTGAAAATCCATAAAATAGGAAGTAGCTGAATGTTTACTACATATAACCTCTACAATATAAGCGCACCGTTATCTCGTGTTCGAACATTTCATATTCCTGTTCATTCCCATTCACTGTCTCACACTGCATTGGAATGCTCTCTTGAGCTTCAGTTTTATAGTCCTGGGCGTTATCATTTTACAGTGCAAGCCTACACAGTAAAGGCTATTTAACTGTTATTCGTTAGGTATGTGTTATGACTTTTAACTCCATAGAATATAAAACATAAATACAAACATCAAAGCCACCTGATATGTATTAATAATGCCTACCTCAATTCTACTGGGTAACTAAGCTCTATGGAAAGTTATGGCCTCATTTTGTGTCAATTGTCGCCTTTTCCGGAAAGTCATTTGGAACAGTTTTGGTATTGTTTACTGCACTTTGTTTTCGTTAGCCCGCGTCTCTAGATTGTTGGCTTCTTGTAGGCCTTCGAAACTCTTCGAGCCGAGCACCGTGTCGTGTATATAAAGCGATGTTGACTTCTCTATTACTTTCTTAGCCAATAAAATCGACAGTCAATTTTTTTACTACATGACAAAGCGAGAAGGCAATCGGAAAAAATTCGCAACACAGATATTTACCTGAGTTTATCGCACATACACGGCGAGTCTAGTGTATGTACAGTCTGTTCAAATGTAATCACGCCTTTTGGAAAGCAATGTGTCATACATCGGCAGGCGCGAGAAAACATAATATAGACACACGCAGCTTCCAATCGCCCTATTTGTGTTTCGTAACTTACTGTACATCAACTTACTAATATTTCACTCTTCTAACCGACCAGATAAGACCCGATAAGAGACGATCACAACGCTGATCACCACGCCTCAACGCTCTGTCGAGTAATAAATACTTGGGCGTTACACTACTTACTACTTACTTCCTATTGAACACATATGAAAGAAAAAGCCACCGCGGCAATTACAAACTATCCTTAGATATAGCTCTCAAAATTTTTCACGCGTTATAAGTAGGCATCCCAGATTCTGAAATGAAAAAAACCTGGGACACTGATATTAGGTTATCGGAAAACCAAACGACCTTTTACATATACTCAATACTACTCTCCTTGAAAAATGGAAATTGCTCTTTAAGAGAATCACTAAATATACACTTTCGCTTAGAGCAAGTTTTCGCTTAGTTTACTTCACAGTTACAGTAGAAACAAATCAAACCGAGTAATAACTAAAGTATCCACGTGTTCACCTTGGAAGCACGCACATAGAATGAAATACAAACCAATCCGCGTCGTCTGTAGATACTGGAACGCAACTTCCACCAATTGTAAACATACTGTGCGGTACCAACATAACAATCAGATAGCGAAATATTTACCCTTTAATATTCACCAGATTATATGAAAAAACATTTCTCCATGCCATGGAATGAAAGTGCAATAAAATTTTGTGTATTTAAGAAGCAAAACTATTCAGTACTAATAAACCACTAAAACCCGGGTAAAACTTTTCGGGACACCGGGGCAATTGAACAAAAAAGGCTAAAATCCGGGACCTCTGGGATCCCTACTATAACTCCAATTGCAACATACGGCTTAGGGACGATCTAGGAAAACACAAGCTCAGCAGATCTGAAAACCTCATAGAGCATAAAACCCGATTTTTAAAACGAGCCCTTTGCTTACACAATCAGTGTATACACAATACCATGTTGACATACGTACTGGCAAAGGAGACATACTTCACAGAAAACTTATGACTGCAACTATCACTTGCCCAAACCACAAACTGGAGAAACTTAAGGATGAGAGGGAAATCAAGAAACCCAAATATGGCAAGAATTCTACTTGAGGAGGCCATGATCGACAGGTCATGGACCGGAACATTTTGTAACCCATGCACCTCGTTGGCGATGCATGGGTTCCATTTCAAGATTTGCGAATCGAGGACCTACCAGGAACCTAACCTTAATTGTGTGACCTTTACCACGTAATTAGATGCAGAAATTAGTCTAAACCAATACTTGAATTCTACAAGTGAAAAAGAACCAAATCTATTGCACAATTTGTATGCATTTCTACTATTATCAGGGGCGGCTTCTGAGGTACTGCCGCTGTGCCATGGCACCATCTGAATGAAAACGAAAGAATGAAATGTATAAGAATTGCGCAAAAATAGGCGTGTTAAACGCAAGCACTCTGTCCTGGTTGTTTTGTGTGGCTTGGCGCCGATTCCAGAACGGCACCGTCTACGCTCATAAGCGCCTGTGTTAAGGGCTAGGATGCCTGCTTATACACAGCTTCTTATGGGAGAAGGTGGTGCCGAGATTTCTCTGGCGCATAACTTACGCTTTATCCGCTAGAGTGCAGTAAAGCACGGGACTTAACTGTCTCTCTGTCGCGAAATCGTATACGAAAATGAACTGTATTATCAAACTTTTACTGTACTCGTTACACCGGTGCGTAACAAAAGTACGGATGTAATAAATATCTATTTCCGTTTCCCTGTACGTTCTGTTTGGTACAGTATATTATAAAATAGGGTGGATTATTGATAAGATTACCTAAATCGTTCGAAATTGGTACACATAAATATTTTAACAATCCGTATTTGTTTATTTACTTATTTATTCATTCATTATTTATTCCTTTATTCATTCATTTATTTAATTTATTTATTTATGGCGCCGTCAATACAATGCCTCACCGGCTGCCTCTGACTATTATTCTTAGTTCTAAGGAACCTGGGTTCATTTGAGCATCAATTCACCCATTTCATTCATCGTCCGATATGATTCACGTTAGAGGACTTTAATTAAAAAAACTGAAAAGGTATGTATCTGATATCAACACAGTTTTACAAAGTAAACAAGTCAGCTACACGAGCAAATTTGCTTTTCTCTGTACACCGCAGTAATTGAAAATTTAACGGAGGTATTGGGATGCACCGTATTTTGTACGTATGTAAGTACATATACCTGCAGTTCTACAAATACCTAAAAATGAAATATGAGCTCACATGATATTTAAAACTCACAATTTAATAAACCTGCCTTGGCAACTTGTGTACGCGCATTTTGTTCCGTGAGGACTCGCCACTGTTGTCACGGAACTGAAAACTACAAAGAGCATATAATTATACTAAACGATACATCCACCCCCCCCCTGCTATTATGAAAGATCAAGAGTTATTCGTTTACAGTTCACCGTTGAATGCTCCTGCGAGTTCTTCTCAAACTAACATCTTCAGTGGATGCATGAAGCATAAAGAATAGTGATACCCGTTTCTTGATTCCATAAAAATAGTAGTTTTTGACCACACGAAAAACAATAAGGAAATGGGAGAATTCCAATCCTAAGAATATTTATGAGCTGTTGAAGCCTTATCTTCGCCATCAATCGTTTTTCTTGATTAATTCAATCGTATGTTGCAGCCTTACAGATGAATGAATGACGCAACAGTTAGTGAACTTTTCTTTCAATGTTCATATTAAGTTATGAATATGTAGAGCAGGGGTGCTCAAGTCAAGTAAAAAGAGGAAAGGGAAATTACTTCCTTCCACCCGGTGCGAGAGAATGGCTCACTGAGTTCCAAGGACGACACTGCGGTGCCATTCTTACGTACAGGAAATGAAAGGTGTACACATTCCCCCGCCTGTTTCTCGTTGCCATATGTTAGGGAAGCGAGCACATACTCTAGAGTTGAGCAACCTTGATGTGAAGGGTAGGTATATGTCAAAAGAGATACATAGACCTGCATGGGTTTATTGCAATCGAAATCGTTTTCTTTTGGAGAAAGCCTCACGCGTTAACTTGCTCGGTCTCTTGCAGCAAAATAGAAAACAGAACGTCTTCTGGAATATAGCCCAAGAGCATCAAGTACAAGAGTAAGGTCTTTGAAATGAATATAAATTTGAAGATTTGGCAGCTGTCTAAGATAATGAAAATTGCTTACGAGTTATTTAGCATCATGGATCTTATCTTGGAAGGAACTTCGAGAACTGAAGAGCTCCAATAGGTGATGAACAATTTTCTCGTCTTTTCCCACAATTTCGGAAAATTTCAAGGAAATAAAACATGCCACATTTATGTTATTTTCTCTACCAATTCTTCTGCAAACTATTCTTACAGAAGCTGTATTTTATGTTAATCGAATTAACATTTGCAAAAATTACATATTTGTACGTACAAATGGGATTCAAGAACCTGAGGAAATCTAAAAACGGGGTTGCCTTCTGTTTCATGACTGCGAGAGACAAATGAATAGCTACCTAACCTTAATAAACGAACATGAAAATTCAAACCAATAATAAAAGAGTATCCAGGAAGTGGTTATTGTCACACAAACTGTGCATTTTTCGAGTTCTAGATTTTTCGTGTAGTAAGGTTTGTATCTCTTAAAATTAGGAAGCTTCGTAAGCAATTTCCAGAAAATTCAAAATATGAATTTTGTAATCTCTCTTCTTCTCCTTCTCCTTTTATTCATGGGGTCACTTTACTATGAACATTCGTATTAGCGCCGACCTCAAATATCTTTGCTACCATGTACTTTCCTTCATCTCTACCTAGTTATACCTTTTCTCTTCAAAAAGTTGCATGTTCTCCGTATTGGGTCTTCTCGGATATTTCCTCTCTCTCCACCAGGTAAACACAGTGCAGCGATTCTATTATGTGTTTCAAATGTGAAGAGTTCTTGCCTGTAGCGAATCAGATGCGTTAGAGCCTTCACCGCTGCCACCTCGTTATCCCCACTCTTTTTATATCTCCCTCTCTCTAGCACGCTTGTGAATGTTCGTGTCGCTAGACGTAAATTGAATTTTACAAAAGTTTTATAATAATCTAGTCGTTGAAATTACAATTGTAACATGAATATTCGTATATTACGCAAAGATTTTAAATATTTAGTTTAAAGTTAATTACAGTTTATGAATTACTTATTTTTCCAATCCAACGAAAATACCAGCGATGCATCCGTATAACTGTGAATGTTACTTGCGTTAAGAGATAATTCATCATTATCCATTGTCTTCAACGTCTGAGTACTGCAAATTTATGATCATAGGTAACAAAATCTCGTTACGTGCTATTTCTTTCCAAAAGTCGTTTTCTTGTAATTTATCTGATGTCTCACGCAGTTTTCCCAGTCTTGTGTTCCTTGTCAATTTCTTAGTGAATAAGTCGTTCAACGTCAGTCAGTGTAAAAATATTACTTCTGTTTGCAACATAATTTGAGCCCATATTAACTCAAATGGATCGTTCTAGCAGTAGTAAGGGGGGATGATGGATCGCGTCTCATTGATCCAGCTGATACACTTTCATGGAAGAGTAACTGAATAATGCTGCTTTGAACTCTTAGAGTAAATAGAGATTACTAACCTTTCATAAACAAATATATAATATGAACAGACACGTTGTGGCAGACCAGCAAGAAGTGTATCGTTTCCTCTCATAGAATTTAACAAACACCTTGGCTTATTCAGAGTACATATTTCTTTTTATCGCGTCATGTCAAATGTTTGGCCGCGCCGTGTCTCAGTGGTTAGACCGCTTGGCTCTCACCAAGGCGGTCCGGGTTCGATCCCAGGCGACCGCAAAGTGAGATTTGTAGTGGACAACACGGCGCTGGGGCGGGTTTTCTCCGGAATCTCCGGTTTCCCCCGCCATCTCATTCCACCGGTGCTCCATCTTCATCTCATGTATCATCAGTGTCATCGCCTGCGGTGCCGTATGTAGTAAAAGCGGGCGTTAAACACTACACATTTCATTTCATGTCAAATGTTTACGTTTCAGTTCTGAGTAATTTCAAATATACGTTCACGCATACATACCAACCATTAATGATATTCATTACAGTGCTTCTGTCGCAATGAATTGTTATAATACAATGGTATGTACTTTATTTATTTGTATTAGGAAAACTATTTGAGATAAAAAAATTATGGAGTTTTTACGGTTATATTAAAAACACTACTCTGTCCTTCCTCGTGGATCAGCTTTTGCAAAATCCGAATATTGGTCTTAGCGCAAATATTATTTATTAGAGATTGATTTGGCGTTCGTCACACAACACAGGGGGAATGCAATACAACACCGCAGTACTCCGATTGGTTGCTCACCTAGTAGCGCTCTTCTCATTTGAAAAACATACTAGTTCTTCCCAGCGTCCCAGCGCATTTTGTAATTGAAATACCTTAAATATATTTCAACAAAACCATTAATTGGTTCTGAGAAAATAAAAATAACGAAAAAAGTCCATGTTTGGAATGGGGGTATTTTCTTGAGAATGTTGTGTTGCTTCGAAGTTTCATAAATATTTGTTTTGTCAGTTTGAGTTAGGCTGCTCACAATCACACACGAACAAATTTTTCCAAAAAATGCTTCTTTTACAATTAGAGGATCTTATATAAATTTTACGCGAAGCCTTTTATCGATTTGAGGGCGGGGGGGGGGTAGAATGATGGAATACAATACTCTCAAGTTATTATAACAATAGAGAAAAACAATGTGCAAAAAATTGTGCAGCATCAAACGTTGAGGGTAGGAGTGATTATAATCGTTCGTGGAGGGCTTAGCTACAACCGTTGGACCCCTGACGACTTCCAATAACATTAGGTTTCCTGACCAAAAAGATTTTGCTGATAGGTATATCGTCTTAAAAATTTTCTGTAACAATTACACGCCAAACAATCTCTAATTGAAGTTATTCCTTATTCCTGTAATTGCAAGTGAGATTTAAAAATAAATTAATATAGGTATCGATGATTGAATGAGAAGGAATTCACAATCCATCCCTCGCATCGACGTGTTTACGCACAAACTGAATGACCTGTCCATCCGTAATGCGCATGCGCCGCCGCCGGCTCTGACTTCCGCACTTCTACAAGCTTCGTATTATATACTACGATAACGTCACAACTTTACTACAGGCTCAAGGGCATGAGGCTATAGCAGTAGTAAACGCACTCAACCCTTGGTTTTGGCTTCCTCTACTGATGGATCAACTGGAAAAACAAATTCAAGATGTGGAAATATCTTGTGATTACACTTTTGTGATAATATTTAATAATATCAGTTTCAAATCTAAGATAAGTATAAAACAAGTGATGTGAAACTGATGCACAACAGGAACGCTGCATGAACGTGTTTAAAACCTGACTTAAGGGGAGGTAGTACACTTTAATGGGTCAATTTATTTACTTATTTTTGGAGGGAAATTGTGATAATCTTTAGTCGACTTAATAATATAGAATCTAGAACATTTTGTAAATCTAAGTTTAATATCTCCTTACAATTTCACAGTGATAGGGCTACGCCCCATTTTTCCGATCACTTCCAAGATGTTGATTTTAATTATTTCAAATTTAGCAGCATGTGCCCATACAGACAAATTTTATGTTGTAGCTACCCTGTTCTAGATTAACGCCCAATTTTAGTTTCACTGCACAAAAGCGACATCGAACACCAGGCACCTATATTCTTTTGTTTACATCTGACGCGCTACAAACAAGTTCATGACATTTAATGCTGATGCATGTAGCGCAGTAAGCTCCCTTGCTTGTTTCTAACCTCAACATGCTTATTTTGATACTTGCGCTTCCATTCTTAAAATGAGCTGCAAATACTCTTTCCTCGTGGTGAGTGAGAGGTAAATAAGTGGACTGGGCTGAACTATGCGACGGAGGGGATACGGCACGGAGATCCAAACTTGGTCTATTGTGACTATTCCCCAAGTGAGCCATCTTCGGAGGGATAAGGCGAGAGGAGACAGGGCGGCCGTGTCAGGAAAACACAACGGTGCAGACGGCAGGATTCCTACAACTAACCATTCAAAACTCACCGGTAGGCCAGTACAACCGTACGCAACCGTGGTCCTGAAACAGCCCACAAGGCCGGCCCGGAGGCCGTTATAGTCCATGACCCATTGTAGCAGCTTTTAGAATCATAGTAGCAAAACTAGGATTTATTAAATTTTCATATGAGTTTAATGAAAATTAATATTTTTAGGAATATTAATTCTAACTTAAACTACAATACAATGATGACGAGATGTTGTACGAGAAAGACCTCTATCCTACCGGAGGACGAAGGTGTTTACAGGAGCGTATCATCCTGCCATGCAGCGCCGAAACTCCCGCCGACACTTCAATCCTGAAAGAACCACAAGATGAGAGATGACATGAAATGATAATGTAGATGAAGTGGAGAGACATGAAGTTCAGGAAATGCACTTAACCTACCCAGCATTCGCCTGGTGAGCCGGGAAACCCTCGAAAAACCCATGGGCTAGGTAGGTCGACCAGGGGAATAGAACTCGGTCCTTCTGAATGCGGGCCACAGACGAAAGAGCCTTAGTCATCCTGCTCGGGAGTGAGTGAGTTCGCCTTACAAAGACGTGTTAGTTTATCTAATTACAATATCAACTCCAGATTCTGTGCTTTTTTCACCTTTTCTTACATAGATATGTGCTCTTTTGCGCGAATGGCTCAGTATTACGGAAGAATGGACAGATCGCTACAAAATTCAAAATGCCTACGATACGTTGGTACAATGAAAAAAAAAAAATAACAATAAAGAAACCAAGAACAGCGTTACGATGGATTCCAAGCTGATAAAGTCTGTTTAGTTAACGCGTGTGCACGTCGGCCGCTGCCTTTGACGAACCCTTATAATCGTTTTACAAGACAGACCCTCCTCGCAGTCCTTTCTGCAAGGTTGCCCCCTTTCTCGATACGTCATGGGTATCGTACGAGGTTTCGTCTAAATAAATTATCGTATGTCCATTACTGCGAAACTTCCTTAGTTTTGACATACAATTCTACTGGTTTCCATGATAACCCTTAACTTATTCAAACTGCGGTATTTGAAACCCAGCTCCTTTAGGAGACCGCGCAAAAGTGCAGTGCCCATAAGGGAAATCACAAATTTCTTGCAAATGTGCAACCAATTTGTCTAAGGTGGGCGCTCTTCCTTTTGCATGGAATCTATAAATTTCTCGACGAATTAAATCGCATGTGAAATTATCTACTTTAGAGAAACGTTTCCTTTTGTTTTCACACTTGATCGGTGTCTTTGGTATTCCTTTCGTTACAATATTGCTTACTGTATTTCTGTGAATACTCAGCATTTATCAGCAGGTTCATAGCATGACCCCTTACCAAGATTATTTTTCAGCACATATTTATGTGTGTTCAAAACAAGCGCTTGAATTTGCTTAGAAACACTTCCCGTTATAACTTTTTTTTAGGCTTTTCCAGTAATATTACTCGGCCCAGTTATTCACAGTCTTCACTTTGATTATTTTCACGTGACTGAAAGTTATCTACTACTTCATTTGCATTTACCACTGCATTTCCCTCCTCCAGTCTCCACAACGAATTTCTGCACGTAATGTAGCAGATCAACTGGAAGTTGGAACTTTGGCAACTGAGACTCCACGTGGATTAGACATGCGACTGCCACTTCGAGAAAATCAAGGTTGCTATTGGTCCTCAACGACAGTGTTCCATTTCTGAAGTGTGGAGATAGATTTATGACGGTCATTGGTGGGCCGGAGGGTCAGGTTCCTTTACTCCGAACTGCACACCCGTTGACTAGACAGACTTTACAAAGCTCTGCCATGCGACAACAAAGACAATAACATTGCACTCCAATAACATAACAGGTTTCCAAACTGACTTTTCAACCTATACCAATTTTTCCATGCAAACTGTAAATTGAAAGGTCGGTTCCTCAGTATCCAGAACTAAGCAGGCCACTCGCTCTGTCATTCGTTTGCCCTGTATAAGCATAACATTGAAAAGCAGCCATAAAACACTGGCAGAAATAAAATAACTAGACTTAAACATTAAACATGCCTTTTAAAATGAATTTATTGCATTAATTCCGAGATAGGAAACAGTGCACATCCTCTATGAAAGTTTATCTTTCTCTCACCATCTACCTTTAGTATCCGATACTGTTGTATATATTACACTAAAAAATTTGTTCACCGGAAACACTCCTTTGAGGCCCATTATGAATAAAAAAACAATTCCTTGAAAAAGGCCCATACATATGTGTATGTTTGTGAACTCATAAAACAAACATATGGTTTAACATAAACACTTATTTTTTAATGAGGGACAGATGAGGTTTTAAAAATTCACAGTGGCATATAAACTACAGAGTTCCCCACAAAAGAGCAGGAAATTTCTATTTTATACAATAAAAGCGATTGTATATGCAAAAATGTGTGTGTGTGTGTGTGAGAGAGAGAGAGAGAGAGAGAGAGAGAGAGAGAGAGAGAGAGAGAGAGAGAGAGAGAGAGAGAGAGAGAGAGAGAGAGAGAGAGAAGAGAGAGAGAGAGAGAGAGAGAGAGAGAGAGAGAGAGAGAGAGAGAGAGAGAGAGAGAGAGAGAGAGAGAGAGAGAGAGAGAGAGAGATTTGCAGTTGTATAGTTTTGTACTGTTCCATTGTGTATATTACGTATGTAATCCAGATATTGTTTCTTTCCAGGATGGCTCCACTAACGAATATCCAACGCGAGGTGATAGTCCTTTTCAAAGAAAATTCAAATGATTCCAAAAAGAATTATTTTGAGCACTTGCATTGATTATCAACATTCGAGAACAGTGACCGTAAAATATAAATGAAAATATGTATGTCCAACTCACATTACATAGTCTAAAAGAAATTTCCTGCTTTTTTGTGGAGCAGCCTGTATTAAGAAAACCTATTATGTAACTCAGGTGTCCGGAGTGCTATTCCCGACTGAGGGTGGAATGTTTCTGTACCCAAGAGTAGTCCTATTCCTCCGAAGTATGGCATTTTGTATGACAATGTGAAAATACCTTTATGTGATTATGCACCAAACCCAAATAATATACTGAAACGCAATGATAAGTGTATACGAGTTAACACCATTGCTGATGGACAATATATTCCAATATGACTATTGTAGTTAAGGCGGGATATAAATGGAAGGGGGAAAAAGATTTAAACCAAAATATAAAACGAAATGTTTACATGCTGCTCTCACATGACTTTCCCTTCTCTTGTGTAAACTTTCTTACAAACACTTATTCCTCTATTTCATGAGGAATTTACGTAAATTGTCTTCTTTTTTCAGGCTTTAAGCGATAGTCAAATCTTTAAAGGGCTTTCGCCATGTTTTGCCTTTGGAATTTAACTCTCCTAAAAACGTAAAATAATTGAATAACTGCTTCTCATTTGAGAAAAGTAAAGCAATTAAACCATTCAAATAACAATGAATATCTCGGAAATGGTTCATTCTACGTAAAAATGTATTTGAATAAATTGTTAAGTTTAAAAAAAAATCTATGCTTATGTGTAGGTTTCACGGCTTACTGTTTCTGATGAGGTCATCAGAATTAAGAGGACTTATGAGGGCATTTCCAGAAGTTCAAAACAAACAACTACATTTCATATGGCATGAAAATGTATAAATTATATGACACTTTAATCTGTTAGAAACTTTTTGAGAAATTAAAACTAAAAATAACAAATGCTCTATATATCTAGGCTAGGGGGAATTTCTTTAAAAACTTCCGTGTCGTACCCTTGGTAGCTGCTACTAGTTATGCCGTTTCACAAACACGGGTCTTTTACTAAAAATGATATTTTAGATTTAGGGCATGCCAAAACTGCATTTCCGGTGAAATCTCATATCAATGGAAATTAATCATTCTTCCACATTAGCCGTGTGTAGCCTAAGGTTTGAATAAATAGAGTCAGACTGGAAAATTCAATGCCATAGTCGGGATTTGAACCACAGATCCCCGGTCTCCGTTAAGAGCAACCAGACGGAGACCCGAAGATCTGTCGTTCAAATTCGTACTATGGCATTGAACTTCTAGATATCAAAAATTTTGGAGCAATCAATACTTCCCCTACTTGCTATGCGTAATATAAAAGTAAAATTGGTTTTCTTAGATTCAGAGGGTTCCAAAACACACATTTTCGTGAAATCTCGGTATCGAACTTTTGGGTGCAATACAATTTACTTTAGTGTAATTTACGTCCTCCAACGTTGTCATATCGCACGATGAATGGAATGGGTGAAATGATGCTCAAATGAGCCCAGGGTCCTTAGAGTGCTTAGAGTTACCCGACATTCGTCTTTCAGGATAAGGGAAACCCCCGCAAAAACCTTATCCCTGACCGAGATTCGAAATCGGCACCTCTTCAAACGTGATACAGACACTACCATTTGCGCAACGAGGAGAGGGGGTGCCTACTCACGGTTGCCATTCCAGTACCAGAACCAGTGTGTTTTTAGGTGATTTTGATGTTCGCTAGTTCTACCTCAGGATCACTGCCGTATTACAAACTCTTTGGTTCATGACTTCCTAACTGGGGCACATGATTCAGTTTTAATTTTTAACCTGGATATGCACGCTAAGATCGCGTGTCTTGCGTGAGTAACACGGTGAATGCAATGTTTCTGCGTAACTGTAGGATATTTTCGTTAAACTGGTGAACTAGTTAATCAAAGCGCTTCTTAATGTTGAATATTTAGTAAGCTGTTTTAGTAGAATGCACTTGAAAACGTAATATTAATGTGTCATAATTTGCTCACATTGAAGGCTAAACATGAAACATGTATTTATTTGACTTAAGATAGAGATCTTAGTTTAGAAAACGAAAAATTAGAGTCTCTCGTGTTTATCAGGGCCACATTGCATAGGCTTATAACTAAGCTTTGCGATTTTAATCATAATAACTTAAAGTTTTGGTTTTATAGACCTATCTACCGTTTTAGGTTAACACAGAATTTTACATAACATTCACGAGGGTCACCTGATAAGTCCCGCGCCTCACATAGAGATGGCACCACTGGGCCATTTTGACGGATAGCATCATATAATTTAACTCTAGACTAGCTTGTATCCACAGTTACAGCTCAATAGCTCATTTAGTTTTTGAATGACAGCATTTTAAACAAGACAAATGTAATAATTTCACAAAAATGGAGTATTTGGAAAAACGAGCAATGATTAAATACTTCCATTTAAAAGGCTTAAAGCCTAAAGAAATCAACGAGAAAATGGACAATACATTGAAAGACTCTGCCCTTTCAAATACTATGATTAAAGGTGGGTTGCAGAGTTTAAAATAGGATGTACGAGCAATAGTGATGAGCCTCGCTCTCAACGTCCTATGGAAGTCACAACTCCAGAAATCATTGAAAACAATTCATTGTTTAGCTCTGAAAGACCGGAGATTAAAGCTTTTAGAGATATAAAGAGGCTGTAAACATATCAAAAGAACGTGCAGGTAATATTTTGGGCGTTCACAAGGTTTGTGCAAGATGGGTGCCGCGTTTGTTCACACCTGATCAAAAGTTGCAAAGAAAAACTGTTTCTGTTAAACATTTGGAGCTCTACCGTAAAATTCACAGTGAATTTTGTGAGACAGCTTATTACCTTGGATGAAATTTGGATACATTACTACACTCGAGAAAGTAAATCAGCCAAAACAGTGGATTGCGCCAGGTGAACCAACTCCAAAAAAGGGAATGTCAATTTAGTCAGCTGACAAGGTTATGGCGAGTGTTTTCTCGGACACACAGGGCATTATTTTTATTGATTCCTTGGAAAAGGGTAAAATATCACTGGTGACTACCACGCAAGCTTACTGCAACGTTAAAGTGGTTATGTGAAAAGAAAGAAACCTCATTTGGCAAAGAGAAAACTTGTTTCTTCACGACAATGCTTCTTATCAGCCAACCCTCGTACAAAGCCTGAAAATAAGGGGAAATATTTCTCTTTAATGATTTCTTATTATTCATTGTTGGTTGTTACAACACGTTGCACTTGTTTCCCTTAATGATACGCTTATGATCTCTACGTTTGTTGCACAACATAGGTTAGTGCTGACGGGAAAGATGTAATTTCTTTATAATTACATAATACCTGAAGTGAAACAGTCACGTTTCATCATGTGGACCAGTTGCATAATTAGATTAAAGGAGCTGACTCAATTCGCTCTTGTTCTGGTGTAAGAAAACGAAATGGACGATCTGGGTTTGTAATATTTCTGTTAATAAATTATACAAATATCCGATGATCTGCGAAATGATTACGAAAATAACAGCTAAAGAAACAAGTGCAAAGAATAGTATATGTAGACTCACACAACTTCTCTACTCACTTTTGTAAAAAAATATTTTCAAAAACGCTTGTATCCATTTCATGTCAATCGAGATACATGTTCGTTAAATATTTTTAATATTTCTTTAGAGGTAAAGAGGGAACAGGTGAATGCAATAGCTTAAAGCTATAGCGAGATCGTTCTCTTTGACATGCTAGAGGTGGCGAGTTCAAGACAGGAGCAAGGCGATGGATCGTATCGGGCGTAAACATGGCGTCCACAGGAAGGAGAGCAAAGCCGGTGTTCTAGATTTACGGAAAATCTATTATAATAATGATTTTTTCCCTTGTCTTAAAAAGTGCATTTCCAGTGAAATCTTGATAAGATTTTGGGTGGACTGCAATATCTACATTTAATCCAATAATTGCCCTACTTATTGTGAGTACATACAGAAAAGTAAAACTGAAATTTCTTAGATCCCTGCTACGATATCAAGGCAGCAAAAAATAAGAAATCCAGAAAAGAATAATTAAATAGATCAGCAATTATTTTAATAACTCATTTCTTTGTGCTATAAGATTCGTGTTGGTGTTGTAGGTATTATTATTGTTATTATTATTATTATTATTATTATTATTATTATTATTATTATTGTTATTGTTATTGTTATTGTTATTGTTATTGTTATTGTTATTGTTATTGTTATTGTTATTGTTATTGTTATTGTTATTGTTATTGTTATTGTTATTGTTATTGTTATTGTTATTGTTATTGTTATTGTTATTGTTATTGTTATTATTATTGTTATTATTATTATTATTATTATTATTATTATTATTATTATTATTATTATTATTATTATTATTATTATTATTATTATTATTATTATTATTATTATTATTATTATTATTATTATTATTATTATTATTATTATTATTATTATTATTATTATTATTATTATTATTATGAGGTTTTAATATGAAGTATGACTTTTCTATATCGCTCAGCTTGGATCATTTAAGAATACCTTCTTCGTATAGAGGACTTCATATGCCCAAAATTTACAACAGAACACCTGGGAAGGAGATATGAAATGATGCAAGGAAAGTCGGTTATGAAGCAGTTGGTAAAATGAATGGCGGGGAAACCGCCTAGACACCACTTTATCCCCCACAATCCTACATACGGTCTGCTGGGATCGAATCCGGTCGGCTTGCTAAGAGGAGAGAGCTCTAACCACTCGATCATTGCGCCGCCCATTATACCCGTATATCACAGGACAAATGCCACTTTCACCACCACCGTTAGAGTTTTATTTTGATGTTTTGCAGCTCAGGCGGGAGTTCTGAAGGCATAACTACTAATGAGCATCAGCATTAAAGGTGATTGGGTGAGCTACCTACAGCTTAATGTTCTTTAGATTTTCTCAAAAATTTAATTTCGTGTCTGAAGTACTGTAAACTTATACTTCACAAAAATGCATTTAGATGAAGATATCTGTTGGGGCGGTGTTCTATTTTCAGATAAGCAGGTGTGATATTTATTTGTCCCATTGAAAACAGTACAAGTGGCGAAAAGTGAACGATGTATTGAGAAACTACTGCCATTGGTGAAGCATGGTGTTTGGGATTACATGGTCGAAAGTGGGGTTGATAAACATTCTGATGGCTAAATGGTCCCTGACTGCCAAAAGCCAAAGAAAGATAAGAATCCACAGCTGCCTGAATCCAGTTAATAATCTGATGAGAACTAATCATCGAAGACAGATAAACTTCCATTACATCCTTATTTTTATATTGGCTGTACATAATATGTATTTTATGTTGAATATTCAAGTTTACATGCTCCTAAACTACACATTTCTTTGAAATATTCAATGTTCACTTGTCTTTGTGGCTATTGGTAAACTCTTTGAACACAAGTCAAACAATTAATAAAAATAAACAATAAGAACTATTTTTACCTCATGTTGTGTTCAAGTAAAAGTGATTTATGAGTAATAGTTTCCATAGCGTGCACCGTGATATGTAGTAATTTTAAAACCATGGAGCCTACAATTTGTTTTGTTTCCAGAATTCTTGTATAGATGTATTTTTTTTTAGACGTGGCGTATGACGTAATGTTGCACAGTAGTTTATGGTCGAGTCTACCTGTTTATTTGGAAGTAAAAGGGACCTAGGTTAGTCATCAGTCATCTAACCAACTAGCTTTATAGCAATCTGCTGGTGAAGGTAAGAGATCTTACCCACACCATTGATTCGCATGACGTCACTCGCGCACATTCGATCAAGGTCATGCGCCACGTCTAAAAAGTGGACATCTGTAGATCTAACGCACAGTTGCAATTTAATTTTTTCAAACAAATAAATAAGGGCATGCCTGTGGGACACATACCTGTCGCTGATACAGATCTGACTGGGTCATATCGTGTCGCGTGTTATCGTCGCTGTGCAATTCATCACTGCCAGGTGCGTCGTCTATATCTATACTACAGCGCTGGTGTAGCCGAGCACTTCCGGCCGCCACTCCGGCATGGTGGTGCTGATGGATGCTGCCGTAGTCATTGTGACTGCTGCTCTTGGGGTCCAACACCATCCTGAACAAGTAAAATAAACAATCGTCATATTACACTGTAGGACTTGATGTAAAGAGGGCACTATTATAATGAATTGGTGAGTATTGCTACTTCTGGATCAGAAATGGTTTTCTCTCTCTGTCTGTCTCTCTCTCTCTCTCTCTCTCTCTCTCTCTCTCTCTCTCTCTCTCTCTCTCTCTCTCTCTCTCTCTCTCTCTCTCTCTCACACACACACACACTCACACACACACGTGCGTATCTAATTTTTGGAGAGAGCTTTGACGGAGCCTCAAAACGTGTAGCAAGTATGTACAACAAATAAAGATTTTGAGCCAGATGACCTTGCCAACAGAAATCAGTACAAATGACCGTAGAAATCTGCACACTGCTACTTAATGAACGTATCATACAAAAGAAGATACCAGACAGATGAAGAAAATTTAATATACATATGTTATACAAAAGAAAAGGACTAAAAGACTTGCCAGTCCTATATGCGGTATCGCCTAGAACGTGCCCCTTTCTCCAGGATAATACTAAATCGAATCCTACTAGAAGCCAAATCGGATATACCAGATCAAAAATTTGACTTTATACCAGGGAGATTCACAATATAAGCGATTGAGAGTTTTAGATAGCATGTGGGAGGAAAGCAATGTTGTGGGAGGAATATTTATAGAATCTGTGAAAGCATTTGATGGAGTTGATACAACCATTATTATGGTGAAACCAGCCACATCCTAAGAGAGGAAAACTTCGATGTTCAGCTCATGGTCTCTAGTATGAAACATACTAACAGTCAGTGACAAAATAGATCACAAATAGCGTCCAGATCAATGATGGGTGTACTACAAGAGGACCTACTAAGCCCGATGATATTCAATCCACTGGCGCATAATGTAATACAAGAAATTGCAGTAGATAGGCATGTTTTTTTTTTATGCAGACCACAGTTATGATGTCGAGCAACAAAGAGGCCTTGCAGACAGGAGTTGATAGACTGCGCAGATGTTCAAGATTAAATGACCTAGACATATGTAAATACGCGCAAAACAACGAAGGCCATGAACTTCAGAAGAGAAAATGAACTCTTCTCTCGGAACTCGTCTTGGATACAGCTATTCGCCTCTTCCACATAGCTATGGGATAAATATGATATGGATACATCTAACCACCGCGAACTTGAAGAAACTGGAAGCAGTGAAAGCATCCTACTTAAAGAGAGTATTACAACTAAGAACAAGAACGAGAACAGCATACCTATTGGAGGACACGGACTTCTATGCAAGGGAGTCAATGATGAACAACGGTCAGCAAATCAGCCCAGAGGACGAGGCCCACATTAAAGACAGAGAAGCAAAAGTAGTAGACGTAGATCTAGAACTCTTAGAAACCATAGCCATGACCGCAGATGAACGGAAGAAACCAACTTCGAGCTGCGACACGTCTTCAGGAGCAAGGCGGCCCACAGTTTTCACCACAAAGTCTGCGCGCTAAGAGGGTACCATGTGTCTTCGGAACGTGCTCTGTGGACGCAGCTGTCGGCAGTGTCATCTGCTCACCTTTCTAGCAGGGGCTTGCTAACATTCAAATCAAAAGAGCAAATTTTTGACAAACACTGTACCTAACAAACCTGTACATATTTGTTTAATAAATCATTATTATAACATATATCCGATGAAATTATAGCACGAACTTTTTTGACGGAATGGTACACTTCCTCTGCTTACTATATATAATACAGAAAGTAAAATGTTTTATTCAGGGGCTTTAAAACGCGTATTTCCTGTAAAATCGCTAACTCCTGTTATTGGGTGGTGGAGAAAGAAGAAATCTAAAAGGTAAGAAAAAGTTGTACTTAAACACGGATTAACAAAGCCAAGAGCTTTGAAGCAAAGAGCAGGGGGAAGATTCCACTAATCTTTGGAATCAACTCTCTATATATCCCCATTGTTGAGAATCAGTTGCATTTGCGCTTATAGTAAGTGTATGTTTAGTCTTAAATGTTAATGTGTGATTATTAAATATCCAAGACATGATTCAGGAATACAATATATACATTCCACAAGATTTGCTTTAGCGCACCTGAAAGAAGCAAATTAACGGACTACTATTATGAATTTGAGTACTTGTATTTCGAAAGGTATAATGGATTTCATGAAGTGTCTATTGTAATTGTATAATACTAACCTAACTTCTAATGATTGCTTCTAGGTTATTAAAAGCAATAGCAGAAACAATTTTTCTTAAAAAAAATTGTTTTAACATTTCATTAGGTATCTTTGTAAATATCCAAAACAATATACTTGTACAGAATTATGAACGATTTTATTGTTAACTAAAGTTTGTTTTATTTTTCAACTCGTGAATGAACCTGTTTTCATAGGGCAGAGAATTGTAGACATGCAAATTGATATAGTAAATGTTACAGCTTTTATTTGATCAACAAGTCTTAATTGGAGTATTTAAATTTTATCATTAAAATAATTGATGGCTGCGCCATGGCTGAGTGGTTAGACCGCTTAGCTCTCACCTATGCGGCCCGGGTTCGATCCCAGGTGACCGAAAAGTGTGATTTGTGGTGGATAACATGGCGCTGGGTGGGTTTCCTCCGGGTCCTCCGGTTTCCCCCACCATCATTCCACCAACTGCCCCATCATTCATTCATCTCAGGTGTTGGGCCGACCCCTCAACCCTGATATCATCTCTCAGGTCAGATGCTTCGGCTCCCTCGCTCTGAGGGAATCCAAGCGCCTCCTAACGTCAGCTTTGACGAGAAAGGGAGAGAAAAAAATAACTGACGTCCATTTTGCTTTAAATTAATAGATATTGCTCAAAAACACTTCAATATCCTAAAAATAACCTAATAACTGAAAAGTCTAAATGATGTGATACATTTTTCTGAATTGCATATTTAAATAATAATACTTTATATGAGCCAATAACATTACATAAGCCACTCTTATAAGGAAATTGTATTACTTTCTCCAAACTGTATAATTTAAGCTATATTAATAAACACACATTGTAGTGAGGGTGCACTTAAAACATCATGTAACTCCTAAGTATGATTCTTTGACATAGAATTACAAATATTTGCTGAAAATATAAAACTCTACTTTATGAAACATAGAATATGAAAACTTAATAAACCTCTTCGTTCATTAGCACTTTCAGATTGTAATGTTGACATGTATAAATCATTGTCTATTTAAATTAACTGAGAAAAAGCAACAAAACTGTAGTAGAAAGTAGTGCAGTTATAGGGATAAAAATAAACAAATACATAAAAACAGTTAAAAAGGACCAATAAGCAAAACAACCGCTGCTAAAGTATAAGAAAGGATAAACAAAACCCATATTTTCAGCCTAGAGGCTCAAAATGAATTGGGCCTCGTCCTGAAGCACTCGTTTAGAAAATGTTTACTAATTTCCAAGCCATATGTAATAAAGTTTTTCGCATCAATTTTAATAATATGTAAGTAAGTACACATAAATAAAGGGTACGAATCCGACTGGCAATGTTTAAAAACATACCTACAGGTTGATAATCAAACCTGTAACTGGATTAACCGTAGCCCCATAGCCCTACCTTATATTCTGAATACAAACAATGTGAAAATAGGAGCCATGATTTGGGCTGCAGATCTGCTGTGTACAAAGCGAGTTTTAAGTACGAAATTCCTCACGTGCAGTGAGAGAAGCAAGTATTGCTAATTATTTTCTAATACCTTGGATGACTATGACTATCTTTTCTGCCGCAGCAGGATACAGCACGTTATTTCCGTAGGCGTGAAGATAAAACGACACTGCAAAACATTACCGAAACCACTACTTCCTATTAATTCATCGGTCCACCACACACTGCGGGTAGACTGCTGACATTCTGCCCTTTGAATCCATTGTTTTTGCACAGCCGAAACATAAGTAGCGGCCCTGGACAGCGTGTAAAGTTAGAAACGCTGATGAACAGATAGCGCGGGCTATGTCTGGTGACAAATAAACCACCTAGAGACACGCTAATAAGTCGATATGTTATTATTTTTAGGACTTGACATATTAAGTGTTACAGTTCGTTAAATATTTGGAATAAATAAGAATTTTCTCTTCACACATTTGCATTAATCATATTTGCTTTCTCTACTACTGAAGTTAGTATTCCATCCAAACATTCGATGTCGAAATTGCATCGGAAACACATATTTTGAGGGGGTTTCAAAAGTATTTTTAGAAAACGGTTTGCGTGTGAACACAGTTGTCTCAATGCATACAGCACAATTAAAAGCGAAGAATTGGTTAAAAACCAAACGTGATGTTTAAATTCAGCATTCTAAAGGTACCCAACATGTAAATTTGTAAGAAAATCTCCCCACTCCAAACTACCCTTAACACTGAACATTAAAAAAAAATATTTTCTTAAAAATGGACCAATATTTTAATTAAAATGCCATGTGTGTAGAAAATTCTCATGACAAATGAAATGTTCATCTAGAATTTTCTTGGAATATTCTCTGAATTTTTTTTTTCATTCTGTGCGATTTTTGCATAGCTGGTAAACCCTAAAAGATAGACAAAATGTTACTACACAAAATCTACTAGAAATCTCGTTAAAGTGGCATATATATTGGAGCAAATAAATATCGCTGACCACTAGTTTAAATGACCAAACACTTTTTTGAAGTATAAATATTGTGAAGCTCTAACCTTGAATGGTAAGGGATAAGTATATCGCATGGCCAAATCTTGCACGAGGGTTGTTCAGATGGGATTTACGTGCTTTGCGGAGAGGTTGGGATTTTCCTATTTGGTACATTTCTATAGAAGGTTGGGTAACACTAACTAAAACTACAATTCACTTAAAAGAATATTTACTAAACTAAATAATTACAAAAATGGTCCCTCGGACCACATACCTTACACAGCCGGGGCATTATGCCCGGCACGGTCGAAGACCGGCACACAAAAACAAAGATATTCACACATGCCACCAGAGGGCGATGGAGTGGGGGAGTGACGTCACACATACCTCTGCAGTCAAATGAACTACTATTTGTGTTAATCAAAAGCTACTTGTAACAATATGTTACTCGTATCTCTTGGCGTACAAATAGAACGGAATTTTATAGTTATCACATAGCGACCAGCTCTTTAAGTATTCCCATATTACCCTTGCACCTACAAGAAAAGTAGCAATAAGATAATGTTTGCGTATGTTTATCTCAATTAACGTGAAGTAGATAGATTAATAAGCGTTTACAAAAACAGTTTATATGTACAAACATAGAAAACAGTCATTTGGTGCAATACATCAGATATTTATGGTCAGTGGAAAAGCTCTAGATACGTGAGATTTAGATTGTCAAACGATGCCTTTTTTGTTTAAACCATAACTTCTTCTATGGTCATATTGCCTTTTAATCATTTCCATACTTAATTACCTTGTATCAGTTCGTGTAACTGAAGGCAAAGATCGGTAGAAACCTTTAAAAACTCTTATGCATTATTTTTATAGAAGTTCTCTACCCACTAATGTTAATGTCAGCTCAACAAGCTATTCTATAGAAGCTCAACGAACATATGTTAACGTTTTCAGAAATGGTTTTAATTGCACATTTCGCTGTTGGTACTACAGGGATATGGAAAACTGGAGCGATAGTCAAATGTTCAAAAAGCGATTTGCTTTTATGCTGACTTTTTTAAATTCCATATTCTTTGCATGATATCAGCAAAAACAAACGAATGTACTCAAGCACGTAATAAAATCACATATTGAAAAACTTCAAACCAATAACGAATATGCCAGAAACGTTTAAAGCTAAAAAACAATATGACAATCTTAGCGATATCCTCAATATTGGTATCTCTTTTTTTTTTTTCAACCAGCCAGTTTTACATTTAGTTCATATAAAATTCATTTTAATGCAGCGAAGTTCTAAGCTTATAATAGGTAGAGAATTCATGATATATTTACATGATATCTGGCGTGCAATTATCTTAAACATATTGTGACTTTGTCCAGTTTTCACCAAGTTCGCTGTAATTTCACAAATGACTTAAATTTTCACTGTCACTTCATACAGTTTTCTTTGCTATACAGCGGCGTGGCGCAATGAATTACACGCCCGCTTTACTCTCGAGTAATCGAATACAAGAGCTCTAATCTCTCGCAGTAACAGCACTCTTTGACTATATATAAACTAGAGGGTATCTACCAGGGTAGATCCTCACAGAGTGAAACTGACCCCCCCCCTCGAGTTACCAAGCTGTACCAAAAGGGCACCCGGCACCTCCTTGGGGCTTTCCATAGGGCAAGACCTAGAGACTAACAAGGGGCCCCCCCACCTGGTCCTATGGACTCAAGACGGGATGGAAGTGGATACACCACTTACGCGCGCCAACTCCAAAGTGGGAAGGCTACCGATATGACCTCGGTGGGGCCGCCTGGTGATCTAGCACACCTTTTACTAGCTATGCAGGCTAGTACGCAGGAATATTATAGCTTCCGTCAACCCCGTCCGGAGACGTACCCGATCTCCCACGGGTATCGGGAACCACTGCCCCTCGAGGTTCCTCTAGTAACGTCAGAGGTACCACGAGTGCTAGGGTCTACAGCGCGGATTCCCTCCCCTCAGGAGAGCACTCTGTTGCAACTGACCTCACTAATCTTACTTGGAGAATACTCTTTGACACACCATAAACTGGCCGACTCATGAGCATACTCGTTTTTATAGCCACTGTAATTTACAAATAGTTCTAGAATATTTGAGAGAAGCAGAAACTTCCATAACATTCTGTTGTCTGTCGATAGTGCTTCTAGTGTTTATCCTGGGCGAAATCGCTACTGCGTCTACTCGTTTCTCCACGTCGGTCAGTCGGCGACAACTTCCAGATAAGACTGAACGATAGCCGCTGTGTCATAGAATGGAATTTTAACAAAATAATCACTGGAGCTTTTCTGAGAAAATACAAACGAAGAAAAATCCCTGCAAAGGATTGTTTGGCTTTGAGGAGATTTTTTTTTTTTTTGTAGAACTTTGTGTTACATACTTAAGAGGTTGTCGAACCTGATTAAAGTCCGTCTACTCAACGCAAGTGCACGGCGGCCGCTTTCTTTGAGGAACCCTCATAATCGTTTTACAACATGGACCCTCCTCCTGACGGTCCTCTCTACAAGGTTGCAACATTTTAACATCACCGTCTTGCACCTAATGAAACAGAACAACTGGAAGTTGGAACTTTGGCAACTGAGACTCCACGCGGAGTAGACATGCAACTGTCATTTTCAGAAAATCGAGGTTGCTATTGGTCCCCAACGTCTGTGTTCCATTTCTGAAGTGTGGAGATAGATTTATGACGGTCATTAGTGGGCGGAAAGGTCAGGTCCTTTGAGGTCCTTTGAGGTCCCTTTGAGTGGGAACTGCACACACGTTAAAAAAACAGACTTTACCAAGTTTGGTTCTTAACCAAGTCCCAACATTTTAATTATTTGGCTTGTGATGTCACATTTAGTTGGAGTTTCAATATAACAGTTTAATAGAGCCCGCCTCGGTAGCGTAGATGGTAGCATGTCTGCCTCACATTCAAGAGGTCCCGAGTTCGAATCTCGGTCAGGGTGAGTTACCTGGATAAGTTTTTTCCGGGGTTCTCCCTTATCCCAAAAGAAAGACGAATATCGAGTAGCTCTAAGTTCCATGGACTCCGGTCCCATTTGAGCATCATTTCACCCATTCTATTCATCGTCCGATATGACTTAATGTTAAAAGGACGTAAATTATAAAAAAATTAATAGACATAATAAATTGCACGATGAAAATATTAAAATAAATTTATAACATGAACGGATACACAATAAAGGTTTATATAGTAATAGCAGTATCTGTTTACCTAACGTAGGGCAGTGAAACGTGGACAATAAGGGAATTACACCGGCATCTAAATGAGATGTTAGAACATCAGAATTAGATACAATTAGAAATCAAGAGATTAGAAATAAGTTCAACGTGTTCTTCCGAAACATGAAAATACATTATGTATAACTGAAGAGAACGTCAAAAACAAAGAAACATAAAGGAGTATTTCAACTAATGCTGGCAAAGAGGTCGAAGAAGTCCGGGCTGAGGCAAAGATAGGATGGGTTGGAAAAGGACATAGAATCTATACCATGAGAGAAAGAAAAAGAATAGGGGGAGGAAGATGATTTAGATAACTTTTAGTTTTAAATTACGCTGTTTATATACACAAAGTAACTTTATGAGAGAATTCAAACGTATATTTCCTAAGAAACCTCCATATCGAATTTTGGATGAAATAATAATACATTCTTTTATCTACTTTAACGAGATGATAAAGTAAAATGTGCCTTGATTCGTGTGGACTCAATTTATCAACTTTTTTATGTGTGATGGTTACAGAATTATTTTACGTGTATTAGCAGGCATTTTTTTAATATAGCCAACATAGTCTTTAAACTGGCAGAGAAATATATCTGTGAATTGGAGGCGTTAATGAAGAAGTTCAATTAAAACTTAATTGCTGAACTAATAGATTTTATCTCTACTTTCAGGAACTATATCAAACAGCTACAGTAAAGTAACGACTCTCTAGTACATATTTGTTCTTTCCGCATATTAAAAGTTAGAATGATCTCTGCTAATTTAGTTGCTAGAGTTTTGTTCCTTATTTGGCAATAAATGAGATTCAATTTTTAAACAGAATTTTCAAAAACATTTATATCCGGCTAATTTAAATTCATAGTCTTGAAAGCTTACCAATATAACTGTTATTTGACGATATTTTGCTCCGAAATATCAGTTACAAGTCACTATGAAGATCAAGGATTTCTAAACAAAAAATTATGAAAATTATAATTAAAAGTTATGTTTGTTAATATTAGTTTTAAAATTAGACAGACAGCTCCGCAGCAGACTGATTATATGAGTTTTAATTGCTTTACTTTTCGGAGTTCCATTACTTTAGAAAATTGGAGGAAACTGCATCGAATAAAGTTTTTGAATGAGAAAAGTATTAAGAAGGGAAAGAGAAATCAAATTTAAAAATGAAATAGTTAATTCACCTTAATGTGCATAAATTTAAGTATGTAAAGCATTAAAAGAGAAAATGAAATTTGAAAAAATAAGCTAGAGTATTTTGGAAACGGAATCCATATGTCAATTTGCCCAAAACATTTACCAAATGTCCATGTTGCATTCCATTAAATTGTTTTCATTAAACCGCAGTATAAGAATTTCCAGTCATGAAATGAACATGGATTTGAACCCACCCATGTGGTGCAAAGTTTTAGGCGGTGCCTACCCAGCATCCTGATGCCTTTGCACTACATAGGTAGTGTTTTGTAGGTTACAAAAACCACAGTCCGGCTGGGGGAAGCAAGTTGCTGACCACAAATTTCCCGCATCGGCTGGATGGTCGTCACTTGCGTGGGCCTGAAGTAGGCCCAGATCTACAAACGCTGCAGATTAACTTTTCAAGAGTATATGAATGACGTTAAACCCACACAGTCACTCGAAGACTGCATTATAACCAAAAGCCTAGCTATAAATTAGATGAATTCAGCTAGAGTTCTGATTTGATTTGTAGCCTTGAAACGTTCCTTTGATGTTGTTGGAAAGTTTAACATTATTATCCCCGCAGTATAAACTAATTTGTTTGCTTTGTGAACTGTCAGAACTGAATCACTAATCTATTTTTCACCTCTCACGCTGAGACTTGATGTCCGAAACTTGCCTTTATGAATTGGAACGTGTCTTCCAGTTCGTTGCCACGGCACCTAGATTCGATGCCATAAGGATAGGGGTTTTTGGAATCATGAGAAATATTACAATCGATTTATAGTAAACCGATATTCCATTTGAAAGAAGTGAGATTTTGACTGTTGCAGTAACAATTCTGTCCATTCTTATTCCAATATAAATGAGTGGAGTAAAGCTTGCGACTGTACACAACCAGATTCCTTTTTTCTTTTTAAATAATTGCTCTCAAGCTGAAAACATTTACAATCCCCAAACATGGTTTAACTTTCTTGCTCGACTGATCACTTAAATTTAACGAGCTATTTTACCGCCCATAAAGTAGGAGGCGCTATTAACCAGGTGATAAAAACATAGTCCTTGACATTCCTTCGGATCTCAATATTTCGTTGTATTCGCTTTTAAGAAGTAAAGCGAGGGAAGAAACTGAAGTAAATTACATTGTACGCGATTTCTATTTGTCAGAAAATATAACACACGGAAAGGGTGTACATTTTTAAGCAACCTGTGCGGACAAATGACATGCAGTTCCGCAGTCCCGCAAAAAGCAGTAAACGACGACCACTACTTACCATGAGGTTCTCCCTGGATGCGAGGTGACCGACCTCGGTCCAGCTCTTAACGACTTCCTGACTGACAAACGGGTGCCCTCGGTCGCCGCTACGTGTTAATATGCTCAAGTTGGGAAGCCAACTAAAAATACGCTGTCCTGTCGTAAATGACGCTACAGACGTTATCTCTAGGTGCACACTGCACGAATGAGTTCAGTGAACATATATAGCAGACCTATGGGAAAACGCGTGTATGTGGATCGATATTTACTTAACACGAAGCTCCAAGATTCTTTCCAATGATGTGCTTTTTTTCCCTTTCTTTTTCATTTCACTATTTCCTTTCTGATAGTCATCCGGTAATTTGCCCTGTTCCAACTAAGATTATTACAGAAGCACTGCGTAATTAGCACACGCCAAGCTAACTTGAAATGATGTGCATCATAAAATGGGGAGGGGAGAGGCAGAGACCAAAAACCACGTTTAGATCTTGAGCTACTGTTAAAGAGATCACAGTCGCTTTGCTTTGTAATATTGAAGAACTTTTCATGTTACAGAATTCTGAATTATTTACTGACCACTCTTTAATATTAGGAATAGCCTGAGCATTTACACAATACAAACGTCTTATATTGGATGGTCGGATTAACAGAATTATGCATATGGCTATAAAACAATAAACATAAGTTTGTCAGTCCTCAATATGGATAAAATAAGAAATGCTAACCGAAAAGCCTGTAAATCCCTTGAGGGCAAAGGCCTCCTGTTGCGTAGGAAGTAGCAATTGAAAAGCTTATTAGGGTTGCGACCCCTAAGAGCCTTGTGCAGTTGCTGCGCTCCAGTAACAGCGTACGTTCGTGTCCTTATCACTGTCAGTTTACACAACATTGTTGTACATATTTAGCTATGATACACACACCTTTAGTTTATAGCACATAGGTAGTTACTTCTTCCAGTGCCCTCTTGTGTTGACCACTGTTATTCCCTACTATCCTTTTGAAGCTATCTGTCCATCCCTGACGTTCGACGTCCTATTCTGGGGTCTCTCACAGTCATTCGTTGCATCCATCGGAGGTGGTGCATTCTGCCGACGTGCCCTTCCCATCTCCATTTCAGCTGTTGCGCTCGTGAAGTCACGTCGATCATGCATGTCTCCCTCTTGACTTCCTCGTTTGTCATCCTGTCCTTCCTTGTCACGTGTAATATCTTCCGCTCCATTTTGCACTGACAGATTTGCAACATTGCACTCTGTTTTTCTGTTAAGAACTAAGTTTGGCATCCAAACAACAACACTAATAGTACACAGGTTTCGAAGACTTCTTTCTTTATACTTTGCTTTTGGAACCTATCTTCCAGGATGAACTTGAGACTCCAGTATTTCTTCCATTCCTGGTTGATGAGCCTTATTTCCATTGTAGATTTATTTGAAAAGGATAATATTTGGCCAAGCAGCTATGTCCTCTGGCATACTTCAAGTTCTTCCCGTTCACTCTAATTTGCTCCTCCACGGCTATTGCTTTGTTTTAGTCAATTTCAATTAATTATCCTTAAATGCTGCTTATTACAACCATTCATTTTTGGCAAGGACAATTTTTTTTTTCCAGCACCTGTAGGTAAATGATGAAATCCACCCAATAATTCAGTATCGAGATTTGAACAGAAATTCATGAATCCTCTGAATAAAAAAGAACAAGTTTTAGAAACAGAATTCTTGTGTGCGCAGCATAACTCGAACATTCGGATAAATGCCAAGCTTAGTCTTTAAGTTCATTTTCTCTGAGATATAAATAGAGTAATGTAATCTCCCAATTGTGTATTATATTCTACGAAAGTTGCACGTTTGTTCTATAATTGATTCAAAAGTTATGGTTCAGGTTCATATGGATCGCACTACATTAAAATCCATTTATTTTCATAGTTTGATTTTATACTTCTCATACAACTTACAATTCTGTAATTTCTTGAAGTGAGAAAAAGTTTATGGTGAAGCAATCGTCATTAAACATAAACACATCCTTGACTGAATAAATTGGTGAGGTCTAATAACATTTGCATCCTTTTGGATCGTTTAGTGCTTATTATGTAGGCATATGCAGTACAGGGAACTGACCTATTAACCTCCAGCCTGAAGGATCAAGAGGTTCTTCTCCTTCAGCCTTCGGTGGATCAATACCTCACTACAAAACAGCAGTACTTATTGGTCGGCCAAGGTATTTAATCAAATCTAAAAGGCATCCGTCTATCCACAACTGGAGACTCGCCATTTGGGGCACACAAAAAGAAGAATCCCGAGGATATTATTGGAACGGACACCTAAAGGGAAGAGGAGAAAAGGGAACGACTGTTGGAGGATGAATGGAAGAGAATCTGCCGAGGAGGAAAGGATAGAGAGTTACTTTACCTACTATTACATTCGCCACAAGTGCAGATAGAAAACCGAAACAGGAAAGTCTCTATCATAGCGGCAAGTTCATTGACGCTGCTGGGCACTTTTCCGGTAGATGGCCAATACGCTCGATCACTCTGAGACATTTTATATAAGGAAATCAATTAAAATGCTCAATACAAAAAGCATGTAAAAACAGATAATGACAAAACGCATAAAAGTTAACGTACGTTTACTGTGATAGCTATACAAATATTAAACGCCCACCTCGGTAGCCTAGATGGTAACATCTCTGCTTCACGTTCAATAGGTCCAGAGTTCGAATATCGGTCAGGGTGAGTTACCCGGATAAGGTTCTTTCCTGGGTTTTCCCTTATCCTAAAAGACGAATGTCAGGTAACTCTAAGCTCCATGAAGCCTTGGCCTATTTGAGCATCATTTCACCCATTCCATTCATCATCCGATATGACTTAAAAAGTTAAAGAACGTAAATTACAACAACAAAAATTAATCATAAGTTCTAACATTTAGGTTGAAAATAAATATCTGATCAATATTTATATGGGTTTATCTCTCTCTTTTATCCAAATTAGACAACACCGTCGAACATTCTGGTTCAGTGATAAACCTTTCCTCTCCTTCTGATAATATGCAGGACGACCACTCAAATAAATGTTAATATTTGCTTCTGGAGTTAACATTACCTCAAATATATTGTAATTAGTAGGGAAATTAAATATCACAGATATGTACATAAACAAGTAAATGAAATGTCGTGGCGTAACATTAATTATATCAATGTATTTATTTTTAGGAAAGTGACTTTTATTATTAGTTTAGTAATAAGGTGTTTTGTTTATAAATAAAAATGATTATAATGTATAACTTGATCGCTTCAAAATTTACGTATATTTCTATCGGTTACTCCTCAGCATTTTAAATAAGGATCTTGCATATCAATATAGTTATTATTGGTAATGTATTAATGAACCAATATATTTTAAATAACTCATACCACATTCCCTTTAGTATTTGTACACCACAATATCTCTGTACATATAAAAGTAATCAATGGCGTAATGGCGGATCAGAGCCGGCCAACTCGAATGCCGGTCTCACGCCCACATACGCAAGGTTTGGGTGGATGATCATCCAAGATGTCAACATCACGCACCCCCCCAGCCGGAAATTTGGCTTCCTTCACCAGAATTCGCTATCTTCAATTTCCTCACGAAGCTGAGTGGGCACCGGTCTTATACCCGGGATTTAAATTACGTACCCTCCAAGGGCGAGATTGAGCCTGGGGCATTCCGAGGCAGGGAACCAACACCACGTCACAGCGCAGGACACAAAACAGCTAAGTCGTTTATTTACATTTAGGTGTGTTCCCTAATGGCACTGACACACGGTAAATATTAACGATCATAAAAATGCACTCACCCCAGAGGCTAACTAAAATCTCGAACCAACATTCCACAGCGGAGGTCTACAACAATACAAATGGTACAATATTCTCTCTCATAATTTCACAGTAGTTGCAATCAGATTAACATAGCAAATATCCACACAGATATTATTTACTTGAGTAATACAGAAACGGCAGATTTCGTCGTTTGAATAGCAGGTGCTTGACCAGCACAGCTCTGAGAAACAAAGCTAACCTATTTAGGTAACTGGGTGAACACAGGCCTTACTGAACATGACCAACAATTTTATGATCTACGCACTAAAACACATCAAGACTGATACATGGAACATTGTCTCACCTACACTCCTGCTGCTGTTGCTGCTGACATTTCGCACTTCGTCTATGAAACATCCGTCCTTTCAGACACCAAACAGTACTTAACTCTTCGCATCCTCCTGCCCTTCTACATCCTATCATATGGTAGCACTTAGCCTTTCCGGGAAATTAACCCACATTCTATACGCAGAGAATTCCCATCCTTGAGCTGACGACACGTGGAAAATGTACTGCTAAGAAGCGAAAACTACCCACTAGGTGAACACCTAGTGCAGTAGTCAGCCCTGCTTTTGCTTGCACTGTGGGTATACGGATTCGATCCTGGCCAACTCCTGTGGGACAGTGGTGAGGGAAGACATTGATATTCAAGATGTTCCAGACGGATGTCTGCTACATCCAAATTACCTTCCTATGCTTCAGGTATACTTGATTTTATTCAAAACCTTCAATGCTAATATATTATGATGTAGATCCGGCGTAAAGAATTTCTGCATACATATTCTCTACCCAGTGTATATATGTAGTAGAGAAGCAATAAACGATAGCCCTAGAAAAAGTCATATGAATATAACACATCAATTTTTTTTAATTTACTTTTTTAAAATTCTGGACGGCAGAAAGCAAAAATATAGCCACATTTTCGGAGCTTGCTAGAGTTCTATTTTTTTATTTACATCCTCCAATGTTAAAGTTCTACCGGACGATAAATGAAATGGGTGAAATGATGATCTAATGAGTCCAGGGTGCATTGAGTCACAGGACATTCGTATTTCAGGATAAGGAAAACCCCCGGGAAAATCCATATCCAGGTACTTGGGAACTCTTGAACGTGAGGTGACATGCTACCATCTATGTACGTTACCGAGGCGGGTTCACGCTAGCGTTCTACTGCTGGTTGTTCTCTACGAATAGCAATAAAATATGTACACTTACACATAAACACATTTTGATATAGGCAGCTGAGGTCGTTTAGAGGCCGCGCCGTGGCTCAGTGGTTAGACCGCTTGGCTCTCACCAAGGCGGCCCGGGTTCGATCCCAAGCGACCGCAAAGTGAGATTTGTGGTGGACAACACGGCGCTGGGGCAGGTTTTCTCCGGGACCTCCGGTTTCCCCCGCTATCTCATTCCACCGGTGCTCCATCTTCATCTCATGTATCATCATTGTCACCGCCTGCGGTGCCGTATGTAGTAAAAGCGGGCGTTAAACACTACACAATTTTTTTGAGGTCGTTTAGAACATGAACTCGCGAACGGGAGGTTCAAATTCCGACAGGACTGTTCTTTCTGGACTGAGGTTTCGTCTAGGTTTTCCTCAGCCCTCATAACTGACAATTTTCGGGTAGGTACCCAAAACTTAGTCCTAGAAAGCATTTCTTTCTCAAATGTTATTTTCATTTCGTGAATCATCAGGTGTACAGCATATGACACTACACTAGGTACAAATCAGCCACAAACACTTTTTAAAAGATATAATCAGCACATTCACACATGTCTGAATTATGGTGTAACAAAAATAACTACTATTCAACCCCGTATTCTGAAACCTGGCAAGTTCTACTGCTAACAGAATGTAATATCTTGGCCAAAAGCAACACGCAGGAGGAATTAATCTTTGTGTTTCCCAACGCTACAAAGAGTCTGCAGATACGCTCTACAAAATGCAAGTTCCCTCTTATCTGGGTATTTCACGGCTTGCTGCTTACGATGTGGTAGGCCAATTTCTGCTCTGTTTCCTGCAAATCCCATCGTCTCAGCCGAAAGTAAACACATTCGTCATTTCAACTGTTTGTTCGCTACTATTTCATTACGTAATCATAAACAAACGCGATAACGATGAAAAAAAGGAAATAATTCATGATAAAATGAGAAGAAAAAGTCTAGAACCCTACTTACAGTACAGTAGTTATGAAATAGCAACTACCCAGTGTTTTATAGGAATAATCACTCGCATATGTTCCAAGAAAGGAATCTTTAACTATAGTGCGATCCATATAAACCTGAACCATAACTTTTGAAGCAATAATAGGACACATATGAAACTTTGGGAGAATATAATACACAATTTGGAGGTTACTTTACACTATTTATAACTCAGAGAAAATGTTGGAAGTGTCCTCCACCAGCATCTATACATGTTTGCACTTGTCTCGCCGTATTCTCTGAAGTTTTACGGAGATGATATCGAATTGAGAGAAGGTTATTTCCAGCAAGATGGAGCAACATGTCATACATCTAATGACACCATGGAACTTGTAGCCAGTTTCTTTGACAGTCGAATAATCTCAAAAGGTCTGTGGCCCCGCAGATCCCCTGACCTAAACTTACCGGATTTTATCTTGTGGGGGTATCTAAAAAATAGAATCTACAAGAATAGGCCAAGGACAATTGATGTTCTCAAGGAATCCATTCGTACCGAAATAAGTAACATTGGTGAAGGATACGCTCCGTAAAACTTCAGAGAAAATGGTGAGATGATTGCAAACATATATAGATGTTGGAGGAGGACACTTCCAACATTTTCTCTGAGATGTAAATAGTGTAATGTAATCTCCCAGTTGTGTATTATATTCTCCCAAAGTTGCATGTGTCTCCTATTATTGGTTCAAAAATTATGGCCTATTGAAATGGTTCAGGTTTATACAGATCGCACTATATATTCAGGTTTTTATTTTTTAAATCCGCTTTTTCACAACTATTCTTAGAAAATGTTGTGTAAAAATTTTAATCGGGGTAGACGTTGTAGAACTGCTTTGAAGATGTTATATTGCAGGTGTCACTGGTATTTAAGAGTCTATTCTTTGCATAACCAAGGGGAAAAATAGAACCAATACCTTCTTAGCACTTGTACGATAAAAAAATGATGTTACATTCCAATGGGGTTCCCTTGTTTTTTTAACTATTTCCTATAAACTATCCTTACAAAACCCTATTCTTCCTATCCGAAATAAACATTTGGAAAAATAAGACGTACCTCGCCCTTCGTCCTCTGGGGCCTAATGCTAGCCTTTGGTTTAGAGGTCGCGGTGGAGGGCAGTGAGTTTCGGCGTAAAAATTCTTACCACGGCTTCCCTGGATTTACGCCACCTAAAAGAACCCCAAGCTGATCAAGAGACATCTGAGCAAAATAAAGCGGTCTTTCACGTCCAATATAGAATGGAAAGATGAGAACTATAGCAGGTAAGAAGGACTCCAGAAGGCTAAAGCGACAGTTAAATCCTTGTAGACTATCGTTTGAAATTTCCTACTCTTTCGTAAGAAACAACTGAACGACGACAGAGCTTCAAAAATTAACAAAATATTAAAAAAACTCAAACCAGTAAACAAACATTTCGAAAGCGGCTGATATCACAAAAAAGACAACAACCGTATTTGAAATAAATTGTGTATTATATTTTGTGTAGTAAGTTTCTGCCTGTATTCTATGGCTTACATGTTATATAAAATTGCAATAATTAATTTCAAATGAAATTCACTGGCTAATTTAGAAACTTTCAAGATATGTTTTCGATTAGTGATATACATACCCTAAACTTTCATGTTATCTCAAATAGTCTGAGTCATTTTTAGAAAATAAAAGATAACAAAAAACGGTGGGTACACTTACTTACTTTTCTTTTCCTCAAACATGGCTCTAAGAATTTTGATTAAAATGCCGTAGTTTAAGATGTTTCATACAAAGAGTAATTTAGGTTGGAGGAATTTTCATTTCATTCAAAATTTTATTTCAAAATTTCCAATTTTCAATTGGAGGAATCTGTGTCGTATTTTCGGAAAAGAAATGCATACACCAAGTTTGGTTCGTATCCTACTTTTCTCTTTTGAGTTTTCTGTTCACAGATACATACTCATGTAAGCACGTATTTATCTAAAAATACATATTAGGGAGTTAGACAAACTCAAATCATCTATTTCTGGCGAAATCATTCATTTTTGGGTGGAATACAATACTTCCTCTTCTATAAGTGCGTGTAGAGAAAGAAAAAATAGTTTGACAAGCTATACCTTCCAAAATACTGGACTCCTGATTCGTTGTTTTCATTAAAAATCATTGGTGACTATTTCTAGACGAAAATAAAATATTCTATGCCTTCGTAGACTTGACCATAGTCTTCACCGCACGTATTAAATATTACATAGGAACATAAAATTTATCATTGCTATCTTGTACCATAAAAGAACTCAGCTACAATTTTTTTTTTAATTTACGTCCTCCAACGTTAAGTCATATCGGACGATGAATGAAATGGGTGAAATGATGCTCAAATGAGTCCAGGGCCCATAGAGCTTAGAGTTACCTGCCATTCGTCTTTGAGGACAAGGGAAAACCCCAAAAAAAACCTTACCCAGGTAACTCACCCTGACCGAGATTCGAACTCGGGACCTCTTGAACGTGAGGCAGACACGCTACTGTCTACGCTACCGAGGCGGGCTCTCAGGTGCAATGCTGCAACCTCTAGGGAATATGAGAAAATTCAAACTAATAACAGGAATACCTCGGAAATGATTAACTCCACAAAAGAATGGGGAAAAATGCATATGACAAAGTGTGTACTTTAACAAGATGTACATTTTTTGTGAAGAAAGATCTTGTCTATCAGTTACGATTCACAATTTCTTGGAAGGCCTTTACAGAAAGTTCTAGATATACTTTCATTTGGTATGAAAATATCTTAAACACATAATATTTTAATCAAAGAACCCAAAACAATTTGAGAAATTAAAAAACAATTCGAAAATGTTTACCTGTTAAGTATAGACTAGGGGTAGGTTCTTGAAAATTGCGCTTCATTCTTGGGTATTGTAGAATTGAAATAGTAAGTTTAGTGTTTAACTCTTCCTTTCTGAGCATAACACACACACAAACATGCACACATACATGTGTCAACAGCACGAGCTATCTGAAAACAGCAGCAATATATACGGACAGCAAAATTCCACTGCTGTCATTACACAAAACCAAAGTTACAACCAACTGATAGAAGTTGTAAGAGACAAATTAGGAGAACTAAATTTTAAAAACTGGATAATAGGAAGAGAATAGGTAAAAGACCACATAAAAGTAGAAGGAAATGAAATCACAGATAAACTTGCGAAACAAGCAACAACAAATGATAGCATAGAAAACTACAACAGAATCCCAAAAAATGCCACCAGGAAAAAAGATACTAGAAGAGACACTCAAAAACGGGAAAGATAATGGCAAAAGACATCAAAAGGACAAGAGACAAAGCAATATTTCCCACAGTAACAAAACGACTAAAAGGAAGAATTAACCTAACAAACCTCCCTACCATTTTAACAGGACATGGAAGACTGGAAGCTTATTACAAGAGATTCCACATTAACGATGATGCTACATGCACCTGTAGCAGAGGAGACCAAACGACATATCACATCCTCTATGACTGCATCAAATGGAAGGACCAAGGGGAAAAAACTAAGGATGCAATTAGCAAGAAAGGAGGGAAGTGGCCAGTACATAAACCGGCACCTGTGGGGCAGTATCCAAAGGACTTCAGTGAATACGTCTACACAATCAATCTAGAAAGTGCAGAATTACTAAAACAGAAGCGTAAATGAGTTAAATCTAAATGACTTCAATGATTATGTGAACACAATCAGTCTGAAAACATATAACAATTTTAAGTTCAGTTAAAATGAACATTCAATCCGGAAAGTGTACAATTGAACTGTTAGCAAACGAATCACATCGAAAAATCCAGAATAATATGTTAGTCAAGGAATACAAATGGTACACAAAGCAAACAAGAACAAGTAATATTACTGATGTAATGCAACATGTGGATGAATAAAGGATGATAATAATAAAAAAACACAAACACCTACCCACCCAGCCACCCATCCGCCCCCCCCCCCCCCCCACACACACACACATACCGAAAAAAACTGTAGGTTTGGTAGCAATGCGCAATAAATGCACGTATTATGCAACCTACAAGTTCATGGGTGTCGAGTTTCGCGCACGTTCCAGACAGGTACAGCTGTTCTAAACTGTAATCCTTTGAGTAAGGTCAATGCTGTCGTAATACCTTATATGTATGTCCTTGGCTCAGCAGCGGGAATGGAAACTACGTTTCACAGAATCGAGAAAGCTTTCAAAAGAAAATCCTCATACTCACACGACTCAACAAAGCCGCAAGTATCTTTTATGTATTACATTATTTATACCTACACAAATGACTTCAGTCCCAACAAAAGTTTGCTTAAATGTGGTTTCAACTTGGGCAATACCTACAACATGCGGAAACACCACTCAGCTCTTTATATATGTAAAGCAAAAATAAGGGAAAGACTCATTTTAAAAAATCTAATGTGAACACTTATATGGCTTTTTCTGCCGCTCTCCTGTGGAACATATCGGATGGTATTAACTCGTAGTCGTTGGGTTGCTGGTACTTTAGATTTTTAATCATTAGATCACGCACATATTCGCACTCTAGTTCATACTTTCAGACTTTGGAGAAGATGGGGGAAATCATCTTGGTCGGAGAAAAATCCCAATCCCCAGCCGAAAATCGAACACGGGATCCGTCACACAGCAGGCTGGTGTTCTGCCGACTGAGCTAAGGGGCCAACCACTCGTATCTTTTTTAAAGACGCAAAAGGTGTTTTCTCTATTCATATTACGTTCCTCATGAGCTCATCACATTAATTTACTTATTTCAAACTAAGTATTTATGCTAAATTGCAAAAAAACATACCAAAAGAGCATTCAAATACTTTGTCTTAACAACAATTACTTAGGAAAATGTAGGTACACATGTAATATTTCGAAAAAATCTAAGTCTTTCTTTTATATATATATTTTTTTTTTTTAAAGGCCTCTATCTCTCTCCTATATAACTCAGAACTATTAAGTAGGGTAAGGGCGCCATATTTCGGATAGCACTTTTATTTTTGGGTATTCTACATGTTATAGTACATCAATAGACACGAAATCCTGTGACAACGTTCTTTATTCATATTAGCTGACAGTCCCTTAGCCAAAAATGTCTTATAAAGTAAGTTCACATAAGACATGATGAAAACCATTGAAGAGCATTTGGATTAGGTTACAAAATTGGTGCCTAATTTCGGATACTTTTGTGGAGTGTGATAAGTCAGTTGAAAGTGTCTTTATAAAATCCCTGAGACATTTTTTTCCAGCCAAACCACTACTCGGATCAAATGGATGCCTTACATTGTTGATCAAAGCTAGCTGGATTGTCATTCGTCTGTCTTTCTAAGTGGCCGCGCCGTGGCTTAGTGGTTAGACCGCTGGGCTCTCACCAAGGCGGCCCGGGTTCGATCCCAGGCGACCGCAAAGTGAGAATTCTGGTGGACAACATGGCGCTGGGGCGGGTTTTCTCCGGTACCTCCGGTTTCTCCCGCCATCTCATTCCACCGGTGCTCCATCTTCATCTCATGTATCATCAGTGTCACCGCCTGCGGTGCCGTATGTAGTAAAAGCGGGCGTTAAACACTACACATTCATTTGTCTTTCTAAGTGCAAAATAGCGATCATCCATAATCGTACAGTATGCAGCCAGTTCGGTTTCCAGCTTTTCATCAAGTGCGCACTATTTTCCGATTTTTGTGGTCAATAAACTGTCAATATCTTTCTGTTTGTGGTTTACACAATTTTCTAGTGTGGAGCAAAGTACGCCATACCATTTGGAAGTATTTAAAAATCCCATTTTCTTCTCCTTGACGGCCTTTACTGCTTCTCACATTGCTTCATCTGACCACCTCCTTCTGTGCCCTGGTGCCATCTGATGAACAAGAAGTCTTTGTTCATTTCTAATTTCGCATATCCGAAATTATGATGCCCTGTGGTATCCGAAATTAAGAATTCCGACATATTGGATAAATAGCAGCTTGAATTAAACAAGGCATAAATAATTTCAAATGTTAATGCATATAAGAAAAATATCCTACACAATCATATTACAGACAGTAATTACGTGATTTAGGACCTTCCCTTAAGCTCAAGAAATCGAACTGAAAAGTGGTCTTCAAACACTCTGATCGTGAACAAAACTCACGAATGCTACTTCACAGCAACTAATTGGATAATGGCCAGAAGTTCACTGTGTTCACCTGGTACTTCCTCCTACTTGTTCACATGATTTCCGAGGGTGTGCAGTAGCTCACAGAGTAGAAAATCTACCATCCGATATTAGGTACCTATCCGAAATATGGTGCCCTTGCCCTACATAGCTATACAAAATATTAAGTACACCAAAAAATTGAAGATACTGTTTGACTTTTATTCACATTTAAATGTTACTTAAGCTTTAACCAAAATCGTTAGTATTTTTGTTAAAATGAAAAATAATATAAAATCGCCCCCTCTAAAAGTTATTTTGATGTGGAGACATTTTCTTGAAAAGTTATGTGTTTGTGTCTGCACAGTATGAAATGTGGTACTTCTTTTCTGGGTTATGCTGCTTATAGATCTTTCTATAAACATACGAGTTTTGGTTCAGCTGTCTTCAAAACGGGAATTTGCGCGATACAGAATGCAGTGAAAAATAATACTCTCTTTAGCTAATAGGCATACGTTAGTCGTAGAGAAACAAAATGTTACATGTTACAGAGCAATAAATTGCACATTTGAATATGTAAAAGGAGTACTTCCAAGACAATTAAGATAACGCTAAAGATTAATGCAGATTACATATGTTAACTAACTCTACATTGTTTTTGTGATGAGGTTTTGAATTTCTCTTAAGGTTTCTTAGTTATATGGATTTCACACATACGGCTATTTAGCGAAAATTAGTGTAGATATTTTATTTGCCATATCAATACCAGTATTTCAAATATACACTTTCATCATAATTATTAGAACTATTTTAACAAACAAACAAAAAACACTTTAAAGAGATGTCTGGAGAAGAGACATTTTTTTTTTAAAAAATCTTCGCCTAAGAGAACACAAAACCGAGTATATATTCTAGTTTCAATTTTTATCCTTCTCTAAAAACTTCCTGGGAAATCTCAAGACGCATCTTTCCAAACAATTTTCTGTATAGATCTTTTGGGATGAATGCAATTTCCTCTGCATTCAATTGGTTACATCTAAGGAATGTAAAATGAACAGAGATAATATTTTCTGGAAATCTAAGCTGGATCAGTTAATTTATATGTCTTGTTGCCAACATAAATTGATACCGCAGTGGGTTCAAATGAGCGGTGACAAATGAATTGGCTGCACTTGTAATCCATGGAAGTTATATAAGTTGGCAATTCTGGATTTTCATCGCGTATGTCTGTTCTCCGTTAAGGCCTAAAAACCCACGGCTGCCCCAAAAAGTTTGTTTAATTGCTACAGAGGAGTAGGACAGCACAATGCAAGTGAACTCTTCTATATCACATGTTTAATTATAGGAAATTTCACGTTAGCAATAAAGCTTATGAAATTATTGAAATTTCTTGACAAACCTAGATTTTGTAATAACACATTCTAAAAAATAAAACGGAAGTGATTTCATAACTTATAAAAATGTATATCATGGTTTTAATAGTTCTAATAGTTTCATAACTACAAAAGCAGTTCAAGTGTTTCAATTTAAGGGATTTTTGAACAAACTTATTACACTAAATATTTCACCGACTTCAGATTTAAAACTAATAATAATCTACGATTATACCCATTTTGGTACTTACATGTTTTTCCAAAGCTCTTAAAGTTAAAGTAAACGGCTTGGAGAAGGAAAGGAACTTTACCTCAGAATGAATAAAGAGTTTTAAAATCGTTTTAGTTAAGTAAAGAATATAATGTTTTGCTTCACAGCATTTGTACAAATTGCATGAATCGCGGAATCTAGCGTCAGTTTTGACTATAGTTGAAAATCACGGTAATAGCATACGAAGCATATATGCTTGGTAGCAATTTGAGAAAAATTCTTGAAGAAAAAGTTGCAAATTTTATAAAATATTACTCACGAGTGTGATATGAAGATGTCTTATACCACCAATAGGTTTTCATTAACTCTCCTAATAAACACTAGGAATGGTTAGACATGTTTCCATATTCACAAATAAAAGTGTTTATGAGCTATTTAGTCACCTTTATGAAACATTCTTTAACTTTTATCAGTTAAATTACTAACACATTGCTTTCGTTAACACTTGAGCTTGGACAAACATCACCTGGATTTTTTTTTTTTTTTTTTTTTTTTTTTTTTTTTTGTTATTTACGTCTAACGTTAAGTCATATCGGACGATGAACAGAACGGGTGAAATGATGCTCAAATGAGCCCAGGGTACACGGAGCTTGGAGTTACCCGAAATTCGTCTTAAGATAAGGGAAAACCCCGGCAAACCTTATCCAGGTAATTCACCCTGACCGAGATTCGAACTCGGGACCTCCTGAATGAGAGGCAGACATACTCTTATGAGCAATATAGACTACTGAGGTGATTACCCATTACTCAGCTTTATCGGACATATTTTTACGACCTTCATCATGAGGAGAGGAATGTTAGGAATGTTGCGGCACCAGATTTTCAAGAAAATTCTGCCACTCCAGACTATTCTTTACATGTAACATTTTTAGAAAATGTTGATGCTCTCTAAATGGCTCTATAACGATTTTGATTTAGGATACCTACGTGAGAGTTAAGTCGGAAACCGTAAGAAATAGACAAAATCTTACGAAAATTCTCTTTAAAATACGTTTTTTTATTTATTTAAGCAAAACGTTTCGGAGATATTCATTGTTATTTGTTTGAATTTTTCAATAATTTCTCTCAAATGGGATGTTATTTTTTTATTCTCCTGGACAGTCAAAGAGAACTTAATTTTTAAGCCATCACATAACGACCAGCTTTAAAATACTTTTCCTATCGTAAAGCCTACTATATTTCGATATTCCCCTTACATCTATAACAAAATTTACAATAAGATATTTTTTTAATATTTATCACGATTATCTTGAAGTAGATAGAAACATAAGCGTTTGTTAGAATAGTTTGCACAAGAGTAGAGAAAATCATACACATCACTAGATCTTCGTGATCTAGTGCTATTTACCTCACAAAAAGAGTTAAGCCTTTCAACTTTGTCAACAAAGACTTTGATTGACACTTTATTAATTTTTGGTATGAACACAAATTTTAACCATATGCTCAAATAATCTGATGGGTGATTGCATCTTTTCTATTTGTTGAAATACATGTACAAAGAATCAAACGAGTAAATATTACTAAAGTATTCGTAACATAATGAAAGCAATCGCGTGTTTAAGACATTAATCGTGTTTTTATTCGTTTTTAGTAACAGTTCGATTACAAGGGAGGATCCAAGATCTACTGGCAGTCTGAATGATATAATTTAATCATCTTTGCTCTAGAGATCGATTATATTTTGAAGGTACACGGAGCGCCATCTGCAGTCTGTCACCTGTGGACGTCTTATATGATCGTGTTTCGGCTCAGGGTTATGCACTATCTGAGAAAAACAGGAGGCTGTTGTTTTTGGGCTTCAAAAATAGAATATTTTATTCCCTAACAGTTGTGTTTCTCAAACAGCATATGGAAGTTCACTTTCGCCCTACAATAACATGCAAGCAATTCCTCTGCAGAGAATCTGGCATATATCTCAACGAAACGAGCCATAGTCGATGTTGTTTATCTGGAAATGTGCTTATTTCTCATCAGTACCAAACAATAACAAAACGCGTTATTGAAGTTCTACAGCATGCTAAATACAGAAATATTAGACGATATTCAAGAACTTGTATATTCAACATGTCAGAAATATGAGTGTGGTTTCACTCTGGCCAGTCCACTCAAGGTCAGGCACGTGTATGCCTACTCTTGTTTTCTCAGCTGAATCGTATTAAGTTGTTCTGCTGACGCTGCACTGACCTCCATCGCTGAGCATGCACTAAGAGTGGGGGAACAAATTGCACAGCGGGCAAACAGTGACCTTGAGTGGAGTGGTGAAAATTAAAATAGTTGCGTAGCACCTTTCTGTGATTGCTATAGCATTTTAACGGAATGTGCACTTTGGAACCGTGGCTATTCTTTGAAATTAGCGGCTTATGCACTTTTGGATCACAGAGCTGCTGGCTGTTCTTTGACATTACCATGGTCATTGTGATTACCGGACAGAAGGCCTTAGTTGCATAGTCGCCGTAACATCTGCGTACATAGCTTGATGGCCTTATTTGGGCAGACGCGTTCTACACCATACATTTATATTTCTTTTGTCTGAAGGTGTAACTTTGGGTTATGGTATTGATGTTCACGCAGTATTTATCCAATAAACAAACACGCCCGCCTCTGAGCGTAGATGATAGCAAGTGTGCCTTACGTTCAAGAGGTCCCGAGTTCGAATCTCGGCCAGGGTGAATTACCTGGATAAGGGTTTTTCCGGGGGTTTCCCTTATCCTGAAAGACGAATGTCATGTAACTGTAAGCTCTATGAACCCTGGGCTCATTTGAGCATCATTTCACCCATTCCATTCATCGTTCGATATGACTTAACGTTGGACGTAAATTATATATATAAAAGGATCGGATGGTGTAGAGGATTTGAACCTGAGACGTCCCAAATGTGAGCCAAATCGCTACTGTATCACCATACAGCTCGGTACCAATGTGACTTCTGAATTCTTTGTGAAAATATGACAAATATTCAAGTTTTGCTTTGCTGTATTTATGGAGAATTTCATTCATGTTAAACTTTTTGTAAGAATATTTTACTGCACGCTTTTGAAAGGCTCACTCACTGTACAAATCGTTGTCTTATTTAGAAATATTTTGTTAACCATGTTTCGGATCTTCAAAATCCTCTTTGCCAAACAATTCTGTGTAACTTATTGTGGTATATCTGCATTAACAGAAGAAAAAGCTACTTAATTCTGAGAAATTTTGTGTACCTTGTCTTCTTTAACAATGCAATATTATAACAATGTTCTGACGCACAAATGCTAGTTTTCAGGTATTGATTGATTTTCGCATGTTTTCAAAATTAACCTATTTTTTTGAACCCAAACTCTATTTTGTAGTTATTATAACTACAGAGGATGTGCTATTTTATTCTTATGACTTTGCTATATAGCAGCGGTTTTCAAACTGTGGACAGTGCTCTTGGGAGGGGCAGTTTAGCTCAACAGGAAGCTGGGGGATAATAGTAAATGCCTATTGGCAAATCTAATAAATTTATCCTCGTATGCTGAGCTGTCTTTCTTTATATATTGCAATTACCTACTATTTACACTGTGTAGCACTTAAAGCATTAAATTAGTGCTTTTCGCAGTTCTTAAGGACAATAATAAAGAGAAGTAATCTACCATGGACATAAAACATTTATTTAGGATTTCTAAAAAATCTTTGCATAACGAAATAGTGTTATGGTAAAAGGTAGAACCTCCATATTCAAGGAACTGAACTGTCTTCATTAAAGCTAAAGAGTACATTTGGTTTTATGTATATTTTATAAGGCTAGAATGGGAACCAATACGGGATAACGGGAACCAATGTTGTGTTTGTTTCTTTTCTGTCGAGGAACTTGTCTTGCCGCTAGATAGCGTAGGTGTATTAGAACGAAGGTACATTGCGCAATTCCGAGTTTTCAAACTGTTCTGGAAAACAATCCTTAACACAGATGTGTTACATCATGGGATAAAGCCCTGCAGCATAGCACCTTGTTTAACAATAGCTGTGCAGTGACGTCAAACCATTCAATATCCGCCGTTTCCTGGGGGGAGGTTTCCACCACGAATGGAAGCTATTAACAGAACCGCATTTCTTTCTGGTATTTCACATTTCTGGAGAGAAATGCTGTAACCATTCATGAGCATCAAGGGACAAGGGAAGGTCTGTTAACAAAATTACAAACTTCAACTATTTTCACCGATTACAATATCTTATTACAGACACAGAACTTATTTTGTCAGGATTCTACACACTTTTCATATAAACTTTTTATTCACATTCTGTTAATATAAACATATGCATAGAATTGCATTCGATTAAATAACGTGATATACCTTTTCCTATATCAAGGAGGCTGGGAAATGTTCAACTATTTTAAAAATAAATTGTGTGCTAAGAGCAATTTCTGGCGCACTAAAAATGAATAGTTAGCATTTCGAAATGCACCCACCTCGGTAGAGTAGATGGTAGCATGTCTGCCTCACGTTCAAGAGGTCCCGAGTTCGAATCTGTTATGGTAAGTTACCTGGATAAGGTTTTTACGGGGTTTTCCCTTATCCTGATAGACAAATGTCGGGTAGCTCTAAGCTCTATGGACCCCGGACTCATTTGAGCATCACTTCACCCATTTCATTCATCGTCCAATATGACTTAACGTTGGAGGACTTAAATTACAACAACGACAAAATCGAAATGCACTACTCAAAACACGACTAAGTTTAATATATAAACGTTGTGGTTCTAGAAAGAATGAGACAATACGTTATCTGGGGTATGGCACAGTTATTTTATGCTCAATTTTATTTAAAATTAATTTTTGATTATATTTGATGGAAAAATAGGTTTAGGATAACAAGTGAAAGTGCGAAAGTAATTGATAATTAGAAGAAAAGAAAACTGAACATTAATCACGATTTTAATAATGACAAAATAAATTTAAATTTAGAAGAAATGTTATTTTGAGTGTTAGAGTAGAAAAGGATTTGAAAGAAAAGTTATAAAAATCTTACGACGGACATAATTATAATCGGTTGTGACGTGGACCAATAGTAAGATATAGACTAGCCATAGCAACGGCAGGACCAGTAAATCGAAATTGGCTAAAGTTAGATTATTCTACGCTTAACCGTTGTAATGAACGGACGTGTGTGTTAAGGCCCGTAAGTCTGCAGAAACCGATGCGGTGCATGTAACGTAGCGTAAGCTACAAAAGTGTTTATTAATATTATATAATATCGACGTTCATCAAAAGTTATTATTTGTTAAGTATCTGAAATAATTGTTTCAAATGGTTTAACTAAATTAAAAAAATATAATTTGGAAAAGAGAGTATTAAAAAATTATTTCATCTTCACACAACTCCAACAGCACCTCTCTCATCTGCGAGTGCACCCTGAAATTGGATTTCATGTTAAAATAACAGCAGCCGAGGTAAGTTCCAGAATCCACCTTCGAGAAAATCTACGAGATCAATTGCATCATTATACCTTATACAAATTCCGCTGCAGGTTTAACTACACCTACATTTTTCAACTTTAAGGTCCATACCTAATAATTCCTCTGTTTAATTCAAATGTAAGCAAATACATTTGATATAAAGGGCTTTGCAGAGCCTGCTTTCAGAAATTTAAAAGCAAGGACAACATTAAAATGCGAGTGGAGGCAAGTAACTACTTAAATATCCTTATCTGCCTCCCCTGAAGAAGTCTGTCTTAAATGTCAAAGTTCGTAATTTATTAAAAATAAAACATCAGAAGAAATATGCTCACTATTGCCATAATTACAAAACTAAACAACGTGACTTGATGTGCTTCTGAATCCAAAAATTTAACAACAGCATCTTCCAACACAGTAAGAGTTTGGTCATGGTTATACAACAGATTGATAAAAAGCAATTTAGCAGTACTGTAAGAGTTTTAAATTAAAAAACAAAATTAAAAGCATTGTCATGAAAGATTTTTATGATGAAAACATTTCATTTATTAATTAATTAAAGCCAACTGAAAAATGCAATGTCATGGCCGGGATTTCAACCACGGATCTACTAGTTTCCGTCCAGTCGCTCTACCCCTTGAGCTACCATGGTCAACGTGCCTTCCTGACATTAAATTCTCTAATTGACTCATTATATTTCCCGGTAGACCACTTAGGGTTCTCGTATTTGAAACAACCACTTGTGGCGACTTACTTAATTACCAGGATTTTTATCGCTGATTATTTTTAATGTAAATGTATATTGATGAATTAATCCTTAAAGAATTAATCCTTTTAAAAATATTACTCCGGTATATGGGTGATTTTTAATGTCAGGAAGACACGTTGACCATGGTAGCTCAAGGGGTAGAGCGACTGGACGGAAACCAGTAGATCCGTGGTTCAAATCCAGGCCATGGCATTGAATTTTTCAGTTGGCTCTAATTAATTAAAAATCACCCATATACCGGAGTAATGTATTTAAAAGGATTAATTCCTCAATATAAATTTACATTAAAAAGTTCAGTTATTGTTTATAATTAGTATCATAAAGTTTATAATCAGCGTAAATATTTTTTTTAATTTCAAAATATAATTCATTCCACATTGCATTCGTTTTAATACTAAATTGCTTCTGTTTATATTAAACATTTTAATTTGCCTTTCTCTACTACACTTACTTGATTTGAATCCCGTCCTCCAGCTTAAGATGTTGCTTCATTCAAAATAAGAACGGTGTTAGAAATTAGGTTTATGATATATATGTAACAACTGCTTGAAAATAAATAACTCGATTTTTCAGCGTGCGAGCTAAATTCTCCTTTTCTTTCAAAAATCCATATTTGAGAGTACTGATCTCATGATAAAACAAGAATTGTAAATATTTAAAAAGAATTACATAAATTATATATCGAAGTTAACTTAGACATGGGAAAAATACAGTATAAGTACAGTAGCAGATACTTCGGACACGATTAAAGCTGCACAGCCATAACTACGAACTATATATGTTCTTCTGTCATTAGTAGTTTTCTAGAATAAGATGTAACGAGCATCATGAGAATTTCACAGACCATTCACATAACATTCATAGCATACTTTATATGTATTTGAAATATATATTTTCATTTTGAGGTTCTTTTATGATTGGGGAATTGCATTCAAATATTCGCCTTTCATCCATAAATGTTGGCTTAAATACGATTTTTAGTTTTTGAGCTATGCTGTTTTTTCTCTGTTTTATATAAAAATGAAATAAACAAATAAGGTATACACTCCTGCTAGTTTACGATCTACTGTGAAGGAAACTAGCAATTTTCATTTGTAAAATAAATTTTTTAACTTGAATGTGGTACTAACATCAATAATCGTAATTATGAGCAGACATAATTCATGACCAAAACTACAGTAGGAACTTTAAGAGATATAACAACCGCTAAAAGCATTGTGTTGTAGGCCAAAGAGCACCCCTGTCATCGTGAGAGACAAAACAAGAAAAACAAAAGGAAAAAAAAAATCTGCCATGGAAGGATATGTTTATGCAGTAATTGTTTCAAAGCCATGGACATGTTATTCTTGTGATTACATCATTCGACTATAAATTGTATTCGAAGGTAATAAATCTTTTATTCAGGCTAACAAAATTAACTACAAACGAAATTGGACTTACAGGTACAGGACTTTCTCTAGCCGTTCAATTCCCCCCCCCCCAAAGCATATTCTTCTATCTACTTCATGTTAATCAAAGAAACAAATATTTTAATTACATATTTTATTGCGAATGCAAGGATAATACAGGTAACTGAAGAGATAAACATTTAAACATTAGATGGCTATTGCTGGCATTTAAATTCCGCACTCTTTCCACGATATCTGACAGTGAGAAACAAATGAATGACAGCTATTTTAAAAAAAAACAACAACGAAAGTATCGAAACATTCTAACAATAATGAATATCTCGGTATTGACCGATAAAAATTGTTAGAAATAACTTGAGTTCCACCTACAACTTTTATTTAACAGGACTTTATCTTTCATGGTTATAAAATATTTCAAAAGTCGTGGATTGCTTTTGGAAACCAAGAATAACGAAGCTTTTTTGCACGTAAAAATTAATTTGGCTCGGAGTAATTTTTCACCAAAGTTCCGTGTCGGCACTGTGCAATTTGCTGACCTTACATACTAGTTTTACATTTCTTTTGTTAACTTGGTGGAGGAAAACTCCTATATGTTGTTTATGTTGTTACTATTTGGGTATCTTAGGTTTACAACATCGACGGTGACGCATCTGCGCAGAAACTGTAGTTAATTTTCGCAGTACAGATTAGTCAATTGCTAATTTAAAGGTGCAGTTATTAAAAGATTGATTTTCTCACTGATATTGCCCCTTAACATAGATAACTTCATAGTTTCTCCTCTTTGGAGGGTTGTCTGTATTTACTTTACTCTCGACGCTTGTACATGCAAGTGTTCTTGCCCGAAGTAATAGTTGTTTAGGTAACAAACTACTCGTTAATCAAATTCTAACTAAATACAGCTAGAATTATACGTAAAGCAGGGCTATCGCATTGTTGTTTCTTGAAAGTATAATAAAGTCAACATTAGTACGCACATGGTAATACGTTAATTCACATGTTTACCTAAGAAAGCGTCTATCATTGCGCTATCCCAGCCAAGGAATCGCACTCCTTTTGGGTTAACCTCTTGTAAATAGTAATTTAATAATATTCAGTATGCATGATTAAGGAGTTTTTACCATATTTGTTACTTTTACCGCTATAACTCAAGCAACACCATAATTTGAAGAAAATATCTTGCAATTGCCTTATACCAGTGACTAAAATAATGACGTAAGTGAGGTGGTCAGATCCAGGAAGTTAAGAGGCCCCACGCAAGCTTATAAACCACGAAAATTGTCCCTTCGCTTTGAGGGCCAAAGTATTTAAAGGTCGCCAAAATTCTTGCTCTACGTCAACAGAATTACAGATGTTCACCGTTATTTGGCATGTACTCAACTGGCTACAGACAAGACATAAGGGAACATTAAAATTGTATTCCTCCATTTATTTAATCTTGTGGTATCAATTATAAAAAAGGTCATTTTTCTACCAGCTGTTTGTTATTAAACTTCAGTTTTAAATTATACATTTTGTCTGTTTCTTAAGGTTTGCCAGTTAATACTAAATTATACAAAATTGTTTCTGAATTATGGTATTTTACAGGCAATTCCCAGAAATAAAGACATAAGTTTTATTTGCCATGTACAGAATCTCAAGCGAATTTATAAAGAACCACTTAAATCAACGGCAGATTAAACCCCTGGCCAGTAGAGTAAAATAACAATTTGATGTGATACATTCTTTACCACCGAAAAATTTATACACATTATAACAGTTACATTCCTAATTATATTATTATTATTATTATTATTATTATTATTATTATTATTATTATTATTATTATTATTATTATTATTATTATTATTATTATTATTATTATTATTATTATTATTATTATTATTATTATTATTATTATTATTATTATTATTATTATTATTATTATTATTATTATTATTATCATCATCATCCAAAAGAAGTAACCCTATTTTACCAGTTAGGTATGTTAGGGTTCTAGTTACAAAAAATATATAAATACAAAGATCAAAATAACAGAACACGATAATAATTATAACGTTTTAAAAATTTGGCCAATAAAGTACTCAAATTATCAATAATAACTAAACACTAGTAACACAACTTCACTATTTACTTATCTTATTTAAATCCTGGAACCGGTTTCAAAGCGAAACATCTGCTTCATCCTCAGCCACTCAGCTTGACACTCACCCACTGACTGACTGACTGACTGACTGACTGACTGACTGACTGACTGACTGACTGACTGACTGACCTTGACCACTGTTTAGAATGTGATAAGATCTATACTGGTAGAACCAAGCGTAATTTAGAAACCAGAGCGAAGGAACAGTTTAGAAATATTAAATGTAGACAGAGAAATCGACAGTGGCTGATCATTTTTGGTCATATAATCATGAAGTAAATCCAGAAGTTAAATTATTGAAACAATTGAAAGAATCGATAGATTTAATGGTTTGGGAGAAGATCCTTATTTTGAAAAATAAGGATCGCGTAATGAATTTTGATATCCCTCCAATAGATGTCATCAATAAGTTTGTGTTGTCCCCGGTACATGGCAGTTAGATAAGGAGCTATTCTTCAAAATCCGATAGTGGTCAAGGTCAGTCAGTCAGTAAGTCAGTTAGTGGGTGAGTGTCAAGCTGAGTGGCTGAGGATGAAGCAGATGTTTTGCTTTGAAACCGGTCCCCAGGATTTAAATAAGATAAGTACATGGTGAAGTGGTGTTACTAGTGTTTAGTTATTATTGATAACCTAGTTTACTTCACTGTCAGCAGCTTCAGTTGTTTACATAACTTAAGTACTCCAAGGCTGAAGTGCAACATTTTTTAAGGAATACTTTAAACAACGGAGTTTGAAGATCTGTATTACAATGTGGAAGATGTTGAATAAGATTATATCTCTTTTTTGGAATGAAGATCACATCTAAATATTAAGTGTTCAACACTTTCACATTTACAGAGGTATGCATCAGGAGAGTCTATATGGAATCTTCGAAAGTAAGTTTTAAATGTTCCATGTCTGGTAGCAAACTGGGTCAAAATAAAATTAGGTGAAAAGTACTTGCAGTTTACACGATCATTAACAGTAGAAAAAATAAATTTCGAGTGATCTGTCCTTTATCGCTGTTTATCCAAGTGCTATTCCACATTTCAAAAATTTCTTTTTACAATGTTTTCTTAACAAATGTGGTTGTAGACTCTTTAAACCCGAATTCCTTTTGGGATAATGCCTAACGCTTAAATGAGATAATATATATATGAAGCGATTCTTATATTTTTGTAACGTTACTTGCGATTTAAAATAATTAAACAGAATTTATGCTTTTATTCATAATGACATGCTTTCGCAATATGAAAAGACACAAAAAAAAACAAAGAAATGTGGGAAGAACAGCAAATATTGACGTGGGAAATAGATGCGCTCTCCGTCGATATTAAATATCTAGAAGATCTCTTCAGCATTCACATCGATCCCAGGCTTGCTCAATAGAGCGACAAGATGTAATCCTCAGGGTTTGCATAGTTATTTTAAGAAGCAACACTCAAATTTTATTTCTTTAAAACTTGATATGCAACATTTAAAATATGTCGATCGCCTCGATAATATAAATTCACGTGTACTAAAACCAATATATTCATAAATTATTGATTTCATAAAAAATTGGAGACAGAACACTACATGGATCTGTTCTCGCTGCCAGCCCGACGCGAAGTGAAGCGAAGCGACGCTACAAACGGATAAATATTTTAGTTCAAACTTTGTCCATCAGGCAACCACTGCTTTCAAATCAATACTCATTTATTTATTATATTTTACTTCTTCTTTCTTATTTTAATTGTTAATTAACTATTTATACTCTTATTATTTTTCATCTCTTTTATTCTCTTATTCATTATATATAAACGCTTCTTTTAATCTACCTCTACAATTTTATATTACTTTTTAATGTATCGTTATACTGATGTCAAATAAAATTTCTTACTATTAACATCCAATTAATTTCAGTACCATTTTAAAAACTTTTCCCTGTATAACAAGTCCGGAAAGTGCACACTTGCAAAACTCTACCCCAGCCAATGAAGGAAGTTATAACATGGAATATAACTTCATATAGTTTTAATTGTGAAGCGTGCTTGGAGCCAGAGTCTAAAAATATGCAATAATGTATAAGAGACGGTGAAGTATGACTAAGCGACGGCCATACTATTGACCCTAACAAGCATTAGTATGAATCTAGATCGGACTCGCTTTGTGATTGGTTAAGCAAGGTAATGGTTAATGGACTAAATTCAATAATGATTCACATCCTTACAGTCTCCTCCCATGACCTTTCCTAAAGCGGAACGGAATCGATAGGGAAGACTCTCAGGGGTCGCGGAAAGGGCAGTAATTTACGATCCGTTAAACTTCACATCTCAATTAAAGAACTGGTTGTCTTTATTGTTGTTAAACTGTATAACTTCCTTTAACTTCTGTCGCCATATCTGTGGCTTTGACTTGAGAAATGGACTGATAGTGTTGACATTTTTATATCTTACACTCTAGGTTTCTTAACGTGGGATTTAATTATATTTTTACTTGATTTATTACTTACCAATAGTAATCAGAAAAGACACTGCTTCCACCGAAAAGTTAAACTCAGATTTCAATAAAAATGTACATTTTGATATTTCCTGAATAAATGAAGTATTTTTAGAACACACAGCATTACTAAAAATGGATTTAATACGAAATTTGTTACTTAAGTTCGCTACCTTCCAAGGATACAACACGAAAATGTTTAAGAAAATTCCCCATCACGAACTATCCTCCAATGCGAAAATTCTTAACACATTGTTAAGAATTGCTCTTCTCAAAAATGGCTCTTAAAATTTTGATTAACACACCAGATGTTTAAGCTATTTTAATGACAAAATGTGTGTGTGTGTGTGTGTGTGTGTGTGTGTGTGTGTGTGTGTGTGTGTGTGTGTGTGTGTGCGTGTGTGTGTGTGTGTAACATGCTAGGTGAGTCACCTGCCGTATTTATTTTTGAATTTATGCAACGTGCTAATCGACATGTGACATGCCTTTCTTGAATGCCTTCAAATGGATGATTTGCACAACAATTTATACAGGAGGGGTAGATAACTCAGTGCATAAGTGTTGTATGGGACAGAAATCAATCACTATGTATGTCGATTCCGAAAACATCATACCCAGTAATAATTTGGACGAGTTTGCAAACTTTTATTAATTAGTGTACATTCTCGCGAACCTTTAAACACGCCGCTAAAAGAACAACCTATCACATGCATCAGTTGACAATAAAATTGGGAAACAAAATAGCAGATCTACACAGTGGGACCAATTGGACTTAAATATTAAGCCAACACGTGTTTTCGTTGTACAGCCATGTCAACATTACTAAAAATTAGGTTGATTGTTTTCACTTCTGTCACAAATTACGGCACTTTTTAGATCATACAGTAATTGTAACGGTAGATGCAGTTTTTTTTTTTTTTATTTGTGTTAGAACTATCATAACGAGCTTAAAATACTGTAAAAAGCGTGTAAAGATTCGAAGTGTGCCTTAGGTCGGCCCTTATTTATTCGTGTAAGAACCTTCCCTCGCAACGTAGCAATGGCTAAATGGTATTTATATACGTTACTTCATCACTCTGCCACTTCAACTTGGCTTCAAATCCTTCGTGATCCGTTCAAAATTTTATTACCCTTTGTTTTACTTCTTGGGGCCCATAACTTGATATTATTACACAAATAATATTTTTATAACATTATAGGCGTTTACAAAATACAATAATAGCCATGTTTTCCACTGGCAGATAGCTATAAATAAGATAGTAGATATTTTATTATGGTATTGTGCTTGACCCATTCAACCAAGTTTCAAACCTTTCACAATTGCAAAGTTAAACATAAGATTTAAGCGTGTAACAAACACTATTAGATTTAATGTCGTCGACATACTCCTAAAAAATGAAAGCCAATTGCGTAACATGATTTACAACACCAGATACGGTAAAGATAATAAGGGCTCACAAAGTTAAACATGATCCCTAATTAAAGATAAAGATAGCCCGTAGTTTCCCTTTGAAGGGCAAGGGCCTCTCCAGGCTTACGGTTGGGTGAGCTCAGCACAACTGATATTGTGGGCTAATCCCTGTAGATCCCTAATTATCAGATTGTCATTGTTGCGTATTTGACTCACAAGGAAACCAGTAGCAAAAAAAAAAAAAAAAAAAAAATAAATAAATAAATAAATAAATAAATTAGTAACTAAAATACAGACAATAAAGACTTGGAGGAAAAAAACAATGTGACGTCGTTTCGAACCTAGCCTTTGCATCACCATATGTATGCCACAAGCTAACTAACGCACTCCGCATGTTGTCACGTATTCTATACCGCTATTTGGGCAAGCATAATTTAGTACTATATGCATGAAAACCCGTCGTTTATTTAAGCTTTATACAACTTCTTGGTCCTCATTCGGGGCTGTAAGTATCAATGCTATGAAAGGGTAGAGCCAGAATGAAAAATTCAGTGCCATCGCTGGGATTTGTACCACGGATCTTCTGGTTTCCGTCCAGCCGCTCTAACCATTTGAGCTACTATGGCCAACGTGCCAACATGACATTAAATTCTGCAACTGACTAGTGTTTCTCGCGGTAAACCACTAGGAGTTCTCATAGTGCGTCCTACACACGGCTAGTGTGAAAGAACAATAAATTTCCATTAATTATACCTAATAGTGGTCCGAACTATAAAGCCCGGGCCTTAAAGTACTTACAGCATAGTAAGTCGCCATTAAGGTAGTTGTCTCATCTGTTTATGAGAACTACTAGTGGTTTAAAGGGAGAAACACGAGTAAGCTCTACCCTTTCATAGTGCGTCCTACACACGGCTAGTGTGAAAGAACAACTAATTTCCATTAAGTATTAATGCTGGTTGAGAAAGTACCGATTAGAAGGTCAGAGCTGCAATAACGGCTTTTATGCTAAACGCCAAACGGGTCAACGTTTTCACATTATAATGTAAACTGCGGTTTGCATAGATAAGAATAAATAGGGGCAGCTGACTCACCTGGCACACACACACACACACACACACACACACACACACACACACACACACTGCCCCCCTCGGTAGCGTGGTGGTAGCGTGTCTGCCTCACGTATAAGAGGTTCCGAGTTCGAATCCTGTCAGGGTGAGTTACCTCGAGAAGGTTTTTCCGGAGTTTTCCCTTATCCTAAAAGACGAATGTCAGGTAACTCTAAGCTCCATGGACCCCGGGCTCATTTGAGCATCATTTCACCCATTTCATTCATCGTCCGATATGACAACGTTGGAGGACGTAAATTACACACAAAAAAACACATAGCTTTAGGCCAAAAAAAACGAGCGGCAACCAGAAACAAAGTTAAATTCCGAAAACATCGGAAGTATTCGATGACGCTGCGTTCACGATATACTCTTTGGAAAGGTGAAGACTGAACAATTCAATTATTTGAATCCCGGCTACAACACTGAAGATTTTAGTATGGATCATCTTTCCATACTTTGGCCTACACACGGCTAGTGTGAAATAACAATTAATTTTACAATTATACGCTTTGATACTACTTAGGCCTCATTTCAAAGCTATGAGATAGGGAAATGCGGCTTGGCCGTCTGCAAAACGCGTATCTCGTAAGTGGACCAGGATGAGTTTGAATCCTTGATGTGTATGTTTGTTTTTATTATTGTTACCTTAACAGCAATGCTTTATGTTTTTCTTGAAGAAGATAAATAGTATTTAAACACATTCATGTATAAAAGTGAAAATAATATATTACTTTCGTTTTCAAAAGAAATGCAATGTTATTAGAAAATTGCCTTAATATTGGTTGTGTTAACACTCGGGCTCATTCATCTGTTATGAATGGCGCTGGCGTATGATACGAAGCATCCTCTCGTGAAAATTTCACTAGGAATCCATGCCCCGCAGAATGAGGGCAGTAATTGAAGCAGACTTTTTTTTTTAAATTTACATCCCCCAACATCAAGTCATATCGAACGATGAATGAAATGGGTGAAATGATGCTCAAATGAGTCCGGGGTCCATGGAGCTTAGAGTTACCTGACATTCGTCTATCAGAATAAGGGAAAACCTGGAAAAAAACTTTATCCAGGTAACTCGCCCTAACCGAGATTCGAACTCAGGACCTCTTGAACGTGAGGCAGACACGCTACCGAGGCGGGCAATAGACGGTTTACACACCCGATACGTTAATTTCCATTTTTATTTGATTTTTACATATAGGAATAAAACATTTATTTCACTTAGTTTAAAAACAGAGTGCAGTGTTTCAGTTCTTATGTGTGAGCATAATTGTCATAAAAGCAAGTAAACCTTAGCAATTGGAAGTTATATTACAATGTGCGTGATACACATTTCGTATTTCTACAATAAAAACATCAAAATGTCTGGAATTCGAACCTTTGTATTTATAGCTCCTACATACTTGTCTATAGCCACTCGGCTATCTGTGCACGATTAGTAACTGAGATTCAATTATGAGACTCAATTTTTCGCACACATTACACGAAGGTTTATAATTTGCACGAAACATATGAAATAATACACAATGCGTGAACATTATTATTATTATTAATTATTATTATTATTACTATTATTATTATTATTATTATTATTATTATTATTATTATTATTATTATTATTATTATTATTATTATTATTATTATTATTATTATTATTATTATTATTATTATTATTATTATTATTATTATTATTATTATTATTATTATTATTATTATTATTATTATTATTATTATTATTATTATTATTATTATTATTATTATTATTATTATTATTATTATGAGAGAATTCAGTAGGACCAAGCTAAAGAGACGCATTCCGTGACAGCGTTGTACGAGGGCTGTTCAATAATGACCACAACCTTGTTTTGACAACGTACCTTTACTCGTCCTCATAATTTTGATGGTCCTTCTCAAAATAGTCTCCCCTGAATGCGATGCACTTGTCCCAGCGTTTCTGCCAGTCTTCAATGACATGCTGGGAATCATTTTGAGGCATCCTTCAAAATCGCCTCCGCAGCCTTCACCACTGCTTCTGATGATGGATAATGCCTCCCACGCAGGCGTTTCTTCAAGTTAGGGAATAGAAAAAAAGTCACATGGGGCTAAATCCGGACTATAGGGAGGGTGAGAGATGCTGTTCACGTTGATTTTTGCAAGATATTCGGCAACAAAATTGGCAATATGCGGCCGCGCATTATTGTGGTGCAGCTTCCAGCCTGCTTCATGGAAATGTGATCTTTTACGCCTGATATGGACTTGCAATGCTTTCAGGACAACCCTGTAGTATTGTCTAGTTACTGATGTGTGTTCAGCTACAACATGCTGATAAACCACTCCATGAAAATCAAATAATGAGATGACCATAACTTTCCCAGCAGAAGCAACTACTTTTGCTTTTTGGGGGTTCGGTGATGGAGATTTCCACACTGAGCTTTGCTGTTTGCTCTCAGGATCAAATTGATGTAGCCAAGTTTCATCAGCAGTGATTACAATTAAAAGAAACTCCAGATCTTCCTCTAACATCAACTTTAACTGCATGTTACCTCCATTACAGCGGTAGGCGATATTGAACATGTCTGAACTTGCCTGGTTTTCACAGCTGGAAACCAGGAGTACCAACAATGAAACTACTAGGGCGTGTTTGTTTCACATTAAGCTAACAGAATATAATAAAAGTGAATTTTAGTGCGAAAAATTATGACCGTAAAAAAATTATGATCATTCTTTATTGAACAGCCCTCGTAAATCGGCGGTAGAAACGAAGTGTACTTAACAAAAAGTATAGGCTTCCAGAGTTATCTTTTTTTTTAACCAAATTGTGTATATATCAAAGAATTTACAAGCTTCATATTTAAATTAAAATGCATGACCTTTCGAATTATCGCTCCCAGATAGATTCCGTTCCAAACGTCGGTACTGATGTATATGCTGAACAATCAGCTAATTGGTATTCAAACGACAATTAGTTTTCTAAAAGCCATCGTATATATCTTGTCAGTAAACGCTGGGCAATGCATCAAATTCTGTGGAATGATTTACGTAATAACACATCCATAAACCATGCAATGTTATATCAGGCGGTTAACCGAGAATTACTGTGAACAATATATTGAAGTAACGCACATGTGTCTAATAGCTGAAAAGACTACTTTAAAATTCATTGCAATTTATTGCGATTTGAAGATATTGTTTATAATAAAATCGAGAAATCGTTTCAGCTTTCGTAGGTTCTATTTACAGATTTTGTTATAGACGTAACATATGTATAGCTGCATACTATTTTTAGGACGGACTTTACATTTATACTATTTCTTTTTTTAATGTATGTCCTTTAACTTTTTAAGTCATATCGAACGATGAATGGAATGGGTGAAACGATGCCCGGTCCATGGAGCTTTAGAGTTACCCGACATTCGTATTTTAGGATAAGGGAAAACCCCGGAGAAACCTTATCCAGGTAACTCACCCTAACCGAGATTCGAACTCAGGACCTCTTGAACGTGAGGCAGTATTAACTGTAATATTATTGTTTTGGCGTTCAATAAGAGCTGGTTAAAGTATCAAACTGAATGGCCGCTATCAAATTTAAAAATGCTCCATGTACTTATTTTCAAATAAACTCCAATGCCACTGAAGTTGAGTCATAAAAGTTCACTTCCTGAAATTAGAAAGCCCTATTGTGGCCGACAAGTTTGAGACAAATGGAAGAGGCATCACAAATAAGATAATTTCTTTGGCTCTCAATAAGTCCAAAATCAAAGTACGATTAAATATATTATCACATATTAAATAAGGGTCATAAAGAAATCCATTCGACTCGTTTCACCTGGTATTCAATTGTGAAAATTAAGCATACTTGAAAACCATCTGCCTAGACTCACTTTAAAACCAGGATCTTGGGATTAGCAGGCTAATACCTAACCAGCTGAGCCACCCAGACAAACTGATATGAGCACTGTAGTTAAAGGCGGGGTATGAACGAACAAACCTGCAGGCCAATGTTCAAATCCAACACAGGCTGGCTGATTTTCTTTCGGCTGTAAAAATCCTTAGATGGGAAGGTAAGTAAGTAAATCCGGTGGTCGTGTCGTAGGTTCATGACACGTGAAATAACCTCAAACCTTATTTAGAGGATTCTGAGAAAAAGTAAGCGCTCTTTCTCACCTAATATAAAATGGAACACTGAGGACCGAAAGAGTTTAGTAGCGCGCACAATTTAAAACTCAATTTCGATTCCTACAGCTTAAAAAAGATTGCAAAACGTGCGAGTAGGTTAAGTTGGCTGCAACATTATAGGTAAAGCGGTTTCCGAGGACTCATGTTCGTAAGAAAACACTATCGCCCAAAACTTACATTTTACAATAGGATAACGCACACGTCTCACTCCCATAAATGTTGAATTTTTAAACGAGGGGAAAAATTAAAAGGAAAATTGGCGATAATAGAAATAACTACAAGATTTTTAAAATCTTAATCAGAAACTGCAAAAGTCACCTAAAACAATGAGCAAAACACATGACTTTTTAACTATGTTGAAATGTAGCTTACAACGTCACAAAATATTAAACGTAGGCTTTCACGGCCGGCGTCTTCATCAGTAGAAGATTCCGGGCTATAAGACCGTGGTCCACTGTGTTTCTTCATCTCTCTCCCAGACGTTTCGCTTATTACTGCGGCAAGCATCATCGGTGGCATAGAAAGGTCCTCCTTGTACTCTTCGTAGCTACTTCGTAACTTGTACTCTTCAGTAGCTACGAAGAGGAGGACTTTTCTATGCCCTCGATGATGCTTGCCGCAGTTGCAAGCGAAACGTCTGGGAGAGTGATGAAGAAATCCAGTGGACCACGGCCTTACAGCCCGGAGTCTTCTACTGATCATAAAATATTCCGAGTAGTTTTGTTTTTTTAATTGTTCTTTGCTTCTGTCAAAGCCACCTGCTATTTAAAGATTTGACTGTATTTTTTTTTTATTTTTTTATTTACGTCCTCCAACGTCGGTCATATCGAACGATGAATGGAATGGGTGAAATGATGCTCAAATGAGCCCAGAGTCCATAGAGCTTAGAGTTACCCAACGTTCGTTTTCAGGATAAGGGAAAACCAGGGTGACTTATCCAGGTAACTCACCCTGACCGAGATTCGAACTCGGGACCTCTTGAACGTGAGGCCAACTTTCTACCACAACGCTACCGTGGCGAGCATGACTGTCATTCCGGTCTCCTATATTTCCTTTGCACTTGCAATTAAATGCATAGTGAAATTATTTCTGCAATCTTTATCTTTGTTAACATGAGGCGGATGAAAACTTAACTTTTGGTAAAACAGCTTGTACCCGAAATTTTGTAAAAGTAAAGGGTAGTGGAGAAGCTAATATGCACAAAACGCATCGGATCTTTTTTTCTCTCCCTTTTTATCTATACTCCTGAAATATATACTGTTTTAAAGAGGGAAAGTGAGGTAGGAATACTGAGAATGGGGGGGAGAGAGAGAGAGAGAGAGAGAGAGAGAGAGAGAGAGAGAGAGAAAGAGAGAGAGAGAAAGAGAGAGAGAGATGATGATTCAAATTTATTATGGTTAATGATACCGTGCGCATGTCCGTTTAAAAGGTTATGTGATTTAAGCAGCTACAGGTATTGCTTACGGTTATATTCCCTTTATTTTAATAAGCAGAGAGATGTTATGCGAACTTTCAAATTATGTAAACAAATGTCAGCGATGAAAAGCATTAAAACAGGCTGAAAAACAGTTTTAAGGATACTGGTTTGCATAAACTCGATCTCTTGATATAGAATCAGGTTAAAGGATTAAATACGTAAAATAGAAGGATACTGGACCGCTTTCCACGGATTAAAGCTGCCATTAAATAAAGCATCCGAATGATTTAAGGATATAATTAGTTTAGGACACTTCCTTTTTCCAATACACTTGTTTGTTCGTTAGATATTGCCCCAGTAAGCACTCCTGATGCTCTTCACCCTTACTGAATAAAAATAAGTTAAATATAAGCTATACTTAATTAGCATAATAACAATTTGTTATAAAACTTGTAAACAAATACGAATTTTCTTCTCCGCAACAGGATATTACACGTGGCATTATCTCTGGACAGCAAGAAGAGCTCGGTAAAAAGATTGATTCTTTGGCAACCAAATAAATCTCTCATGGTGCATAATCAATATTTACTAAAAGAACATCTCCTGCATAATATGTTTACAAAAGTAGGCTAATTTATTTTTTAATTTACGTCCTCAACTTTAAGTCATTTCGGACGATGAATGGAATGGATGAAGTGATGCTCAAATGAGTCCGGAGACATGGAGCTTAGAGTTACCGTCGTCTATCAGGATAAGGGAAAACCCCGGAAAAAGTCTTATCCAGATAACTCACCCTAACCGAGATTCGAACTCGGGACCTCTTGAACATGAGTAGGCTAATGTATTATAGTCACACTATGTACTAAGTTTTCACATTCGGACCATTTAAAATAGGAGTACTGGTATCGTGAATCTAGAATCTAGAATGTGATGCAATCACTTTAGTTCCCAATTTTCAAGCTTTTGTCACGTTCCTGTATCAAGTAAATCATATTTTACTTCTTTTCAAATTAACCACACTTATGAATGAAGACTTACTTGTAAATAGTGCATAAGAAAATAAATTAGCACACTTACGAAAGTCGTGCTCGCAAGATGTTATACGTCTGGTAAGCTGTCCAGATGACTGAAGATGCGTCAGATCCAATTTGAAGACGACGATATCTTGGTTTCGCGTACATATTGTGATGATGGAACAACGAGTACTAACACAAGATACACAGTTTAACCTTGATGTTATTTCACCAGTCATGTGGGATTACACACCTGGCGCCGCTACTGGCTATGTTTATCATGGGGAACATTTCCATAATAAAGTACAGTCATCAATATGTATGCACTTTATCTTTTTATGTATTGCTACAGGTATAAATCATTATTACCGGACCTTAGAATTTAGACAAAATGCCTGTTTTTGTGCGTAAGGATAAATTAAAACTAGTTAAGTGTAGTGTTTCATTAGTTTTATATAACATTGACTGATAAAGTTTTGACTAGCGGGGTGGGTTTGGTTTACATACTTTGTAAAGAGACGTAGAGCAGGCGGTACATTGTATGACACTCGCGTTTGGGAGTTCATGGGTTTCATCCCGCGGCCGGCCTTCCTGATTCATACTTCTTTTTTTCTAGTCGCTAGACGAGTGCTGGTTCATTCATTCCCCGAATTTAATCTCCGACTATTTTACTGCACTCTCCATAAACTGGTTCTTTCAAGGTTTTAACGTGCTGTCGGAGAAAACAGGATACTACTTAATTTATCCCCCATTTCATCTTTGTGTTTTCAGTCCGACGGCTAGTGTGAAAGAACAGTTAATTTCCATTCTGTTTAAAAGCTTCACAGTTGGAAGTATAAGAGTTTGCCCATTTATAGTACGATCCATATAAATCTGACATTTCAATAGGCCTTGAACCAATAATAGGAAACACATGCAACTTTGGGAGAATATAATACACAACTGGGAGATTTCGTTACACTATTTACATCTCAGAGAAAATGGTGGAAGTGTGTCCTCCATCAGCATCTATGGATCGTTGATCCCAGTTTCTTTGATACGGCTGTAGACACTGAAGTTTGTGCCGTTTGTTTTCTCTCCGGCACCTTTTTACTTGCCCTTCCGGTTCGAGGGCGCTGCTGTCACGTTGTTTTGGCTTTCCGCCGTTCCTCTTTGGGGCCGCTGCGGTGCCCGAGGCTTCTTGGGTGGCTCCCTCAAACCAGCAGAGTAGTGTGTGCCTGGCTCGCGTCGCGTCTGTGTCTCTGAGGGTAAGTGCTCCATATTCGGGTTTCCCGATTCTCTCTTTGGGTTTTCATGCGTTGCCTTTTGGTGAGCCGTGTTGTTTTATGGGACTCTTTCCTCTCAGTTCGGGACCAGAAGTTGATTGTTACTTTCATGTGTCTGGGTTGATCAATACAAAATGTAGCTGGAAGTAAATACTATATGAAGATAGGACAGAAGTATTGTTATTGTATGTTTATGTACTGGTGAGCGCAAAGTGTGCCAAGAAAATAAATTCAAATTAAGGTTTGATAACAGCTTTATGGTTTTAATTTAATTCCATGCCCCTGGGTTGGGTATCTTCAAGACCTTTCTGAAGCAGCTGGATGATATCGAATTGAGAGAAAGTTATTTCCAGCAAGATGGAGCAACATACCATACATCTAACGACACCATGGAACTTGTAACCAGTTTCTTTGATAATCGAATAATCTCAATAGGTCTGTGGCCCTCCAGATCCCCTGACCTAACCTCACCGGATTGTTTCTTGTGAGGGTATCTAAAAATAGAGTGTACAAGAATAGGCCACGGACAATTAATATTCTCAAGGAATCCATTGGAACCGAAATAAGTAACACTGGCGAGGATACTCTCCGTAAAACTTCAGAGAATATGGTGAGACGAGTGCAAACATGTATAGATGCTGGTGATGGACACTTCCACCATTTTCTCTGATGTGTAAATAAACTAATGTAATCTCCCAATTGTAATATTCTCCCAAAGTATCACGTGTGTCCTATTATTGGTTCATGGCTTATTGAAATGGTTCAGGTTTATATGAATCGCGCTATACTAGACGCCGCCAGGGAGATTTAATCTGCAGATGATAGGAACCCTGGCCTCTGCTAATTCTGTGTCCTCTCACCTCACCCATCCCTTGTAAAGTCACAGGTACAAATGGACACATCAGTCGCCATGTCAAGGTCCTCGTTTGCTGCCCTTACCTTACCTTACCTAGGTTGTAGGATGAAGAAATTCCTTGATTGCTTTGTTTAATGTTTCAGCAGGTGGTGTCGGTGTACCTTATGATGTTTAACTGTCACTACATTACATATTTGGCGATATGAGAATATGAATAACTTTGTAAAAAATAAATAACCAATGAATAATTTTTTATATAATTGATCTATTTTGCGGCACGTCCAAGGAGAAGTGAAAAAGTAACACCGGCGCCCGAAGTAGGGACGCGATAAAAAGGTTCTCAGCAAAATCCTCCCATTCAAAATTACCCTTTACATGATAAATGATTTTAGTATCCAGAAAAGGTATTTGAAAGCTAAGGTTAAAATATTTACTAGGGATGGGCCGATGCCAGTTTTCCTCGATACTTGATACCGATAGACAATATTTTCTACGATATTCCATACTTAAGATACTCGATACTGTCACTTCTACTTCTAGCTTCAACACAAAATAGAATGTTGAGAGAACAATGTAATGCCAATTAAATTAAATAGGTGCACATATTAAATGAGACCAAATTAAAAAAAAAAACATCAGTTTAGAAATTTTTAAACTCTACATTAGACATTCAAAAGCAAAATGCGTTTTTGAAAGCATTTGTTCAAAAATATTGGCACTCTCATTCTTTCGGGGCCAAGTCTACTTCTTCTGTCAGATATTAGTCCCGCGTACTATGAAGCGAGGATCTTTTGGCGAGCAACGAGTTCTACGTTGGGGCTACAGTTTGAAGCAATTTAATGTGTGGCTCAGGGTAAAGCAATGAGGTTAATCACAGGGTATGCGTGGATATGTGTGAGAAGGATAGTTTATTGACACTGGAATGCCCGTTTCAAACTGATTTATTGACTGCTTCTTTTATCCGAACATCAAACTTGAAGTTGCCGACCAAGGATTACCAATAGATCACTGTTCAGAGAGATTGAAGGTGGAATGCTAATTACTCGATGGACTTAATTCGTTCTTCACGTACATATGAACCGACAAATATCTTCTCTCACCTCTTCTGGTCTGTCCTCAACCAAGACAGAAGAAGTGGTCCGCCCTAATCGGCCTCACGCCGTAGACTGCATGAATAACCACAGATACGCGTGGGTGTATCACTTTCACTTTCTGAAAGCCCATTATTAAACCAAAGATTTCCTTTGTGACGATCTTGTCCATTGTCATTATTAGAGACCGAAGAATACCTCATTCAACAAGTCAAGTGCTCCCCTTTGGAAATCTGCTAAGGGCACTGTTTCTTACATTTCTTTTGTTATAAGAACTATCCTCCCCCAACTGCTATTCGACTCAACTGTCCTTGCACGTGTTGTAACAAAGAACCAACATTCCTTTGAAATCCATCATGATTCTTTACTTATTTCAATCCTTTAATTTCGGTATCAACTAAATAGTTTTTCAGAGAAAACTGTTAAAGGTGGAATACACAAATATTTAGCGTTCCCCCCTCCTTTTCTTAAACTTTCTTTTCCAGTAATCCAATGCACCAGAAAGAGGTGACAAATCGACGTAGAGATATGGAATCACATCTTCTTGGGAAATGTTAACTGGCAGTAAATCTGACACATGATTATTTTCTTGCATAATTACTATACAGGTAAACATTCCGGGAAATCTCTTGGGCTTTGTAATGTTCTGCTTGCGGCAATAATATTTTGTGATTTTAAAATAAAATCAAAATTGCACAATCACAAACGAAGTATCGAAAAAGTAATGAATTTTCTAAATTATCGTTCGATGTCGATACCATCCAAATATCGTTAGTATCCAGGTATCGAGAACCCAGCCCTAATTTTTACATTGTGTATATCCTGGAAGGGCGCGCCATGGCTTAGTGGTTAGAGCGCTTGGCTCTCACCTAGGCGGCCCGGTTTGATCTCAGGTGACCACAAAGTGAGATTTGTGGTAAAGAACATGGCGCTGGGGTGGCTTTCCTCCGGGTCCCCCCACCATCATTCCACCAATTGCTCCATCATTCATCTCATCATCCCAGGCGTTGGGCCAATCCATCAACCCTGGTAAAGTCTGTCTAGTGAACGCGAGTGCCGTTGGCCCCTCAAAGGAAACTACCCTCCCGCCCACTAATGACCGTCATAAATCTGTCTCCACACTTCAGAAATGGAACACTGTCGTTGAGGACCAATAGCAATCCTGATTTTCTCGAAGTGACAGTCGCATGTCTACTCCACGTGGAGTCTCAGTTGCCAAAGTTCCAACTTCCAGTTGATCTGTTTCATTACGTGCAGAAATTCGTTGTGTGTCACGATGTGGAGACCATGGGAGGGGAATGCAGTGATAAATGCAAATCAAGTAGTAGATAACTTTCAGTCAAGTGAATATAATCAAAACGAGACAATAGTGTGAATAACTGGGCCGAGTTATATTACTGGAAAAGCCTCACAAAACAAAGTTATAACGGGAACTGTTTCTAAGCAAATTCGAGCGCTTGTTTTGAACATATATAAATATGTGCTGACAAATAATCTTGGTAAGGGGTCGTGCAATGAACCTGATGATAAATTCTGGGTATTCACAGAAATACAGTAAGAAATATTGTGACGAAAGGAATACCAAAGAGGCCGATCAAGTGTGAAAACAAAAGGAGACGTTTCTCTAAAGTAGATAATTTCACATGAGTTTTAATTCGTCGAGAAATTTATAGATTCTATGCTAAAGGAGGGAGTGCCCACCTTAGACGAATTAGTTGCACATTTGCAAGAAATTTGTGATTTTCCTTATCGGCACTGCATTTTGCGCGGCCTCCTAAAGGAGCTGGGCTTCAAATACCGTACTTTGAATAAGATAAGGGTTATTATGGAATCCAGTAGCATTGTAGCTTGTACTATATATGTCAAAAGTAAGGAAGTTTTGCAGTAATGGACATAAGAAGATAATTTATTTAGACGAAACCTCGTACGATACCCATGACGTAATGAGAAAGGTGGCAACCTTGCAGAAAGATCTGGGAGGAGGGTCGGTGTTGTAAAACGATTATAAGGGTTCGTCAAAGGAAGCGGCCGACTGCACAACAGTTAACTAAACAGACTTTATCTCAGGTCAAATGCTTCGGCTCCCTCGCTCTGAGGGAACCCGAGCGATTCCTAACACCAGCATTGGTGAGGAAGGGAGAAATAAGAAAAAATAATAATATCCTGGATTTTACTAATCAAGGCTTCGCGGGTGATCAGCCGTGTCAGATAAATAAACGTCGAGCTTTCGGCCATTGCAAACTCTATGGCCTTCAGGATCTGATACTGAAGGATCAAGTTCCAGATCCTGAAGAAGGCCATGCAATGGCCGAAAGCTCGACGTTTATTAATTTGACACGGCTGATCACCCGCGAAGCCTTGATTAGTAATGCTTGCCGTGAAAACTTCAAATCTTACATCCTGGATTTTGTCATAATATCCTGTGAAGTGTTTTACATTTATAATGAATTTCATGTAACTGTAAACCTTTATATAGAAGAGCAATACCTACTACACAAGAGTTAAATCACTAGTTTGCTTCAGTTAGATAATTCCTTTGTGTCATTAAGGGTTGTCACTGGCTAGAATTTTCAAATAATACTTCTTAAAAGCTAGGTCGCCATTTGTTTCTCACGATATTTCGAAAAGTCTTGAAATTTCAAAGCTGTTCTTTTAAATTAAAAACAGAATATCACCCCAATCCCTCTTTTACCTTCAACGAAATGCTTTTCATCCGCTATAAAATACACGAAGGGGTGTCGTAAAGTTTTAGTTATCACCTCATAGTTTTATGCTAAAGTGATGGACATTTTTCAGTATCATCATTGATTCCTCGGGACATAATGTTGGTAGTTTCACTGATTTGAGTGACTGAGGTGTAAGATAGAGAAAATTGAAGCTCCTAGTGTGATCAAATTCCTGCCTTTGAAGGGCAAAACTGCCCGGGAAATCCATGATGAGATGAAGGCTGTTTATGGAAATTATTGCCCTCGTATGTCACCACTGTGAGGTGGAAATGGAATTTTCAAACTGGTCACATGTCCCTGACAGATGAGCCAAGAGCGTCAATGACAAGACGATGCTGTCACAGTCAAGAAAGCGGACTGTTTAATACTGGAAGACAGTCCAGCAACCATCCAAATGATCATGAATGAGACACATCTTTGATAGTGAGTGGAAAATTATTCATGATGAACTGCACATGTCTAAGGTGTCTGTACGGTGGGATCCACGTTTGCTCACCCCTTTCCAAAAGGAAACACGGCGTGAACTTTCAAGACAGTTGATGCAGGTGGAACAGGATGAAGATGAGTTTTTTGATTGTCTGGTAACCATGGATGAATCCTGGATCTATCAGTATGATCCAGAGACAAAAACCATGAGCATTGAATGGAAACATGCCGATTCCCCCCTCCCAAAAAGGCTAAAGTGCAAAAGTCAGCTGAAAAGGACAAGCTCTCAGTTTTCTGCAACTGTCGTGGAGTCATCCTTACAGATTATCCTGCCAAGGGTCAAACCATCACTGGTAGATACCACTGCAGTCTTCTAGACAAGTTACGAGCAGCTCTGATTAAGAAACGACGCGCTATACTCTCCATAGGTGTTCGTCTTCTGGCTGATATTGCACCAGCTCATTCATTTCAAGTTGCAGTTGACAAAACAAGGGAATGTGGCTTTGAGACCTTGGAGCATCCGCCTTATTCGCCCGATCTCGCCTCAAGTGACTTTTTCTTGTTCCCCGAAATAAAGAATCTGTTGCGTGGTCGACAATTTGACAGCACAAATGACGTCATTAATGAAGTGGAAGAGTGGTTTAAAGCAAATTCTGCAGACTTCTACAATCAAGGTATTTGGAAGGTCAAGAAACGCTGGGAAAATTGTGTAAATCTGAATGCTGACTACGTAGAGAAGAGCTAACAAGCACATATCAACACAAACTGTCTATCACATTTTTTAAAGGGTAGTAATTAAAACTTTATGACACCCCCTCGTGTGTGTGTGAAAACTGGAAAAAATTGCTAAAGAAAGTCATGTGAATTCAACACATGAAATTTGTTCTAATAACGTGTTAGAGGAGCCGTTTTAGAGCAAAGCCTCCATTTTGCCGTGGCCTTCCCTTACAGTTTTATTCTAAGAGATCTGTTGATCGATAATGCCTATGAACAAGGGATTGTTATATATTGCTTCCTTTTCGAAACTTTGAACTATCATATCCTTTTTTGATCGATACTCCTGTAGCACTATATGAAAGTGAATGATGAAACGTAATGTTAAATTTAGTAATAATGTGTCACAACTGGAAAGAATAAAAAATGCTTTTAAATCACAAGGCTTTCACAGAATCACAATCCATGTTTGCATTTTTAGTAATTGCCATTTGCAGTGCAATGAACTGACTCTCTCTCGGATGGAGCTTTCCCATCCGCATCACTGAATAATTTAATAAGTTGAAATCGCATGCGCACAACATACACATAGGTTAATACCGTACATGAGCAGAAAGCCTTTCTATTTCCGGATTTATAGTAGCATCATTTGGAGCTATTTTATAATTCATCGAAGTGCAGTCCCGCAACCGAGGGCTTACTCACTCTGTAATGCAATATTCATTGCACACGTCGCCTGGAAATGTTTTGCTTCCAACAAACGTGGAAATGGTTCTAAAAACGCGTTAAGCGTTGCTAAACACGTTGATGTGCAAGATAATTCAAAGTTATTGTTCTTCTTTAAAGCTTTAAGAGGTTTACGGCTTCCTCAAACTTAATAAGCCACTAATGCTCCCGACTATATAGAGAAAGCTTTCTACCATCTACGAGTACCTTTCACCAAAAAGTACATGCTTCAAGATACTCTAAGTTAAAGGAGGTAAGGAAAAACTAACTTCCTGAGCTGCTATCCGTCTTTTTAAAGGACGATGTTGAACACATTGATGGCATTATCCAGCACTTTTTCAAGTTGGCAAAAGGAATATTATTTCATATCTCTCGTCCCTAAAGTATTTGGGGCAGTTGTTACAATTAGTAGCAAGAAAATAGCGTGAGTGAGTGAGTGTGGTGTTTAAGGGCCCGTCGACAACAAGGTCATTTGGGCCCTCAAGAAAATAGCAGATAAAACTGAATGAACATCTGCATTTCTATCAGAAAGTTCTGACATGTCCAAAAATAGGTTGAAGTTGATGAGAAGAAGCTGTTACTGTAAGAGTATTTTAACACTGCCCAAAATGATAGTAGAAACTACTGCAAGGGGATGTTTCGTAACGTCAGTATGTTCGGATTATGTTCCTGAAAGATGTATAGGAATATATTATTTTATAAGTCTAAACATACAGAAGCTCAAAATATTGTCTTTCACATAAATTGTCAAATTGTTATATAAAGTAAACAAGGTATGAATATAAAAAGTGTTTTGAAAATCAGCGAAATGAAAAATTAGTCCAATCAACAATCTCATCTTCTTGATATCTATGAAACATTAGTTTCCATATGCTAACTTTTGAATGTTATTAAGTTTGTCTTAGTTTTCAAAAACCTACTGGACTGTTTCGCTTTTCAAATCACTGATTCATTATTGTCATACATATTTAATTTGGTGGGAAGGCTTAGTTATTTCTGAACATGCTGCTACTTGAAATTTCAACAAAGGAAACAAGCTCGATATTTGGTGAAATTATCTGTGCATTAACGGTCCGTGATCACGTCTACACATAAAAGCCAATGAGCAGCTCCGAAGTAATTTCCCCAAGAGTTTCGCGCAAGAAAGTTAGTAGATGTCAGGAAGCGAGGTGGAAACTTCTCGAGGAGAAGTCCCTTCCCTGGAGTACCACTTAGCAGGAAAATAAGATTCCCCTTGCAGTTCAAGAGCTTTTTTGTTCAACACAAAGACGAAAAATCCCTACTTCATGTCTATATCATGTATGGCTGTTGACAATTATCTCCATCATATACAATAATTACTTTATTGTTGCACGCTTTGCTCTACATTTACGAATTACACTCATTTTCCCTTCTTCTTTAGTTGTGTGCATGCTATTTTCTACATTTTAGAGGATAAATATCTCATACGTACAGCTAATAGGATGGGTTAACAAATTTACGGTTATTGATTTTTAAAAAATCACATTATCAATGGCCTTAATGAGCAATAAACTTGCTGAGCTATTATTTTTTTATTTACGCCTTCCGATGTTTTGGTCGATGAATGAAATGAAATAAACGATGGTCACATGAGCCCCATGGTTCATAGAGCATAGAGTTACCTGACATTCATCTTTCAGGTTAAGGGAAAACAAAGAAAAAAGAAACCTTATTCAGAAAATCAGCCTGAACGTGATTCGAACTCGGGACCTCTTGAATGTAAGGCAGACGCGCTACCACCAACGTTTTGTTAAGCTACCTGCGGAGATTTATCCCCTGTGCTCTTGTTTTATCTTCACTTCTTTCCCATTATCCATTTTAGATCCCATTCTCACATTCTGTTCCTGATGACGTAAAGTGCAATTTTCAACATTTTGAGAGATTTACGTTTTCGCTAGTTGCTGGTGAAAAACTTCTTTAAGACTAGTTCTATAGGAAGGTTGCGTTAAAAAATCTTTCCTGAAAAACTATTCCTGTAAAGCTTTCCTATATAACACGAAACCAAAGACTTGAATAATAACCAAGAAATCTCGAGTTTTACTTTTTTTACTTTTACATTATTGTACAGTACAGTGCAGTAGAGTACATTTTTAGAAAAAGATCTCTCTGTAAACAGCATCTTTCAAAAACAAAAATTAGGTTAAACACCAAAAATGGTATTTAACTACTTTGCAGCATTCTTCGAGTTCAGCAACTTCGAAGAATACGACACAAAGAAAATACAAACTCCGAAAAATTTTCCAAAAGTTCATGCATGTCTTTAATTTTCTTGGAATCATCTGTACATTCTAGAAGATTTTTGCATAAATGGTAAGAGATAGACCAATTCTTACTATACAAATTATGCAGATCTCGTTAAAAACGCAATTTATATCAAATGCATTTGGTGGAGCAAACCACCTCTCAGATATTTTTTATTTGCTTGAGTTTTCAATTCCTGTACTTATCTCAAAGAAATCATTTATTTTCTACTTGCTCTACTCCTCGTGGCTACTTAACTGAAGAAATGTAGTATCTGAATTTCATCGGAAACCGTTTTGAGACTCCCTAAATCCAAAATAAAACAATAGCTTTTAAAGAGTGTCACGTGCGTGTATGTGTATGTGTGCGCGCGTGAGTCAGCATGCACGTGCTTGTCTCTGAACACCAACTTAAGGAGATAGACGATTATTACAGATATTAAATCTCTTATTTCATTCTATCCTAGTTTACAGTGTGGGAGGTGTCCCTCTTTGTTATATAAACTATAACCATGTATTTAAAGATAATTCCTACATTTTATACAAGTTCTACATGTCCCTCGAGCTAGCACTACTCCCTGGGGGAATGGTATGTACGTGTTACCGTAATCCACGCCATTATTTGCAACAGTTCCCCTGCTGATATACTCTTCGGTCACATTTCCGTTGACCTCCCACGTTCAAATCGGGGTATACACGCGGAATACATATCTCTCATTGGCTACTGTTATTTTCAGAAGTGAGCATTTCCCTTAGACGGTACTGCCCTTCAAAGGCTGGACAAACATCTATTTCTGACTCCTGTCCATGTTGGTTAGGAGGCTGGAAAACACCCTTAATGTATCTCAGCCTGTACTGTGTTCAAAAGGAACTGTTTATATAAAAAAAAAAATAGTATAAAAATTATCTCCATGTGCTTCTGCATTTCATCTGAAACTACACCCGATATAAATAACAAAGTCCTTGGTAAAATAAATAAGAGTATCGATATTAGTGTAAATTACATGTGTAAACTTAGAAATGGTTTACGCGAAGCGTGACGAAAATGCACTTGATCGCAGTCCTCCAATTTGCAACCCCTAGCGAAGTTTACTTCTGTATCACCAGGACTTTGTGGAATTTCCCCATATTTTGATGCCTGCATCTTTCAACTCTCCTAATCACTTTTACTGCTACACATGCCCGAATGAACTTTGCATTGCGTTAAAATGCGACCTAGATAAGGGAGATCTATAAGCAAAAGCATTTAAACAGCCACGAAGTAGACACAATGGCGCCACGCCTCGGCGCCACCATCAACTACGTGCGCGTAACAAAACTGTTGACTAGACAGTTGAGGGGGAGGAAATCATCACGTCCACTTATCTAGAACGAAATAATCTATAAAGAGGTACGTTAATGTACATTCCTTACGAGCGTGACCTGCTAACCTCAAGTGAGGATTACACAGATTCAATTACAGCTCAAGTACCGTCAAGGTACTTTTAGAAATAAGTGCTATTGAAGAATTATACAAAGTGTGTGTATATATAATTTGGAAATTAATTCTTCTTTTACACAGCCGTGTGTAGGCCAAGGTTTAGTCAGAGTCAGACTGTAGCACTCAATGCCTCGCACTACCTTACTCTCGCCTTATTCTACCTTACGAAACCTTGGCCTGCACACGGCTAGTGTGAAACAACAAATAATTTCCATTAATTGAGCTAATAGTGGTTTGAGCTATAAAGCCCAGGACTTAAAGTACTTACAACTTGTAAGTCGTCATTAAGGTACTTTCTCATGTGGTTACGAGAAATCCTAGTAGTTTACCAGGAAAAATGGGAGTCAGCTGGAGAATTTAATGTTGTGCTGGCACGCTGCCACGATTAGTGCAACCGGACGGAAACAAGGAGATCCGTGGTTCAAATCCATTTCACTGAATTTTTCAGTCTGACTCTATCGCATTAAACAATAATAACTTACTGTTAAAATTAACAATTTAAGTATAACATCATTCTTTTTTCCAGTGTGTTGCAGTGAAGAATTCTCAAAAATTCATCAACTTAGTCAAGAAAAGCATTATGGAGTGTTCGTGCCACAAGAGACTATATCCCCTTGATCAGAGTGTTCGTCACCAATATGTACTACATGGTAATTATAATGTACAAAGAGGTAGGTGTGTCTCTGTGTGTGTGTTTCTTTTTCGGAGATTAGAAGATGATTCTGGCAATTCTTTCTTCACAGAAAATATATTCCCATAAAGTTCAAAATATTACGTTTTATTTATCTACAGATATTTTAAACATGTTATTTTTGAGAAAATAAAACATAATACAATAATTACCATGTAAGCTTTAATCTGGGGGCGGGTGATTTTCTTGGAATTCATGCCACATCTTTGAAGACGCTGATCTCATCCGAAATTCCGTTATTGAGTTACTACTCCAATGAATACATACTGAACTTTTTTTAGACTTCATAATACCTCAAAGCATATATTTACGATGAAATGCCGATACTTATTCTACCTGTAAACGAATCGCCATTAACGGTATAGTCCCGCTGCTGGAACGATTTATCATTGGTAATAGATACCTCTCAGATAGCGCACTGGTTACTCCACGTGAAGTGAACATATATCTGTCATTTGTGATTTCTGCGAATTCCATTGGCTGAAGTGATGCGTTCATTGATGCTTAGCACACCACCGGGAGGCGCGTCATTACCCTTCTCACTCTTACAAGAATAATCAGTGCGTTATCTGGGAGGTTTCTGTTAAAGATAACTCCATGGTAACCATTCCGGCAGCGCGACTACACCTATTCGGTGGCTGTACTGGCGTGGCCACTGCTTATAGTTGACAGAATGAATAAATGAATGAATGAATGAATGAATGAAAACTCAGGCGGCAGGAGAATGCGTCCCTCCTTTTCCTTTAAATTACAGTAATGCCTCTCTAAAACGGAACGCGATCGTCTCGGCATTTATTTTGCATTTACACAGGTTTCCATCTTACAAAGGGTTGTGTTTGAATACAAAGAAATTGCGAAACATCGCACAGGTGTACAGTGAAGGAATAATACGGAATGAAGTGGAAATAGTAAGAAGCTGATATGTATTATGTAGCATATTTTCGACTTACATACAATAATTGTAGTTTATCGCCTAATTTCTCTGTTTTATTTTCCTTTTACAATCTACATCTGCCTGCATATCATCATTTGCTTCAAACACACAGCATTCAAAACAAATTATGGCGACGTTTGAAACTTTCGAGTCATCCATTGGAAGCTCTGAAATTGTATTTGTCTGAAGTTCTTGCTGTCTCTAAAGCTTGAGTCTGAAGCAATGGTCCAGAAATGGGAATTTGCTTTAGCGCGTGTACTAACAAACCACTCGAACACAGCCCGATTTAGCTCGCCAGACTGTAGATTTTATGATGCGTTTTAAATGCCCTGTTGTCCTTTTTAGTTTTTATTTTGTCAAATAAATAAATACTGAGTTTTCCCCACTTTAAATAACACAGTTAATTCTTTACCTGGACGTTTGCTCTTTTCGTGTTCTTCAATAGCCTTAATTTTTTTCTCCAGTGATAAAGTGTTATGTTTAGAACTCATTTTAGAGAATGTTTATACACACAAATTATGTTTTTAAAAATCACCACAGTTCACTCGAGTTTCACTCGTACTTGATCACTTGTAACAACGAAACTGAGAATGAGCACACTGCAAAACAGTTGAACCCTTACCATGTGTGTTGGAAGAGGGTTGAGAGAGAATTTTTGCTCTTTGCGTAAGTTGTAGCCCATTACACATAAAGTAATCCGTTTTAATCAGGTTATTTTCGGTTCCCCCCAAAATATTTTCATTTCCGCACTAGGCAGTTTTCCGGCTTAGGGTATAACTGTGCATGGGAAATAGCTTCTTTCGGAAATTTATTTTCCGATTTTCCAAGTTTTTTGTATATATGTGTTACGGTACTTAAATTCAAAAGAAATTGGAAATATTAAGAAGAAAATTAACCTATTGCCCCCTCCAAGTTATCCTTATGACCACAGCTGAAAGTGTCCTGCCTAGGGCAAATATCTTTAACCTTCATTATGATCAAAAACGCTTCTAAATATGCAAGTAAGAAAAACTTAATTAAATGTTTAAACTCCCTTAGCACTTTTTGACATTCGGGTAGATATTATTTGTGCTACAGACCTGAACATTTTAGGCTTATTAATTTAAATCCAATAAATGTAACTGCGAATGGAGTTTAATTCTAAGCAGGTTAAAATAATGGTGAGTATTAAACAGGAATATTCTTTAACAATCATTTTAAATAGTGAAATGTTTTTATATAAATTAATGCATAAGATTACAACTGAAAGCTTGAAAAATAGTCTGTTCAAAATCTGGAACACATCTCTTATAATCATTATTTAATAAGAGATATGTAAGAATAATATAGGGAATATAAACCACCTTACGATCGGCTTTTCCACCCCTGTGGAAACTTTAATTTTCTGGAAGTGGAAGTACTTGTAACGTAAGATGCATGCACGGGAAATGCATTTATTACGCGACTCTTCTGTAAGCGGCTTAGTGAGGTGACGTCATTGCCGGCTTCTCATGGGTTTGACTTCACACAAAAGGAACGCGAGAATAACAAGGTTCGGCGCACTACACGTCACCGCCATGACATCACACGGAATTAAAATTATGACTTCTCATGACCTACCTTGCAACACCAGCCAGCATTCGAGGACTCTCAATGAAAAAATCTCTTTTAATAACTCCACATTCACCTTTCAACAATCATGTTAGCCTTCTTATCTTGATAGTCACAGTTCATAGTTATCAATCTGAAAATCTCAGTGTTATACCAACGCAGTGGTTTATCGTAAAGAAATGAGAATTCGAAATAATCCTAGGGTATGACAAACCAAAATGAAATCGCCTAACTTTATCAATATCAACCATATAAGATCCAACACTATTTACAATTAATTCCAAAAAGAATCTAATGTTGTGCCATCAGATAAATGTCCACCCACTATTGTTTATTTTCCGTAAATTATACTTAAATAAGCTTACTAAAATAGGTTTATTTTCATATTAATCGAGATAAACGTTTACAGAAATGCTTTCATCACACATTTACATGGATACAAGAAACTGAAGCGTTACCCTAATAATCGAAAAGCTGTTTTCTACAGCTAGCTTTCAAATGCTACTCTTTGCATATTACAACAAATAAAATCTGAGCAATTTTACAATTTAAAGTATTGAACAATTTAAATGAATAACAATGAATATCTCACAGATGGGCTATGGAAATATATTTGATCTAAACTGTGTGTTATAACCAGAACTGCAGTTTTCGTGGAGTAAATTTTGTGTGTTTGTGGTTTGCTGTTAAAGTAGTAAAAGGATGTAAGGTTCAGCACTCTGCTGTTCCAGCCATTTTTGTTTATCCTCAGTTCGCTTGCACCTATTTGTTTACGAGTACGACGCACGTACTCCCATTTCTTTGGCTTCTTATGACCTGAAGACGTCCAGAATGATTGGCACCAGCTTATTCTACTTGAGTAACAGTCACAATAGCGACATTTTCTTGTGTAAGGTTTCTGTTAAAATAACATCACCCAGCAGAATCCAATTTGTCCAATAACATAGAACATAAACAGTAAGTAATGCATTATTTTCTTGGTAAACTTGCATGAACGCAAATGCTCTGGTAAGCACACACAACCACGTCTGCTTTTTGTGGCTTCAGCGAAATATTACCACACTAAGGGTACGACAAAAATGTAAACCAAAGTGAGGTAAAGCAACCTTATTCAAAATTTCGTCTTGCAATATAATTAGTTTACCAAACGTCTATCCACTTGCTTCAGAATTGGAAGGAAAACCAAAAATACCTCTAAAATTAGCTTTATACAATCGTAACATTACAAGATTAAAACTCCACACAATTTCATTTTCCTAGCACAAGTGCAACAATGATGCTCAGCAGTAATGTCATAACAGCATATTATGCAACGAGACTATAATGGAAGTAATTAAAACGCTATTATTATTATTATTATTATTATTATTATTATTATTATTATTATTATTATTATTATTATTATTATTATTATTATTATTATCATTATCATTATCATTATCATTATCATTATCATTATCATTATCATTATCATTATCATTATCATTATCATTATCATTATCATTATCATTATCATTATCATTATCATTATCATTATCATTATTATTATTATTATTATTATTATTATTATTATTATTATTAGCCGAGTGAGTGAAGCAAGGTTAATAATTATGATACGAGCATTTTAATTACCATTATATCCGTGTTTCATACGACTGTTTATGCTCGATCAGTATCTCAATTAAAGGCTTCATTTTAAAGTATTCATTTCTGGTGTTACTTTGTCTACGTAGTTCTTAGTACGCAGGCGCAGCAATACTGATTACTTCCCAGCTGTTAACGATAAAAACAATAAAACATTGGTAACATTAAAAAGAGAAACATATTTTTTATCATGAGGTATTTAACATCAGGTCCGTGGCGTAGCGCGCTAAGGTAGCATGCCTTGGTCTCTGACCGCGGAAAGCGGCCCGGGCATAGGACGGGTGCCCACTCAGCATCGCGAGGAAAGTGAGGAGCTTACGCTAGGTAAGCGGCCCTGGTCACGAAAACCAACATTCCGGCTGGGGGATGCAGAGATGCTGACCATATCTCCTCCCGTATCAGCCGGATGATCGCCCACCTCTGCAGTGCGTAAGTGGGCGTGAGGCCAGCAGTCGGGTGGGTAGGCCTTGACCCTCTTAAGGCTGTCGCGCCAGTGGTTAAGTTTTTAATTTAACATCAGGTACTTCATTTATATATGCTTTCAATTCATCAGGTGTAAATGTTTTGGCTTTTCCCCCCTTTATATCCTTCTAATTTGCGTTTTAGTAAGCTGTTAGATGAGTCAACTTGGTGCCTAATTTTGAGGGTTAATTTTAAAATAGAACAGTGAGTCCACAAGGTCGATAATTTCATATTTTGAGACAATTATCGAAATACACTAGGAATACATTTTCTGAGAACGAATTTATACATGTTTATATTCTCCAAACCATGAATTGTGAATAGAATTTTTCGTATTTCTTTATTGGCTTTTGTGGCAACAAGTTATTGGTAACATTGAGTGCTTTTGCTATAATTTCTGGAGGAGGGTGTCAGTTCAATGTCACTGTTACTAGTGTCAGACATTTTTACTTTTTTTTCTAAACTGGCGCTAGTACCGCTGCCATTCCAAACCAGAATAATCGATACTTGCGCTTTCACAATGTTACGTGGCCAGTTGATTGGTCGAATACCAATACTTTAATGAACAGGTGTACTTTAATGAGGCCCATTAAAGTACTGCTGCCAGTCGTATAAATACTAAAGTTTGGCATGGCCGAGCATAAATATATTGAAATGTATGCATCTAATTGTCTCTTAGCCTGCAAAATCATAAAGGCTTCTGTAAAAACGCCCTTATGATTCTTTTTTGTTTGAGTTGACAATTGAAACAGTTACTGTCTTAAGGAGAACGAAACAATCTGCCATATATCTTGTATCCTGCAAGCAATGCATGCATAACTAATTTGAAGTCGCCACCCGCCACTTGGGTGACAGTTGTTAATTGGACTCGTGTGCGTGAACAGCTGTGTGAACTTTGTTTGTGGTCGATGATCTTGCAAGTTGTATTGTGTATGAGACGTAATTCTGCTACTGGAGGGAATGTTTGTAACCTGGACTTTTAATTTCACGAACCCACAAAGTCACAATATAAAATTAGCCATAATCTGTCTTATATAACCGTTTAGAATTCTATGCTTTAGCTTCCTTCAATAATTCTAAAGGAATATGTTCCATTTCAGAAGAACTATTATTTCCTTCATTCTATACGAAATAAAAAAGAAAAACAATTAGCACACCTACCCACACGCCCACGCATGCAGGCACGCACACACACTTGGCACTATTTGTAAAAACTAATTTAACATCTCCACAGCGCTATGAAACCATGACGTCATTCTTTGGACTAAAAGGAGAATAAAATGAAATTTAACTACTATTAGTTAAGTTAAATACAGAGTCTCCTCTCCCATTAGTCCTGAACCCGTAGGACCAAGGACCCGGGACTCCTTCTATCCGGGAGCGATGGAAAACTCCGGGGCTCTTTCCATAGGACAATACCTTGAGTCTAAAAAGCCCCCCCCCCCCCGCTGAGCACAACGTCAAGACGGGATGGAAGTGGATACGCCACTTACGCGCGTCAACCCCGCAGGGAAGACCACCGATAACCTCGGTGGGGCCGAATGGTGATCTAGCACACCTACTAGCTCTGCAGGCTAGTACCCGGGACTATTCAGGCAACCCTCTACCCCCTCCGGGCGACCGTAGCCTGGCCGGAAGTACCCATTTACCCGTGGGTGTCGGGAACACACTGCCCCTCGAGTCCAACCCAATCCGAACAACTCCCCTACGGGAGGGGCTCGGTATGTTCGGCCCGAGGTTCCTCTAGTAACGTCAGAGGTACCACAAGTGCTAAGGGTCCGCAGCGCCCGCACTTTGGCAGCTGAAGGGGACGGATCCCCTCTAGTTCACTTTTATCTTCCGATCGCTTTCCCTGATCTAGAGGTGACATGCTAGTCTCGGTTCCTAAGGTCACGGGTTCAAAATCGGCAGGGCCATGGATTCATATTTCGGGGGAACATAAAAATGTTTAGCGTGGCTTCCTTCGGTAGGGAGGCAAAACTGGTGGTCTCGACACATAAAAGTACCTTAACATGATTAAGAGGCCTCTGGGCAAAATTAAGCGGGTTTTCGATCCAATATGGAATGGGATGATGAGTTAAAGAGCTTCTATTAATAAAAATCAAAACAAACATTATTTTGAGCCCTGGACTCTAGTGCTATGAACGGTCCGAGTCAAGAGGGCCTGTGCTTTGTTAAAATAACAATTGAGCACCGTTGTCCATATTGCAATGTTACCGCTGTTGCGGTTCACTGTAACGCGCTACCTTTGTTGCTGTTTTCTTGCATTATAATAGCGGTTTGTTTAACCAACACCAACAGCAACATAAAGTAGCAAATACCTGAAGCAGATGCAGAACCACCAGCATCGTTATAAGCCCACAAGTATTTTACTTCAACTGTTCTCGCTAATATGGAAAAAAAAAAAAAACAATAACAAAAACTACAACTCACTGCTTTATATGAAATAGTTTAAAATATGTCTGCCTAAAAGACAAGAAAATACCTATTGTATTTTTGATAACAAAGCATCTGAGTTTAAAGTTTGCGAGTAGAATCTAATTCTAGATAATTTGCAATGTATAAGTGGGATTCCATAAAACAATGTGTTAATCACGTGTTTATCGTTTATCTTATGCCAGTCGTAAGTGCATGAACGACAGTGTTGACTAGTGTTAATACAAAATTATATAAATAAGTATCCCTTACGTATAAACTAAGCTGTGTAGAAATGCACTAAAAACCTGGTCAGGTTGTAAAGTTCAATATCAAACCTGGATTTAGATTCACTAACCCTCAACAGCACCAAATATTAATACGATTTCGACATGATCGTGGTCTAGCATTTCTTTAGCTACTCAGATTTCTTTAGCCTAGATCTCTCATGTGGGAATGCCAATTCATTTATTTCAACTAAAGTATTGTACTTTTAAGTATTGCGTATCTTAAACGAGAAATATTTGAATCTTGGATCTGAAATAACGGCCGAAGGGAATCTAATTTACTACAAGTTATTTCCAATAATGCCTTTTATGGATGGAGGTAGAGGAATGCTGGGGGAATAGTTGTTGGAGTTATTTAAATACTAAAATGTATTTCATGAACAAGGAATAATGCCAATAAATTAGAATAACACAATTCAAAAAATGCTCGCAGTCGTCAAATGTTATACTTTGAAATGAGAATTCTACAAAAAGGAAAATATTTTCGGCAGTTATTGTATGTGATACAATCCGGAAAAAAAATTAACCGTGGCATCTTATTTTTTTGTTTTCTCTATTACGTATAAAAAAAAAACAACAAAAAAAACTTTAATACCAAGATTTCACTTGGATATTTTTTTCCCTGAATCCCGGATAAAAGTTTGGAAACGCGCGCGCGCGTGTATGTGTGTGTGTGTTTGCGTGTGTGTGTGTGAGAGAGAGAGAGAGAGAGAGAGAGAGAGAGGGGGGGGGGAATTCCTTGATTCTTACCGTTTCTACCGCTCAATACGTGTCAACCTTAGAAAATATGTTTATGGCATCACATTTTATATCGTTTTAAATTCAACCGGTGCCGTTCTGAGATAGTAAAAAGAGGTAACAAGTATGAGAATTTTAAAGTACGGCCGTTCATACTATAATGTCCACAAGCGGTGGACACTAATGTACGATATGAAGGGACAATTGGGGAAGGATATTTGAGAAGGAAACATTTCAGGATACGTTCCGGTGACTTGACCGAGTGGGATGGCTCAGGCAGTTTCGTCTGTGGCCCGCATTCCGGAGGTCCGGTTTCGATTCCCGTGGCCGGCCTACCTAACCCATAGGTTTTTTCGGGGATTTCAGCGGCTCGCCGAATTTCCCATCCCTCCATTTCACCTCCATTAATTATTTCACATCATCTCGTGGTCTCTTTGAGGGTAGAAGTGTCGGCGAGTGTCTCGGCACTGCATGGCAGGATGATATACTTCTGGTAAACACCTTCGTTATCCGGTGGGACAGTCACCGGTCTCCACCCGGCCTAGTGGGCCGTTTCAGAATGTGGTATTATAGCGCTGCTGGAACGCTTTCCATGGATTTATCTTTGTTAATAGAAACCTCTCAGATAAAGCACTGATTATTCTTGTAAGAAAGAGAGGAGTACTGACGGGCCTCCCGTTCGTGTGCTAAGCACCAATGAACTCATCACTTCAACCAATGGAATTCGGAGAAATTACAAATGACAGATATATGTTCACGAGTAATCAGTGCTATTATTATTCTTATGATTATTCTTGCTAGAGTGAGAGGGAAACGGCTGCGCTTCTCGGATCTGTGCTAAGCATCAATGAGCGCATCGCTTTAGCCAATGGAATTCGCAGGAATCACAAAAGACAGATATATGTTCACTCCACGTGGAGTAATCAGTGCGTTATCTGAGAGGTATCTATTACCAAAGATAAATCCATGGTAACCGTTCCAGCAGCAGACTATACCAGAGATAAATCCATGGTAACCGTTCGAACAGCGCCACAAAAAGAGGAATGCTGCTTGTGCAAACCTGCCGGAAGTTTTTCAAGCTCTGGCGTGGCGGCCTCCGGTGGACTGTTTCGGTGCCATGGTTCTACTGCACTGCCGGGGAGTTTCAAGCGGGTAAATGTTAGGGATCCTGTCCTCTGCACTGTCGTAACTCCTTGGGTCGGCCCTCTTTTCTCCTCTTGGCGCCTCCCTCTTCCCGGTGACTTGGGGTATAGGAACAGAAGATCGCTGTGCCGAATCCCCTTCGTAAACTTCTATTCTATCCACCTTTGAGTCATAAGAATTGAGGAAAACTTGAACCCGTGTCAGCGAGAACGGTCCTGGCGAGAATTAAACCCTGTACACAATCATTTCAAATTTCGAAGTTACTCATTAAACTAAATCGCGACGCTGTATTATAATTAAATTTTAATTTTGGTATTTTAAACCTATCTCTGTATAATAGAAGGCATTCGAGATTTCACAGCCAGTACCCTTATTTGAATAAATAAAACGCTTTTAGGAAAAGTTTTATCCATGAGAGAGGGAGAGAAATAGAGTGACCAGGATAAACAAAAATAGAAATGTTGGATTAAATCACAACTTCGTATGACCATTAAGCATCTTCCAGGCATATAAACCGAAGATTTTTGATAAAAGCCCCTATAACATGAAAATACACTTTACATGGAAATATTTTCATTATTTATCTTACCTCTAGTGATTTTAAGTAAATTGATGGCTAGTAAAACAATATCCCCAACGTTCTACGCTTATATCAAGTCGTGTTCCTTCTGAATGAATGAATTTTGCATAATTCCGCTTAAGTGTTCCGCCAAGTGTTAAATAATTAAAGGAAGATAAAAACTAACTGCAAAAAAAAAAAAAAAAAAAAAAAAAAAAAAAAAAAAAAAACATGTATATATCATTAAAACATACAATTTTCACAAAAATTGTGGTTATTTATTTAGCCATTTCCAGAGTATTTACTATTATTGGTTTGAATTATTTTAATGGGTATAGATTTTTTAAGCACTTATCATTTGATTATGATGTCACGCTAAAAGAACCGAAGTTCAAAATCAGCATAAACCTACATACTTTTTACGGGAGATGAAATAAGTTTTAGCATGTGGCATGCGTGTTGCAAACTTTGAGACTCGTTTTCTCAAAAAAAAAAAAGTCAGAGAAAAAATATTAAAATCGTACGCACTTCACGATATAATGGTGAAAACCTGCAAACATTTTCTCTTTATGTGTAAATCTATACCATTTGCCCAGGAGACAATATTAATTTTTATTATATTCTTAAAATATTTCTGCAACAATTTGGTACCTAATGTAGAAAAGCAATGACCAAAATGTCAGTATGTACCCGATATTCATCTTTCAGAACAAGGGAGAAACCCGAAGAAAAACCGTATCCAGATAACTCGCCCTAGGCGAGATTCGAAATCGGCATCTATTGAATGCTAGTAGACGCGCTACCCCAACACTACAGATATGGGATAATTATAGTTGTAATATGAATATATTTGAATGCTTTTTCGAACTATGGTAGAAAAAACCGTAGGATAGAAGAATAATTTTTTATGTGAAGGTTAAAAATAAAATGTGTAGTGTTTAACGCCCGCTTTTACTACATACGGCACCACAGGCGATTGTGAAGGGTAGAAGATATATAATTAATACAAGTAGATTTTTTTTTTCCATAGAGAAAACGGTGTGAATGGATCTCAACACCCCAGCCTGGTATTAACAACCAACATTTGTGTATATGCTAGCTGGAAATGCACACTGGTACTTTAAACATTCATTTGTCTTGAAATGGGGACAATACAACCTGATTATGACTTGGAAAACAAAATGTTTGAGTAACAAAGCTTTAATTACATTTTAGTTAGCTTAAATGTTTAGGACTCACAAGGGTACAATAGAAAAACAAAAGAGTAACTGTTATGTTCTCCTTAAAGCAGAACCATGCCATAAATGTGCATGTTTTAGGCTTCTCAAGGAGATGTTTTACGTATATCCGGCTTACCTAAACCCAAAGGCTGCATTACTTCACATAATCCCATCATGAAGGTGCTCAAAATCGTGCAAGCTGCACGTTCTCCCCAGCGCCTACTTACGTAATGGTCGGCTTATTGTATTAATGCACGTTTTCGTGTCACGTCAGCAAGCAGGCGCCATCGCACATGACAACGCTGCAAAACAAAATGCACTATACATGCGTCGGTTGTAACTATTTCTAAGCAAATTGTCCTTCGCGCATTTAGAATCTTTATTATGCATTGTCCGTTTAAAGTAATACTCTTGTTATAAAGTATAATTTATCAGCAAACGCATACTTAACAAGTACCTACATTCATTATTTTCCAACTGTACGAAAAAGTGAATGCAGTTTTTTCTAATGTCAGGTCATATAATACTAATTATGGGCATGAAACACGCTACCACTCTGTTTCGTATTCAGGGGTGTATTATTCATGTGGTGTATGGGAAACAAACGTTTTCCGTGGCACAACGATAGAAGTTTGACCAACATTTTATTGTTTAATAAGCTTTAAGAATCATTAATATTTTATCCCCATTAAATATGAAAGGTTTAAAAAATATGAAAGTCATTGCTCCAAAAACAGAAACCTTCAGTTAATTTTAGAAATTATATTGAAGAGTGTAAAGTCCTTAAAAATTAAATTTTCAATATTTTATTTACTAGAAACTACATTTTAACTTTCATTGTTTCTTGTAATTACCACTCAACTATAGTGTAAATATTTACAGTGGATTTTGTTACAAAAGGCTGTGGGACAAGCTATAATCGTTTATCTATAATTCAGCATAGCTAAATCCTGAGATAATCAATGCTTCTTTTTTTTTGCAGTTATATTATTTACATTATCTTTTGGTACTATCGCGAAATTTGCTAATTGTAAGATTTGAAAGTATTCCAAAGATACTTTGTTTATTATTAATTGGATCGCGTTCTGAAAATTTAAGTTGTAATTAAATGTGTGGTTCCACCTTTTCAAGCTTCTTTATTTATTTTCCCTATTGTGTAACCCTATTTGATTTACTAATAATTGCTTTCGTGATTCTAGACGAACGGTGGAGGGTAGAGTAAGGCTGTCAATAATTTGCTAATAGAACACTGTTAAATTATATAATTAATTAGATTAATAAGATTGACGATAAGTCGAGTTATTTAACATTCTTTATAACTATCGGTCATATCAAGGAAGTCCTTAACGCAACAATAATAAAAACAATAAATTATACATATTTAAAAGGATAAGCTTTTTTCGAGGAGGAGTATCTAAATACTTAGAATCCAAATACCTGCTTATTAAAACTCATAAATACATCGGAATATTTAACCACCTCCCTCTATCTCAATTTCCATCGATGGGATTCCGTTTCTTCTGTATGTCACACAGATCAGCAGGGCCTTGCACTCTACATTCTTATTCGATAGCGTCAAACAATCCTAGCCTTCGTTTCCCTGCTGTAGAAGGAAAGCTTGACTACATTTTTGACTACTGCTAATCATATTAATTTAGACTGGAATTAATTAAGTACTCCTAATTCAACCGTTGTTTCACGTCCACTCATGTTTGTTTCTTGGAATCTACTCAAACTAATCATAGAGAATAATTATAAGGGCCAGGTCTAGCTTCGAGAGTTGTGACGTATAGTATAGCAACGCAAAGAAAATCCCTGTAAGGAATGTGCTGTGGGACAAGGACAGCGAATGTGTGTGGCAGAGAACGCTTGCTATACAAGGAGCAGACCGTTAAAAAAAACATGCGCCCCATTCACTCTGTACATTAAAACCGAGAAGATTCATTCACAAAAGTAGAAGCCGTCAGAATGTTTTTGGTCTATAACTGTACTGACATGGGGTGTCATAAACCTGTCCAGGGAGGGTGTGGGGACCTTCGGCCAACCCTCTGCGTCTCGCCCCTTGGAGACTTTCTCTCCTGTGGAGGAGTATACTTCAGCCGGGAGCGAGGGCTGCAGTGCATGTGACGTCAGGCAAGAGCCGTGTAGTAGCAAGTTGCCTATATAAATGGGGCAATGAGTACAGAATCGGAGGGTTCAATCAGGTCTAGCGCACTCGATGACAACAATGCAGCTGCCAGGTAACAAATGGAACTGTTAAATTTACAATGTGACGATTTATTGAAATGTGTAGTGTTTAACGCCCGCTTTTACTACATACGGCACCGCAGGCGATGACACTGATGATACATGAGATTAAGATGGAGCACCGGTGGAATGAGATGGCGGGGGAAACCGGAGATCCCGGAGAAAACCCGCCCCAGCGGCGTGTTGTCCACCACAAATCTCACTTTGCGGTCACCTGGGATCGAACCCGGACCGCCTAGGTGAGAGCCAAGCGGTCTAACCACTGAGCCACGGCGCGGCCTGACGATTTATTGAAGGACAAAAATACACACAAGAAAGACTTAACTGATTTTTACAAGAATGTTCCCCAAACCAGATTTCCGAGGTTGTACTCACTTGCCGTACGGATATTGTATATGTTTGGCTCAACATACGTGTGCGAACAATTTTTTTTTCTGTTATGAAATTAGCTAATCCAAACCCCAAAGTACCTTGTATCACAATCTAACATGCAGTCTTCCATTACAAATTTCCCAGACATTACGTCCTTACATTTATAAACTAGTTAAAGAAAAACAAAACAGGTGTCGGAAAATGTCCACATAATTTTGTTCTGAATGGGTCTCCTCTAATTTGCAGAAAAAATTTACATGATCTTTTATTTTATTTACTTTATAAGATGCCTGTCCTTCAGATAAACTCCTTCAGATAAAGTTTGAAGTTATATATATACTCATAGCACAGAGCCAAAATATAATTGTTTATAAACTGTGGCCAATTGTGTAATTAAAGCAGTCAGCATTAATATTACAACACCCAAGGAGTAAGTTTTACTTATTAACAGCGAATAAGTCTCCTGTTTTTCCTACCCACACCATCAAACTATTTCTATTCCTTCCCCTTTGACAGCAGTAATCAGCGCGGTGACTCATACGCTAACTTGCCTCTCGTTCGAGAGCATACTTTGTGGTGAGAGCTGGCGGAGCTGACGTTACACCGCCACTACCTGTCTTCCCTTGGGTTAGGCCCTTGTGGTATTAGATAAATATGGGAATCTTGCAAGAGAGCACCACAATTAGGATCAAGAGCAAATGGGACACCTTCTCTGCACCACAGTGGATGTATTCACTAATTAATCGGATTAGCTCTAGGTAATCATTCTAACCAATTTAACTTCCATACGATTCACAACTTAAATTATCAATTCTTCTTGTTATTAACAACCCCTTCACAGAAATGTATTAACATTTTTAGATAACTTATATTACATAGTGTGTTTCGTCATTTTGAGGGCAACGCCTTTAACTAGAATTACGATCTACTAGAGGAATGTAACTACACATATGCTTTGTTTAGGGGGGGGGGATTGTCCATTAAAGGCGTTTAGATTAATAATAATTGCACTCAATGTGAACGGCCTATATTTTTTGGGCCGTCTAAGGGGTAAACTCGCCGAAATATGGATTTTGTTAACAAGTTACCTTCAGAATCCCTATTTCTAATGCATCGGACCGCTTATCATATTTTTACTGTTAAATCTGCCATCTGCAGTGAATAAAAAACAAGGATGGGAAACATCTGTCAAAAGCAAGCACATCGTTAGTGTCATGTGAGTTCCTGCTTTTGATTTTGTAACCGAGTCTGCAGTCAAAAACTAACCAGCAGCATTTTACATTCGTCAATAGATTTAGAAGGAAAAATAAAACGAGAAGAGCTACTTCAAATAGACAAGTAATTTAATACCTCATGATATTCAGCATCAAAATTTGCCATCTTCTAGTTCTATCACAATACGAGTATCAAAGTTATTGACAGAGAGCTCCTCGAGTAGTTTACATCACTAATCTCTGTTTCATATAACCTTAACCCGTTGATCACTCCGCATGCAACTACCATCCCCCTCATCCTAATTGGCTTTCGCGCCATAGGCCATAGGCGGTGCGTTCCCGTCACATTTAAACCTGCAGTAAACGTGATGATAATTGTCAGGAAGATAGGTAAAAACCATACAAATAAGAATATGAAGGCATGCAAAAATAATAAAGTTTTTTTAAAACCAGCACACATACCTTGCAAAAATGCTTGTCTTTCAGTCTTAAAAGTCGTGTCACGCCATACTTGTCGTGTGTCCTTCATTTACCCAAATCTCGTCAAGGTAGCATATTTTGCGTCTTGTATCCCGATACAATCTGATTGTCCTTAAATAACGTCTTCGCCACACAGCAATATCGCCCCTGGGGTGGTAAGTTTTCCTGTTGTCTCAATTTCATGTCGTGATGTTCCTACGCATCTAACACACCTGTAAGTTCAGAGCACAGCTGTTCGACTTGTCTCACTGACAAAGACGGATTCTTCTCTGTGAGTGCATAAAACACATGCACCGCTTTGTAAAGGTTTTCCCTTGCGATGCTTCAGCGAAAAACTGGCGGTAGATTCTGCCATTATACATATAATAAGTACACGCGCAATAAACGATCAATAAAATAATTTAGCTCTCGCACTCGGCACAACGCACCTTCGAATGGCGATATATGACTAATCCAGTTCAAAACAAGGTCAGTGATAAAAGTCATATAAACAAATATGTCACCACTACCGCTAAATCACGTGCTATCGTGCCATGTGCTTGAGAGCAAAGGAACCTCCTTTTTACTTCGTTTAAGAATTAACATGCATTTCAGTTGCGTAATATATTTAATTAAAACAGTTACGAAAACATAAATTTGACAATTCTCTTCCAACATATAAAGATATATCACCATGTTAAATAACGAACTAATTTTACCGCACAACAGTCTATACTGTAATAGCAGCCAATGAAATGTGTCACGTGACCGTTAAGAGATAAGGGGCAAGCTTATGTGAAACAAGGATTAGTAGCAGGTGTCCCGAAAATTTTATACATTGTTTGTTAAAGAAAGAAAATAGAAAGATAAAAGAAAGAAAGAAGACAAATTTAAGAGACAGTAATAGTACAACTATAAAAGACATTGATGTACTACGCCAAGGTTACTGTCATTTTAAACTTGAATGTTAATGCAAAGCTTACATTAGCAAGAATATAGCAGTAGTGACGTCTATTGTATAGTGCTATTAGACTGTCATTGATTCTGGACGTTATTTTTGTTTGAACTATGGAAGTTTATGCACATAAGTGTAGGAATCCCCCATTCCATTTACATGTCGTCTTCAGTATCTACATATTGGCGGCTATGGAATAATTGTTCTTCCGCAATTATGGATCGGCGCAGGGTTCTGACGCGCCTAAGTTAAGAGCACACTAACAACCGTGTTCTTTAATTCTGAAAGGGCGCCTGCAGTTAGCATTGCCTCAACATGTAAACATCCAGTCACAATAGGGCACAAAATAATTGCCTAACATGTTCGAAGTAATTTATCATGCGGCAGTTTTAACATTTCGAAAAAACAATTTTCCATATACTATACAGACACACACATACATATATTAGAAAATACATTTCTTCACAAATTAGAACACTTACATGAACACTTAGACACTGAAAATAAAGTAATAGACAAAGAAATTAATAAGGTTAGTAATTTAAATGAATACAATACGATTCTTCATAAATTACTCACCGAAGTACAAAGTGCATTCCAATGTATGAAAGGTAAAAACATCTATTTTGTAAGTCTGAGTCTACCGAAGCTTCGTTCTACATCACATGACGTGACGGGTTCATAAAAGAAGAACGGGGTATCATACGAATCAACTTTCATAGATCCACATTCATTATTGCAATCCAAGAAACTTCATTTATAGCGCACATATTTGTAAAGCTAGGTCTTTCCTCCCGAACATGTTTGAATTAGGCTTCCACCCGTGCAATAACAGATTTTCAGTCTGATTCCTCTAGGTTAAACTGTAGAGCCCTGAGCTTTTCTACATCCGAGGTCTGCATATGTGATATGATTTTAAAGAAATATTTAGAAAGTATTTTAGTGAATAGAAATAAGGCTAGTAATTGTTTTAAGATATAAAATTTTACAATAGTAACTACACTACATTCCTTCGAATCAAACATATTTATTAAGTCTGTAACTTAGAGAGCGACAGTGCAAATGCTGGCAATTACCTTTTAATACGCAACAACCTGTAAGTTTCAAGTACTCTTCCTCCCCATGGGACAGGTCATTAATTCAACACCCTGGGTCCCTTGCTGCGTGACCCAAAACCGCAGCCTGACTATGATCACTTTCTTATTGCCGTTTTTTTTAACCTTGTTTCTTTTACTTTCCATTTTCTATTTAATCATTCATTTCACTCGCGCATTTACGCTATCACTCATGACTATTGAGACAGTGGGGAATATCTTGGCTAACAAAAATTAGCAACCTACAGCCAGGAATCAAAGCCCGGACCTGTGGATTTGGAAACTAGCATGCTAAATACAGACCAAAGAGGCAGCTAAGGTAATTTTAATTTCAAATTTAATTTTAGAGTAAAAGCTCTTTCTAGAAACGGCATATAGAAGTTAATGATAATTGTTAATTTTGCCACACAACTTTTCCTGAAATTTTAAAAAGAGAATACCTATTTATAAGCGTCTTTTTTAGTTTATTTACTCTTAATTATTATAGACTAAGGAAATTATTGTAGCTCCATAAACATTCCACATCCAAATGATAGGGGAATTGCACAGGCTTTTTATATAAGAAAAACCGCGTGCATCACTCAAAAACAAAATTGTCAAATAAATGCTAGACTGTCTTTTTAAGTTTGACATTTTAGAGGAACGTGATATGATTTTGGAAAAATCCACCAATCAAAAAATATATTTTAGATGCAAATACTTTCATTTTTGAGGGGTGTCAAAAATGGTTCTCAAGATTCTAATTTGTATATTTACACAGCAATTAAAATGCATATCTTGAATTTTCCGCGAATACCCTGTGGGATGCTGTTAATTATGAAGGAACTTTTTATACATGTTTTTATAAGTAATAAAACATCACACACATACACACATACAGTCGATCTGTTTAAATAACATACTTTTTGTGCCATCAACATTTTCGAAATCAATAATACTTTAAATTGTTTAACACATGTTTTTTGTAGTGATGCCATGGATAACATATGGAATTTCAGAGCTACATATTTAATTTTACAATGAAATGTGAAAACTATTTCTGCGCAACGTTTTTTCTCGACTAACGTGAGGTACAAAGAAAAAATATGTTATAAGAGTGCTTTGGTAATAAAGGATAGTGACTACAGAAAATAATGGAACATAACACATTATATGTTTGTCACTGTGCTTGACAAAGTGATAATAATGCCTAGTAGTTATACAATGCATTATACTTTATTTGCAGACATGTCATAACTATGCAAAATTTGATTTTCAACATTTCCTTACATAAACAATTCACTTAACCATTAGATGACTTGATAATCGCTGTGCCATGTACGTATGAAAATAATTATATTTAATGCTTTTGAAATAATAATTAATTTAAGCAGATGTATTGGCTAAACAGAGAGACAATTATTTGTGTTATTACTCGACAGAGCGTTGAGACTTACTGACCTTCAGTTGACTAGCGCTGTGATCCTCTCTTATCGGGTCAATTTGTAGAGTGAAATATTAGTAAGTTGACGTACAGTAAGTTACAATACACAAATAGTGCGATTGATATGATATGTTTTCTCGCACCTGCCGATGTATGACACGTTGCTGTCCAGAAGACATGATTATATCTGAACAGACTGTACATACACTGGACTCATCGTGTATATGCGATAAGCTGAGGTAAACATCTCTGTGTTGCGATTTTTTTTTTTCGATACACATTCTCGCTTTGCCATGTAGTACTTCCAATGAGAGCATTACAAATCTTGCTAAATAAATATACTTGGGTGTGTTTTAATTTGTAAAATGGAATTCACAGTAGCACAAAGAGCTTGCTAATTCATGCTTAGAAGTGTCCAAGAGAAAAAGAACACTCATTGGCTTCCCAAATAAATACAGTGCGAAAACAGAAATTCATAATTTAGTTGCTATTTTCGAAATACTTACGCACAGAAATTGACATAGTCTTTTTTTTTTTTTTTAATTTACATCCTTTAACTTTTTAAGTCATATCGGACGATGAATGGAATGGGTGAAATGATGCTCAAATGGGCCCAGGGTCCATGGAGCTTAGAGTTACCCGACATTCGTCTTTTCAGGGTAAGGGAAAACCCCGGTAAAAACCTTATCCAGGTAACCTACCCTGACCGAGATTCGAACTCGGGACCTCTTGAACGTGAGGCAGACATGCTACCATCTACGCTACCGAGGCGGGCTTACGTTGAAATATTAGACTGCAAAACACCCGAGCATCACAGTAATATGATCTGATGGGATACATTCACATGACTTTCTCTACCAATGACGAAATCACACATCTGTTATAATTATAATCTTCAAATGAAAATTATTCTTCTATTCACCTTCTGTTACGATGTACTCGTACTTTCACACGTAGGCAATTGTTTACATAACATAGTGACAAGATAAAAGAATGTTCGCGGTAGCAATATTCAGCGATGGGAAATGATGATAATAATTATTATGCTGTAATTTTTTATCTATATCACGATTATTTTCATTTTTTTTCTTTTTTTTTAGATAAAGAAACAATTTACGACACAAATTGTTCTTACGCACTTCATTTTCTCCTTCATTTTCAAAGCCTTCTAAATACAAATCCCAGAAAAGAAAGCCGACATGCACATTTTTGTTATCATAGATATTAATCAGAAACCAAACTTGAAACTACTACCTATACTATGATAAAAAAAATATATATATTACGCAACTGGTAAGAGGAAGCTCCAAAGGAAATTTCGACTTCACCTTTCATGATGTCTTGTAAGAAAATGCACCACTTTCTTCTGCAGTTGCATAACATAACACTTATCATAATATCAGAAATCCAGTTTTACCTGTAGGCATATAAGATTCCATTTTCTGTGACGCATCAGCTTATTGATCAATAAAAACACTGAAACCTCGATTGCAAAAACACATCTGAAATTTTCCAGCACACCGTCTCGTTGATTTCTACGCACACTTGAATCGAACCTCAGTAATTATCAGTATTACTTTGTTTCAAGTACCGTTCAAACAAATACATGAACAAGTGAGAAGTGAACTGCGAGCCTTCGTGAATATTGCGCATCTCTCAGTTTTAATATCATTAGGGTGAAATGCATGAGCAGGGAAAACAAGCGTTGTGACGTGAGTTCGAAAATGAAATCCAATGCATTATGAGACCAGCCAGGCGTAAATGGAATGAAGCCACAATCGCGACGCTCAGCTGTTTTCAATAGAGCAGACATCCATTTGTTGCGGTGATGAGATATCAAACAGCTGTTACTTGTTAATGAGAGTTCATCCGACATGTGGCGTTATTAAAATTGGATTGACGTGAGACTGCACCTTTTTTTTTTTTTTTTTTTTTTTTTTTTTTACCCTTACTCTGTTCCGCAAATAAAACGTGTGTTCTACAGACTATATTTTTGTTGCTTCGATTCACAAACATTTTGGCAGAGTTACAAAGTTTTGCTCTGCAGAAAGCATTAAATGTACCCTTTTCAGAGATTCGCTGAGATATACGAGCTGGCATCTGGACTCTAGTTTGTTCATGCTTTTCTGTCCGCTTTGTAGAATGATCCCACCTCCCCCCCTCGCTCTATTGTATGCCAGTAACAAAGTAACTATTTTCTATAAATGCTTTGATGCTGCAAATAGCTTGAGCAAACATCTGTAGCCGTAGCCGTCAACTTTTTTCAAAGTTTCCCCCTCCCTCTATCACTTACGGGAGTTGAAAGAAGCACTACTGCATTCCAGCAAGAAAGTCAATATCGAGATTTCATTAGAAATAAATTTTCGGCGTTCCTTGAATCTTATCAAAAAAAAAAAAAAACTTTTTGGAAACACATCTTCTATCTCAACATGTGCATGTGTGCGCTAAAACAAACGAAAAATGGGTTTAAGTACTTCAGAACACCTAAGTGATCCTTTAAATGGAATGGATTTTTTCCCCTCAAAAAGTTAATCCTAATTTGTTGTTAGGTGTTTTATTAATATCTCATAGATTTAAGAAATGTTTTGACTATATCTTAACATTTTTGTGAGTAACCTATTACGTCCTATTTATTTGGAATTGATTTTATATATAACTGGTAAAACAACAGAAATACTTATTGGTCAAAACTAATTAAAATCCAGAATTTATCTAGAATTGTGATGTGAACTATTTTCTATATGTTCTTCGCTATTAGCTTGAATTGTCCATTCATCATATCTTGAAGTCGCTATTCTTTTGTTTGTTACTTTAGCGCGCAAAGAGCAGAAACTAAAAATTCAATACGAAGTGATTCGCTTTTAAAGAATTGGAAAGCCTCGTTTCCCTTGTAGCTACGACGCAATTGAAGTGTTTCTTTCAACGCTTTTTTTAAAGAATAGTCCATAGAACAAATATTTTGGATATAAACGATAGAAGATGGAGAAAATCATGTGAATACATGTTTGTTGTATGTCTAACATCTAGAGCATAACAGACGATGGATTAAATTGTGACGTGAATGAGCTCGGAGACCCAAAATAACTGAATTTTACCCTACGGAGCCGGAAACTAAGGTTACAAATCTCAAACAGTCTAGCTAGGATTCGAACCCAGGCCGATAGCATCATAGGTAAAACCTCACTCCTACGTAACTGGGAAGAATTCAAAAAATATGAATGTATACAACAGTACTTTTACGCGTTATGCTGCAGTTCCACTTGCAGGAACAAATTTAAACCAAGATTCTGAGTTTGCAGTTGAAAAAAATGGCCATACATAAAATCAGAAATCAGAGACATATTTGTATTGGTAGTAGAGTAAGTTATATTTCTTAACTTTTTATAGTTTTATCTTCTTTCGCTTGAGGCAATATTCACTTGAGCTGTGGGTTTTTACGACCCCCTACACTACCACTTCACTTCTAACCCTCTCTCTACCTCCAAAGAATATTTCGCTCACTTTTCTTGTCTGCAGAGGACCACCCTTTATGAATCGATATAACTTTCTTCTTGCTTATACAAAACTTGCAAGAGACATTGTTTCTCAACGGCAAAATCCAGATGAAGACATCGTAAACCTGACATTCGTCCACAGTTGGAGAAAAGGACCGACTAAGGAAGACCGATCCAATTCCTTGAGAATCACCGTTGCCGATTTTGGGATTTTGCAAACATTATTACTAAGCAACCATTCCAAGAAGCGCGAAGGGTGAAACAGTAAACATGGCAGAAGCTGAAAGACCTAAAAATTTATACCTGAGGTTGTTGCGAGAGATAGGACAGTATTAACCGTTCCCAGAATTCTTAAATTAATTAAGTTTGAAAAAAAAAAACATAAAATGGAATGCGAATTTATGAAGTTATCAGTAAAAAACTTGCTAATATACTGAGCAATTGGTCAGACTCATTCGGTCTAAAGTAGTTTCCGTACTTTATTCCTGCAAAAGTATAAATACAGTAACAATACTAAACAATCAGAACACATTGCACATTTCTTCAGTTAAAGCAGTTGCTATATAGCTTTAAATGTGCTTTAAATTGCTTATTTAAAGCTATCGCCGGACCTAAATCCAATTGACAGTGCAGAGAAATGCTAATCGAGACTCTCACAAACTTCTATATCAGACAAAATAGAATAAAACAGTACTCTATTTAAAAAATAGAGAAAACATAGACCTACAAACGACAGATAATTTGGTAAAAGATATACCAAGCGTTTGGTAGTAGTAATAAGACAATGAGAATCGCACATATTATGAAAACCAATACAAGATGCTTACAAAGACGATAACGATTATGTTGGATGAAGTTACATAACCACCTTACGAATTCACGTATGCAACATGGCGGAAGGCAGCCTTTCGATACCGGGACTTGATATGAAGGAATCTTGAGTAAACAGGAAGCGGTAACTGTAAGGTAAGGTAATTAGGTCAGATGGGGACTTTGCACCAGGGCCACGTGGCAATTTGTACCGGAGGGGTGGTGCCCCAGGGGAAAGGGATAGAGACAAAAGGCGGCCGATCCAGGGGTTCCAACGTAGCAAAGGGCAGGGTGACCACCATTTACAGAATGCATCTCCGCGGTGACACTCGTGGATGTGCTTCACTTATTTTCGAATTGTTACTTGAAAACAACACTTCCCACCTCTAATGTGATGTTTTCATGTGCATTTTTTTATTTTACTTTTTTGACGGGGGAGAACTAAGGGTCAGTTTGGAATGGTGTTCAGAATAATATTAATAAAATAATAAAATACTATATATATATATATATATATATATATATATACAACCTTCTTCTTTTCTTTTATTATTTATCTAATAGCTTAAAACTTGAGGTATGTCTTACATAGAAAGAAACGTTGTTCGGGTAGTAATTATTACACAGCAATTCTTACGCAATTATAAGTTTCACATCGACTTTTTAATTGCTGCCCTCCGACATTGCCTTAAATAAAATTTATCTCGTTTCTATGCAATCTTACCATGGTGACGTTAACATTATTTTGGAGCGCGTAAAAATTCCTAGCATGCTTTCTTTGGAAGGGAAGTAATGCCAGTGATCCTCTGTCGTAGATTTACGGCACGTAAAAGTCTGATAAGATGTCTCCCAAGCAAATCCCTTCCTCACATTAATACTGTAAGTTTAACACCAGAATTGACTGGCCCGACCTAAAGCATGTGGTTACACTGTGTGGAACATGTTTGAAGATAAAGTGTATGCTGTAAATCCATATATGCTGGCAAGCAGCAGTTTTTTCCGCCTAAGCAGCGAGTGTTTTCCGATGTTTCAACGGCCAGAATGTGAATTCAGTAATGTGTTGAAAAGGTGCCGACTTTTACAGAGCAGAGGAGCATCACTTCGTACAGCTTTTATAGTAGAGATTAGCATAACATTATCATTTAGATATCATAAAAATGTGGTACTTTAATCTAAACTGATATGGCCATTTTGGTCTTTCATGTCCAATGTTGAGAACCACAGCAATTAAAGGACGTCCACAAATAAAAACTCAATTTTTATTAATGTTATTTACGAGTTCCTTATCACGCTCGTGATGAGTTTCAGTGCTCCCGTACTCTCTGGACTTTAGTATATGAGAAAACGCGCCGAGTTGAGATTTAACTCGATTAGCGCTTGTTAAGAAGCATTTACTAACCCGCTCTTCTTTCCCTCATTTTGTTGTGTCAAAACGCCTGTTGCTGCTCTTAACAACAGTGCGCAATCGCGGACTATAAGTCTGAGATGAGACTGATGCAATGCATGGCGGATACCGTCAGCTTTTTGTGTACTTCTTGGGAGCAGAAAATAATGTTATTTTGGTTATCCATCTTTCGTTATTGAGCATTTAACAAAGAACCCGCGTGCAGACTTCAATAAATCTCAAGTAGTGTTCGAATAATTTTCATGTATATTATTTATCAGCTTTTTGAATACTAATTTTGGAGAATGTTTGGTTTCTGCACACTTTGGTGCACCAGTAATCTGGACAAGAACATGAAAAAATCTCATGACCATACTAATACAAACGTTCCATTGTTTATGATTATTCAAGTAAACATAAAGTAAATATATTCTTGAATTAAAACATGATATACTGTTTTAAAAATAAGAAATTAATCGTTTTATTAACCAATCATCTTTATAATATTTTCAATTCAATTAGGCATTAGAATTTCTAAGCATTAAAGCCAGGACAGAAGTAGTAAAGTTGAACTGTTACTAGGTCACAGGTGGAGTATGACATAACCACCCCTCCCCGTCCTCCGTACCGTAGTTTTTTCTAAGGTTTTGAATGTTTAGTAACTCGAAACCAACTGCTTAAGAATTTACAATTCCTATGCATGCTTACAGTATTATGTTAAGCATCTCTCCTTATGTTCGTGATCTGTCTCAAACTAAAACGATCCTGTTGCAAATACATGGGAGGAGAGAAGGACTGACAAGATATAACGGAACGTTCTTAGGTCGCTGGCTTCTGCCTCCACCAATCAGTGGCTAAAGAGGATTCCGTTATATCATGTCTGTCTCTTCCTTCATATATTCACAATAGATTGTTTTCTTTTGAGGCACATTATAGCGTAAATAATAGTTTGCACAGCTCAGTGAAGTATCTCGTTATATCGTCACACATGTCAGTTTTTCGTCATGACTTCTCTATTAGTGAATACGTCATGCATTTTCTCAACATTACCTTATAGGCTCCAAGCTGTTTCTTAAATGACGGCAGGTCCTCAAGACTTTAGCACACTTCTTCCGTCGGGCTCTCATATACTAACTGTGAACAATAGAAAAACTCTGTGATTCATCGACAGTGACCGAATTATTCACTCTTATGACGCAGAGCTAAGCCAGATCACGCATGTTGCAACTACCCGCTTAAAGGAAGACGAGAAAGGTTCCGTAAGTCTAAGCCACATTAAGCTATTCTCCAAAATTCTGTTTGTAGCACACCATTTATTATTGGCTAATCATTGTTTAGATATAATTACTACTTTTTCTAGTGCCGACTTACAATAATGATTTACACCAAAACAATCAATAAAGAGATTTCAACCGAAAATCAGGGTTTTAGGCCACACTATTAAAAAATTCCCCGCCCGCTAAGGTAACTATGAGACTCAAAATGAAAAGTAGTAGAGGAGAGAAGGGTATTACAGAATAGTGGAGAAATATGAAATACCAAGATTTCGGCTCTGTTTGCTGCTGCTATCATCTGCCAGTGCCATGAAGTAGTCAAAGACTCCCATGATGCACTGCAGTGAGAGTTGACAGCTGAATGTCGCAGGCCAACTTTCAAGCATTTCAACCCAGTAGTACACATATGACTTGAGTATTGATATTATAGTTTGTGTTGTGGTCGTTTGTTAGCTACCAGTGTTTTGTCCATTACTTCAAACGTTCATTATCCAAGGTACCGTGTCGGATATTACGGAGTACCAGGTATTTTTAACGCCCACGTAAAAGTATAATGTTTCATATGACCACACAAAATATATCGAATAAAAATAAAGTTAAAATGGGGTTTGAGTTTAGCATATTAGTAGCTAAACAACAATTATTACTTATATAAATATAAATATCCTAATTTAAATCCAAAATATATGTTTAAAAAATTAAATTCATTGAAATGAAACAAAACCTATTTTGCTCTGCTTTTATAGACGATCTATGATCTAGGTTTATAAACATGTGTTTATACGTGCTTTTCTTCTATTTTAAACCAGGTTTTATGAATTAAAATTAATAATGTCATTGTTTTAAACCACCTATTCCATAATACCAGTCTATTTCACATTAACCATCATTTGTAATGTTTTTAAAATACATTTTGGACTGGTTGAGTGATTAGGCCGTTTGGCTCTCACCTAGGCGACCCGGGTTCGATCGCAGGTGACCACAAACTGGGATTTTTGGTGGACAACATAGCGCTGGTGGGTTTCTTCCGGGTCCTCCAGTTTCCCCCACCATCATTCCACCAACTGCTCTATCACTCATTCATCCCAGGCAATGGTCAATATTTTTTTATTTTTTTATTTTATCCATCGATCAGCAATTATGCTTTACAGATGTTTGTTATAAGATACATAGGAACAGGACACATAACAATGGAGGTAGCCATGAACGACTCCTCTAACTAAATATGGAGGATAACTGTAACACACATTGAGAACTTAAAGTCTGATGGTAGTAATCACGTGTCTGAGTCGTCTGTGCTGGAGACGTCACTCAGGAGAAGATCTTGGGGCAGTCTGCGCTTCAGGCGAGTTGGCTGGCGAGTGCGACAGCCGAGACGGTAGGTAACAGCTCCAGGGACCTCCTGGAGATGGTAAAAGAATGGACGTGCCAGGCGTCGGATGTATTGGTGAACGGGTAGAAGACCAAACTCATGATGAAGCTGCTGGTTTCGGATGAACCATGGAGCGTTTGTAACTGTACGAAGCACCCTGTTTTGTAGTACCTGCAGTCGGCGGAGATTAGTCTTACTGGTGCCACCCCAGACGTGAGCTGCACAGGTAAAAATGGGACGGACTAGAGATGTGTAAAGAAGCAGGGAGGATTCATAACCAAGTGAAGTGCGCCTGTTGAGTAGAGGGTACAGTTTTGATAGCCGGGCAAATGCAAGCGTAACAGACCGACAGATGTGGGCGTTCCAAGTAAGTCGAGTGTCCAGTAACACCCCAAGGTATTTCACTGGCACATTGCTTGGTAACCATGAGAGCGGTTCCCCCAGCAGTCGTAGTGAAGGAGGATCCCTATAAGGTCGTAAAGAGAAGATCTTAACCTCTGTCTTGTTAGTATTGAGGGAAATGCGCCAGTGAGAGAACCAATGAGCTAATTGATCTAGGGCAATTTGCAGTTTCTGAATGGCACGAAGAATATTGGCGTGAGAATAATAGAGAGCAGTATCATCTGCGTATAACGCCGTACAAACTGGAGCTATATCAGGAAGATCATAAGTGAATATATTAAAGAGGAGTGGTACAAGTACTGAACCTTGAGGTACACCTGCTAAAATAGGCCGTCGGGTGGATGTGAAACCAGCAATGCGCACCACAAAGGTTCTATTGGTGAGAAAACTTGCTATGATTTGTATCAGATAATAAGGGAGACCAATGCGATATGCTTTAAGTAGTAGTCCACTGTGCCACACCTTGTCGAATGCCTGGGCGATATCTAGGAATGCTGCTACGGTGTATTGCCTATTTTCGAAACCTTGAATAATAGCCTGCGTGATTCTGAGCAATTGGTGAGTGGTAGCATGCTTCGGGCGAAAGCCAAACTGAAAAGACGGAATTATCTGATTATGGATCAAAAAATGAGAAATACGTTGATGAATAATCTTTTCAAAAAGCTTAGAAACTGTAGGTAATAAGCTGATTGGTCTGTAACTTGAGGGCAGATTTTTTGGCTTGTTGGGCTTGTGGAAGACTATAATTTCCGCAAGTTTCCATGTAGATGGAAAATGACCAATGCGCAGAGCAGCATTGAAGATTGATGATAAATAAGCTAGGGCTTTGTTTGTCAAATTCTTCAGCACAACGTTAGGGATAAGGTCATGACCGGGAGACTTTTTAACGGGAAGACGATGGATAAAGCGGGACAATTCACGTGGAGTAGTGAACGAAATTCTGTTGTGCGCTGTAGGACGAAGTTGGTACTCAAGGAGTTCCCTGTCCACGGAAGAGGGAATATTAGAGTCAAGACAGGTGTTAGGCGTGAATGTACGCTCGTAGTGAGTAGCTAGAGCGTCACACTTGGCAGCAGAGTCACTCAAAAGGGTCCCATCAACCTGAAGAGGTGGAATCACTGTCGGCTCTCGGAGAATCCTCTTAGTGATGTTCCATAAGGTATGATCTCCGGGACGGATAGTGGCTAATTGTCGCTGGTACTCCTGAAATCGGTGTTGCTCTAGTGCGGTCCGTACTTGTCGAATGAGACTATTTAATCTTTAGCGCAGCCAGGGTAGACGCTGACGTTGCCACAATCGACGGATGCGATGTTTCTCTTGGATGAGTTGAGTAATATGGATAGGCAAGGAGGGGAAATGGCGAGGTTGAGGACTGCGGATAGTAGAGGATCGTACACTGGAAGAGAGCGCAGAGGTAAAATGGTGAACGGCAGTGTCTATGGCATCCGCAGTACCCAGTTGATAAGATGTGTGGAGTGCAGCATCCAGGTGTGTGCGAAAGATGTCCCAGTTGACAAAGCCATCGATGATTCGCGGGATTTGTGGCAAAATATCAGGAGTGAGGTTAAATGTGACCAACACTGGACAGTGATCGGAATCGAGCGCTGGCAGTGCAGAAATCGATGCAGGTAATCGTATATTGCGATGTACCCCAATGTCCAAAATGTCAGGAGCTACCTGTGGGTTGCCAGAATAGTAAGTCGGTTCTGTGGGAGCCAGTATGTGAAGACCAGTGGCATTAATAGTGTCAAACAGACGCCGTCCATTCGGGTTTGTGACTCTACAGCCCCAAGAAGTGTGCTTCGAGTTCAAATCCCCTAGCAAGAGAGTGCAGCTTTCTGCTGGGAAAAGGAAAGAGAAATAGTGAGTATTAAGCTTACTATTTGGGGGCTTGTAGGCACTCAGAACGAGATCGTTGCTATCGCGAAGAGAGAGTTTAACGCCCACTACCTCAAAACCGGGAATCACAGGTAGGAATATTTCATGATGAGCCAGAGAACGTTTAACTAGCACAGCTACTCCCCCAGAGGCGGAAGGTGCATTCCGATCAAATCTATAAATCCTGTAGCCTGGAACGGAGAAACGTTCATTCGGGAGAAGATGAGTCTCGGTGATACAGGCAGCATCTATACTGTGCAAGCTGAGAAAGGCAGCGAAGGAGGCACGTTTAGTGCGTATGCCATTAGCGTTCCAGTTCAGGAGAGTGAGTGATGAAAGAGATGGCCTATTACACGCCACCATTTCGGAAAGTAGTTAGAAGAGCGTTTTGGAAACATTGTGTAAATTGCGGTAAGAGAGGAGTGAGGAACGTGGATAAAGAATTTAGAAGATGAGTGAACAGGCTAATTAGCAGAGCCGAGAGAGATGAAGAGTCAGAGGGATCTTGTTGTGCAGTAGTACGCCTCGTCGAGGAAGCAGAAGTTACACTGGCATAAGTTGCTAGTGAAGAAGTTGGAGGTACTGGTGATGCAGCTGGGGGTTGTAATGGTTGCTGTGCAGGAATGTCTGTTGTAGGGGACGGGAGCGATGAGAATTCCCAGGCTGTTGCCTTGTGTTGCTATTTTGTGTTCTGAATTTCAGTTCTAAATAATGCCGACAACCTCGGTAGTTACCTGGATGGTTTTCATGACAATGAACACACTGAGCTGGAGTGTCTCTCGGTTTAGTGCACTGTGAGAAGTGATGATTCTCTAGACAGTGAACACACCTCGGGGTCAGCTGACAATAGTTCTTTGTGTGACCGTAATTCTGACAGCGGGTGCATTGCGGTATGTCAGTGTTACGACGGCGATGTTCCACCTTAACAACACTGTAGAACAGGCGAGTTAGGTTGAGTATAGCTTTACCATCATCGCTATTTAACAATTCCACCGCACAGAGAGGAATGGGTTGTTTCGACCGATTCATAAGTCGAGTGACCTTCCGCACTGGGTAGTTCTGTAAGCACAGTTCGTCATAGATTTCCTTATCAGTGAGCGAAGGAGGGATGTCTCGGATAATTACCGAGAAAAGCTTATCTGTCGGATTTCTGTAAGTGTAGTATTCCTGTTGTATGGAGCTGAAGTATGTAGTAAGTTTACGGAAATCGTCAGAAGTAGAGGGATGAACCTTAAGGATAGACCCGCGAAGCTCTGTGTGAAATTCAGAGGTAACATTATTTTTTAGATCTTGTAATAGAAGTTGATAGTTACCAATGTTGCGCAAGCAAATTGGTGGAACTTTTTCCTTAGGTGTCTCGGAGTTGCTTGTCTCGTCCATGGCTGTGTTGTCTTCTAGTAGTGCGAAGCGGTTGTGCGTGGAAACAGAGTAAGCATAGCGCGAGGCACTTGTTTGTTCTGATGGGGGAGCTGTACAGCGACGCTTACTCGGGCCAGCTGTGGCAGCAGCAGCGTGTGTAGCAGCGCGACTAGAGCTGGTTGCAGGTGAACTGTTAGATGGGGCAGTCTCATGCATGATAACGTCACTCGTAGTTTTAGCGGTAACTATAGCAGCAGTTGACGTGGTAAGATGTAATTGTGACGGGCGTAAGGGTGATTGACGCACTGGTGAATTAGGATTAAAAGTATTGGTGCGAGAAACCTGGGTTGGCTGCGTAGACACTGGTTGAGCTTGCTGTAGAGGCACTGGTAGCTGTGGGAAGTCACTAGTGGTATTATAAACCATATCGATAGCTGAGCGTACTAGATGGCCGGTAGTTTCCGGCGTGAGAGACATAATAAGTGAGGAAAGAAAAGAAAAAAAAATAGAGAAAGAGAAAGAAACACACCTGTACCCAAAGGGCACTAGTACACGTTAGTAAAAGAACACTGCACTGATTGTGAAAATACAATTCACTAGAAGATATCGTATTCCACAGTTAAACACAGTTACACTGTAAACACTCACGGAAGCGCACAAAACACGTCTGTCTGCCGCGACTGTCGGTACACGACTCCAATGGTCAATATGCTTCGGCTCCCTCGTCCTGAGTGAACCCAGGCGACTCCTAACACGTATCCTTATCCAGGTAACTCACCCTGACCGAGATTCGAACTCGGGACCTCTTGAACGTGAGGCAGACAGCTACCATAAGGGAGACATAAAAAATACATTTTTATAAAAAAATGAATAACAGCATTTTTTTACAAGTGAAAGATCATCACAATTAGTTTTAGTACGTACTCATAATGATTTGACTTTTTATTCAACCACCGGTTAAGTTACTTTTAGAGATATAAATGGTAATCTTTCTCATCTATCATTACCAGAGCTCTCGTACTTGATATCAAAATCTCCAGAAAGCGACACAAAAATTAAAAAAAAAATTCTTCCTCCAAATTATCCTTTGTATGGAGAAATTGTCTTACTTTTAGTTAAATGAAGATATAGTTTAGTGTAAAATACCACATTTGTATGACATTTAAACGAATAAAACGTTATGCTTAGCTTTGTCATAAAACCTGTACGAATGAAGCTCCTTTGCTCTGTAGAAGTCGGCACCTTTTCAACACATTACTGAATACGGATTCGACCGCTCGGCTCCTTTGGGAAGGAAAAAAAAAAAAAAAACCTGCTCTTTTGCAATTGGTCGAGCATATATGGATTTACAGCATATGCTTCATCTTCAAACATGTCCCACCCAGAGTAAACACTCTTTTAGTTCATGCCAGTCCTATATTAAGACTTATAGTACATATTAATGTGAGAAAGGGATTTTCTTGGGAGTTTTTTCCACAACAGTCCGTATTTCATTTGTCCATTTTCATAAGGATCTAAACTGTTTAAACCTCATTAAAAATCCAGAAATTATGTATTTGTTACGAAATATAACACCAGGGAATTTCTGCTCAAATTCTGTCTCATAGCGCACATGTCCAAGCAAAACTTAAAACACACGCTGTTCAGTAGTTCACCATGATAAGTAAGGGACGGATTCCTATGACGTGTCATATTTTTAATAAAGCCTATAATCTGAGTTTCAAGTAAGTAAACACATATATACATGTCCTCTGATGAAAATTATTCAAATTTTATTGGGTACTAAATGTCATATTTCTCACTTTTTCATATCTTTGGTCATATTTATGCCTACTTCTCTGATAAAGACATATTTGGGGGATTATTAAAGTATAGTGATCATCCATTACAAATAAAATAAACCATCATTATATCTGTATAAAAGTCGCCAGCAGCACTACCATTCTTGTTTTTTGAAGATTCTAAGCCGAATTTTCCACAGATAAATTAACTTAACTTCAAACATGCTTCTATAACTTCATATGATGTGGAACGTAGTTTCTCCAGATATAAGAAAATTCTGTCTGACAGTTGAAGGCGCTTCCAGTTTGACAACCTAAAAATGCATATTCTTAGCAATGTAATTTTGCTGCTGATGTCTCTACTTTAGGACCTTTAGAACTTACAGGTTCCATAAAGCGCTGAATTAAGAGGTACAACGACGTTTTTGCTGCAGAAATGATTAAAATGATACAATTATTAATTTTAAATTAATATATGTTTAATAAATTCGTTACGTTAAAAATGTCATATTTCTGTCTTTTAAGGTCCTATTTATGCTATTTTTAGGTCATGAATGCTGGCATATTTTCCATTTTTAGGTCATAGAATTCCGCTCCTTAATGATAAGTATACAGTCAACAGACTTCACATAAGTTATTCCTGTTATACGCCATGACAACGTTAGTTTGCACAGCAAATACCGCCATGCCGTAGAAAGGCGTCATTCAACCAATACCTGTAAGATTAAAAGTTATAATCTAGCTCTGCGGCCAGTTCTATAATTTCCATATCTTCCCTTATTTCTTAATCTCCAACATGTAATGTGTTGGAATATTATTACTCATCATCAAAATGCGTGAGTTTGCCTTTCTTTTGGCAACATACGTTTTTTACATTTTCTGCGCTAATATCGACACTGTGAAGATGAAAGCTCATCGATTTTCATCTTTGTAATGAACACGCCTTGCTGAACCATTTTGGTTATCATTTTTCTTCCCATTCGTCCCACTTTGGACATGACAGAAACTGTGAGAAGAGGGCTGCTTGATAAAGACTACACATGCGGGTGCCTTGTAAAGGAGGCAGTTCATACTGGGATCATTCGGATCAAAGTATACCAAGATAGTGAAATAACGTCATGACAATATGACTCTTATTTAAGCTAGGTTGACTTATTTCAATACCCCAAATTGGGACACTAATGAGTTTACATGTGTGAATGCAGAAACACAGGTATGTTACTATGTCCATCTTCAAACAGTCCACATAGATTAAATATAATAAAACCATTGGTTTTGAACATTAATTATTTATTAGACATCAAAATAATTTATATTTATACACAGCTATTTCTGAGATAATGGCTTGTGACTCAAAGCCAAGGTTCATACGAGGCACTAAGCACCTCGACCAATGAATTTTTTGTACCCCCCTATGAAGGTACGTTCCTTGGGAGAGGGGATGACATGAAAGGATACAATGGGTGGTTGGACCTGAGGAGATACGATAGCAAAGGGCAGGGTACTTATCACCTATAGTTTGAAACTCTGCGGTGAAAACTCGTACAAGCGTCTCACCTTTCCTCCTGCGAGTTTACATATCCCCTGGGGAACAAGGACTAGGAGCTCTCCCACGATCTGGAGGATGAGGATTTACAGAGAACGCTGAAACACCCCCTCCCGACATTTGGAATCCTGAAACAGCGAATCAGGATGAAAGGTGAAATGCAGAGGCAGTATTCGCCTAGCAACCTGGAGAAAACCTCGAAGAAATTCATAGGTAAAGATGATCGTCCACGAATGGAAATCACGAAATTTCAGTCGAAACCAGACCTGCAGCATGCAGGCCACAGATCTTACTGCCTAGCCATCCCGGTCGGTTTAAGATAAGAACTAAACATTTTAAACTTATTACAGATTACAAGGAACTGAAGGTTTCATTGTTGAATATCAAAATAATTCTGAATTTATTTGTAATATTTCCAAGTAAAGAAGTAATTTTAAACTACAATGTTATCCAGTTTAAATATACAGGCTATCAATACTTCTAGTCTACATGTCGATGTACATTACCAATTAAAATTTTTCTCTTATTTTGAGTTTTCTGTTTTACTTCGAATTTATTTATATAACTAGTCTAATAAGCTGTACGCAAAAAGTAATCCGACAACTACCTATAAATCCTGGAGAAACCATACTTTCCAAATAGTGGCATATGCTGATGATGTGGCAATTCTCGCAAGAAATAAGAGCTCTTGAGGAAAGTTATGTAGTGTTGGAAGAGAAAGCACAGGATCTAAAATTGGTAGTGAGCGTTAGTAAAACCAAATATATGAAGATGGGAGATGATGGGGATGTAAGAAGTGAACCTACAGTTAAATTACATAAGAAATAAAAGAGTTGGAACATTTAAATACCGGGGATCTATAGTAACAGTAGATAATAAAACATCAGAGGAAATTCAAGAAAGAATAGCAAGTGGTAACAGATGTTTCTATGCCTTGTGCAGAATATGTTTAAATCAAGGAACGTCAATAGGAATACTAAAATTAAAATATATAAAACTGTACTGAGACCAATAGTAATGTATGGTTCAGAAAGTTGGGTATAGACAATCAGAGAAGAACAGTAGTTGTTACGGTGGGAAAGGAAAATTTTGAGAAATATATTTGGAGAGATAAGGCACTTGGACAGATGGAGAATGCAGATAACTTGGAGTTACAGTGCCTATTTGGACAACCAGAAATTAGTAGTGACAATTAAACAAGGAAGAATAAGGTGGATTGGCCATGTGCAGAGAATGCCGGAAACTAGTGTAGTTAAGAAGATATTCATAGGAAAGCTTGATAGCAGAAGAAGACGAGGAAGACCCAGGAAAAGATGGGTAGATGATGTAGAAGATGACTTGAGAAAGTGGAGGTTAAAGGCTGGAGAAGAAAAGCAGAGGGCCAAGTAGAATGGGAGAAGGTGGTTAGGGAGGCCAAGGACCTATATGGCCTGTAGCGCCAACTATCATAATCATTATCATTCTAATAAGCGAAAAAAAATCCATTCGTGTACAAATGTATCTATATTCAGCCTTTTTGCCTTGTTTTATTCCAAGCGTCCACGAATAAATTCATTCTTATTAGCAGAAACGCAATTTATTTATGTAATATTTATCGTCCGTTTTAAAGAAGCAAGATATTAAATAATAGTTGCGAGAGTGTACAGAGAATGTTAACTCTAAGTGCATGAGTACTCGAAAAGACAAGAAACCACAAGCTTATGTTATAATATCGTTTGACTAAATAAATATTCATGTAAAAGCAAAACCACTGGAGAACACACACACACACAAAAAAAATATTTTGATATACCCGAAACAAAATAGGTAAATTCTGATGTAAATTGATCTGCTGATTCCAAAAATGTCCCTCAAAATGCTGTATCACGTAACGTTTTTTAGGTATTCATAATTATTTATGAAAACTTACAGAAATGCGACGTGATAACTCATATTTGATTAATTGAAAATAATAGGTACTTTATTGCCAAATAACATTGAAAATAATAATTATTATTAATTATTATTAAAATAAATAAACACAAGATAACGATGAAAACCACATACCTGAATTATCTCAGAAGTGTTTCACTGCTGATTTTTTTTTTTTTTTTTTTTGACATGTACTCTCCCTTTTGAGGAACCAACAATATTCTCCCAACATGGCTGAATCCCAGCGACCCTGGTAACGTCTTTCCATATCAGAAATGTCCTGGTGAAAACGCTCACCTTGCTCATCACATACAGCTCCTAGGTTTGTAGGGAAACTATCAAGGTAAGAGTGCAAAAAGTGGATTTTAAGTGACCTACGGCAACCCATTTCTTTGTAGCTCCTTAATAGTTCTTAGACTAAAGTTTCATAATTTTCTTCTTTGTTATTGCCCAGGAAGCCTTCCACCACTGATTTAAATGATTTCCATGCTGCCAGTTCAACACGTTTAAGCTTTGATTCAAAAATACTGTCTTTAAAAAGTAGTCTTATTTGAGGACCGATAAATATACCTTCCTTCAATTTAGATTCACTTATTTTGGGAAAGATACTTCTTAAATACTCGAATGCACTTCCCCTTTTGTCCAAACCTTTAAAAAAATTCATCATTAACCCGAGCTTTATGTGAAGTGGGGGGAGAAGAACTTTGTTTGGGTCTACTAGAGGCACATACTTAACACTGCTTGCTCCAGGGGTATAGTCTTCCCTCCCCCCCCCCCACTCTTTCACTATAAAATGCTTGTCAACTTAATTTGAGCTGGGCACACCCATGTAAATACGATTTTTATAATAGACTCTAAAATTAATTTTACTGATAAATCTTACGTGATGGAAAATTTGTTCTAGTTATTTCGAACAGTATTCATATTCTTTACAGGTATAAAAATATCATTTAATAATAAAATGGATATTATTTTAAATTAAGTCAATATGAGTTGGTATCATACCTCATTTCTGTAGTTTTATATGAAAGAATAAGAATGTCTCAAAAACGTTACGTGATACAGCATTTTCAGAGGCATTTTTGGAATCAGCGAGTCATTTTGCATAGGAATCAGCCTATTTTGTTTCGGGTACAAAAAACGTTTCCCATTAATATGCTTAGGATCAAACAGACAAACCAATCATCACATTTTTTTTATGAATTGCAGTTACTTCCACAACTTTGAAATTATTCGGGTAACGCATTTTTTGAAAAAGATAATACATAATGGTCTGAATGTTTCGATATCTTCAAAATCGATCAAAGCAGCTTCAAACACATTGAGGCAATCCGTTCCACCTCTAAGCTTTGTATACGCCAATTGTACAATATGGCGAAATGGTGACATTTATTTTATGATTTTCTACGGTACATTTATTAACGACATTCGAGTCGTAATCAGAGAGTCTATAACTCTGAGTAACGGCTCATTTGCAGAACCGAATTAGATTTAAAGTTGGGCGATGATTACGGCCATAAAATGGTCTTATGAGACCCATTAAAAATGCTTATCTGATTTAACAGAAAGTTACGCTTCGAATGTTCATATAACTCGGTGCCATTTTGCACCCACAACGACTTCTGTTAAATGAACACTACTGCATTTACCTGGGATTAAACTTATAAGAAATGTTTTGATAATAAATACAACTAAACTATTTCAAACAAATATAAAGGAGGACATTTCTGCCACGCCATTCTGAGCCCATGCTTATTACATAGATAAATCAGGTGGTTAATCTGGTCGTTAACGTATGTATGGAATCGTGAACAGGAAGCCCACAGTTCAAATTTCACCAGGACCACCAGCCCACATTAAGGTTCTTACCAGCCCACATTAAGGTTCTTTCATGTTTCGTATCTCCTCCTGGCTTCTTTTCTACTCCTGAAATTACCAAATATAAATCCCTAGGGCATGTCTTCTATGCAGCGGTTATATGTTTGCCTTTCCACTTTTCCTGGACATATTCCCTCAATCCTCATAACTAGAGACATGCAAATATAATAACAATTTTACCAAAATTATTCTTTGGTCAATATATGAAAATATGAAGACAAAAATCCCAAAATGTAATAAAATGCACACTCTAAAGTCGAACATTTCATACTTTGTGGGTTTGGCGCAGGTTCATTTCACTAATTTAACACAATAGGCTTTGTAGACTTCTGTCAATACTTCATAATCACACATCAAATACAATACAAAAAATTGTTAAATTCTTAAACAGAAGATAGAGAAGTCTGGTTGCTTGTACTTGCTTAATATTCTGTGTCACCAAAAGCACCGAAAAAAATAAAGCTTTGCCAGTTTCTCTCATATGGAGAACTACATTTTCTCCACTGTACCTAAATCGGGATGATTGGCTTGGGTTTTCTAAATATGTGTTCCACAGAGAGCTGCCTGAATGGAATATGTGGAAAGCCCGGTTCATTGCCAACGAAAATTACTTTAGAAGCAAAAAGTCGCAGATCTTAGGAGGTGGGAAGAAATATGAAGATTTCATAAAGAACTTAATTGTTCTTTCACACTAGCCGTGTGTAGGCTAAAGTATGGAAAAAATATAATGCCACAGCCGGGATTTGAACCACGGATCTTCTGGCTGCCGTCCAGCCGCTCTAACCCTTGAGCTACTATGGCCAAAGTGTCGACATGACATTAAATTCTCCAACTGACTCGTGTATTTTTCCGGTAAACCACTTAGGAGTTCTCACAAACACATGAGACTACCTCAATGGCGACTTACAACATGTAAGTACTTTAAGGCCCGAGCTTTATAGTTAACCACTATTAGGTCAATTAATGGAAATTAATTGTTCTTTCACACTGGCCGTGTGTAGGCTAAAGTATGGAAAGGTAGAGTCAGACTGAAAAATTCAATGTCATAGCCGGGATTTGAACCACGGATCTTTTGGTTGCCGTCCAGCCGCTCTAACCACCTTAAAGTACTTACATGTTGCAACGGTGGAATGAGATGGCGGGGGAAACCGGAGATCCCGGAGAAAACCCGCCCAGCGCCGTGTTGTCCACCACAATTCTCACTTTGCGGTCGCCTGGGATCGAACCCGGGCCGTCTTGGTGAGAGCCAAGCGGTCTAACCACTGAGCCACGGCGCGGCCGCCATGGGTTAGGTAGGTTGGCCCGGGATTCGAACCCAGGCCTCCCGAATGCGGGCCACGGACGACACCGACGGAGCCTCCCTCTCGACTCTACACACAATAAAATGTACAGATACATTTTCTCTAATTATAGTCATTATGGTTTACAATATTAAAGTTCATACTTGGTCTTTCTCTACTCATAATTGGCAAATGGCTGAGAGGTGCGATAAACTTAGTCCTCGGAAGTTTGCTTCATAAATTTTATTTCCCAATTATATATCTCCTGTACTCCCGTAGGGGAAGGGATTCGTCCCTTTCAGCTGCCAAAGTGCGGGCGCTGCGGACCCTTAGCACTCGTGGTACCTCTGACGTTACTAGAGGAACCTCGGGCCGAACAGCCGAGCCCCACCTTCGGGAGTTGTTCGGATTGGGATGGACTCGAGGGGGCAGTGTGTTCCCGATACCCGTGGGAATCGGGTACGTCTTCGGACGGGGTTGAGGGAAGCCATTAATTCTCCCGGGTACTAGCCTGCAAAGCTAGTAGGTGTGCTAGATCACCAGGCGGCCCCACCGAGGTTGTTCGGTAGTCTTCACCTTGAGTGTTGACGCGCGTAAGTGGCGTATCCACTTCCATCCCGTCTTGAGTCCATAGGATCAGATGGGGGGGGGGAGCTTGTTAGTCTCTAGGTCTTGCCCTATGGAAAGCACCACGGAGGACGCCAAGCGCCTTTTGGGACAGCTCGGATACTCCCTGGTCGAAGGAAGCCCGGGTCCAGTTCCTACGGGTTCAGGACTAATGGGAGTAGAACCTCTGGGCTAAACTAAAATATCTCCTGTACGGGTTGAAGGACCAGTATAGTAAAAATAGGCGTTAAACACTATTCAAGAATAAATAAAATATTTTTAAGTTCTAATTTGGGTATTTCCGAGATAAGCAAAAGTTAAAGAACAGTTATTGCTCAACAATCTATTATTTTCAGGCAAAATGTTTCACATGTGGAGCTACATTTTATCTAGAAGAAACTGAAGAAAATCGCCGTATTTTTCAAATCTTACATAAATGGTACAAAATTAAGTATAGTTTAAGTTGTCACTCCTCAAAGTTCACAATTTCTGCAACCGCTGGCATTACAAAACTTAAAATTTATACGCAAGCAAGATACTGAGAAACATTTGTTGGCTCATTACAACTTTAGTTGAAGCTCCTGCACAGATGAGGATGATTATTTGAACAGTTGTCTCAGAACGTTAGGATTTCGCTTCACAGTTGGCTGAAATCCGTAGGAAACTGAAGGTCGTTTGTGTAAAGGGTGGGGAATTGTGATTTTTAAGATCACTTCGCAAAATAGAGCAAATAAATTTTATCAAATCTACCACTATACTAAAATAAATGTATCTGAAATTTAGCGTTATGCGTACATTTACACTAATTGTGTTCATTCATTGAACTATAATATGCAAACATTACAACTTTAGTTGAAGCTCCTGCACAGATGAGGATGATTATTTGAACAGTTGTCTCAGAACGTTAGGATTTCGCTTCACAGTTGGCTGAAATCCGTAGGAAACTGAAGGTCGTTTGTGTAAAGGGTGGGGAATTGTGATTTTTAAGATCACTTCGCAAAATAGACCAAATAAATGTTATCAAATCTACCACTATACTAAAATAAATGTATCTGAAATTTAGCGTTATGCGTACATTTACACTATTTGTGTTCATTCATTGAAATATAATATGCAAAGTTTCACTTGAACTGATGGTAAACAAGTTAAAACGGAAGTTGCGCATCCTGCATAAATGTCAATACCGCATTAAATAAAACAAAATATGAGTAATTTAAAGTATGCAACTGTGATATACCGTTAGGGTTAGGCATTTGGTGGGGAACTCTATCGGTGCCAATTCGCTATCGTGAGCACAAATCACTTCACGAAACAGAAAGTTCTAGTAAGTATTTACAAGGTCACGCAACTAGAAACTGTGCAATCGGCGTAACCTTGGAAAGAAAAACTTTCCCCTAAAATGCAAGGAAGCCAAAGGAAAACTTAACTTCACTTCGCTTTAACCCACGTGTTCATCGCCACTTGAAACTTGTGGTCCATAGGGCATGATAATGTTGGTCAGGCTGTTCCTTACGTAACCTCTTGGAACATTCCGTGGAATTCCCTCGGGGCAAAGTTTCATTTGTCGTTTGTACAGCACAGACGTTCTAGGTCGTGCTCAATGCCACGGCTTGTTTACTTCGTGCAACTAACTTATTGAAGTGATTCGTAAAGACTACAGAAATCGTTTCTGAAACAAAGTTAACATTTTATTGTATGCATTTGCTAGAACTGTCAATTCCTTGTTGGCAAGGAAATTGGTACATTCTGTATTTTGTGTGTGTGTGTGTGTGTGTGTGTGTGTGTGTGTGTGTGTGTGTGTGTGTGTGTGTGTATTTTTTATGTATTTTTTTCTTTATTGATAACAATCAGCATGCCCCACTGCATAGTAGTATTACATGCATTACATTACAATTTTCAACATTTGTACATATTTACATGTTAGCATTACATTATATCTTTTAGCAGTTGATTTCACAATTTATACATATTTACATATCTTTACAGGTTAATTGAATTTATGTATTTACAGAATGCTTTTAAGTGGTGTTTTACAAGATTCTCGTTGGTTACTGGCCACTTCCTTCCATTTAGATTTACATCTTGTATTAGCTTGGCTCTTTGTTGCCTTTTGTCTACACATTCGTATATTATATGGTTTACGGTTTGTTGAGAGCTGTTACATGTGCATGGGAACACATTATGGGCATCTGCATTACACAACCCGAAGAACCTGAGAAAAATTCAGAGAATCCAAAGGTTGTTTATCATAAAAATTACGAAGGCATACAGGACAATTTCATATGACGCATTTTGTGTGTGTGTGTGTGTGTGTGTGTGTGTGTGTGTGTGTGTGTGTGTGTGTGTGTGTGTGTGTGTGTGTGTGTGTGTGTGTGTGTGTGTGTGTGTGTGTGTGTGTGTGTGTGTGTGTGTGTGTGTGTGTGTGTGTGTGTGTGTGTGTGTGTGTGTGTGTGTGTGTGTGTGTGTGTGTGTGTGTGTGTGTGTGTGTGTGTGTGTGTGTGTGTGTGTGTGTGTGTGTGTGTGTGTGTGTGTGTGTGTGTGTGTGTGTGTGTGTGTGTGTGTGTGTGTGTGTGTGTGTGTGTGTGTGTGTGTGTGTGTGTGTGTGTGTGTGTGTGTGTGTGTGTGTGTGTGTGTGTGTGTGTGTGTGTGTGTGTGTGTGTGTGTGTGTGTGTGTGTGTGTGTGTGTGTGTGTGTGTGTGTGTGTGTGTGTGTGTGTGTGTGTGTGTGTGTGTGTGTGTGTGTGTGTGTGTGTGTGTGTGTGTGTGTGTGTGTGTGTGTGTGTGTGTGTGTGTGTGTGTGTGTTTGCTTATCTCGATTTTATATCCAATTCACCACCATGAAATAATTTTGGGTGGAATCTTCTGTTGGATAAACAAAATTGGTTATTTTAGTTAATTGATGGAAATTAATCATGCCTTCACACTAGCCGAATATAGGCTATGGTTTTGGATAGAGTCAACACGAAAAATTCAATGCCATGACCAGGATTTGAACCACGGATCTCCTGGTTTCCGTCCAGTCGCTCTTTCCCTTTGAGCTACCACGGCCAACTTGGCGGCATGAGACTAAATTCTCCAATTGACTCGTATATTTTCCCGGTAAACCACTAGTGGCTGTCGCATCCGTGATACACCGTTTGTGGCGACTTAATATCGTAAGTACTTGAGTCCCAGGCTGCATCATTTAACTCTTATTATTTAAGTTAATTGATGGAAATTAACAATTTCTTCACACTAGCCGTATATAGGATAAGGTTTTGGATAGATAGTCAACTCTATCCAAAATTGGCCATGTTGCGTTTTCTCTCTGGCATACCTGTTTGCCTGCTTCCAGACTGTTGTAGGGCACATATTTTTAATTTTTTTATTTGGGGGGGGGGCAGGGGAGGCGTCTTTGAATTGTACCTTGCCGTGATGGACGGATGGAGGGGTCAGTAGGTGTACATTTCTTTTTTTTTTTCAGGAAAATTAAGTTATATCTTTCAGTGGATTGGACGGACGATTGGATGAACGAACAGATGGATGGGATGGAACAAAAACACCGTATAGCAAGCATTGTATTCAAGTAATCGAAATGTCAAAAAAGCATGGCATTAGCATTAAGAGAACAAATAAATGACATGATAGCAAAATTCGCTCCAGTAGCCTATTAAAGAATTCAAGAACTGACGTTAAATTACCTCAAAGGAATTTTGCATGTTGCTATATTTATATCTGTTAATGTAAACATGAGAACTACTCGTGGGATGATCAAAAACCTCGGTGAATAATTTAGAGCATTTTCCTTATCAAATAATAGACACAAACAATGAAATCGACATTGACATACCCAGCTTCATAAATAATGCTGCATAAGCGTTCTGGGTGTATAGAACAGAATGTCTTAAAGACCTTCTGTAACAAATGTATGACGTCCCAAAGTAAACCTCCACACTCTTAAATGGCTATGAATGTGAGCGTAATAAATTAATAATGCAGCCGTAGGGGATATATCATTTTTAGTACTCATGCTATAAGCAAATGCTTATTTTATTGACAATTTTAATACTTAATATGCGAATGGCAGCCTATACCAGACTCTTAAATTAATGCCAAGAAGCTCAAAGGATTTCCGTTGCACATAAACGGCGGATAGTTTTATATAAATTAATATTCGTAATTAGTTCAGTTGCATGAAAATGTATTTTAACTTTCCATCTTGTTATTCGGTAGCGCAATTTCCTGCGACACTAAACTGTCTTCAAATACCATATTGTTGGTGGAATGTGCTGTTCGCAAGGAAGGTGTTTGATGACGTTTAAGGAGATATTAAATTGAGAAAACCGTACAAAGAACACAGCATGTTGGCCATATGCCATCTCATTATTTGCGTTTGAGGACGGAGCAAAACAATCTGCAACATCATGTTTATAGGCTTTCACAGTTATCCAACTTAGTTCATCAACAATGATTACTTTGAAAGTTCAATAATATTTTAGTTCAGCATGTTAATGTTGTTTACTATTTGTGTTCAATGGAAACCCTTCGTATATTGCACTATTACCTGCAATTCCCTTAATCAAAAGCACTTGCGAAACACCCCAGTTCGAAGTTAATCATAGTTTAATCGATTTAATGATTGCTCTTTACGATGGAACGAGTACCTGATCAGCACCTAATTAGTTATTACATACCACACTGACCACTATGCCCTGGAGATCTGGGTCGAGGTAAGGTAAACTTTGTGGCAAGGAAGGTCTTTGGAAATGACAATTATGAATTTACTTCAGTCTCTTAACGATTTCATTAAAATAACTAGCATGTACCAGCTAAGTTTTTGTTTTAAACAGCTCCAACTGTAAAGAACTGCATTAGCCACGATATGAATGCGTTCGGTGGGAAGAGAAAATGCAGTTACGGAACAAATGGGCGGGGCCTGTGGGAATTGCAGACGCATAAAGAAAACATCCGAACTTTAGAGTTGCATGTATCAGTGAGACGTAGTACTGCTTTCAATTGTACAGCTGCACATTTCCCTGGTGTTGCCTTGCTTCTTACTGCCGGCCAATAGATTACACTTATGACGTTATACATTGTCAACTATACAGTGGCACCCTCGTCCTATAGGCCGCGCCGTGGCTCAGTGGTTAGACCGCTTGGCTCTCACCAAGGCGGCCCGGGTTCGATCCCAGGCGACCGCAAAGTGAGATTTGTGGTGGACAACACGGCGCTGGGGCGGGTTTTCTCCGGGACCTCCGGTTTCCCCCGCCATCTCATTCCACCGGTGCTCCATCTTCATCTCACGTATCATCAGTGTCACCGCCTGCGCTGCCGTATGTAGTAAAAGCGGGCGTTAAACACTACACACACCCTCGTCCTAGAGCCCTCATCGTTACCAAAAGTGGTTTGACGTAAACAAAACAAGAGGTTGGCTCATTGTTCTCAGGAGGTGTTCGTACATTGATGTTTCAAGCAAAATCAGGAACAGATGTGGTTATAGATACGACTTTATTTTTAAAGGCACGCGTACATACAGTTGATATGAAACAGCACACAATAAATTTTAAAGATAATTCATTTAGTAAGTTTTGTAGCACTAGATGACTTCTACTGTAAGTTTGTTGTATAAAGGCATGACGCTTTAGGATTGCAGTAAAACACATGCGTGGACCGCTTTAATACTAACAAAACTTTATTTACTAAACTATGCACACACAAAATGTAATGTCACAGCTTAAACAATTTGTATGTTGTTAATTTTAGTGTGTATAACATGTTCAAATGAATTAATCAAGGGTGATATTCAAACAGGTAAATGAACTAATATTCATGTATAATATTGTATGATTATGCTGTTACTATACAATATAATTACATAATATTATTTTGTGTAAAAATGCAATGAACTGGCTCCGCTTGGCAAGTTATCTTTTACTCAATATTCTAGAAGTCGCACATATTGCTAAATTATGTGTTAATATTTAGATCCCAGTAGCATTTTCAGCTAAATCCTTCGCATATTTACACATATATGCAGTAGTTGTCTCCTCCAAATAGCTGGATAGCTTTTTAAATAAAATAAAATGCAAAAGTTAAAGACATATAAAGACATGTCGTACCAAGACTCCAACAAATAATATACTTGCCCACAGCATCAGCGTTGTCAGGTCGGGAAATCTACATTACGCGCCTGAATTAAGAAGACTGCCTTTATTAAAATTACGCTCTGATAAGAAAGTGATAGATGTCAATCTTATAATTAGATATTTATTTTCTGATAACTGTTGCAAAAGAGTCCTGTCTAGATATTTAGAACGCAAGCTATGTAACCTTTTTAACTTCACATGGTATAGCCAGTTAATATTCATTCAATATCGCTAGCCCGCCTCACGTACAAAAGGTCCCGAGTTCGAATCTCGGTCAGGGTGAGTTACCTGGATAAGGTTTTTTCCGGCGTTTCCCTTATCCTGCAAGACGAATGTCGGGTAACTCTAAGCTCCATGGATCCCGGACTCATTTGAGCATCATTTCACAAATTTCATTCACCGTTCGATATGACTTAACGTTGGAGGACGTAAATTGAACAAACAAACAAAAAAATCAATATCGCTACATTAGGCTAAAAAACATTAGCATCCCTAGCTCTCGAATACATAAAGTGCACTATGAAAATACCACACGAAAGTGATTTAAAAGGAATGAGGCAATGTCCATGGTTTTCAGACGTTTTGTGTGTTATTTTATTATTAAAGTAAACAGGTATGTGTTAAATAACTGTGATACACAAATTAAATTATTTATTTCACTTTTCCCCGTAGTTGATGAGTAAATTCGTCCATCGAAGCTAGGAAAAGTGTTTTTCTGTTTTTAAAGGTGAAGTGATTATTAGCAGGACAGAATTGTGTTTAATGTATACTACTTTTTGACGTTCCAGTCCAGGGTAACTGTAGATTCTTCCGATAAGGTAGGTTGAGTATACAGTGTTACGAATTTACAGTAAAAGAGATTCATCTAAACATAAAGGCTGTGTGCCTGTATTTCAATCTTTAAGGAAAAACTCTCACCATTGGAAAGCAGTTACTGGTTTGGAGATTTTGAAAAGAACGTTTCCTTGGTTAATAATATTGAGGTACGATTTTAATATTTCAAATATGTTGTTTAATTAGGAAAACAATGGGAGGCGCCTATGCTGGCGTGTCGCAAGATACCCGAGTACACGCCCACTACGTTTGGCAACAACGCCCGGAGTATTGACATTAAGTTCTACATTTCCTTAGAAAGTTCTGAAAGGTATTTATGGTAATTCTATGAGGTACATCTTTGTGTTTGTGTATGTGCAACTCCCGACTATTAGAAATGACATGAAACGAATTCCTTGATATTCACGCAAAATAACGCTACACATCAGCAGAATGTCTGATTCAATCATCTTCCCCGTCCCACCTCTTACAAATTCTAGCAACGCTGCCTATCCTACTAGCACCTTTGGCTGTAAAACAATAGTCAGTAGCTTTTTACATAATCACAGTATATGATTTTAAACATTTTAAACCACTGTACCCTCTCTTTGGTTCCTAAGTTATTTAATAACATAAAGCGATATACATAACGAAACAGATGGAGCTGGTAAATATGTAGATTTTCTACTTCTACACCACACGTTTACCGTTTTGGATAAGACGCGTATCTGTGATCGTAAGCAAAACTAATATTCTAATATAAAATATTAATTGACTTGATTTAAATTGTTAGCTAGACAAAATTATTTCCTTTTATTCTATTTAATATACTCTGTCTACGATCTCGATTATAATATACAAAGTAAATAAAACGAAGCAATTTTACTTGACAGTTATGTTGAATACGTATCGCATGCGATGTCTCTTTTGTTTAGTTGAGGCTTACTACCTCATGGTGACCCTATACATATATTGGCTAATCTCTGTTTCATATAACCTTGCCCCGCTGACATGCATTACTCTGCGTGCAACTATCTTCCCCCGCACCCTAATTGGCTAATGCTTTCGCGCCATAGGCCATAGGCGGTGCCTTCCCGTCACATTTAAACCTGCAGTAAACGTCATAATAATTTCCAGGAAGATAGATAAAATCATACAAATAAGAATATGAAGGCATGCAAAAATAATGAAGTTTATAACAAAACTGAGCAAGTTGAAACTGAATGAATGAGCAATGAAACTGAAACAAGTTTATAATGAAAGGCCTTCGGCCTGATCCACTGAGATTTTTTTTAAACCAGCACAGATACCTTGCAAAACTGCTTGTCTTTCAGTCTTAAAAGTCGTGTCACGCCATACTTGTCGTGAGTTCTTCATTCACCCAAGTCTCGTCAAGGTAGTATATTTTGCGATTTGTATCACGGTACAATCTGATTGTCATTAGATAGCGTCTTCGCCACACAGCAATATCGGCTCTGGAGTGGTAAGTTTTCCTGTTGTCTCAATTTCATGTCGCGATGTTCCTACGCATCTAACACTCCCGTAAGTTCAGAGACAGCTGCTCGACTTCTCTCACTGACAAAGACGGATTCTTCTCTGTGAGTGCATTAAACACATGCACCACAATTCTTTTTTCGCCGCTTTGTAAAGGTTTTCCCTTGCGATGCTTCAGCGAAAAACTGGCGGTAGATTCTGCCATTATACATATAATAAGTACACGCACAATAAACAATCAATAAAATAATTTGGCTCTCGCACTCGGCACAACAGACTTTCGAATGGCGATATATGACTAATCCAGTTCAAAACAAAGTCAGTGATAAAAGTCATATAAACAAATGTCACCACTACCGCTAAAGCACGTGCTTGAGAGCAAAGGAACCTCCTCTTTCCTTCGTTTAAGAATTAACGTGCATTTCAGATAAATCAACTCTGTTGCGTAATATATTTAATTCAAACAGTTACGAAAATATAAATTTGACAATTCTCTTCCAACATATAACGATATATCACCATGTTAAATAACGAACTAATTATTACCGCACAACAGTCTATACTACAATACAGCCAATGAGAGGTGATAAGGTCAGTGACCGTTAAGAGATACGTGGCAAGCTTATGTGAAACAAGGATTAGAAAGTGTGTTTTTTTCTTATTTTAAAGCATATTCTGTTGAGTAATTACAATTTTCTACTCCGTTACATTCTCAACTTACTCTCCACTTCCTAGCTAGCATATTTTTTTATCATTCACGTACTACGGCTTTGTAATTTTTTTAAATCTTTTAGTAATTTACGAATTGAAATTAGGTGTTTATTGTTCCATATGCGTGGAGAAAAAAACAACAGGGATTCTCAATGGTAAAAGGTTCACCAAAATAAGTTGAGTGGGTATAGAGATCATCTAAAATCGAACAGAGCCTCGCATGCACATTTTGTTGTCCCTTTATAGTATTAATAGATTGTCGATTGTGCATACTACCTTGCTTATCAGCTCGTGCAGCTTTACAAGGCGGCATTACGGTATATAGCCAACAGGCAATTTAATCTCTATGTCAAGGTCTCCAAGAAAGGGAATTATTAAATAGCGGGGAGTACGAACAGAGTGGGTCACGGTCTTTGTTCAGGGGTTTCTCCTTGTAAACCCCGACTGAGGAATGAAAAAGGAAAGTTAAAAGTCGAGGTACTTAATTAGATCATCCGCTTCCACCGCAGTGAACACGCCTCATAAACGAAGTGGAGCAAAGCGATTTACCTTATCAGAGAGCTTGAAACATAGTTTATTGATTACTATTGCAATGGCTGAAGAGTAACGTTACAAATCGAGGAGACACAATTTTAGATCCTCTAAGCTGATAAAAAATTGAAAGATATAAACTTATAAACAGTAAAGCATTATAACATAGTCAACCATCTACAACATACACGAAATGTTATACAAAAACGATGTTAAGACTATCCAAACCACTAACAAACATAAAAGAAAACCAAATATGTACTTACCAAATTATTTAGTTCACTCGTAAAATGTACGAGAACAGAAGAGTTTTACGACTTTCCAGCAAGCCGAGCGTTATTTTCACCACATAAATGAGAAAGCATTAAAATTTACTACATTAGATAGTAACTTAGATTACAGACAGACCGTCGCGCGCTAGTTGTTATACAGTGTCATGAGAGGCCAGAACTTATCCTGGGCTGCAACGAAATGCATAGCATGCAGATCTGAAATTTGATTGAAACACTTCTAGTAACTATTAAACAGCAGTAATTGGGCACGAACATTCCATAACGACATAAATTGTGCAGACAAATTTTTCAACAATTATCTTATCCGGTTCTACGTCTGGGGGATATATTTCTCATTTGTGCATAACTCATGTCATGAAGCGTAAAATGTGGATTGGATCAAAATTCTGCGTATAGCATACGAAATGGTGTTCTTTGCTTTAATAGGTAAGTATGGCACCAGGAAGAATTTCAATGTGTTTGGAAAAGCAGTACTGCCGTCTTCGAAGAATCACATAAAACGAAATTTACATTTGTATCACGTGGCTCAGTTGGTTAGACTTTTTTTTTAAATTTACGTCCTCCAACATTAAGTCATATCGGACGATGAATGGAATATGCGAAATGATGCTCAAATGAGCACAGGGTCCATAGAGCTTAGAGTTACCCGACATTCGTCTTTCAGAATAAGGGAAACCCCGGAAAAACCTTATCCAGGTAACTCACCCTGACCGAGATTCGAACTCGGGACCTCTTGAACGTGAGGCAGACATGCTAACACCACGCTACCGAGGCGGGCTGGTAAGGCGCTGGCCTGCTGAATGCAAGATCGCCGGTTCATGCTCCACCTAGACCGATGGTTTTCAAGTGTGCTTAAAAAAACTCCCGAGAGAAATTCCGGCACATCGGTGACGTTGATATGATCCTGGCAATTGCCACTGTAGTTAACAAAAAATATGTATTTAATTCATTTGCTTAACAGTATAAAATTACATAATTCCAATAGTCAACAAACACCTTAACATTTTCTACATAAAGAGTAGTTTGGAATGAAAGGCTTATCATGGAAGTCTTCGTACCCCTCCTTGGAAGATGCTTGACTTAAGTTTACGTTTATTTAACCTTTTAGTTTGGAATATACAAGGGAACTATGCTCACACCTGTACGCGCTTGAGAGTATGATGACCATCTCTGCTCTATGTGGAGCCTTTGTGCCAAACATCAGGTACGCAGTATACCTGGAAGTACCCGAATACGTAGGGACATCTAAGCATAACACAGCACTGTACGGGAAGGATGTTTACCCCTGACGACGCGGTCTACACATGGCATACGTAGGGAGCGCCGTCCCTCACACCCGGATGAGAGCTGAAGAGATGTCCAGCAGTTAAGTGGTCGATGTAGCACTATCCAGGCTTCAGTTTTGGGTGTTGCTGTTCTATACCATCAAATTTTAAAGTGCGTAGCGGTGTGAGTACAGTGATAGTTCCCTTGTTGTGAACTCGAATGCAGGTAATGGCCCTTTTCTCAAAACCCCTTTTGGGCTATGTTCAGCAATTCGAATATTTCCGGTGAAATATCAGCATTTTGCATTTCAGTCAACCCTTCTTGCCTTTACCATAACTAAATAATAAACGGATAATTCACTTCCCTCAAAACAATTGAGGTAGGTGTAAGGAAAAGGGATGTCGGAAGAAGAAACAAAGAAAGACAACCAAATTCTTGTTATATAGTATTTTCAGGAATCAATGGTAATATTGTTAGCGACTGAGGGTAGGGTACTGATAGAATCTAATAGTTATAATTAGAATGAGACATCGTTACAGCTGTCAAACGCAACGCTATAGAACTCACGCTTTACTAAGCTCCAATCTGCCCAACAGCTATGTAATTAAATTTAGTTAAGAGGTTATCCTGTTTCTATCGTCCATTATTCACGCAGTGACCTCATAATTACACCCTTGAGTGTATTATCCACATAAACATTACAGAGAAGAAGCTGCATTGTCTATGAGATACGTCGTAATGATGCCATTCACAGACATGAAGTGTCAGGAGCTTCATTAATAATATCCATAAATCATCTGCTATGTAAGTTGCTTGCTTTTGGGCTCGTCATGTGGTCGATTTATGTGTGACAGAGAAATCTGCTATGGACTACTAACACACTGCAGTTCCACGACTTCTAAATTAACGCAACCCGCAACTTAATGTCTTTAGTGAAAACATCGTCCTTTTTTAATTATCAATTGTTGCGCAGTGGCAGAGAAGTTGCAGAAACCTAAAATTATATAAGTTGGCACGGGACTGTACGTAGCATGAATTGTTTCGTTTTAGAAGACACAATATGTTCCTTTAAACAGTGACTTGACAATATCCGTAAGTTTTTAACACGAGTGTCATTTACCTACGTAAAGTCGTACTACGCGAAAAATAAATAAAGCATACTAATGAACTATTACATTTATTTTAATTGCATTAGAAATAAAACGCATTTGAAGGATTTTCTTATGGGGTGGAGAAATGTGTAGAAAATATGTTAATTCCACGTGTGAAACATTAATCGAAGTGCTTCAGGAAAAGTGATCTCTTTTATGGAACTTCTGAAGAATTAAAGATTTTCTTTGACTTTCCTAGCATTTCCCTAAGTTTGTGGCTACTCATGGCGGAGTTCTGAATCTTACAAGTAATTGAATAAGCTTATTTTTCTGAAAAGACGCAAAATTTTGAGGGCACTTCTGATGAAAATTTATTCCTTTTCAGATCCAGAGTTCATTTCTGACTTGCTTTTTCGCTGGTCATGTACAATACAGTGAACGAATAGCGCCGGTATAATGTGCACTGGTTTATGTTGGCAAGAAAATGCTCAGCCACTTCTGCTACGCCCAGTCCCTAATTCTTGTCACGTAAAGTCTGTTTAGCCAACGTGTGTGCAGTTCCCAGTCAAAGGGACCTCAAAGGACCTGACCTTTCCGCCCACTAATGACCGTCATAAATCTATCTCCACACTTCAGAAATGGAACACTGACGTTGGGGACCAATAGCAACCCAGATTTTCTGAAAATGACAGTTGCATGTCTACTCCGCGTGGAGTCTCAGTTGCCAAAGTTCCAACTTCCAGTTGTTCTGTTTCATTAGGTGCAAGACGGTGATGTTAAAATGTTGCAACCTTGTAGAGAGGACCGTCAGGAGGAGGGCCCATGTTGTAAAACGATTATGAGGGTTCCTCAAAGAAAGCGGCCGCCGTGCACTTGCGTTGAGTAGACAGACTTTACTACCACTCTGCTTAATTTAATTCTCCCCCACCGCATTTCCTAAGCCCGAAACTGATTTATGTCTATACGCCAATGTTTAAATATCGGACGATGCCATAAATAGACAAGATAAAGTCATATTGGAGCTGATATTGCGCTGATATTTTCAGCCACTCAGCTGAAATTTTACCTTACTTTTCCCATTTTGCCGCTCACCTTTTTTCATTGGATAACGCATGTATTCCAAAAAGACATTGGCGTACCCTTATTGGTATAGCACATAAATAAGCAGTTCTGACAAAAGTAAAAAAGAAACACAATATAATGTCAGAAGCATGGGCGCGATACCATGCACTCGACTATGTGATATTCCTCAATTTGAGATGCAGTCAAAGAGAAAGAAAGACGAGACTCTCAGAGCAGTTGGTTGTTTGCAATCTCTCCGCCAGTCAAGAGGGAAGTCAACACGAAACACCTTGTTATTTCCGAACAGGGGCTGCTTCGGAACATCATTACCAAGTCTGTCGCTGCCTTAATGATTCCTGGCAACAGTATCCATTTTGTTTCTTTTTATACGGAAATTTGGTGACTGTTCCCAAAGCAGAAAGTTCCGTTTGCCATTTGTGAAATGCTTTATTCAGGAAACGCACTCATTTCCTCGCTATTCCACAAAACAAAAAGTAATCCTGTATTATTAAGCTACTAGCCGACGTTGAATAAAGGCAACATGTGCAATCACGTGCATATCACGTTACATTCGCTTTCCCTGTTAGTATCTAACAATTCGATTGTATTTTGTAAACAATTTCATAATCATTATTTGAGAACGGTTCCGATGATGAAACTGTTCCACAAATAACTATAGTTTCAGTTACATAGTTTCAAAATAACGCCTTGATCGTAGAAAGTACTAAAAGCTGAGCAGTGTGTTCCATTATTCACAGTGTCGGAAGCTATCACTGACATACAAACTACGACATTCAGTCACATTTTAACCACATCTACAAGTATGCACTTGGCTGTCCTCAGTCTGCAGAAGTGAGCAGCCACATGTGCGATACGAACTCGGCTGTTGGTAAACAGCGCGGATACGCCATTACTACATATACGAAGGGCGTTCAATAAGTAATGCAACACATGTTTACTCTCGCCTAATTTTGGTTGGAGAAATCTGATATTTCTTGTGGAACATTTTCAAACATTCCCGCTTCGTCTCGTTAAGTTTCATTGCCTTCCGATAGGTGACAGCGCTATACGGAGCTTTTAAATTGGCATCTGTAACGGAGGCCCGTTTCAAACAACGGGCAGTGATTGAGTTTCTTTTGGCGGAAAACCAGGGCATCTCAGATATTGATAGGCGCTTGCAGAATGTCTACGGTGATCTGGCAGTAGACTAAGCACGGTGAGTCGTGCAAAGCATGTGTCATCATCGACGTAAGGTCAAGCAAAAATGCCTGACCTCCAGCGTACTGGGCGGCCGTGCACAGCTGTGACTCCTGAGACGTTGGAGCGTGCGAACAGCCTCATTCGAGATGATCGCCGGATCTCAAACACCTCAGTGCTCAACTTGACGTCTCTGTTGGTAGTGCTGTCACAATTTGTTCACCATTTGGAATATTAAAATGTTTGTTCCCGCTGGGTCCCTCGATGTCTAACCGAAGACCATAAAGAGCAAAGGACAACCATCTGAGCGGAATTGCTTGCTCGTCATGAGGCTGATGGTGATAGTTTTTTTTTTTTTTTTTTTTGGTCAAACATTGTTACCGAACTCGAAACAAAACGGAAACGAATGGAGTGGCGCCACAACCACTCCCTAACCAAGAAAAAGTTTAAAGCCATACCCTCAACCGGTAGTCATGGCTACAGTATTCTGGAACGCTGAAAGAGGTATTCTGTTCGATGTCCTTCCCCATGGTCAAACGATCAACTCTTCGAAAATTAAAGAAACGAGTTCAGCGTGTTCGTGGGCACAAAAATCCGAACGAACTTCTTCTCCATGACAACGCAAGACCTCACACAAGTTTTCGCAATAACAAGAGTTCACAAAACTTCAGTGGACTATTCTTCCGCATCCTCCCTACACCCCCGATCTAGCACGGTCAGATTTCCATGTGTTTGGTCCAATGAAGGATGCAATCCGTGGGACGCACTACGCGGATGATGAAGTTACTGATGCAATACGATGTTGGCTCCGACATCGACCAGTGGAATGGTACCATGAAGGCATACAGACCCTCATTTCAAGGTGGCGTAAAGCCGTAGCATTGAACGAAGATTACGTTGAAAAATAATGTTGTTTGGCTAAAAGATTGGAGAATAACATGGTGTATTTGAATGCTGAATAAAACCACCACTGTTTCAGAAAAAAAAAAAAAAAAAACGTGTTGCATTACTTATTGAACTGTCCTCGTATTTTCCCTACTAATTCACACCGGAAACCAAAAGGTAACTTAGAACAATTCTTTTGTGTCACCCTAGAGCCAAAGCCGTTTGTTTGACAAAGAAAAACTTGCAGAAGCTACACATCACGAGGGTAATAACTAAGCATTATTTAACACTGAAGATATTAAAATGTTGACGGGCCTATCGGCAACCAATAAGAATTAAGAAACGAAAGTGTTCGCGCGAAACAAGAAACAGAAAAACATTTTAATAAATCTCCTAAAATCATTACACGTCAGGGAAATTCGCGACAAAAACTCAAATGAGACAATCACACATCGTTGAATAACTTTGTTTATAGTAAATAACATATTAACAAAGTGTTCAGCGTGCTTTTACTCGCAAGTTGTGTGTTCTGGAAACGGCGTGGATTAAAATATCTAATAAGGCTTACGAGTTACATGTGTTGACTTCCTTGGTACAGTGGAAGCATTGTCGATGGTTATAATAAATAAAAAATAACATTGCAAGCAGTCTGTGGAAATGACACCTTCCAATAATTAAGTCAATCAGTAACTTTGTTACGTTCTCTATTGTCTCTCGATTTGCTCGCTGGTCTGAGATATGCATGTCCACTCATGCTCTGTCACAGCTGCTGGCTAGACGGGAAACAAGGAACTACGAGGATAAATCCAACACTAATTGACACTAACATGAAATCACATTAATGTTTTAGAACACTAATTAATTACGTTTAATTCAGCGTAATGATCATGGAATGCAGCAATAGTAAACATAATATATAACACATTTTAAAGATACCAGTTGGTCCGGAGTCCCTTAAGAAGTTTTCATTCCAATCGATATCTGCCCACGCTTGAGGTTGAAAGCAACGAACCAGCAGATACATCACACGAAAGATATAACGTTCATAGGAATTAAAGCGCTGAAGATAATTTAGCCAGAAAATTTATCAGAAGCGAAATCCTTATACCATGGAGAAAACAAGTCTGCAGAAGTGCAAAACAAACACAAAACTAAATCATGAAAGGAAGCAGTGGCAAGTTTCAGATAAAAAACAAACCGATAAAAATATACCAGACAGAGCAGTGCAGCATCTACAATGCACTCAGAACACTTCCTTCAATGCACAAACAACAGCTCTTTACTGGAAAAAATGGATTCGTCCTTAGTTATACTCCAATTACTTTATATTTATTATATCTACGATGTGTTATTGTTACATATGAAATGCATTAAGTCCAGTCATACGCTGCAACAACAAATTAGTTCATACATCATCAACAAGCTGTAAAATATCCTATTCTATATTTATTCTTTCCTTCTTTCTCCTCCACTGGCCTCTTTCGGTCTCACTTCCACCTGATCTTTCATTAAGTTTGTATTCTAGTGTCCTTTTTGGTAGCCTGCTTGAGTCCATTCCATGAGATGTTCCTTCCAATTTGTGTTTATTATTCTCTATGATCTTTTATAGCACTAACCTTCAAATTTTCTCTTATTTCCTCATTAGTTAATCTATCCCATCTAGTTACGCTCTTAACTGCTCTAAATAATTTCATCTGAGCTGCTTGAATATGACTTTGATCTTTCTGTCTTAAAACCTAACTTACACCCCCATATAAAATTACTGGGACGGCCATAACTTTATAAAATTTTAAGTTGTGTTTCTTTCTTTGTATTTTTTAAAGTTCTTCTAATAGTTCCGCACATATGTTGGTACTTCTCAATCTTATTGTTAAACCATTATCATATACATAACATATACCATCCAAGATCATTACAATTTTCCACCTGATTTCTTACTTGATATTTCACTATTATTTTGGCACTTACCTGCTGCTTTCCTGAAAATGCCACTACGTTCATTTTATTTACTGAAGTATTCAGTTCATATATCATCCAACATATATTCTGTCAAGAAAATATATCGGTAATTGATCATATAAAAATCTCGCATAAGAGGGGATTCGAAATTATTTTTGTCGCTATACCCATGCGGAGTCTGTCATCTAGTTTATTTACAGTGCGCCATTTTGTTAGTGAGTATCAAAGACGTGTTACGATTTTACAATGAATAAAAATATTAAACAAAGTATGTCTCAAATTTTCCACTGCAAATAGTTTTTCGTGTGCTGAATCGCTGAAAATGTTACAGAGGGGTTACTTACGGTGAATCGACTTTATCAAAAACAAGTGCTTATGACTGATACAATGAATTCAAAAGTGGTAGAGAATTTGTGGAAGATTTGCCTCGCTCTGGTCGCCGTCAACAGTTAACTGAACTGAACATCGTTAAAGTGAAGGAAATGCTGTCTGAAAGTCGTCATTTAGGTCTGAGAGAGATGCCGCTGAACCTTTGTCTCATGAATCTATTCGTACCATTTTAAATGATTGTTTGGACATAATACGTGTTGCCACTCGATTAGTTCCGAAAGACTTGAACTTTCTGCAAAAACTCAATTGCATAAGGAACGCTGAAGACATGCTAGAACGAGACAAGTCTGACCCCACATTCATGAAACGTATTGTAACTGGTGATGAGATGTGGGTTTACGAGTTTGACACGCAAACTAGTCAATAAGCTTCCGAGAGGCGCCTTCCAACCGAACCGAAACCCAAAAGGGCACGTCAAACTCAATCAAAACGGAAAGTCATGTTGACAGTTCCTTTCGATTATCGTGGTGTGCACTCGAAATTCTTGCCAGAGGTCAGACGGTAAATGAAGCGTCATGCGGTGTTTGGGAGAACAAATACGGCGAAAAAGACCGGATTTGTGGAAAGACAACTCATGGATTCAACACAACGATAACGCCCCAGCTCACAAGAGTAACACTGTGAACGAATTTCTGGACAAAAACTCAACAAATCTCATCGAACAGCCAGCGTATTCACCTGATCTGTCTCCGGGCCTCTTTTTCTTTTCAAAACTCAAGTTACCAATTCAAGCACCCATTTTCAGTCGATAGAAGACATAAAGGAGAATTCATTGTAAAATCGCAACACACCTTTGAGATGCACTAACAAACTGGCACCCTGTAAACAAACTAGATGATTGATGACAATCAAATTCAGCGTGGGTATAGAGGAAAGATGTACTAACTAAACGAGAATAATAATCTCGAATCCCCTCTTATACGAGATTTGTATATGGTCAATTCAGGTACTTTGCTAATAAAGTAGTATATATGGCCGTCTGTAAATTATTTTCAGTTTTTATTCTATTAACAAAGATCGCCTAAGTTACTCTTTCCATTTAGTTAATTTTCAGTTAGACTTACCTTACTTGTTTAAAGGTATGGAAAACCCACTCACGTGAGCGTTGAATTCTTGCCCCAACATTTCCGCGAAAAGAGTATGAATTATAGAATTCGATGGGCTAAAAATACCGCAGGCGTGTATGCAAAATTCAAAAGCACTCACTGCCAGGGTTCCCTTTCTATTCTTGCCAGCACATTACCGGCGCATGTGTTCACCACGTCATGCAAGTTCCCGCCAAACTTGATCTAAATTCGGACACCAGACACCGCGGAAATGTTCTGCAAACACCGACTGCTACTTCCAACATCCTGCAACGTGGAGGTCCGCGGTCTCCCGTAAACGCCTTCAAATTTTATTTTTTAAAGGAGCCGGAAAATTAGGCACATTTTCTTAATTCTGCTCTAGAGAATGAAGAACCGAGTTCCCTGGCAACAATTTGAACACCACATTTGAACTTTAAATTTTTATTTTCAAGCTGTACCTCTCAATCAAATAAGAACAATCTTAAAATATTTGATTATCAGCTGGTATAGTCGATTTATCGTAAGCGAATGTTCAGGGCATAATCCGATGCGGTTAAGGGGGTTGAAAAGTCAGCACGTATTTATAGTATATTGTTACATAAAGGTGGGAAGAATGTTTGGAAAATCCAGAAAATATTAGAAAAAAAGAGAAGATTTATTCCGAATATAATACTAAATAAAGAGATAAAAGTTAGCGCAAGTGACTACTACGAGAAAGCAACAGTTTTCTAGAAATAATACGACCACATTTAGAAAATGTGGTACTTGAGGTTCCATAACATTCACACTGTACACTCAATATTTTAAAATAATTACTGACTGTAGCAGTTTCACTACCCACATGTTCTTTTTTCTATTACTTTTTCTTTTATTTGCACAGCAACCAGGTTAAACATGGAACTGTCAACGTTATTAAATATTGTGGAAACTAGCAGAATTATAAATTAGGTATAGTATCATCTTTCCAAGATTTCTGAGCCCACGTTTACAATACCATGACTGTGATGGATGTTAACGATTATCGATTACTATCGCAATGTCATTAACATGCGGCAAGGCTTTATTTCCTTTCTCTCTTATCGCACACACTTCGGGTCACAGAACATAACCTTCTCCCAATGTACTAACTGCTCCATTAGCCAATAACTGCTGACGTTTACAGTTACATATCTACTCAGCGTGGAGTCATCGTATGCTCCAACAAACTTTATGCAAAAAGTGGGCAAATGTATAAGTTCAAGTGCGTTCTTTTTTCCCCTTCTTACTATGTCTGATCTTTTCAGAACGCCTTCGTCTAAACTTGTTTAGACAAGTGAAACTGAGCGAATTTATAATAGCCCTTGCTTGGAAGATTTTGCAATTATTTTTCAATTTTCAAGATGTTGCAACGTCTGATGTTTATGTGCTAATCATTTTCGAAAGTACCTATGAATCTGATTACAATAGTCAACATTTCATTACAATATTTTAGTTAAATGATGGAAATTAAACATTTCTCCACACTAGCCGTATACAGGCTAAGGTTTTTGATAGAGCTAACATGAAAAATTCAATGCCATGGCCGGGATTTGAACCATGGATCTCCTGGTTTCCGTCCAGTTGCTCATAACCTTTGAGCTACCATGGCCAACGTGCCGTCCTGACATTAAATTCTCCATTTGACTCATATATCTTGTATCCGAGAGACGCCGTTTGTGGCGACTTACTATCGTAAGTACTTAAGTCCCAGGCTTCATCATTTAACTCTTATTATTTTAGTTAATTGATGGAAATTAAACATTTCTCCACACTAGCCGTTATAGGCTAAGGTTTTTGATAGATAGAGCCAACATGAAAAATTCAATGCCATGGCCGGGATTTGAACCATGGATCTCCTGGTTTCCGTCCAGTTGCTCTTAACCTTTGAGCTACCATGGCCAACGTGCCACGAAGCCTGTGACTTAAGTACTTACGATAGTAAATAGCCACAAACGGTGTCTCTCGGATACGAGAGCCCCTAGTGGTCTACCGGGGAAATATATGAGTCAAATGGAGAATTTAATGTCTGGACGGCACGTTGGCCATGGTAGCTCAAAGGTTAAAAGCAACTGGACGGAAACTAGGAGATCCATGGTTCAAATCCCAGCCATGGCATTGAATTTTTCATGTTGGCTCTATCTATTTCATTACAATGTTTATGAAGAATACATTATCAGTGATTTAGAAACTTTCAGGATTTAAAACTTATATACGGTGTAATGTTTTAGTTAACACGTCATGGTACAGATGTAGAAATAGACAAAGAATGGAACTGCAACTGAACAGAAATAATTTTTAAAATGCTTTTTCTCTTAACATCTTTTTTTGGAAACTGGTTTTCTAGCTCAACGTAGAGCATAAACGAAGTGTTTAGAAGTATGATAATTTCATTTCTATAGGAGGCGTTTTTTTTTTCTATTATTTAAAACTGCACAGTACGGAAACGCTATAACATTATATGCAGCAAACTTCGCCAGAATTTCGTTTCACCGTAGTTATTTTAAATCTATTGATATGGGGCTGTCGCTGTAGGCACACTTATGCCCGATTTCACCAACAAATGCTAAGACTTAACACGAGTTTAGCAGTAGTTAAAACAAAAATTGCATTTCACCAACAAGTGTTAGCGTAACACTCGTGTTAAATCTCCTGTTAAACTAACAAGCCGAATTTCTAATGTTAAGTCCTTAACAATTGTAAATAGTCAAGATGGCGAGCATGAACTCAGCTGTTGATGTCGATTTGCTATGTTTAAGATCGTCTAAATGGCATTCATAATAGAGTACGGCCTATGAGGAGAAATGATTTTGAGGAACTATCCGAAGAAAATTGTTTTACGGAGGTACGAAACATGTTGCTATGAAAGTTACTGCGGAAGTACAAGAGAGGTTAGAACATGCATCGAAAGGAATATTGCGATCTCGCCTTTGCTTCAAGTATCAATAATCTTGCGATTTTATAATTCACTGAATTATGTGGATAATACATTGTCCTCCTCCTGTCTTGAAAGGTTCAAGTCACTTGTCCTTCTTCGCACCTCGTTTTAAATTTACGTAATACTGACAAGTTGTTTGGTGCTTGTAGTAGTGACACATGCATTTGAATTAAATTCGTTTCCAGTATTTTCCTCGTGACATCTTTTTCTTTTACATTCACTGCATCCGTCCTCTTATTTTCCACAATATCCTTACACTTCGTCACCATTTCAATTAACAATTCTTTCTCCGTCGATGAGAAATTTGTCTCACGGCTTTATTTATAATTTTGTTCATCCGCCATTTGTGCAGACAAAAATTAAAACAAAAGCGCATCGGAGTACGTTCAGAAAATCATCCATAGCCTTCTATAACTGTGATATTTACAAGTTTCTTGGCGTTAACACAGGTGTGTCAACATTTTAAGAAAACAGGTTGGTGAAATGCAAGAAATTTAACATTAGTTTTAGCGCTGTGACAATTGTTACGTTACATTTGTTAACATCGATTTTAACATCTGTTGGTGAAATCGGGTATTAGGAACATAACTCTGGGCCGGGTTTGAATCCGCGAACTCGGGTTCAGTACGCCAGCGCCTAATCTACTGAGTCACTCAGTTGAGTAATTCAGAAATTGATCCTGCAATTTTTCTTTTCATTGACAATCGAAGCATAAGGGAACCAATGGCAACACCATTTATGCATGCGACTTCATTCGTGACGCGATCTGAAAATAAATTGAGTTAAATACAAGGATACCATGCGAGGGACAGTCGCATTATTCAGTCGTACAACTTCAAAAACATGTCGCATAATTTTCAGGGCGCATATCTCGCTGGACCTCAATTATTACACGAGTGTTTATGGGCCTGTTCATGTCGCGTTGTGAGCGAGATAATGTTGACATTTTAGAAAACTAATTTTTCATTCTGGGTTGTGCTTTAACGTCTGTCTGTCTTCGTTCACACATTTTATGCGGAGCACTTCATAGAAGAAATTTGAGTAAGCAGTTTAATAGTAGATTTCCCAGCATTACGCAGTGAAACAAGTTTAGGTACATCAACAGAGCACTAGAAAGTCTGCCGCTTTATCCTTCCTTGTCTCACGACATAAAATAACATGTACAAATGGAGCATCCTAACACAGCCAACAAACAGACTGTGAAGAGACTAGCGGCTTTAACGTTATCAATTGTAAGGCATGTTCGTGTGGCCCAGTATTAACATTTTTACTTTCTCTGTTTATTTACAGGAAGTAAAGAAAGTATTGCATTTTAAAAAATGCAATACTCGAAATTTCAGAAGAAATACGTGTTATGACACTACCTGAATATATAAAAATGTATTTTTAGAAAAAGATTTCTAAGTTTGGTGTGCGTCTGCACGCATTATTCAAAAACAAAACGTGGGTTAAATATATAAATCGGTATTAGTGGTAGAGGTAAATTAGTAAATGGAATGGATACCTAACACTTCAATCCGAAGTTGCATCTTTGGTACATGCAACCCGAGAGGATCGCATGAGGAGAAACCGCAAGAAAAGGACAACGTAAGCAGCAGCCTTCCATTTAATGACTGGAAGGCACTCCTCTAGCAAGATCCGAGGAAAGATTGACCTAGCAGTGGAGGCTCAAATGGCCAGTTTCTGGCGGAGCCGAGAACTTCTAACGGACAAACCTCTCCGAAATCTGCCTGCCATCGACCGACATGAGTCATCCTATATCATAATAGAGGGAGACGAATAAGAGAATAGGAGAAAGGAAAACCGAAGTAGAAGACGCGCCACTCTAGAACTCACTTTGCTGACCAGGGAAACACCACGAGAAAGAAAAAGACATTATTTAGAATTGGTGGTCATCGGGGATCGAACCCACGACCTCCCAAATGCGAGTCATCTCACTCGTTAACCTGGTATTAAACACAGTATCTTCCAAGGATGCGAACGAAGATTTTCTCAAGAAAATCCTACCACTCTAAACTACTCTTTACAAAACGTTTTGCATTCTCAAAAATGGCTGTAAAAATTTTGATTAATTTACCATAACTTTAAGATATTTTCATGGCAAATAAAATATATATCTTGAATTTTCTGGAAATAGCTGCGTAAGTTCTTTATTCAGAGTGACTTGTGTGTAAGAGATAAACCGTAAGATTCAGATAAAATGTTTTAAAAGATATAGTTCTCGTTAAAACCAAGAATTTGTCATATATGTTTTTTTATGTAGAGTTAACCTTTTCCCAGAGATTCTCTGTTATTTATTTGCATTTTCAAATCCTTATACGTTCCCAATTTTCTACTTTCTCTACTACGTACTTACAGTAAGGATGTTCTGTATTCGATCCAAAAGATTATGTTGGGATTTCACCGGAAATAAACTTCTGAATCCCTCTGAATCGTGAAGCCATCTTGATCGGCTTGACTCTTGAGAAGAGACCTACCTCAGAGTATGCATGGGTGTGTAATCAAAGTAAGGATGACACCAGCATCTGAGTTTGAAACGTTTTATAAACTGTATTCACTCTGACTGAGGTGCCGACCAATGGAAACTAACATATAAATATCTGGAATCCTATTTGTATCCTATACCACGCGATTCTCTACCCTAGGCAACGTCTTGTTCCACCGGCAAACCGATCAGTAGTGTCCAAGATTCTACGCAGAAAGTGTTCTCAGCTACCAAAATTCTTCTAATGACTTCCCTTTTGCTAATGACTCCAACACCCCCACTACTAGCTTTTAATACGATGTTGCCACTTTTCTGCATTTCTGAAATTTGCTTCTTTTCAACTGATGTCTCTATAAATTTCTAAGAAAGACTCTTACATATTCAACGAATTGCAAGCTAACCTGCCATAGCTAATCTGGCAACTCTGCATACTTTCACCCCTCTTGCTGTCGCAACCAACCGGACCATTTCTACGAATTTGCCTGAGAATTAGCCCTCGCTAATGATCCCACTTAATGTTGTTTTCAAATGCTAGGCTTTGGCAATGAAGCCATTAGCTCTCTTGCTCTCCAATATTTCTGTGTAGTGGGTCCGGCAGGTAGAGCTTCACAGGTTAAAAGATGTTCTTCAGTCATTTCCTCTTCTTTGTTGCACAGAGGACAATTTGAACTTGTATAAATTCCTATTCTGTGTAAGTGTTTGGCCAAATAATCATGTTCCGTAAGTAATCTAAAATTTGCTACTGCAGCTTTACGTGGGATTTCTGGAATAATTTCTGGATTTTTAATTAAAATGTTCCATTTTTTTATATTTGCTTTTGATTAATCTTTTTATGGATGTAAAGGGTAAGTTTTGACATTAGTTCTGAATTAAATTTACACCTTTTTTGGCAAGAAAATCAGCTGATTCATTTTCCAGCAATTCCACAATCTGCAGGTATTCACTGTAATATCATTCCTTTTAGTTTTTGAAGTTGTTGGATCATTTTGTGGCATTCTTTAATTTGGATTAACCTCATTTTATATGAACTTATTGCACATAATGCTGCTTTAGAATCAGAAAGTATGACAGCATTTTTGAATTTATCTATTCTGTGTAGAAGGTGTTGGAGTGAAATATGAATAGCCGTTACTTCTGCATCAAAATATGTTGTGTGGTATCCTGCTGGTTGATAGAATGAGAACAGTGCACACTTAATTCCTGCTCCTGATTTGTTGTCCAAGTTAGATCCATCTGTGTAGATATGTAACCATTCTTCAGGTGGGTATTTATCGTTCACAGTTTCTAATGCTAATGGTTTTAGTACAGGTTTGGAAGTTTCAGATTTTGTAACTATTTGTTCTAAATCTAATTGAATATTAATTGGTTCGAAAATCAGTGGGTTTTCTTTGATTAAAAGGTTTTCTTTAGAATTAGGACGATGCAGATCTGTTTTTAATTCCATAACTTTGTGTAGGAAACTTGTTTGTGTTTTCATCTTGATTGGTTGTAGTAATCTTTTCTCCCATTTTGTTGTTTTTAACCGCAACATTTTTTCATGTTGTATTAGTGCCTGCTCCTCTAAAGTTAGATATATTGGATAGTTCCGAATTAATCGCACTTAATGTCATCTTACCCCAAGCCAAACTGTGCCCATAATTTACTGCCAAAACTACAACATATAACACAAATGCACAAATTATTCATACTTAATTTTATTATAAGTATTAATTTATTAAAATGATCCATAATTTCTGTACCAACCCAAAGAGTATTTTAGAAAATGGTCTGTGTGTATGTGTATGTGAGAGAGAGAGACAGAGAGAGAGAGGAAAGAACTGCATACCTCAAAAACGAAATAATTTAAGAAAATCCTCCAAATTCAAACTATTTTTTAAACTAAAAGGTTTTCTAAAGGTTTGAAATTCTCAAAAACGGCTCCAACTATTTTGATTAAAATACTTCGTATTAAATACACTTACACTAAAAATAATAGACATAGAGGAAATACTGGTTTACGAAACAGTGAAGTGCTTTCCGGTGCCAAGCATGAAGATAAACAGCTTTTTTTCCACTGTAAGTGTCCGGGCAAGAACAATGAACGGGGGGCATGCAGTTTGCTGGTTTATTTATCGCGTTGCCTTGAGGCAGTTTCCTTGCTCTGCGAACCATAAACAAGTTCCATCTCCAACGCTTTTGAGAACCACGTCCAAGGTCCAATTATATCCACACGTCGCCACCAACTTAACAATGACGAGCGTTTCTTCATAAGCCACGTGTTATTTTACCTCCTTCATATGTGATCCAAGTTGCCAGTATTATCCTGCTGTGTTTGTTTGTGTGTGGTAAGGGCAGGCTTAAGAACAACGTATCCCTTCAAGGGATTCTATACATAGGCTGACCATATTTTGAATCCCGAAAGTGAAAGATAATTAAATATATTAATACCTACACATAAAGATGTACATTATATGGTAAAAATACACTAACCATAACTGTTCTCATTTGCATGGTGTTACTTCTAATACTTTTGTACAAAGTAAATCTAATTATATCATTAATTTACTTTTAACATAGCTCCCTCTATGATAAGCAATTATTGCACTTATATAAGATAGCATTTTAATAAACATAATGTTGCTCCAAGTGAAAACTACTAATTGTTTTACAATTTATTTTTAAAGTAAAATGTTACTTAGTTTAAATGTGCAGGCTATCAACATTTCTCGTCTACATGCAGCTATTTATTACAAATAACAATTAAACTCTCTAAATCTCAGTTTCTAACTTGTATTATAGTTTAGCTATTCCTTATTACTAGATCACTCATTCATCCTTGAGTAAACATTAGAAACTCTAATTAAATTAATTGGGAGTCGATTAATGACACAAAACAACACTTACTTTTAAATTTTCCCGGAACTAGTTTCTGAGGCCTTCCCTCTATCTTCAGCCGGACATCGACCTTTGATAAATTCAAAAAAGTCTTCAAAAAACAAAACATTCAACTAGCACCAGTGAACCATTACTCCTCAAAAAACCTAATTTGCTCAAACATCAAAGATGCCATTCCATCTAACAAAAACTCTGGTATATATCAAATTGAATGCTGTGACTGTAGTCAAATTTATATCGGAAAAACCAAAAGAAATTTAGAAACAAGAGCAAAGGAACACTTTAGGAACATAAAATACAAACAATTAGAAAAATCAGCAGTTGCCACGCATGTTTGGGAAAAAAACCACAACTTAAATCCAGAACCAAAATTACTAAAACATACAACAGGAAAAGAAGAACTGTCCACATGGGAACAAATTTTTATTTCAAAAAATAGGAACAAAGTATTCAATTTCGACATCCCCCAGAAAGATTTGTTCAGCAAGTTCCTCGAACCGCCACCAGAGGAGACCGATGACAAAATATTGCCAGCTACACCAATGAGAACCAGTCGATGTCCGGCTGAAGATAGAGGGAAGGCCTCAGAAACTAGTTCCGGGAAAATTTAAAAGTAAGTGTTGTTTTGTGTCATTAATCGACTCCCAATTAATTTATACAACAACACTGTTTTCAACACTTCCATGAAAGGATTTATTAGAAACTCTGTTTTAGTTTCACTCGTGTATTTTAATAAATAAAAAATTCTCCACTGATCTGTAGGTGTGATATCGGTTTATATATATAATGTTCAATCGTCTATGAACTCATTCTTACCAGGATAATTTAAAAACCGGCCGGGACACTGGGAGAGGAGCGTGAATCGAGAACCCCCTGCTTTAAAAAGAGAATTTTAGCCTCACAAATATCTTATTATAGAATAATATCGACATATCCGATATCCAATATCAATTTTTTATTATTATTTTAAATTTGTGTCCCACAGCCTTAAGCCATATTGGACGAAGAATCAAAAGAGTGAAATGATGTTCAAATGAGCCCTGTGTCCACAAAGCTTAGTTACCCGACATTCATCTTTCAGGATAATGAAAATCTCGAGGGAAAAAAAAACTTATACAGATAACTCACCCTGGCCGAGATTAGAGCAGGCAGACACTCTACCACCTACACTAAGAGGCGGGCTGCAACACAAAGGACCTTGTCTGATCATTATCATCAATTAACGACTATTCTTCAAATAACATATTATACTAATCTGATTGGATAAATATGTTTTTGTATAGTTCCCCCCCCCCCCCCCCTAGAAAGTGTACTAGGCGAGATTTAATTTTTCCACCACCTACCTCAAAAGTATTTTTGTTGAACCGAAGTTACGATATTTGGTCGTTCTTATACATTATTTACGAAAAAATAAAAATGAGTACCAGAAATTTTATTCGAAATACCATAAACTTTCGATTTTTCGCTTGAAATAAGCCAAGGAACTATTTTTTTTTAATTCACATCCTCCAATGTTAAGTCATATCGGACGATGAATGGAACGGGTGAAATGGTGCTCAAATGAACCCAGGGTCCATAGAGCTTAGAGTTATCCCACATTCGTCTTTCAGGATAAGGGAAAACCCAGGAAAAACCGAAGAACTGTTTCTCATATATTCACTTTCTCTCCTGCTCCACTTTGCAAATGCATTATTTTCTTTTCCGTACTCTGGACTTCGGAGTAGAAGTTTCATCATCAACCATCTGCTCTTTTATTTCATGTGGAATGACGTTTTCACTTTCCGAGCTCATATTACTTAAATTAATCGCTTTAGAAAGTGATTATGTTACAATAATCGTAAAATAGCAACTGCACATAAATTTATTTACGAGTATTTCCACGGCAACGGACTCCAGCGAAGGTATTTTAATAAATAGAATTTTACTACAACTACATTAACTATCATTAGCAGACCTTGACCATTAATTTGTAATGCATTTCCTAATTTAAAAAATGATAAATACGATATATTTTTGATGTGAGCAGCGGGAAAAAAAACTGAATGCATGTTTTATTGAAAGCTTATTTTTTGAACTTGGGAGTTTTCAGACACGCTTTCAAAATGTGTCGCTTTCTGCACTTGAGAAACAATACTTACTTTTGATCGAAACTTCATGTAAATGAAATAAACATTTGCAGAAATATATGTTTCGTTATAGGGAAGTTACAAGAGAACCAAAACGGTTTAAAAGCGCTAGTCGGTATATGCTAGGCTTGGAATTCTATACTCCTTTCATCACATCGTGAAAATCCTCTGAATGATGATAGCACTTCAGAAAATTTAACGTTTCTCCCCCACCGTTAATGTGAAGTTTGAAGGGAAAGGCTTGGTGACGTCAAGAATCGATCAAAAATAAATAAAAGCTTTCTGGATTCGCAGTGCAAACAGCATCAATGTAGGCCATTAGTACTGAAATCCTTACCCCGAGAGGGCACGCATTCGCTACACGGAAGATGAACGTTGCTGTTTATTCCACTAATGGCCCGCTACGGAAGTTGATAGATGATGTTTATTCACCTTGCCCCCATCGCGTACATTAGCAACCCTTCCGTTGAAGGGAGTGTTCCCCTACCACTTGTCATCACTAACATACATGGTTACACAAAGGGAAGATACAGCCACTTGTTTCTTCTATTCATATACGTACCAGTGAAAAATTCAAAACAAAATTCTGAATTTAGCGTTATAAGCTCAGTGTCATTGTTTCGCAAGCAAATACTTATTCCATTTTTATTTTATGCTAATGCTTGCAAACATGTAGGTGTTTGATTTTTGTTTTTTATTAACATCGAGATGAAAAACAAATGAAACAGCAATCATAAAGCACTATCTGCGAAGAGATACATTCAGCGAAAACATTACTGCGGTCATTTCATAAAATATTTATGTACAATAACAACTCTTACCTTCACAAAACGTTTTAAAGCTTCTATGAGAGCTTCACACACCTGCTGTTGCCACCATTATCGAAACAGACTGTTTTGAAATTCGAAATATCTGCATAATCTGAGAACTACTGCTAATCGGTATGTTTTATTCCATATTTATTTGGTGCAACATTTATAGAGTTGAGGAATTAATACTTCAATATCACTTGGTTTCACTAGACGAAATTTGAAAACCCAGCATCACTTAATTTTAAGTCTTTTAAAAATTTTTTCCATTATATTCTGGACTAGTAGCAGAAGTTTACCACTCTTCTACTTATGCTTATCTTAAACGAGAAATGTATATAACACTAAAGCCATAGCTATTTCACACAAAAGACAGGTTTACAATTAGTATTGGTCACACTTTCAATATTACAAATGTAGTGAGATACCACAATCTGTCAACAATCGTCTAGGAAAGTACTTCCATAGTTGTGTACTGACAATAATTTGCATGAGTGAATGGACGTTACGGAATAATCTTAATTAAAGAAAGTTTTCCTCCCCGGACCAGAACCGAACATGGGATCTCCAGTAGAAAGTAAGCTCGCTGACTATCACAGACACAGTCAAGCAAATCTTAAAGGATCAACAAAAATATTACCAGATAAAAATACATAGCCCATTAAAATACACAATTTAAATCCTACATAATTTTTCGTACTTAATTGTTTTCGAAATATTCTGTGTTGCAAGTTTACACCTTTCCTAGCGGAAATGCTTTCTTTCCTTTGCAACGCTAGGGTTTGTTAACATGAATAAACATACAAATGTTGTTTCCGCATTTGAAACCTGTTGCAATAGCTGGTTAGAACTATATCTTCAGCAACAGGACAAAAATATTTTTAATACAAATACTATAATATATTATGGATATATGTGAATTTGTCTTTTCAGGGGAAGTAGTGTGAAGTATTATGCGTCTAATTTTGCTTTATCCTGCGGTATACTAACCTAACCGTACTGAAAAAGCTTTGAAAATAGGATAGAAAGGGAATGCATAAAAACAACGAATTGCTCAGAATGCAACTAATACAAATGTAAGGAATGTTAAAGGCTTCAATTAAAACTATAACAGAGTCATTTATATTAACACAATACGTGAAGTTACTAAGTGGAACAAGAAATTGTGATTAGAAGGCCCCCCCCCCGTAAAAAAACACCGTGGCAGGAGTGTAACCACCAGATGTACCGATGACAGTCTATTTATTTTATGGATTACTTCTAGAGATATGACACGTAATTTATTACTCCGCTGATTAGCAGATGATTATGAGAACGTATCAATCAAATAATTACAATGGAAGATAAAAACCACGTCTGTCGTGATGTACGAAGCCTATGTGGTGTGGAGCCGCAGCAGCATGTATTTTATTGGCAAATACTACGTTACTAACACAAAATGATGTGCTGCCCACTTTCATAAATTGGAGTTTTCAGGCAATCATATTTTTACTGAAAACTTGTATACATCATACATGGCGCAATCAAATTTACTCACCGCCAAAGATGTATGCAACATCCCGCAAATGTTAACACATTTTACGTCCACTTTGAGGGTAGGTGTGAACATACATTAAAATTAACACAAAGGTGTTCTAAGTCCACCTTCCAAGGAAATATAAACGAGTGTAATCCAGGAAGTCATGACAATTTGCGCAATTGCGAAGAACGTTGTGTGCTTATATCCAAGGTTGAATCCTCGACATATTTTCCCAGTGTTGCCTGTGTGGCAGTCGAAATAAGTTATTGTGCATTCTGTGATTGATCAAAACTGAGTGATACAAAGTCCCATCCCTGTTAACCAGAGGTAGTGGATATCTGAATGCTTGAATGTTAAAACCTGCAGAAATTTACCACCAACGAGAGGAAATGTATGGTGATACAGTAAAAAACGAAAGAAATGTAAGAAAGTGGTGCTATGTTCTACAATTAAAGAATAAATGTGCATCACGACACTCGAGCCTGATGGTCGTCACTCATCAGCCATTACAGATGATTTGAAGGATCAAGGAAAGAAAATTGTACAGGACAGATATGTAAGCCCAGATGAGTTACAGATTTATTTCTCGTTCTTTGTTTGGTGAAACTTTTACGTACATCTTCTGGCGGCACAGGTATCCTAAAGCTTGCAGAAAGATAGAATACATAATTAACGGAGATGACTATATAGAGAAATAAAGTAAGCTTCAGTTTTGTAACATTTTTAATCAAAATATTTTTCTTGGTTGTACTAAAGCCAAACGCTAGTTACTTCTTGGGTGGTCCACACAATATGATAGCAGTGAGAGGTCTAAAGGTTTTTACTTTTGTAAACTTATATCGCCTAATAAACATTCAAGCATCATCGCTTAGCAGTATGCATTTCATTTGTTAAACGAAAGCTCACTTAACTGCAATGAGTTATACACTATTGTTCATAAGTAGCTTATTTCTAAAATAAAACACGTCATGGTCTGGTTTTCAAGCATTCATTTTATGTGAACAGCTGGATGTTAAGAAAAACAAGTCATCCATGCCTCTATAATACCTGCACAGCTGCGAACTTTCTGCAACAACTGCAACTTACCTGAAACACAAAAGAAAAAGAAACATCAGTATAGCTGCATAGTTTACTTTCTGATGTAGTACAAATATTTTTTTTTTTATTTATCCAGATTTATGAACCCTATTTTACACAGTGGTATATTAGGGTTATAGTTGATACATAAAAATACACAATTTTAACAAAAATATTTTAAATACTAGAAGGAAGAAAATATGTTATAATCTGATGCATATTAATTTAAACTATTTCAGACGTTTAAACACTGAGTTTATAAACATCATGAAGTACTTATACTGTTGTGGCTTCATTAGCAAAGATGTGAGCGGAGCAGAAAATTCAGTTCCTAGAGAGTCTAGCTTCAATATTAATTCTTGTCTTTCTCTCCAGAAAGTGGGACAACAGAAAAGGAGATGAACCACAGTTTGAAATTCTTCACCACACATGCACTTGGGGTTAGATGTTAAGTGAAAACGTGATAAGTATTCACCAAATTTACCATGTCCACTTAAAAATTGTGTCAAAACAAAATTTGGTACAAGAGTTTCACATTTTCCTCTGTCATATACACTAGGGAAAAATAATGTTTTTGTTAAACTTCCATTTGGAGTTGTTAGCCATTGTTGGTTCCATTCTTCAAGAATATGTTGATGTATTATTCTCCTTACAGTAGAAATAGGACATAAAGAGTATGTCACAGGAAGATTGGATTCTGCAGCCTTCTTAGCCAAGCAATCAGCTCTCTCGTTACCTAAAATTCCACTGTGTCCTTTAACCCATCCCATGCAAATATGTCCTGGATGGTTTTGAAGCAAGGTTCTGATTTCATGTGCTAATGAATTTAAGCTGTATTTATCATTAATAGCGAGTAGAGCTGATTGTGAATCACTAAGAATACGGGCACTGTTCCCATTAACAGTACACCATATAAATATTTCATCACACATCACTTCAAATTTCTTTAACAATGAAGTTATCATGCTTGTCCATGGTGAAATTCTGACGTTTGCAAACGTTCCATAGCTAAAATTCGCTAAAGCTATCAATATTATGTAGTTAGGTTGTTTGTAGAGAGATACAGAAAACATATTTAAAATATGAAATGTCGGCACAAACAATTTTCCTGATACATTACATCTTCAGATAATCTCTCAAGTATTTTGCATAGGTAGTCTCCACATCATACGATATATTTTAATAATCTCAAAATAATATAGACTTGGTACAACAGAAAATGTGGCTGTGCTTGTACTTCAGTTGGTAAAGCAGCTGCCTTCTCTGCGATAGGTACACAGTTGGATTCCCGACTGGGGTCTGGAAATTTGCTCTAGCACAGGAAATCGTCTACTCTGCCCAAAGTTGTGCGATTAAGCGTGTGGTGTGATCTATATAATAACACAAAAAATGGGACATCCAATCACAAGTGTACAAGTTATGACTACTCCAATTAAATGGAGCAATATAAAGAAAAGAAATAAAATCCGAAAATCCAAATAGTTATTCCCATCTCGAGGTCAACTTTTAATCAATTTCTTTAATAGCAAAACAGGTCTATAGCATACGTAAAAAAACTTCAATTTTTCTAAACATTCCACAATATATTTCAATCCAACACCGTTTAAAACTGGTAAGGAATGTTTTGAAATCATCTAACACTGGAGTTCTTTGAAATAAATTGTATATTTCAGTGAATTTATATTTTACGCACAGTAAGCCTCTTGTGATTTACTAGTTTATGTAATTTTATTCGGGGTGAAGAGAACTTAATCTGGATATTTTTAAATTCTCTATGATTAATCATCCACATTACAAACACGATATTTTAACCAAAATCGCTAGAGCCGTTTTTATTATTTATTTATTTTTATTTTATAAAATAAAAATTAAAGAAAAAATGTTCCCAGATTAAGCAGTTTGAGTTGGTAAGACTTTCCTGCTGCTTACCTTCATTTCTTTCAGCACAAAGAATTCATCTACTAAAAATCATTTTATGGGTTCAGGAATCACAAAACGTGTATATTTTGTGCAATTCCAATATTGAAATAGCTCAGTGGGTAAAGCTATTTTTTTCTTCGATAATACCGGTTCTTACCAACTTCCCCCTCACGTTATCATAATGAGTAGTAAGTGGTTAAAAAACACCATCGTGCATTTTGCATTTTTGACATAGATTTTAATAAACATATAATCTAATCCTCCAACTATTAACTGCTGCAACACTATATTGATATAACTTGCAACCATGGTAGTTAAAGTTCACCATTTAAATCATATTGTCTTTACTACACTAGGTCATCAAATACGTAATGAGCTTATTAAAATGTGCCGGGAGAAAATGGCGCTTTCAAGAGCTTTTTTAAATGACACCTACTTGTTTATAAGGTTCTATTTTATTACAATCTCGTATATCAAGTTACCATTTATGAAACAATTTTATTTATATGTATAAACGGTAATCTTTATTGTTGCAAACTTTTCTACCTCAAGCATGTATATAGGTAATAAGCAGCTGTTCAGCAGACAAATGACGATTACCTTATTAAGGTTCACGTGTACATGTTAAAACTCCAATGTAATCGTAATTAATCCAGATGGTTTCTATACAATTACTACTGATGATGAATGCACTTACAGACAGACCAATGAAAGCACATCTGTTTCAATTGCGTCATGCAGCATTAACAGCGTGTCACACAGTTAGAAGGGAGAAGGTAACATGGCAACAGCAATCTAAACCTGACATAAATGGCCGTTACCGCTTAGAAATCGCCGACATTTAAACTGTTAATAAGAGTACGCAAACAGTCCTTTAAAAGAGCAAAATTTCTGTTGATTTACTGATAGTAGAAAGTACGAAATGCCTTAGCAAAAAGGTAATTTGTGATGGCATTTGGACTTCATAAGCCGTCTCCCCTCAGAACGACAATCCATTTAATTTCCAATTGAATTTTACGCGATGCCGGTTGTCACGCAGGTTGCCTGTGCTAGAGACTTAATCAAGAAGAGCGACTCTTTTAAAAATGAGTTACGTCTGTCATCTACAGCAGATGTTCAGATGTAAGCCAGAATAATATAAGGAGACCAAAGTGTAGAACTTCCTTTAATTGGGTAAGTCTAATCGAGCAGTGAATTAATGAAATGGGAGAAATTATGGTGAAATGAGCCCAATTTCCATTCAGCTTAAGAGTTACCCGACGTTCGTTACTGAGGATAAAGAAAGATCCTGGACAGAGAGAAAAACTTATTTAGTTAACTCGGTGAAGCGAGATTCGAGCCTGGAACGGCTTGAATGTGAGGCAGACACGCTAACTCCACACGTCTGAGGGAAGTGTCAGCTTTTTCCATTTATTGAAAATGCCGGACAACTGTTTTATGGAGGAGGGCGTGAAGTCTACTGGGTAGCAAAGTTATTTCCTATTTATATGGCAAAGTTTTGACATTTATACATGCCATCCATTTATTCATTATTTATCACACTATATTACATCGCTTCTTGCACACCAAACGAGTGGTTTTAGGAACTTTAAAACTCTTGCAACTGTGTCTTTATGGCCCAGTCCCCACAATTTTGGGAATTAAATAATATCCATCTGCTGCAGTTTCTTTTCTTTCAAACCAAGGAAAATAAAATTCTAAAACTCCAGATAAAATAACTCTTAGGGATGATTTTCCTGCAATACTGATGCTAATACTAAACTTGCTTTCCCAACTTAGAAAACCCTTTTTGCTTGTTGATTTCTATTACTATTCGTTTTATGAACACTTTTAAAGTTAAAAGTTGTTAATTTTTCACATGTAAGAATATAAGTTTTTAAAAAATTATATAATTATTAATTTTAAACTACTGGAGAATGCAGTGGAACTGAGTGCATATCTGCACGTGTAAAGGGCGATCGTGAGTCAAGCGATTTTGCAACAGAGCTTATTTAGATTTGGAATGTGTGGGAAGAATGTGACAGCCGCCAGCTTGGAAACCATTTTAACTGCAATTGGTTCTACCCAAAGTAAACAAACAAGGTAGTGTTGAAACAGTATGTATTCCCAAGAACATAGCGGAATGAAAAGCAACCTTTGAACGGAGTCCAGGCCGCTCTCAGCTGCGTCATTCTTTGTCGGTCGATCTTTCTGACCATGAGGTTCGACGGATTTTACACCATGCTCTTCATTCAAGGAAAGGAACTTTGAGTTATTCCACATTTTGCTGCATTTTATTAATGAAAACCAGATTTACGCCAACGTTTCAGTGACGAGCCATGAGGCCCAGTTCATTTGCCTATAAACGAAATTCCATAATTTGACAAGAAAATCATAAGAAAAAGTCTGATATGAAACAGCTGAAGATGAACGTATAACAACGCAACGCAATGTTCATACGTTGGTGAGCTTAGCACCTGCACTTGTTCACCTTCCTATGAAGGAAGACATACTCTGACAAGATGGGGCTACGAGTCAAATTCAGGAATGGCCAATGGCAGCTGTGTGAGGAATGTCCCCAACTATTGCGTTCCATTAGATTTACCCAAAGGGTAAGGAAGAATGGTTATCCTTGAATAACGTTAGTTTTGGTTAATAGGACGTTTCACTAAGCTAAATGGCTTGTAAAGTAAATGCCTGTATGTATACTTTGTGTTCCTATGCGATATGGCTGAATAAATCTGACTGGGTACTCATGAGAAGGACTTTTAAGTTGAGCTGTATAACAGTAAACTGTTCGTACTCTTTCACTTTGTAAGTATTTTATATTGTAGGTATCTTAGAGGCCAAAGTTCTGCTTGCATTACTGCGGATATTCCTCTCACTCACTTCTGAATAGAAACACAGCGGAAATGGCCTGATAAAAAAAAAAAAAAAAAAAACAACACATGATTTAACAAAATAGACAATTTAGTATAGGAACATAACTTGCAAATATGTACATTAGGCAGGGACAAACGCAAGTGAATAAAATGGTAGATCGCAAATATATACTCTAAGAATTATCAATCAAAATGTAACGCAGACACTCTGGAAGGCAAATTGTGTATAGCAATAGTGTAAATATTTTATATTCGGTATATTGGACACTAGGATATAATCACAAAATGCAGATTTAAAAGAAACTTTCAAACAACTGAAAGGACACAAGTGAATAACGTGATAACAGGTACATACCTATAACTCCCATCTTAATCGCCCTCCTCTCCCCTCTCTCCTTTGGTCTTCATATGATAAAACCGGTAGTGAAATCAGGGGATATTAATGAAAATTAAAGGTTTAACAAGACCTATATGAACGTATCCCTTTAACTTACTGTTGCTAGCACTGAATTCTATACTCTTCGTATGTAACAATAACGAAAGATTATAAAACTTCTTAAATGTTCATTTAATCGAGATATTCAACAAAACTTGACGATAATGTACTTATATTTCAGCGTTTTTATTTTTAATTTGCATCTCATTAAACCGCATTACAGTGAACAATAAAGCTTATAGCCGTAATTGTAGATAAATAAATACTGTTTAATGCAAAACAAACAGAAAAATATATTCACATGTCGGAAATTTCACCAGTGGTACAATTGCTTTTACAACAACACACATGTTAAAATTCCAGATGGCTTAGCTAATAAAGGCAGTCTCTAGGGACATAATACGTTTTCCTTTTATTTATGCGAGTGGAACGTATAGAAAAACTACAATTTATGAACAATAACTAGTACAATCAAGGGTTTTAGAAATGGCAGTGTTCTTAGAGATCATTCCCACTGACTTCGAAAATCATTTCACTTGAATCAGCACTTCACACAGTAAAACAATAAACGATATTATTCATTTAAATATAGTTAATTACTTTACCATTTTATAGCAACAACTGCATTTTAAAATTTTCAAAGAGATGTAAAAATAGGGGTTCTATAACAATTTCTTTTTTAAGAAATTTTTGTATTTATCGTACAGTGCAAAGTAAAACGTAATGATCTAAAGCAATTTTGGATAGAAGAAGGGCTGTCAAGATATAACTCAAGAGTCGTAAACTTTCAGTTTCTTAATAAGATATGTTTCAAGGATTTATGAGAACTTTGGAGAATCTATCTCAAATTACGTTATGAAATGGAAATTGGACTTTGTTAAAAGTTCTGACAACAGCACATCATCAGGAGAATATTATTGAGTCAGCCCATTTGATAGCTCAATACAACTAATGCAGAAACCCCATGGCACTTTTCCAAAATCGCTGGAGACGGAAGCTTTACGCATCTCCAAAGTTATAATCGCAAGGAAGAAAGTTTTAATTAGTCTTTAACGTTTGGGATACTTGGCGGAGTTTCACGGTAAAGTTTTCACCGGCATTTAATTTGCAGAAAAAGAACCTCTTAAAGTGAGAGACAGAAAGTCTCTTAGACTGAAAGTGAAGTTATTTACAAGTACACAACCAAAGTACAGCAAAACGGTTTTGGTTCATTAATAATAATATGATAATACTATATACATTCAAAGCACGTGTATTTCTTTTTACCCATTATCGCTGAATAAACTTACGCCTGTTTTATAAAAACATTTTATAGTAAATATAGATAAACATATACAGAAATTTTAGAAAACTGGAAGAAAACTTGGTCATATTTACGCCACAAATTGCTTGAAGCAGTGACTCTAAATTTTATCGAGATTTTTATTTATATTTGTAGTTCATTCAAAAAGAATGAAGAGGATGTAACAGCAATTTAAAGGAGTACGAATGATCGTGTGACAGGGCGACAAGTTGACTTCTATTATTCTCAATACCTGGTTGTAAATATAACGCGCATATTGGGAAGTACTTGACCTGAAGGTGAATTGAGAATGACATATTTTGGTTTGTTAATCTCTGATGTTTAAAGATGAAAACTGCTACACTCACATCACAGCGTTGTCAACAGACCACGATTCTGATGAATTAACGTGCCAATTTTGGACACACCCGGAGTTGAGAGCAGAAACGTAATAATTCACAAAATATTTGCAGTTATCAGGTAGAATTAGCACGATGGTTGCAGTAATACTAATATACTGGCTGCATTTCTAACCGGATACAAATGCAATGAATTATTGCTTAATTACATTCAGTTTTATGCTTTAAAATGTCGTTACTTGCAATCTAGGAAATAGAACCATCCATAACCTGTAAACAAACTCAGTCATGCAAATAATTATGATAACGAGTTTTGTATTGATATCAAACAGCACAGTAAAAGGATACCTTTATGCTTTCTCCTCTAGCATGTAATTTTCATTTTAACACGTACCTGCAGCATTTTAAGTGCATTATGGGAAGATATAACGGTGAATATTTCGGTTACGCTAATTTTATGTGAAAACGGAATACCTGAAATGCAGCCAATTTGGGGTAAACATCTTGTCTTTTTCCTGCTCTCATCAAATTTGCCGTATGATAAAAACTTTGAAATGTCCTAAAATCACTGGAATCAGTCTTTTTCTTCGCCTATTGTATCCGTTTAAAGTTACATTTACATTTTAGTAAACAAAATATATTTTAACAGATAAGCTTCGACCAAATTGTTATGGCAAATTGTTTAGTGCATTTCACATAGTTGATTAAATTACTAAGTTCTTATGAAAATGTTTGCACTTGGTAAAATGAGCTTAAATGCTTGTTCATTTAAGGTCAGTTGACATACAGACCAACATTTAGAGATGGAATGTCCAAGATTTGAGCTCGAGCATTACGAAAGCACAGTGTCATCTTGTCTTCAGATGTTAGTCATACTTGAACAGAGGAGGGCCATTGCCGGCCTCACGCAGACGACAAAGAACTTTACAGAGAGGTGGTACGGATAGCACGGCACGTATCCAATTGACTTTCGTGACTAAGAGAACTCACGATGTTGAGTAAGCACTGGTCTTTACACACAGCGAGTAAAAAAAATATTGAGGCATTCAATACTATTCCCATTATAGCTGTATAACTGAAACTGAAAATCCTAATTTAATTTTCAATTGCTTTGTATAAAAAATGGATATAAAATTGTTATACGTCTTATTGTATCAACTGTAATAAAAATATATTCGAATATTCACATAATTAAAAGCAAAATAAATATTGGGAAACCGCTTTTTGTACACCCTATTATATACATTTCACATGCTCATTAGGGGATACACAAGTGCAACTGTGGCTACTAAACACTCATACCTATGTATAAAAAGTTTACACGAAATGGGGCTTAGAGCAATGGCAATTCGTTCTCTTCCGTTATGAACAGGGTAAGAGTTACAGAATGACTGCCGAATTGTTAGAAATGAAGAAAAGTACAGTTCGAAATATAATTAACAGATACGAACTTGAAGAAAGAATGCACTTGTTACTTCAAACCAAAAGCATTTACTGATCAAGAGAATACAACTATTGTTAGGAGTGTTAGGAAATAATCAAAATTGAAAGCCCCCAGACTGGCAGGAAAGTCATTCGCCAAACGATTAGGAATGTACTGAAAAGAAAGGAAGAAGCCTTGTGCAAATGAAAAGAAGAGAGGAAAAGGGCTGATATTTGCAAAGGAGTTCATTTATAAACAAGAAAACTGGTGGGAAAACCGTCCTGTTTGCAAATGAAACCACATTTAACATTTTCAGACCGGATAAAAGAACAGTGATCTGAAGGAAAACTAATATGGAAATGGAAGAACATCATTTTCGACCTATTGTAAAACATGTGTTCTGGATTGCAAGGCGGCATCTGGAATTCGAGAATTGGTTTCCATCGAGAGAAAAATGGATAAAATGGAATTCTTGAACCTTCTGAAAGAGAATCTACGCAGGAGTGTTGATAAAATTAGTATCAGTGCTAGTTTTAAATTCTTAGCCCCAAACATAATTCCGAAATTGTGCAACAATGGCCAGTTTACACATATTCTTTATCCACTTCCACAATTACCGGATTAAATCCAACTGAGAATATTTGGAATGCATTATACACTGGACTTCACAGTCAGCCAACATCTTCAGAGGAGCATTTGAAAAAGAGATCCAATGAAGAGTGGGCCAAAATTTCAGCTACATATACTATAACCTTGTAAGCAGCATGCCTAATCGTCTGATAGAGGTCATTCACGCAGAGAAATGCGAAAAGGTACTGAAACTATGTTTTGATGCACAGCATTTTTCTTCAGCTTTCCCAATATTTGTTTATATTTTTAATTTTGTTGGCCTTACAGGTATCACAAAAGAAATGTTACTTTGTACTTATATTTCTAAATAACTTGCTATGCATTATAAATAATGTGAAGGTATAATTCCTGATTATACGATATGATGTTATGAGAGAATGTCAAGCTGTCCCCCTTTTTTTTACTCACTGTATGTAGACCAAAAATCTAGCACTGCCCTTATGGTGATTCTCGAACCCATATACATTCGATTACTGGGCATCCAATACCGTGCTCCAATAATAAATATTTAAAATCCCTCACACAGCAGCGAAATCGTGGTTTTTGTTGTAATTTACGTCCTCCAACGTTGTTATATGAATGGAATAGGTGAAATGATGCTCAAATGAGCCCAGGGTCCATAGAGCTTAGAGTTACCCGACATTCGTCTTTCAGGATAAGGGAAAACCCCGGAAAAAACCTTATCCAGGTAACTCACCCTGACCGAGATTCGAACTCGGGACCTCTTGAATGTGAGGCAGACATGCTACCACCACGCTACCGAGGCGGGCTAATATTCGTGTGATTATTAATAAACTATACTCGGGGCTAAAATGTTTCCAGCTTAAATCTTAAATAGACATAATTTATTTGATATGTTAATGACTGGCTAGGTAAACTTCACAAATGCTGGTATAAAATGCATTTATTTTGTTTTTGGGGTGCAAAATAAAATGCCAATTTTTACCATCTGCTTCGTAATATTATATTCCAAAACGTAAAAATTGGATTTCTTACTTACCGCTAAGTGCAATTGAAAGCATCGATGAAATGTACCGTTATAATTCCCATGTTTTAAAAGGCAATAGCATTACATACGAGTTGTTTCATTAGCCATAATGAATGCTATGTTCAGTTGAGGCTTGAAGAAAGTGCATTATTCGGCACGCATATTCCCTAAATTCCTCGGCGTGTCATTAGCATCTAAGGTCATGACATGACAAGTCTGACGTCACAGCGAAGACCGTTTACGTTTGGGTTACAGCCAAGAAGGGACAGGAAAGCATTGCACTGTCCTGACATTTGCTGCGTAAACAATGACAACTTCATGCCAATGTCTTTTGCATAAATTATTCCATTTGACGACTGTTTTCTGCCTCGGCGCATGTGACACTGCAATTTTATTTCTCTGTTCTACTAGAACTGTGAAGAGTAAGGGAAAACATGAAGCATTCATTTGTTTATGTTTCATCGCTTTTATGTAATCTAGAATTTAACGCATGCCCTTTACTTAACAAGTACATTTGAAACCGAAACCATACGTAAAGACAAAAATAAAATAAATACACAAATCTATTGACGTGGGTCTGTCGCTTTTAATCATACTTTTAAAAAAAATCATTCTGGATACTTCATCGTTTGCATCCGCGACCTTGAGATCAGTAGGCAGTCTCACCAATTGAGCCACTCAGACGAAAAGATGATGGACGGACAGATAGATTTAGGAGGGGAAGAGAGTGAGAGAAGGGCACAGACAACGAAGAGTGAAAGAAAACACTGGTGTGTGCCATTCACGCCACTATCATTGACAAATTCAGTGAGTATGTTCATTAATGATACATAATAATTATTTCCATGCTGGCTACATTCCGAGATATTTCTACCCAGAAGTCGTTTCAAATTAAACAAAAGTTTCAGTATATGGAAAACAGCATTCATCTGTTTGTCCCTGGCAATAAATTCTTGCGATGGAAAGAAACGAATGGAGGAAAAAAAAAAAAAAAAAAAAAAAAACAGCAAACTGCCGGACTTGTCCGTTAAATAACGTTTCTTAAATACAGAGTGTTAATGAATTACGCCGAAATATTTTCAGAGCAAGTGGAGAAATCTTAAACCAGTAATTTGACATAAGATTGTTATGCCCTGATGGTTCAAATGTGGAAGTAACAGCTTAAGTTTCTGAAGTGTCAGTACGCCACTGCTAATGATGATACCACTTGAGTCTACAGCACACGAAAACGAGGAGTGGTATCGGTGCACTCCTAGCGCAAGGGTCATGCTATGACATTAGATTTCATTGTTTGCTCTTTCTTTATTCTTTTAATATTTTGTCTAAGCTCATAATTATTGTATAAATGTAAGCACTTTACGGAGTAATTTCAACTTGCCAGTGCAATTAATTACTATTCTTAATAACAAATGTTGAATCCTGCTTACATACTGTACGTCTAAATGGGAGGTGGTTTAAAGGGTGAACGAACTTACATAAAATAAAAAGTAAATGCAACTCTTTACGTCAAGTTTATAGCAACTGTTCGAAATGGCGACCTGCATTTTCAGTGCAAAGTTCAGCGGCAAAGGAACGACCATCGGACTTTGTCCAAAATTCCTTGTGTGCGTGTCGAATAACTTCACATGCTACTATTATTCGGGCAGTTAGTTGCTCTTCTGAAGTATGTATTAAAAAGATTAAGAAAAAAAAATAACTATATAACAGAAAGCGAACCAATGACCTTTGGAACCTCGGTTTTCGGCGTTAGGACTGGATAACCAAAACAGTTACAGAAGCACAACTAGAGTAGGCTACATGACGGAAGGCGGCAGTTTATCGCTGTTCAGTGTCGCACTGGCAGGTGATTAGTTCGAGATTTGAGATATTTTGAGGCCAATAATGAGCTACTAAGAATCAATATTTCTATATTCGGGAAGCAGGTTTAAAGACATTCTAATCTAAATATTTGACCAACCTTGTTTAAATATCAACTTATCAGTATCTGATGCCAAATAGGCGAAACACAACTGCGATATGTTTAGCCGCGAACCATGCATTACCTTACTTGCTTATATTAGTCACGTCTACAATAGCTGAAATTATTTCGGTATAGTTCATTAAAATCATTTATATCAACTTGCAACATAGGATATTTAAAACGATCTCTACAGTTTTTCCAGTTATACTTTTTGGGGGTATTCTGGATATTCTCGTATGTGTGTGTACAGACATGCTACTTTCGGGGAACTCAAAACGTGCATTTTCTGTGAAATCTGGACAACAATATTTGGGTGAGATGCAATACTTTCTCTATCTACTACGAGTAAGACAAAGCAAAGATGAGCTCTTAAAATAATTCACTGAATCGTCACCAGTTGTCGCCAGTGAAGATCTGGGAATTCTGAGTGCCTCTTTCTCTGCAAATGTACAACAAGCACTTTGTTACATTAATACATTTTATCGTAGATGAGAATGGATTGCCCCAGGGAGGTACAGCGAGAGAGAAGAGAGGGGAAGAGAAAGAAGTACTTGGTTATTTTTTACGATGATTCTATCCCATTCTATTTCGGAATGTTTTACTCACGTCCGTATTTCTTTGGACGTACTCCAACTTCCATAATTCATTTCTCTTTCAGTTTCTCACATTTCTGCACTTCAAACTCAATCAGCGGCTTTGCAAATACCCCTCCTTCTCTTCTTTCAGAATCCCAATTTTTTTTTAACTTACATAGTTTTCTTTGAGCACATATTCAATGTGAAAGAGAAGCGCTAGTCTAGCCACTGAACTCTAAAGAGGGCCCTGCCTTTCATTCTTTTTTATTTTCCAAGAGAAAGGGAACTACAAAAGAACAGACCATCACTGCTACTTGTAACTATATTCGATAGTAGTACTTGGCAACGCAGAACAAAAACGGGCATGCAATTCGAAATTTATTTCATTATTCGTGCTTTCATTCATTTTTCTTTTTCAGATCCTCATGATTAGCTTTGGATTTACAATACAACAAAAACTGGATTGGATTGGACTGCATTCAGTGAGTTCACTAGTAGACATAAAGGTCATGAATATTTCATATGTAAAAGAAACACAGGTTTTAATTTTACTTTACGTCATCGAATATTAAGTGATGGAGTTACCAAACCTCCATCTTTCAGGATAATCAGAAACAACGGAAAAAGAAAAGATTATCCAGATAACTCATCCTGACCGAGATTCAAACTGGGGATCTCTTGAATGTGAGGCAGACACGCTACCAACTACTCTACAGAGACACGTACAGTTTAGTTGCATATATAAACGAACATTAGATGCAAATATTAAGTAAAAAAAAAAAAAAGACATGTAAAGAATGTGCAAAGAACACTGAACTGGAATAATTTTTAATTACATACAGAAACAAATTCAAATATTTCCCTGCAATTTTAAGACTAACACAACATATATTAGAAAAATACAATTTGGCAATGGCAATACTTGAACTTTGTAAGCTTTAAGAGCTATGCACAGGTGTTACTTCCATTGTAATGCACTGGTTGCAAATGTTTTTGGTTTTCATTTTACTGAAAATGTAAGTTTAACACTTATCACTTGATATAATTCAAAAGCTTTGTCTCTAAATGGAAAGAAGTATGTCTCCGCGTGATCGTCTTCTTCTAAGACACTTTAAGCATAAACACTATACTTTTCAAATGAAAAACGGTTTATACTACAAAGAATTTAATGTTACTACAATATTAAAAACAATTGTAGATAAGAAGACAAGATCTAAAATGAGAGAAGAACATTTTCAAGAAAATTTCTCACCTCGAAACTACCTTTTACATAGAAGATTTTCCGCTATTTATTTTCTCATCACACCCCTTATTTTCTATGATAACTTTAACTTTCTGTGGACGGTCTGTGAAGTTCTCTGTATTTTGAATGAAAAATTTTAAGGGGTAAAAAAAGTAAACGTCATTAAAACGCACAATTTATAGCTGAAAAAAGTGCCCTGTCTCCGACAATTTCTAAAATATTCGTTCTTGGTTTGGGTTTTCAAATAATGCATACTTTTGTGAAGTGTTTCTTTATTTATGGTAATGAAAAAAAAATTTGAGAGTAACGCAATACTGACTCACTGACCATCGCTTTATCCTTTTATATCCCTGTAAGCACCTACAACTAAATCTGTAACGAAGCCGTTTCTAAAAACTTTTCTCTGGATCAACACCAAGTAGATGATAAGCTTTTATGAGAATCTTTTTTAGAAAAAGAGATAGGAAATACACGTGAATTTAATAAGTTGTTCTTGAAGAATTTAAACAAGGAAATAACCAAATCAACTGTCTTTTTTCTGATATATTTTACATGGCTTACTACTGTGTCAAGAAAGTACTGGGAATTGATCATATAAAAATCTCGTATAAGCGGATTCGAAATTATTGTTGTCGTTAAGTTGGTACAACTTTCCTCTCTACCTATGCGGAGTTTGATTGTCATCTATCATCTAGTTCGTTTAAACAGCGCCATTTTGTTAATGCATCTCAAAGGTGTGTTGCGATTTTACAATTAATTCTCCTTTATGTCTTCTATCGACTCAAAACGGGTGCCTCGAAGTGATAACTTGAGTTTTGGAAAGAGAAGTCGGCCGGAGCCAGAGCAAGTGAATACGCTGGTTGTTCGAACATATTTATTGAGTTTTTGACCAGAAACTCGTTCACAATGATATCTCTGCGAGCTGGGGCGTTGCCGTGGTGCAAATCCATGATTTCTCTTTTCCACAAATGTCTCTTTCGCCGTATATGTTCTGTCAAACGTCGCATTACGCTCAGATACCCATTATTTACCGTCTGACATTCTGGCAAGAATTCTAAGTATACGACAGTACGATAATCGAGAAAACTGTCAACATGATTTTCAGTTTTGATTGAGTTTGACGTGCCCTTTTGGGTTTCGGTTCAGTTGGAAGGCGCCACTCGGAAGCTTGTTGACTGGTTTGAGCGTCAAAATCGTAAACCCACGTCTCATCACCAGTTACCATGCGTTTCATGAATGTGGGATCGGAGATGCCTGTTCTAGCATGTCTTTAGCGATGCTTTTGCGATTGATCTTTTGCAGAAAGTTAAAGACTTTCGGAACAAATCGAGTGGCAACACGTGACAGGCCCAAACAATCGTTTAAAATGGTAGAACTCGATTCATGAGACACAGAAATTTCAGCGGCAATCTCTCTCAGACCTAAATGACGATTTTCAGACAGCATTTCCTTCACTTTAGCGATATTCAGTTGAAATTGTTGATTGCCGACCAGTGCGAGGCAAATATCCCACCACATCTCGACCACTTTTGAATTTACAGTACCAGGGTACGCGTTTTTGATAAAGTCGATTCGCCGTAAGCCATATGTAATATTTTTAGTGTTTCGACACACGAAATACCACTGGAGACAATTCTTTGTTCAATATTTTTATTCATTATAAAATCGCAACACACCTTTGAGATGCACTAACAAAATGGCGCCCTATAAACAACTAGATGACAGATGACAAACTCCGCGTGGGTATAGAGGAAAGAGGTACCAACATAGGGAGAACAATAATTTCGAATCCCTTCTTATACGAGATTTTTATCTTGTGACTTTGTGGGTTCGTAGAATTAAAAGTCCAATTTACCGAAATTCTAAATGTTGTTTAGGAATACACTGTTCGATTCTCACGTAACAACATTACATCACATACACAACACAATCTACCAAGGTCGATGACAATAACAAACAACGTTCTGATCAGCTCTCGTTACAACAACACTCTTGTTACACAACTCGCCTCACTGTTTTACAACTGTCCGCTGGCGTGTCACAATCTCTTATATATCTCATTCATAATTCGAGAGACTTCTCGAGCAAATAAGAAAAACAACTATTCTCTGTCAATCGAGATATCACTAGAAACTTCCAAACGTGAAATCCTATCTGTGCCGGCAAGTCCTATATCTTAGTTATCTTTGTTTGCCGGCTCTTTGTGTACACTAGCCGCGCTATCGTTAACTGCTTATGCAAGCCCTTTATTACCGTGAAACACTATCCGCCGTCTGTTATCTATTTGCGCTGAAACTTTAATGCCCGTTACCACGACAATATGATCTCTGTACTTTGAAAGAATGTATGTCTCTTGAGAGGAACACAATTTATTCCGAATGAATTTCCACTTCATTCTGACCGGAGTCTAGAACATCCTAATCCATAGGCTACATTCGACTAAGGAAGGTCTTCCTTAAATCAATGCAATCGATTACGGCGTAATGTCAGCTTGATATTTTCTTAGCTTTAAGGAATTGGTTCCTTGTCTCTTCTGTCCGGGTCACGCGAAGATAACTAGATTTAATCACTTTATACAACGAAATTCCATTTACTTAATCTGCAGAATGAAGTGAAACGGCGGAAACGCTTGAGCAGGCCGTGAAAAACGAAAGCGTGAACTGCTCCCGTTATGGCAATATAGTTTCTACCGTCTGAGATATTGGTAGTACTTATGTCGTAACGACGGAGGTTAAAGGTTTCCAAAGCTACAGTCTAAGTTAAGTGTATAAAATTAATTTCAGGAAATATCAGCGAAAAAAATAAGTTTCTCACATGTTAAAGTTATTCAACCAAAATTATATACTACGAGCATTTATTTTATACTAAATAACCCGAGCAAATAATTCTCACTAATATTTATTTTTCATTTTTTATCCTTGATCCTCAGTCGAATCCAAATATAATTGATTTTGGCGAAACTTTGTAACTATATGTGTTTTACATTTTGCAAGCGTATCTGTGGAGATCAGATGTTTACTAAATTTATGACGTTCCCCAATACTTTATTTACGTTTAGCAATCGCATAAATGATATAGCATGTATTCCATTGCATCATAAAGGTTGTCCGGGCATTCCAAAAACTTGAACATAGTACGGGCTCGCGAATATACGAGGGCTGTTCAATAAAGAATAACCATAATGTGAAACAAACGCGCCGTAATAGTTTCATTGTTGGTACGCCTGGTTCCCGCCTGTGAGAACCAGGCAAGTTCAGACACGTTCAGTATCGCCTACCACTGCAATGAAAGTAACATGCAGTTAAAGTTGATGTTAGAGGAAGATCCGGAGTCTCTTTCAAACGTAATCACTGCTGATGAAGCTTGGCTACATCATTTTGATCCTGAGAGCAAACAGCAAAGCTCAGTGTGGAAATCTCCTTCATTACCAACCCCCAATAAAGCAAAAGTGGTTGCTTCTGCTGGGAAAGTTATGGTTATCTCATGCTTTGATATTCATGGAACGGTTTATCTTCATGGTGCACCTGCACACACATCAGTAACTGGACAATACTAGCCCGCCTCGGTAGCGTAGATGGTAGCGTGTCTGCCTCACGTTCAAGAGGTCCCGAGTTCGAATCTCGGTTAGGATGAGTTACCTGGATAAGTTTTTTCCGGGGTTTTCCCTTATCCTGATAGACGAATGTCGGGTAACTCAAAGCTCCAGGGACCCCGGACTCATTTGAGCGTCATTTCACCCATTTCATTCATCGTCCGATATGACTTAACGTTGAAGGACGTAAATTTTTAAACAAAAAAATAAAAGCAAAAAAAAAGGACAATACTACAGGGATGTCCTGAAAACATTGCAAGTCCATATCAGGCGTTAAAGACCACATTTCCCTGAAGCAGTCTGGATGCTGCACCACAATAATACGCGGCCGCATATTGCCAATGTTGCAAAAAACAACGTGAAGTGTATCCATAATACAAAAGATTATACCGAGTCCTTTTGTGTTAATTTATATAATAATAATAATAATAATAATAATAATAATAATAATAATAATAATAATAATAATAATAATAATAATAATAATAATAATAATAATAATAATAATAATAATAATAATAATAATAATAATAATAATAATAATAATAATAATAATAGTAATAGTAATAGTAATAGTAATAGTAATAGTAATAGTAATAGTAATAGTAATAGTAATAATAATAATAATAATAATAATAATAATAATAATAATAATAATAATAATAATAATAATAATAATAATAATAATAATAATAACGTAGTATTCATTTTGGTTTGATGCTATTATTTTTATTACAGCCTAATATAATACAGTTCGAAATGTTTTTAATTTTTTAGTTAAGCGATTGAAGAGTCTTTAAAATTTTCACAGTAGTAAAAGTGTTGTAATTATTTACTTGAACAAACCTTTACGTAAAACACATCCACTAATTAAAATTTCAAATAATGCTTCATATTGTATGAACTCGCTGCTCTTTTGTCAGTTTGTGAGGCCGTGAAAACTTAAGCAATTATTATGTTGGCAATTTTAGAGCTACTGAGATTATGGGTTGACAAAGATATGTCTTGCCTACTTTTGTAGGCATCGTATAAAAGTAAGTGTTTTATTATGCGAAATCGGATGAATTTCCAATTCTAAGCCAGGCAGTAATTTTTAGTCTGTGTCAAGTTTGGTCGAAATTGGAGCAACAGTGTAGATGGCTGTAACAAGCGTTTACATATAAATGCTATATACCTTTTAACTGTTACATTAAAATACAATGTGCTGCAAAAAGCATAGCCAGAAAGCAAAATCAACCAGGGGGTTGCCTGGAGTTAAACCAAGTATAGCATCTAGATTCAAAGGGATGCTGTAATGGAGCACATTTTGGAGATGTGTGTAAACAGAGTGAGTCTATAAACGTTCTCTGCTCTACAATGAACAAGTAGAAATTAATCCAGCTTTTGTTTGTATCATGGTGTGCATGCTATGAAGCAGAGTTGCAAAACCCAATATTATTTGGTAGGTAGTTCACTAACTACCCAGAAGTTAGGTGTATCCGCTGCTTTTATTGCTTTATACTTATACGTACCTGTTCCACGGTACGTGTATGATATGTCTGTACTTAAAAGTATATAAAGTCACTTCAAATTTTACAGTCATAAATTTCGGAATGTTTACTTTCTACTTTACCTGTAATTAGAAGAGGAAATATATAGTTCATCCAAAAATCGAAAGAGAATATTTTGGTAAAAGGTTAGCGCGATGCTGTACGTGAACAGCCTTACCCCAAGACCAAAAGCTTACTAAAATTCAAACTCTTACTAAGCCCGAGCCTGTTTCCCGAAAATATTCAAGAAAATGTCCCCATATTACTACCCTTTACCTGGAATATTTGTCATTTTACCTCTATTATACAGGCTCTAAATATTTAATTTATGTCACATGTGTAATATATTGACATAAGAAGTATAATGAATATTTTGAATTTCCATAGGGTTATGCTGAGAAATTCCCTTTATTGGTTCATCTTTAATAATTTTGTATGCAGAAATACACGAAGTCGATCTTGCTTTTCTTTTTATGCCTTCGTCAAGCGAAGAGAAGAAAATGTGAAGTGATCACACAGCAACTAGGTCTTAAAAGATTTGACTATCACTTAAAGCCTATCGTAAAGTCCCAAATTCTAGTTGCATCTGCAGAAGATTAGCAATGAGACAATTTCTGTAATGTTTATCTCGATTAATATGAAACAGACAGACGATAAGCGTTTTTAAGAATCTTATGTACAAGAATAGAAAAAAATATTTATATATTATTTGTGAATTCGTGACTTCTATTATTATTATTATTATTATTATTATTATTATTATTATTATTATTATTATTATTATTATTATTATTATTATTATTATTATTATTATTATTGTTATTGTTATTGTTATTGTTATTGTTATTGTTATTGTTATTGTTATTGTTATTGTTATTGTTATTGTTATTGTTATTGTTATTGTTATTGTTATTGTTATTATTATTATTATTATTATTATTATTATTATTATTATTATTATTATTATTATTATTATTATTATTATTATTATTATTATTATTATTATTTGTAAATTCGTACTGTAAAACACCATGTGCCCTCAAGCGTCAGCAATTCTGCCATCATCCTCATCTGTTAATTCGTATATCGTAAAAACAAAACACAATTTCATATCATTTATTTTCAGTAGTGGATTTAATCTGTGTATATAACATTAATGTAAGGCAACAACTTTTAATTTAAATAATCTTGTATTGTGTCAAAAGGTTGGAAATATAATTACTTCGATAACAGTACGTTCAGTTCAAAGTATAATTCTTAGTTAATTTATTGCAGTATTATTAATATGTAATGTTTATTTAACTAAATGTACATATATAGCTATAGATTGTCTCAACGTATTCAAGCGATGCGTCAGCAAAAATGTAATGATGTGAACTGTGAAATAAGTGAACACTCAAACAACTAAATACATTTCCCACGAGAACGCATTTATATACCGTATTTCGGTATATTTGTTGTCATTTTTCGAACGAGCATAAGAAATGAAAGGGTTAAGCATATGCTTTGACAGCTCTAATTTTCACCCCTTTTACTACACAGGAAACACATCTATGTGTGTGTTTTTTTTTTAACAAGATTTCGTTATTACTCTATCGATGGATGATCCTCTAGTTCCTCTGATCTAAGTCTGATTTCTGGAGTAGCCTAAAGGATAAAGTGCACAAAACAGAGTTCAAATCACACCTTTCATTAAGAAATATGTGGCTTAAATGCAATAGCTTCTCTATCTTATTATAGTTAAGTAAAAGTAGAAATTATTAAAAAGTTGCATGCACTTCATCCAAACATTTCCTATTGCACTACTCTATGGCAGCACTTTTCTCACTTGTGAAGAACACACTCACACATCACTGAATATTTCAAACATCTCATCGTTTGTCTCTTTTAAAGGGTGCAGGGAACAGGGATCGTTTCCCCAGGCGTGGTATAACCGCTAAAAAGAGTAAATATGCTCTATAAAAGAAAATGATAATATACTGCCGTCAGGGAAAGGGAACTTCGCTGTGCCAGAAAGATGCGGTGTAACTGGAGTGTAACCGATATGAAAACTTGGAACATGAAGTTGGCAATAGCGCAGGAAAACCAAAAAAAAAAAAAAAAAAAAAAAAAAAAAAAAAGGCGCGGGGAACAATCTGTGGCCAGCCAGAGCAAACCATCGCAGTGACCGGAAGAGATTGATAAAAAACGGCAGTAAAGGAAATTGGATGATCCTCGGAAACGACTTCATGGAATTTCTTACCGTCTTGGCTTATGAAGGTTTATGTGGCCTATTGGATGAAACCGCGGCTGGAAAGTAATACAAGATGTAGCGGCTTAGGACGCTGCAGCAACTCCATAAAGTATACAGCACAAGGGAGGACTTTCCCAAAACTTTCCATTTTCTTCCATTAACCTCTGCCGCGGGGTACATAAATTTTACCCGACGCGTTATCAACGTTAGTTTATTCATGGTACAGCATTTCAATTTAAGCAACGAGTGCTTGCAGAGATACGCATACGGAAACACAAATGTTAAATTCTGAAGCATGTAGGTACATCATTCAGAAGCCGTTGTGACGGACTCTTGCGGTAAAAATAAATAAATCAAGTTATAACTATTGCATCCACGTTACTTTTTCTACCCAATATTGTTATTTTATTTTGCTTCTACTAATCATTTTTACGAAATCTTACATTTCTATTTTATGTTAATCGAGGCAAAGCTTAACAGAAAACAGCTCCGTTACATATTTGTTACAGCGTGAAGGGGAATAGCGGAAACGGAATCGATCGTCAGATGTTTAAAAGCGTGTCTCTACAAGTTGGCCTAGAAAGTCCTTTGACTTTCCATGAAATCGCTAGAAGCAACAAAAAATTGACAACACTTTTACGAGACAAAATATTGAAACAAATCATACCACACATCTGGGAGATGTCAGATGCCACATATTAATTAAAATAAATTGTTTTAAAGAATTCCACCATTTTCTGCAGATTAAGCTCTTACCTACCATTTAACACTTACCAGTTAGACAAATAAAATTCTTCCCGCATGAAGAGAACTTCACAGGCTATTCCCAGAGTATTCAATTCATGTACAGGAGGAAAATAAAAATAACCCAACACTTTTATGAAAAGGAAACTTTGCAATGTCAGAATTAAATGTTCAGTTTGGTATTTATCAGACTTCATTTTAGAGTTATGCTATCCATTACTCTCCCTCTCTCCCTCCCACCCCCCCCCCCCCCACACACACACAAAAATACACACAAAGTCCCTTTTTTACAATTGTATTTTTAGGATTCATGGAACATCAAAACAGTTATGTACATTTAGTAAAATCTTTATGTCAAATTTTTGGCAGGAGTACCTATTGCAGGCACGTAAGCAAAGAATGTAAAATAATTACATACTTCTGAACCTTCAGTCTGATGGAGTAACGGGTAAAGTTACATATAACGTATTAAAAAGAAAGACTAGCACTAAGATAAAGATGGATTCGCTTCCAAATTAAAAAGAAATATAAATAAATAAAACAAAATATATTTATGCAATAAGAGCACACAATATTAAAATTTAGATTTTGGGACTTTTTAAAAGATGTTTGATTTTATTTGTATTTTGTATTTAAAAAACCGTAACGATTTTTCAAGTGTTTGTATATTTACATTCATTTACTAGAGCAAAATAACGCTGCAAACTGTGATAAAAATGGGTTTTAATTTGACAGACGAAAAACAAATCAAAGTGTTTACTAAACTTACTCGTTAACACCTAATTTTTGTGACTTCGAAATTTATTATTGCAAGTTTAAATATTATACTCTGACATTAAAAAAAAAGATATAAAAATAATGCTCTACCGATTGTATAGACATATAATACATTTTCAAATACTACACATGATAATACAAAATGAGCAATATGAACAAAATTTTTAAAGTAATAAAATGTAACATCTGAAGAAAATCCAGATAGATAAATTTTTGTATAGTTTGTTCTTTTTACATACTAAAATGAGAATTTCTTCTGCACTATACCTGCTAGAATTTTTTAAATTGAAAATGAAAAATGTGGTGCAAACTGATTCTTTATAAAAGCAGTACATTTGTTGTACCTCTTATGGTTTCCCAGTTAAACAGAATCACACAAAATTAAATCAGAATGGCGTTTCATCAGAATCGTTTGAGCCGATTTTGGGAAGATATAAAATAATGAAAAAAGTTTCCACGTAAAGAGAAACTTGGGTGAGAGGAAATTTCTTGAAAATATTTGTGTTGAATCAAAGATGCTGATGCTGAATGCAAAATCTAATGCTCATCCGAATTTCTCGTTTAAATTTATGCTGTCAACGAACAAATATTTATTGCTTGCTCTAAAATCCTTTTTTTTTTTGGAGGGGGGTGCTTTAAAATAATTCATAACCTATGATTCCGGTGAAATCTTATCTATAATTTTTAGCTGAAATACAACAAATACTTCCCCTACCAATTTGGTGATAGTAAGCTGAGTAAAAGAAGCTAACCTAAGTATAAAAGCATAACAGTAACGATTTGTTCTTTAAATTTATTGCGTCGACATAGATTTCTTTTCAAAATTAGCACTTTTACTACGTCAGCTTTAGAGCATCCTTCTTTGCCGTTTTTACGGCTTTATGCACCATGAAATTGGAAAAGTAGGCGAACCGTAAAAAGACTGCTGAAAGAGTATGTCGTGAATATGTTACGCAAGAATTATTGTCGTCAAGCCCTGCCTGCCAAAAAGATGGAACGGTTAAATCATTTTAGTTCTAACCTCGTTACTTACAGCTGAAATATAACGCACCTGTGTGTTAAATTCCTGGTCTGTTCACCACTGAAACTGTTACACAGAAGACCACTGCTTAACAGGAAGGTGGTGCCATAACTTGCATCTCTTGAACTATCTCTATAGTGTTACAACAATATTATACAGGTTTGTGCAATGTAACATGAACATTGCTACTATTTTCTCTGCTACCAATTAATAATAATTAAAAAAGCGTTGTATTTTATCCAAAAATTTCATAACCAGATTTCACCAAAAACATATAGTCACCCAATTATCGGAAGGCGCGACCAACTAGCAGCTGGGTGAGGGCCGGGAGGTATTCGACAACGCCTACCCATTTGTCTTATAGCACTAACGAAGGGATGGTTGGAAAAACATCACTGGCCGTCTCTTTCCCCTCCCCCTGCCGTCTGGAACCTTCTGGGTAATTTACTGAAACGCGAGACTTCCAGAAACAGCGATATTCCTATAAAAAGGGGCTGCAGTTGGCGAGTCAGTTCAGTTCTTGGCGAGCAGCCTGAGGAGCGCCGAGTGAGTGAACGGACCGGAAGACTGTGTACGTGCATCGGAGGAGTTGTGCGTAATTGCGAGTGCAGAGTGGACCTGTGACAGACGAACTGGTGAATTGTAATTGTGTGCGCTACGTAATTCTGTGTAATCGGCAAGTGTTCCGACTGTAATTCGGTGGAAATAAAGAACATTTTGAGTTTGTGCAATTGGACTTTTAATCTCACGAACCCACAAAGTCACAATATATATGTTAAACATTTTTAGGTAAAAGATCTGCCAAAGATCAATATCTTGACAAAGATCTCTTTGTCAACAGGCGAAAAGTTGTTTAAATACCGCACTTGGTATTTCAGCATCTATTAAGGATGCGACAGAAAAGGTCTTCAGGGAAACCTCCCAACCTCAAACTACCCTTTAAGTGGAGAATTTGTCAAAAATGTTTATGTTCTCAAACAAAATGCTCTATTTGGATGACAATTACATGTTAAAGAAATGTTCACTACAGATACTATCTATGCGATGAATTTTCTCGAAGTCCTTACCATTCTAAATGACATTTACATAATTTTCATAACTGTAAACCGTAGACAAAATCTTATTTCATAAAAATTTAGTTTTTGCTAAGGTGCACAATTTATCTTTTTGTGTGGAATCAGCCATTTCCCAGATATTCGCTATTATTAGCTTCTGTTTTCTGTTACTTATATTTTTTCCAAATGGGGAAGTTCTTTTCCTTTCTGGTCATGCAATGGGAATACATATTTACAGCCATTACATGGTGACTATCTCTTGAAAATATTGACTATTAAGCCTACTGCATTTTTGTATTTCCACTGACCTACAAGGACATATGATAAGGCAACTTTTACAAATGTTTATCTCGATTATTATTATTAGGATGCAAATAAAAGAACACGCTTTTGAAGTATAGTTCTCTGAAGAATGGGTTGAAAAAATTAACGTAGGGTGTGAATGTGTGCATTTTATTAATTTTTTCTTCATTTTTTCCATCACATTGGCGTTCTCAACTCTAAAGCACTATAATGGTTGTTCTATGGTTTTCGCTGATTATTTAAGGCTCTATAAATATAAACATGCACCACAGCATTTGGAAATTCTTTTAGTGATCTACTGTGCGCAACATATTAATGGTAGAAACGTACAGTGAAAATGACAAATACACGTGTTGTTGAGTTGACCAGCTTATGGACCAGGTTCTGGTACAAAAATGCTACATTAACTTATGTTTTGCATGCTCTGTTTCCAGTATTGTTTTAACATATATACACACTTTATTATTTCTAATTGGTCGGTATTCCTTCAAATGTACTTCACTAATTTTATTGTACCTATTTTAAACTACTGACTAGGTTTTATACATTTTTCCTCACATTTTCTTCTTTCTCTATGAGAAGACTTTCTAATTCTGTTCCGGACAACCTCTCTAAAGGTAAAATTAATATTACCTATGTACTTACATAGATACCTGTAAGATATTGCCCAAATTGTCGAACTATATATGACTGAATGTTGTATAGTGTTGTAATTAATGCACAGCCATCATTTGAGAAGTTCTGAGAATGACTCACGGTTGCAGCAGTATTTCTTAAGGGCTTTGTTTTCAAGTCACCGTTCCTTTATTTCTCGTGGTTAGGGAATTTTAAAGCGACACGCTTTTAAAGTTTCAGCTTCCTGTATTTCCCTTGTACCTACAACGAAGTGAGTTCAAACTTCTGCAAACCTTTTGATTAAGATAGGTATCATATACGCTTCTAGAAGTACACTTGTGAAAGATATGTGCGTACTACGTACGGTACCAAAGACGGTGGATACTGACGATACAGCAAGTACCAGTGGGAAATGATATTTTAGAAAGAAACGTTATGGGTCTAACCTAGAATTCGCTAGTTATGGCAACTGAGGGAAACACGGAAAAGCCCAGTCAGCAGAAACAGTCCTGGTTAAGATTTGAACCGAGAACCTCCCGTTTAATAGTCCCAGTCTTAATGATGCTACCCGTATCTAATTATGTCGAAAACTTTTGAGCTTTGGAACAAATGCTGAGCACCAGTGATGTTCTTTCGTTTACTATTTGTATTAATCGTTGGCTATTGTGGTATTGTCTTTAATTTCGATTAAAACCTTTGACACAAACATTCACGCCACGTAGTTGTGGTCATTATGACTAATTCGTCATACGTTGATCATCACCAATTAAAGATCCTGATTGACCTAATTCAGTTCGTAACTGTTTATCCAACTTTATCAACAAGAAATGCTCATGCAGGACATACGGTAAATTTAACAATGTTTTCTTAATGAATATTCAGGCATCCACTCAGCAACGGTTCTGATATACTTTAACTGATGTACGTTATTAATATATTCATATCCACGCGCCTACTTGGACTCTTGAAGGATATTTCATTAATCATAATTTCATTTATGATTATTCTTTAAGCACATTTGGGAATAGAACCCAATTCCTTGAAACAGTAAGCAGATATACTACCAACAGTTCATAATTTTGTTTCTTTATACAGATTAAATTTGTCACTCACATTTCCAGACTCTCGTGAGAACAGGCTATAAAAAGTAATCAATCCTAGGTAAAGAAAAACAACTATAGTCCAATATGGAATAAAAGCCTTGAAGAATCAGCACTCAACCACCAGGTCACAGACACTTTACTCCCCTTTTCTCCTTCAAGAGTGAGATTGAAATTAGTATAAATCGAGGGGACGTAACAGAGTTTAAAAATGCCATTAAAAGACGAAATGATATGATTAATTCTGCTAATGCCCAGGAAACTGTATAAACTATTCTTCAATTAAGAAACTTTCGATTAGTCTTTTGTTCTCGAGAGTTATTTATAGGACAAAAGAGCTGAAGAGAATTGAAAGAAAAGTGCAGAAGTTAAACTAATGTAGTTGATTAATTCAAGCCTCTGCTCCACTTAAATGGTTTACATTAGGTGACAGTGAACCTTAATAGAAAGAAAAAGATTGCCACTGACAAACTTTTCATTTCCATTAAGTCAACCGCTTAACTTGGTTACCTTCACGTTAAGTGAAATCGTGTTGCGTTAAATTCATGGAAATTCCGGCTTCAGAGCGCAAGATGAATGAATTGTGAAATAAATGTGGAAAGGAGCTGCGAGAACTAAATGTGTAACCTGAGCTTCAATAGCAGTCGTTCGATATTGTAAAACAGAATGTCATATCAAGTTTCAAAATAACTTGAATACCCTACGATCACCTCAATAAGAAATTCTGGCTGTTTTAATCACACTTTTGAAGGCAAGGCTACACTGAAAATTCCAAATTCTATAATAGTAAACCTAACATTATGAAAATTTAGCCACATAATTGGAGTATCATTTTAAACTTGCATGCAAATTTTTATGTTGCTACACCAAATAATTAATTATTAATTTTTTGTGAAAATATTGTAAAAATTAAAATTGTTCTACGCGTCAAAAAATTTGAGATTTTAAGTTGAATCTTTGTTTTTGGCTAGTACAGAGCAATTTTAAAAGACCCACATTCTTATTTTTTGGAATACTCTTGTAGTATTTGTTCTAAAATATTTTCCACGAGTTAGCTGTCAAAATTTTCAAAATATTAACTTACTTTATTCCTTAACACCATATAATTTTCAAAACATGAGCATTAACAAAACAAAGGGGAATGTGAAGTTTCTTATTTACATATAATGGAGCTATCCTGTAAGTTTCATCAAGTTAAATGGAAAACTTTGACGCGTGGGGCATTTTGTATACTGAAAGGTGTTAGAAAAAAAGTTTCTCAGAAAAGCAATTTTAAAGTCATGATTGTTACTTTTAATGATTGTTAAAGGTCTCTTTAAATTGTTACCTGATGGCCTAAAGTGGAGCAAATGATAAAAATAGCATGCCATCTATTACTACATACTCTAAGCTACCAAAAGTGCCAAAAAAGAAAATTCCATGATTATCAATATTTTCGGCGAATTTTCAGTGTAGCCTTACCTTAATATGCATCATAAACGAGAGGATTCATTGCAATTAAAAGTGACTCATTAACCATCAGAGAGTGAAGCCGCATTAATTCAAATAGGAACAGTGAACACAGCATAAGCACAAAATGCTTGATATTTAAGTTTGATTTATGAGTCACTATGTTTACACTCAAACTTCACTTACTTGTTGTTGTATAATTGAAACGTTTTCAAGATCATTCGATCTCATCCTCAGCTGTTTGGTGACTAAATGAACCTTCCTCTTCTTCCACTACCACGGAGCTCCGATCACTCTGCCATCTGGTGTTAGGGGCACTAAGTTTTAATACTTCATTTAATGCCGGGATTTCAAAATTTATAGCTTTAGCACGGTTTTTGTTTATGAATATTTTTTCCCAAATATCCAATTCTATGGGTGTACTTAAAGATTTTAACCGTTTAATGTTGTGGCCAATGTTGTGGTTTTCTGTCCAAAAATGGTGTGAAACTGCAGATTTTTCTGTTTGTTTCAACTTAATGTTCCTCTGGTGTTCTTTTTGCCTGGTTAACAAGTTTCTCTTAGTTTTTCCTATGTAGTTTTTTTCACAGGTTTCACAATTAATCTGATAAATTCCTGATTTCAAATTGTTGGGGATTGTATTTTTCAGTGGTTTATTTAGCATATACAATATATATTTAGCATATACATATATTTAGCAAATACAATCCCCAACAATTTGAAATCAGGAATTTATCAGATTAATTGTGAAACTTGTGAAAAAAAACTACATAGGAAAAACTAAGAGAAACTTGCTAACCAGGCAAAACGAACACTAGAGGAACATTAAGCTGAAACAAACAGAAAAATCTGCAGTTTCACACCATTTTTGGACAGAAAACCACAACATTGGCCACAACATTAAACTGTTAAAATCTTTAAGTACACCCATAGAATTGGATGTTTGGGAAAAAATATTCATAAACAAAAACCGTGCTAAAGTTATAAATTTTGAAATCCCGGCATTAAATGAAGTATTAAAACTTAGTGCCCCTAACAGATGGCAGAGTGATCGGAGCTCCGTAGTAGTGGAAGAAGAGGAAGGTTCATTTAGTCACCAAACAGCTCAGGATGAGATCGAATGATCTTGAAAACGTTTCAATTATACAACAACAAGTAAGTGAAGTTTGAGTGTAAACATAGTGACTCATAAATCAAACTTAAATATGAAGAATACTTCACTGTTAATACTGCTTCTGCTTTTAATATTTACAAAATGCTTGGATTACATTAGTTTTCAAATACCGTTGGTAAATATTTGACAAATGCTCAGACCTTCACCAAAGCCTCATGAGTCACAACATGTATGTCATAGGCAATATATGTATAGTCGTACACCAAAAACGCATAAAACCTACACCACCCACTCCCTCCCACACATACAACTTTTACATGAAGTGCTTAACACACGTCATATTTCATTGGAAGAATAAAATGAATTTTCTGGTTATCAGTAAAATTTTAGAAATTGTTGTATTTATGTTCTGTCATCAAAATGGGCACTAATTGTTCATCCATCATAACTAGCATACTTTGATTTGACTTTTTTTCAGATATACAATGAGACGAACATAACGCTTGTGCACAGCCCTTCAAGTGAAGAAATGTGTAACTTGGAGCACAGTTGTAGAACACGACTAAATTATCTTCATTGTATTTGTAATTCATTGTAATCATATACATTAAAAATCTTAGCGTTTAGTTTTATTTAATCATTCGAAATTCGTATATAAATTAATTTAACACAGGGACACCGTTTCTTTGTATTTATGTTGCTAAAGTTTGTAGATGAGGTAAACAAAATCAGCTCGCGGGCAATAGTTTTGACACCCTGTATACGGTATTCAACAAGCACTAGCATTCTGGCATACGGAGTACGTTAATATTACGTGGAATACATCACCATCGCAGATAGATGGCACTTCTTATATTGCTTTGGTTTCAAATTCTTTCTTGTGTACACTGTTTCCTTCTTCTATACAAAAGGGCTGACGATTCTCTTCCAGTACCGCAGACGAGCAATTTTAATCTCGCTTCCTAAGGAAAGAATCTCTCCATTTACTCTTGTCAAAGAAGGAGCATCGATCTTACCACTCCTAGATTAATCAACAGAAGCCCGGAATAGCTTTTAACCCCGTCTCGATGTAACAAAGCAGACTTCTTGAAGAAGATGCCTCAAATTCTTGTGGCGACTTAACCTCTCGGGCCATGGACAGATTAAAAGACCTCCCCATCTCCGGGGGCCATTCTGGAACATTTGCAGAATAGGGGATGCCCAGCTTTTCTTATCGACCACATGCTGACGTCACATTGACGTCACTGCAATCGCTCGCTCGCTCGCACCCCCAGCTAGACATCTCGCCCTTTACAAAGGAAGCGCTCTGACCGCAGCACAAAAGAAAAAACTTGCCTCAATAATTAGCAACACTTACTCAGTGGTGTATACTTCCTCTGCTACGATTTATGTTACTGCTTAAAATCCTTACGCCGGGTTTTCCACTTAATCACTCTAATGGGTTTAGGCTTTAGGCCCTTAAAGCTTCAGGCACTCCAGAGGATTTTTCCACTATTGGAAAATTCCATTAGGTTTTGTAACTGTCAAGAACAAGAGCATTTTGAGATTAATTTTAAGGAAGTAACGTGATTTTACGAGAAAATATAAAATTAGCTTCACCAAACTTGAAACAAAGTATTATATGCTGTTCTATATTCGTAAAATAAACTACCTTTGGGCTCGCACACAAACCTAGCAACATTTTTAGGAAGTAAAATAAATATGCTTGAAATACATGACTACAGTGGGTACAAAACTTATTTAAAATAAAATAGTAGTGTTAATGAGAGCAAATTAACTATAACTTAATTCCATACCGTAATGACAGTTCGTATTTAAATTTAGGAGCTAAATATTTTCTTTAGGCCGCGTCGCGGCCGAGTGGTTAGAGCTCTCGACTCTCAACAAGGCGGCCTGGGTTCGATCCCAGGGCGACCGCAAAGTGAGATTTGTGGAGGACAACGCAGCGCTGGGCAGGATTTTCTACGGGACCTCCGGTTTCCCCCGCCATCATTCCAACAATTGCTCCATCATTCATCTTTCCTATCATTCATTTCACCCTCATACTATCACCCCCTTCTCTCGCTCTCATCCTAGGCGTGAGCTGGTCCCTCAATCCCGGTTTCTCTATCACGCTCAGTGCTTCGGATTTCCTCTCCCCGACTTTCCGGGCTAGTGGACCCTACCGGGGTCGGTGATATAAGGGAGGGAAAAATATTTCCTTGATGTTCGCACACTACGTTAGTTTGTTAATTCTCCGATTATCTCAGTGTTATTAAGAGATTGATTAGAAGGTTTAGATAAACCTTCAGAGGATACTTATTCTTTCAGATTACGTAAAAACAAAATAAAATCTATAGTAATAGATTAAGAGGAACCTTTTCAAAACTTAACATTAAATATGGAAATTCCGGGGACACGAGATTCATATAAACTTAACATTGTAGATTAAACGTTAAACTTAACATTAGATTGTAAACAGAAAGGATACAGACAATTTGCTCAAGTTTTGTATGTATAGAACATGACTTAACTAGTTAAAATATTCAATTTAACTCCGCATTAACATATAAACATTTCCCAAGCTCTTCTACACTGAATGTCTGAACTGAAACGGCATTTAGGTCATCATTCCAAATTAGACAATGCAACTGGCGCCTAACACACTTTAAGAGCAAATAAAGGAAGGAACGAGACCTCCTACACTCCAGCAGTGAATTAAGTTTCGATGTGGGAGTAACCCCATACATACGTACACAATGAACGCGATATTACAGAAGAGCTGACACAAAAATAATAATCAGAAGCGTCAGTATAATCAGCGTCAATTCAATTAACTTCACTGCTGTTATGTATTTACAGTACATACAGTCTATTTGTGCAAAAATTAAATATATCAACTGATACCGAAATTAAGGTTTGCCAGAAGTAAAGAATCATGATGGATGTCAAAGGAATGTTGGTTCTTTGTTACGACAAGGGCAAGGCCAGTTGAGTCCAGCAGTTGTGGAGAAAGTTGTTATAACAAAATCAATGTAAGAAACAGCGTCCTTAGCAGTTTTCTAAAGGGGCTCACTTGACTTGTATGAATAGGGAATTCTTTGGATCATTTACAATGGCGACAAAACAGCCACAAAGGGACGTTGGTTGAAAAGGAGTTTTCAGAGTGAAAGTGATACACCCACACACGCGCAGCTGTGGTCATGGAGAGCAGTCTTCGGCGTGGAGCCGATGTGGGCAGTTCGTGGCTAGGAAGTCATTAGAGGAGTCTTCGGCGTCAGGCCGATGAGAAGAGTCCGAGGCGTGAAGCCTATTAGGGCGGTCAACCTGTTCTGTGTTTGATATTTGTCGGTTCATACATAATTTATCGAGCAATAAACATTCTGCCGTCGTTAACTCTAAACAGAGATTGGTAACCCTTGGTCGGCAACTTTCATTTCGATGTTTTAAAAGAAGAAGCAGTAAATAAATAAGTTGGAAACGGGCATTCTAGTGTTGTTAAAATCTTCTCATACACACACCCACGCATACCCTGAGAGAAACCTCATTGCTCGCCGACTTATTTGTACGCCATTAAATTATTGCTTCAAATTGGCATCCACAACGTGGAATTGTGGGCACCTATAAACATTATTGCTACACAACTTATTAGTTTGTATCCTTTATGGAACATATACATACATCTTAATTATAGCAAAACAATTTAAGTAAATTTTCATTAAAGAAAAACTTTTTAAATTGTGTACAAATTACGAGTACATTACATAACGTGGATTATGTATTTCCCGTAGGGGAGGGGATCCGTCCCCTTCAGCTGCCGAGGTGTGGGCGCTGCGGACCCTTAGCACTCGTGGTACCTCTGACGTTACTAGAGGAACCTCGGACCGAACTGCCGAGCCCCTCCCGTCGGGGAGTTGTTCGGATTGGGTTGGACTCGAGGGGGCAGTGTGTTCCCGACACCCATGGGGAATTGGGTACCTCCGGCCAGGCTACGGCCGCACGGAGGGGGTAGAAGGTTTACTCATAAGTGCCGGGTACTAGTCTGCAGAGCTAGTAGAAGGTGTGCTAGATCACCAGGCGGCCCCACCGAGGTTTTCGGTAGTCTTCCCTGCGGGGTTGACGAGCGGAAGTGACGTATCCACTTCTATCCCGTCTTGACGTTGTGCTCAACGGGGGGGGGGGGGCTTTTTAAGAAATCAGGAAAGGGCCCCGGAGTATCTATCGCTCCCGGTAGAAGGAGGCCCGGGTCCTTGGTCCTACGGGCCCAGGACTAATGTGAGTAGAACCTCTGCGCTTAACTTAACTTAATACAAATCGGCGAATTTTGTTAATTTTATATCGTATTTAACACTCTTAGTTTACACAGCATGCATGGTTAAACTGGTGATGTTACATGAAATGAGAAAACACATTTGAAAAACAAAACCCAGACCCAAATTTAGGGTATTTTCCCGGCTTTTTGCCTGCAAAAGCCCTCAGTTGCAGAGGACGGTACTGGCGAGATTTGAAACACGATCTCCCTCACACTCCGTCGTGTGCTTCTATGATTCCGCTTATTAATATAAATAAATTCGCGGTGTAACAATTCAAATCGACAGCCGGTCTCACGCCCACACACGCGAGACAGAGGCCGGCGTTCATCCAATCAATACGGGAGGAGATGTCAACATCTCGACACTCGCAGATAGATTGTGGTCTTTCACAGCCCGGAGTTCCCTACCTATTGCAGCTCCTCAAATTGCTCACGATGCTAAGTAGGCTTCGGTCCTATAACTAGGACTTAAAACCCACACCCCCAGATGGGATAGAACGTGGGCCCATTCCACGGCACCACCCTCCAGCGAACTACGAAGTGTTAATGCCTCATACAGATGGTGCAAAATATACATTCAGGCATTCACCCAGCAGCATAATACAGAAAGTGTTAAATAACCGGAACAAACACGCATTCTACAAACAGTACATCTCAATCGAAGAAAAACAAATTGTTACTTTTGATGTGCTTTATGCTGATGGAACGTTTCTAGCATCTCTTGCACACACAAAGCACATTGATGTTGCGTGTATCGTTCGCATGAGTGTTCGTACGGTTTCCGGCATACGGTTATCTAATTATGTGTACTTTTCTTTCGCCACAAGGGATTGCGTGCGTTCCGTATGGCGTCCGTTAAAGTGCATCTAATATTTAGATTGGCTGTAGAAGCAAGCAAAACTTCTGACGGGTGGAAAAGCAGTACCTTTCATGGGACACAAATTAAAACAATGCGCGTCTCTAGAACAAAGAGTGTGAACTGTAGTCATGGAATAACTGGAGCGTACAATCTGACTTTTTGTAGAACGATTGTGCTGTAAACAGGGAGAAAAGAGATGGATAAATGTAACAGAATACTGTAATTTGTCGAAGGAAATTCAATGGCGTCTTCTTTTCTTTTTAATCGCACAATTATCATCTCTAAGAAGTATAGTACTCTAAATAGTTTTCTAGCCACAGCTAGGGGAGAGGTTTTAGCCAGTGTTATATGTACTGTATGCGCACCACAAGAAGGCAAAGGGGTCATGAAGAAGGAGAGGGGTTTAAACTGTTTATCTGCTCTAGAGTAGATCTGTTTACTACGAAATAAGTGTACGCAAGTGCATACGAGTCACCCACGCTGCAACCAATGATCGTTTCAGTAACTGCAGTGATAGGTATTACGCGTGGGTGAGTTATGTGACAACACTGTGTAGCACCCTTATCATACCCGGAAGGCGAGCATGAACATCATGAGGACAGCAAAAGTGATTAATCCTTGATTCACATAAGCTTGCCCCATATCTCTAAACGGTCACGTGACCTTTTCACCTCTCTTTGGTTGCTGTTGTAGTATAGACTGTTGTGCGGTAAAAATTAGTTCGTTATTTAATATGGTGATATATCTTTATGTGTTGGAAGAGAATTGTAAAATTTATATTTTTGTAACTTTTAATTAAATATATTATGCAACAGAGTTGATTTATCTGAAATGCGTGTTAATTCTTAAACAAAGGAAAGAGGAGGTTCCTTTGCTCTCAAGCACGTCGTTCACATGGCACGATAGCACGTGCTTTAGCGGTACTGGTGACATATTTGTTTATATGCCCTTAATCACCGACCTTGTTTTGAACTGGATTAGTCATGTATCGCCATTCGAAGGTGTGTTGTGCCGAGTGCAAGAGCTGAATTATTTTATTGACGCTTATTGCGCGTGTACTTATTATATGTATAATGACAGAGTCTACCGCTGAAGCATCACAAGGGTAAACCTTTACAAAGGCGGCGGAAAAAGAATTGTGTTGCATGTGTTTAATGCACTCACAGAAAAGAATCGGTCTTTGTCAGTGAGAGAAGTCGAATAGCTGTGCTCTGAACTTACAGGTGTGTTAGATGCGTAGGAACATCGCGACATGAAATTGAGACAACAGGAAAACTTATCACTCCAGGGGCGATATTGCTTTTTGGCGAAGACGTTATTTACGGACAATCAGATTCTACCAAGATACAAATCGCAAAATATACTACCTTCACGAGACTTGGGTGAATGAAGGACACACAAGTATGTGTGTGTAGTGTTTAACGCCCGCTTTTACTACATACGGCACCGCAGGCGATGACACTGATGATACATGAGATGAAGATGGAGCACCGGTGGAATGAGATGGCGGGGGAAACCGGAGGTCCCGGAGAAAACCCGCCCCAGCACCGTGTTGTCCACCACAAATCTCACTTTGCGGTCGCCTGGGATCGAACCCGGGCCGCCTTGGTGAGAGCCAAGCGGTCTAACCACTGATCCACGACGCGGCCTCGACAAGTATGGCGTGACACAACTTTTAAGACTGAAAGACAAGCATTTTTGCAAGGTATGTGTGCTGGCTTTAAAAAATCCTAGTGGAAAAGGCCGAAGGCCTTTCATTATAAACTTGTTTCAGTTTCATTGTTCATTCGTTCAGTTTCAACTTGCTCAGTTTCATTATAAACTTGTATTTTTGCATGCCTTCATATTCTTATTTGTATGATTTTATCTATCTTCCCGGCAATTATATGACGTTTACTGCAGGTTCAAAAGTGACGGGAAGGCACCGCCTATGGCCTATGGCGTGAAAGCATTAGCCAGTTAGGTTGAGGGGCATGGTAGTTGCACGCGGAGTGATACATGTCAGCGGGGCAAGGTTATATGAAACAGAGATTAGGTTACACATTCCTTTGCCTTGCCTTCTTGTGTTGGGTGGACAGTAACACTAGTGTATCGTTGAAGCACAAAGTATTTGAGAAAGCAGACGAAGTTTTTCATCACTATTTAAGTGAATTCCGTGATGCGGGTATAAAATGTCACCCTTCCGACTTAAAGGGCTGGAATTCGGTTTTCAATTGGGGTGATTTTTCTTCTTTAAATGGAAACAAATATACTCAGTTCAGTGAATCCTGGGCAAATATACGTATTTATAGTTCATAAAACACACGCGCGCGCATACTATTTGCAATCAAAATGTATCTATATAGTTAGGTCTAGTATGCCATGCTCCATCAGATGAAAGTTCATGTGATATTTTGCCCCTGGCTTTGCTGGGTATATTCAAAGGGCTTTGACTCCTCATCAAGAATACAAATGTCGAGTGAACTTTCATCTGCTGGACCATGGTCTACAAGCCCAGAATCTAAATTAAGGGTATTACCGCCGGTCGCGCAAACTTAGTAAAAACAAAACATGGATTTTATTTCCGGCGAAGTTTTGTTATCCAACTTTAAGGTGAAATATATTTCCTCTGCCTAATAGAATTAAAGGAAAATGAAGTAATAATGTTGTGAACTCCTAAGTGGGATGTACTGTAAAGATCAGGGAGCGACTTAGAGCAGAAAACTCATTTCAAAGGGGAAAGAACAATGATGCTAGGACCACTCGAAGTTAGCTGCTGTTACCACAGGCGCCATCCTTTTTAATGTGGTACTTCTAGGAGGGTAGCGAAACATGAACAGTGTCGTTTACAATGACTTTAGCTGATAATGGAAGGTTCTGCTCGCGTTGGAAACACAAGAGTGTAAACAATGGGTGCCAATGCTCGTTAAATGCACGTACGGAAATCTTATCATTTTTTTTAATATCGTGTTTCTAAAAAAAAAAAAAAAAAAAAAAAAAAAAAAAATAAATGTGTTTGCATTTGACAGCTATTTTCTAATGTTTCGCAGTTGACTACTGTATAGATTGTTGGATTTGGTCTAATAGTTCATTATCATAATTTAAAGATTCGGTGTTCATCCGAAAATGAATTTGACTAGAGCCTCTTCACGATTTCAAATCATTAACAGCTAAACAATGTGAAAAATGGCTTAGTAATGCATTTGGTAAAGAAGCACTATGTAAAACAACAATTTGAAGTTAGCACAGCGAATAATGATATTTTTTTAGATGTGAATTTTGTGAAGAGGTGAATTCTGCTGTTCGAGCAACACTTGAAGCAGATCGTCGGACACCCTGTGAATTCGTTCTGACGTCATTGGCCATTGAAATGAGTCAAATTCAAAACAATTTACATAAATAATTATATCTGAGAAAACTGCTGTTGATGGATTCTGCCTATACATACTCCCGATCACAAACATCGCATTTGTTGGTCCAGGATGATGTTGGAAAAATTCTAAGGTGGCACATTAACTTTGGTTTTCGTTACTGTTAATGAATTTTAGCTTTATTGTTATGATCTTGAAAGGAAAAGTCAGTCGGAATAATAGATTTTTCGAACAGAACTAAGTCTATAAAAATCCCACAAATTCGCAGTGCTGGTAAGATGATGATTCTTAGTGTTTTTACTCAAATGTGCCATATTGCTTCCATACCATTAGAAGACAAGAGGTATGTACCCAAAAGTCTGTTTAATTCCAATCTTTTTTAAAAACGCCCAATAGAAGAAATAATTTTACATAATAACGCACCGCCGCATGCAGCAAGTTAACATCTGGCCATCTGAGTAGCCTAAAGGCCAGCACCATGGATCCTCCACGTACAGCCTTGACCTAACTTCAGGTGATTTCTTGTTATAAAGATAAAATGCAAGGAATTGCTTTTTTATTTCCATCAGATAAAGCAGTGAAATTAAGGAAAATACTTTCTGAAATGCCTTAATTACTTTAAAATTCAAAACTGATATTAAAAGGATATCTTGAAAAACAATAATGTCTTTAATTTTTTAAAATAATCCTTTCTTTTTCTAAATGTTCCGAGAGTCGTTCTATTAGAAGAGAACACAGTGTCATTTAGAAACAAACCGACTAAAAATCTGAGACCATTGCTTTTGAAATGATTACTATTCCTCTATGATATGCAAAAACTTTCTTATTAGCCTTGAAGTACAGTTACTCAGAAAGGTAATTAAGTGTTTAGTGGTTTAAGACTAACGTATATTTTGCCCAATACAATTTCAGTACCAGATCTGATCAGAGTATGAAGGATGCAAGAGAGAAGTTTGTCTCCCGCAAACCAGATTGTAACGAATTGCCACCCGCGGCACCTTGACAAAAACTGACCTAACTCAACGTGCTGGGGATATGTTTTAACGCTTCTATGTACCATTGAGTGTACAACGGCTATCGATGTTGCATTTCTTCACGAAACGATGTTTACTACTGGGCTATGGACGAGGTTGGAATTTCCAAACTGTTGCGTAAAATGTATTTTAAGTGTTGGCGTAATACATTTTATTCCACACTACGTAGAAACTACTGAAGAGGCAGATATACCAAAGTATGGCTGAGTGATTTCTGACAACGCATGGAGACTCAAAAATAATGTTTTTAGTTTCACTATTATCTCTTTATAGAAAATATCGTATTATACAGAGGAATACGAGTTAAGATTTCATCAGAAATATACATTTTGGGACACCTGAACATTCTCTCACGAAAGAAAATCACTGTTAGAAAACAGGCCCTCAATCATGTCTTGAGAGACTTTGTCCGTATATCGGTCTATGGCAGTATAAGTGTAAGTATATGTGTCTTCCAAATAGCACAAATAAAATAAAACTAAGTTTCAAAAATACCAGATTTAGCGCAACTTCAGCATCTTACAAGATTGCAATCGAAGATTTACAAAGAAATATCCCCACTCGTATCTACTATGCTTTATAACGAAAAAAAATATTTTTCTATATGCTCAAAGATGACTCATTATTTTTAAGTCATATATAATATATTGACAAAATTCTTGAACTCGTTCGAATTTTCCAAAGGCAAGGGATCTCCCAAGATGAATTAGTGAGTGAGTAGGTCAGTGAATAAAGATTGGTTTTCTGTTGCAACGAAAAAGTGCCGTAGTTCTCTGAGGTGCTGTTACTACAAGGAATTAGATGCGTCTTTTGTTTGAGCACGCAGCGAGTGAACCACCGGAAGAGGAGGCTACATCATTATTTTATTACAACACGAAAGAAGTGACATGAAAGGGGAAACTGAAGCGATGTGTAAAACTAGCACAGAACAAAAGAGAATTTAGAAATAGAGTTTACTTTTGTTCTTTGCCTTGGCTTATTGCACCGATAAATCTCCATTAGAACTAATTTTCGGAGGACATTTCCTTTCCGTCACGGTGATGGCTAATTTACCACGAGGCTATTAGCACACTACTTGTTGAGAGCAATCATAATCTGCCGACGAACGTCAGAGAGAATGATTGATGAAATAACACGGTAGGAATTTGTTGAGGTAGGATCCATTCATGTCAAGTTTATTATATTATCAGCCGTGTATCCGTGATATTTAACGGTATCATTTGACCTCTGTCTGACTTAATTCGATTTGTAAACCCGTGCCTGTGCTTTTAAAGTGCATTTGGATTTCCGAGAGAATGCCTATCATTCATCAAGCGACCAAAAAAACACGTTCTAGATAGCAGTTCACAACGATGGTACACTCTCTCTTGGATGAGCAAAAATTTTTCTCTTTGTCTTATTTCAGGTTAATCCCAGTGTCACCAAATTCATTTTCGCATTGTTGAGCCGCTGTCTTGCCCATCACTGTAATGATGCGTTCTATAACAGTTGCATTAAGGCACATGTAGCTGTGATCTAAACTGTTTTGTCCACGGTTTTATCCAAACGCTGCAAATTTGTACATGAATGGTTGAAAAAGAGTACGGATTGGTAATTTAAGGTAAGCTCAAATTTTGCTCGGGCCTACAGTGTAAATGCACAAACCTATGTCCCTATAAAATGTATAGTGTTTAACGCCCGCTTTTACTACTAGCGGCACCGCAGGCGTCGACATTGACTATACATGAGATTAAGATGGAGCACCGGTGGAATGAGATAGCGGGGAAAACCGGAGATAACAGAGAAAACCATCCTCAGCGCCGTATTGTCCATCGCTTTGCGGTCGCCTGGGGTCGCTTGGGATCGAACCTGGACCGTCGCTATTTGGTACTTAAAAATAAAGTTAAGAAGACGCAAGTTAGCTTATAATTTTTGTCATGTGCAATAGATCTATAGAGCTTTTATCCAGAGTTTTATAGAGTTTTATACCTACCTGTGCCACAGAAATGGCTTTGACTACGCTGCAGCGTCAGATATTTCAAGACGCTACGAAGATCCAGAAAAGCCCAGAAATGTGGCATAAAACACACAGAGGGCGAGAGAGAGAGAGAGAGAGAGAGAGAGAGAGAGAGAGAGAGAGAGAGAGAGAGAGAGAGAGAGAGAGAGAGAGAGAGAGAGCAATGAGCTATAAAGAAGCCTCTATACTGGAGCCGTATCGGCAGATTGTTGAAGAAAGACGGGGGAAAATCGTTACTCTTGTAAAAAGGTTATGTTGTGCAAGTAAATATTAGAAAACTTTAAAATGATTTAATATTTATAACAATTTAATGCGAGTTTCTTCAGATTTAAAAAGCTTCATAAACTTATAAGGTCCCTAGACCCAATTTCTGATTTTGCTAAGTCCATCGTGGCATTGACTTCAAATACTCCGCAATTCAAATGAATGTTCTAAACTCAAATACATTAAACACGGTGATATGTAAAGCACTGATAAACATTTATTCACCTTTATATCAATATGTTGAGGCTCTCTATGTAGGATAGGGAATTATTAACCCCCCCCCCCCCCCCAAGCTAATAATCACATTTGGACTCCTGCTAACCAAACCCAGAGACACTGCATAATTTGCTTATCTGTTTGTTGCGCACTGTTATGCTTGCTGGCATAATTGGAAAATTTAGTTAAATTTAATTAATTCTCTCTCTACCTCTCTCTCTCTCTCTCTCTCTCTCTCTCTCTCTCTCTCTCTCTCTCTCTCTCTCTCTCTCTCTGTGTGTGTGTGTGTGTGTGTGTGTGTGTGTGTTTGTTTGTTTGTTGTGCAAGAAACAGAGAGTACAGAAATCGATTTTTATAATCAATTTACCATTGCAAAGCACTACTCTTACGGCCGAATATAGGCTATGAAAAATAGGCCATATGTTTTGAACCAATAATAGGACACACGTGCAACTTTGGGAGAATATAAAACACAATTGGGTGATTACGTTACACTATCTACATATCAGAGAAAATATTGGAAGTGTCCTCCACCAGCATCTATGCATGTTTGCACTCGTCTCACCATATTCTCTGAAGTTTTACGGAGATGATATCGAATTGAGAGAAGCTTATTTCCAGCAACATGGAGCAACATGCCATACATCAAATGACACCATGGAACTTGTAACCAGTTTCTTTGATAATCGAATAATCTCAAAAAGTCTGTGGCCCCCCCAGATCCCCTAACCCAATTCCGCCGGATTTTTGTGGGGTTATCCAAAAAATAGAGTGTACAAGAATAGGCCAAGGACAATTGATGTTCTCAAGGAATCCCTTCAAACCGAAATAAGTAACATTGGCGAAGATACTCTCCGTAAAACTTCAGAGAATATGGTGAGACGAGTGCAAACATGCTGGTGGAGGACACTTCCAACATTTTCTCTGAGATCTAAATAGTGTAATCTACCAATTGTAATATTCTCCCAAAGTTGCACGTGTGTCCTATATTGGTTCAAAACTTATGGCCTGTTGAAATGGTTCAGGTTTATATGGATCGCACTATATTTTAAATATTAGCGGCCATATTCAGATCATGTGTTTTTCTATGAATGAGTATTTGGCGTTTTGTTGAGAACATGACAGGCAAAGATGCTACATATTTTTTTCATATCAGTACATCTCACTGCGATTTTGTTGAACAGGTTTATTATTATTATTATTATTATTATTATTATTATTATTATTATTATTATTATTATTATTATTATTATTATTATTTTATAATTTTGACAAAATTTAGTACGTTTGGATTTTATAATGTGCAAGAAATCAATTCTACAGCTTTCAAAATATTCTGTTACCCTAATTATCAATCTCTATTTTCGAACCCTGAGACACTGAAAACATGAACTTTGGCCTATCTAGACAAAACATTGTATTGCAGTTACTTAAGAAACCAACCTAAATTCTCAATGTTTAAACCACTTAAGAAAACTCCACTGCACAATCAAAAAATGAAATACCAGATAAATACCACATTTGGTACTTGCGTTCACCTTCAAAAGATGCGACATGAAAATCTTCAAAATCTTCTTCCACAAAACTACGCTTTACATTTTTTTTTTAAATGCTCGATGTTCCGATCGAATTGGTTTAAGATGTATACATTCTGAATTCAACGACATCTTTAGAATGTTCTAGGAAGCGTAGGATATTTTTAAGATAAACTGTTTATATAAGAACTTTGGTGGCATTAGCACTTTTCGAGATGTGCTTGTTACTGGTTTCAATTCTTTTTTATTATTATTATTATTATTATTATTATTATTATTATTATTATTATTATTATTATTATTATTATTATTATTATTATTATTATTATTTTAAGATGCTGTCACAATTAAAAAGGCAGATATTTTTAAAATACACAATTTATATCAAATAAAAGTGTTGTGAAATTATCGTTTCCGAGATACACTTGCTATTGGTTTTTTAATTCTTCAATGTTTTTGTCATTTTGCCTTCGCAATTCAGCTGTTTCTCGCAATGTTATGGAAAGAGAGTAGAATTTCTAGAGTGTATAACATTTGAAATATCGATTCAGCTTCCCCTGGGGTTCCTTGAACATTCAACAAACTGAAACTTTTTCTGGAAAAGTTTCTCTTTGACATAAAATGCACACAAAACAGTTGTGTCGCATCCATACGACCTTCTCTACTCACCCATACTTATTCAATGTCAAAACAGACATCTGTGTAAATGTTTTTTAAGCCTTATTTCTTTTTAGGTGCCAACGAAATAGCGGCATACAACACGCTTAAGCCCAAACTTTTAAGATCTGATCACATAAATTGGCTTTGAAATTCAGCCCTAAAAAAGATTCCCCATCTGAGAAAAGTATACGTACTTGAACTTTCAAAGCAATAACAAGAAATATCTCAGAAATGGTTAACTCTAAAAAAAACTGTGCTTTATCACACATTTTTAGGCATTGAGATTGTCTCTATCTTATCTTTATTTAGGCAAAAGTAATTAAAAATGAATACGACTTTAGTAGCTATACCCAGAAAGTTAAAAAAAAATATGCATTTCATGTGTCAGAAAAATACATTAAACATATAGTATTTTTCAAAATCGTTTGAGACATATTTTCGGAAAATCAAAATTGCCGAAAGATGTTCATGTAGAAGCAAATTAGGGATTTAGGAGAATTTTTTAAATATTTTCTTCTAGTAACATCTTTGAAAGACGCTGAACTTGAATATTAAGTTTTCAATATTTAACCTTTCGTTTTGAGTCCTACTGTTACAGAGAGACAGGCTAGCGCACGCCCACACAAAAATATACCATTTATTTTAATGTTTACTTCTGGGTTCACGAAGCTTCAAAACGCGTATTTCCTGTGAAATCTCGGTCTCTAATTTTTGGTCAGAACATATTTTGGGTAGAATATACTACCTCTACTTATTATAAGTAGTAAATATATTAATAAACTGTAGTAGGAATAATTTGTGGAGCATACATAAAACTAAATGGAGAGTTAGAGAAAGTCATGAGAACAGAGAATATCAGATCTTTAAGTGTTTTTGTCTTCAGCAGATAACCAAAACAAGAAATCCTAACTTAGAAAATTTCAAGCGGTTTATCGTGTAGTTTCCGTGCAAAGGTAAATGAAACAGTAAGATAACATTGTAAGGTAGGGCATTCCGTAAACGCTTAATATTTAACGACCGGTTACTGCAGAGACGACCATTAGAACATCTTAATTAGTGAACATGTAAGGCGAAGTTAAAGTTCAACATAAGTCTTAACATTAATGCGGCGGCATTAGTCAAACGAGATGGAAGCTAGTTGAGAAGTTTACCCAGTGAGGGCAGGGCAAAACACTCATCCTAATTAGAATTTACCCCAAGTCTTCAAAAGCCATGTCGTGAGTAGTAAACATAATGTCAAACACACAACAAAGGAAACGTGTTCTAGGAAAAACAACACGGAGTGTCTAGTTCAACAATTATTATCAGCGCAGTGGAGGTAAGAATGTTATCCTATGTGAATATGGATAATGGGTTGACCCAGTAAGTCCTACTCGCGAGCAGTTCTGTGGCTTTGGTAACTCGATTGAACGCAAAAACTAGGTGTCGAAAATGTCCTATGTTGTACACTAGACACACCATTTTACTGAGCAAGAAAAAACAACCACGAAATATGTAAACGTACAAAAACTAAACACACTATTTTGTGTAGTACATAATTCTCTATCAAATAAGGTAAAACGAATTGGAAATTAATTGTTCTTTCACGGTAGCAGTGTGTAGGATGTTAAGATAGGTACAGCTAAACTAAAAATTAAACATCTTTCCGGGATATGAACCACGGATGTCCCAGCTCTAACTATGCGCTACCATGGCAACAAGCCAGCATCTCCAACTGACAGGCTTTTTTTTTTTTTTCTTCTTCCATAAAACGCACTGCCAAAACATTTTATTTTATACGCGAAACTTTCACTTAAAAAGAAAGCCAGAAATGTGCCCACCCATTAATCATTGATGTCCTTTGTACTGAAAGCAGTATGTTCAAGTAGCGTAAGGCATTTAAGGACGAGGTCTTAACTAGGGCAGAGATTTCGAAAACAGTACAAAAGATATACACAGTGAGAACACAAAATATCTCTAGATTACTAAATATTCAATGAAAATCAGTATTATGAAGATTATCTGAAAAACATAGCAAACTTTATCGGATTAACACATGGCAGCTTCAATAAGATTTAATTTTTGTATGAAAACAAAAGTAATTTATAAAAAAATGCCACTGCAATTAAAGTAAAACAAATTTGCACATTTCCGACGTAAAAAAAAATAATAATCTTACACACCAAAAATAATGCAAATAATTTGGCGCTCAGTATTTTGTACACTACCCTTTAGCCTCTAAACTTATTGGTAGAGAATTGAGTTTTTTTTATCTCCATCTTTGGTATTTGGTTCCATTCTTTAACAAGAACAATTTTTAAAGCTTTTTTTTGTTGGAAATTCTTTTCTTTTTTATGCGTTGCCCCAAGATATTCCTCATATGCTCGTTGGGGATGATATCTGGTAACAAGCAGAAGGGGTAACAAGCAGTTTAGGAACATGTAGTATGCTTTGCATCATTACCTTGTGCAAACATCCAGTGATCTTGGAGGCCCATTTTCTACTCGTGCAACTCTTGCTTAAGAATGCCCATGTAGTTGAGTGATAATATGGCGATTGCCGACAACTGATGCACTCATGCAACCCCAAACAAGGATGGTCCATCCACCATGCTTCACTGCATGGCTCCAATTCCATAATTTTCCTCCACTCTTTGCCGCTGAGGTCGAAACGAAGCACTCATTTCTCCATACCACTTTTTCCCAAATGTCTACGTCTATTCACGATATTAACGAGTGAATTCTAGCCTTTTTTCCTCTTCTGTGTGCACTTCTTACGTCTTACTTCTTACGTCTAACAATGAGCTGTTGTAACCTTTGTTATTGCAAACAGATTTTACTACATTTGCCAAAACTGTAAAGCCTGTTCTTTGGACTCAGCAACAATTTAGAGAGCAAATATTCGCGGATTCTCTTTAATGTAGCAAAGAGTATTGCTCTCATCTCTATCCCCGAGGATTTTTGGTTAACCAGTTTTGTGTTTGTTTAGCACAGATTTTCGGTTCCTACCCTGACAACGGTCTGAATGGTCTCCCTACATCTGCGATATCTCACAGCGAGTTTTGAGATCATTGTACAGTTCTAGTTTTTATTTTTCTCTCTTCGACGGTTCCTTTATTTCTTCTTCGACCCATTTTGCTGTACTACACTGTATTTGATGTCAGTATGGTGACTGCAGGTCATTTGCTGTGAGACGAATGCAGGCTACTCAGAAGGAGTGGTTGCATGTGATAACTACTGCTTTTAATTCAGTTCCATATGATGTACGAATTATTTTTGTACTTAGGAAATTCACAAATTATTTTTTATGGAAGTTACTTGTAACATTGATATTTTCTTTTGACAAATACAATTTTAATAAGGCTGCTATCTGTTAATCTAACAATTATTCCTATATACTTTTAAATATTATTCAAAATATGATTTTCATTAAAGGCATAGTGCTGTATGAATACTTTTAGTTCTGACTGTGTAATTTGTGTATAAACCGAGCGAACTAAACATTTTTAAATATATGCGTGCTATTGCATACGAAACTGATCAAATGCTACAGGTAACGCGTCTTTTGAAGAAAATTAGTCGACATATTTAAAATTTGGTTGAAACCTATATAAAATTAAGGATAGTTTACATTGTAAGCCTTCTAAAAATACCTCTAAATGGTTTCAAAGCCCCGGGAACAGAGAAAAGAAGGCACATTGATGCCATGTTTGAAATGTCATGTGTTTGTGAGTGACTAATCACTCCCCTGCCACCCAACTGTTTGTAATTCAGCTGTCATGTAGGTTAATCGCATTCAAACTGGACACAATAAGCACTTTCTGAAAGCCATGCCATTACTCTTTCCGAAGCTCTATCCTTATGCTATAAAACATAATATCGATTACTAAGGGTTGATATCACAGGCGCCGTCTTGACATACATTTGAGGGGAGGGAGAGGGATTGTTCAATGGAGACTGGTATTAATAAAATATTTAGTTCAATACTACTAAAGTAAAAGACCTTTAATGGTTTAACTCAGTGGTGTTCACGACACGTTAAAACGGGTACTGGGTATGAAATGCACCAGGGAATGCACTATAGTGCAGAAGGGGAGGGAAGAGGGGCAACAGGTTAGTTTGTTGGGTGATCAGTATAGGCTCGTTAGTTACCTGTATGGACGTTGTGTTCAAGATGGCTAAATGTTCAGGAAGGTCTGCCACCCCTATGTTTTTAACCATTCATAGGAGCAGGCACGCATTTTACACCATTTGATAATGCTGCGCGATGTTTAATATGCAATAACGTCCTAAATGTCATACGAAAATATAATCTGCAGCGCCACCATGACACTTGTCATGCTAGTGATTACGACAAATTAGGTGATCAATCACAATGCTGGAGCAGTTACGGGACACCAGCAGACAGTTACAGTACCGTTGTTACTGTATTGTATGTTTTGATGATGATGATGATTATTATTATTATTATTATTATTATTATTATTATTAGTAGTAGTAGTAGTAGTAGTAGTAGTATTAGTATTAGTATTATTTAGTTGTTCTATGCACAGCATTAATAAGACTGTCCTAAAATATATTAAATATTTATGTTAGCCTATTAATTTCCTAAAAGAAACGGCTGGATAACTGGTATACTTACTTATTTAAATACATGTGAACATTGTATTCTTCGCTTGTGACTAAGAAGTTGTATGACACCACGGAAAAGCCGTCACTGCACCACTGCTTACCCGTCAACAGTTCCGAGTGCACAAGCGTGCATGCGGATAAGAGACGGCTGCCCGAGAGTGCACGCTGCTGCTGATCACTAGTTTAAATGGTTGGTCAATTTAACGCTTGGAGAAAAATAATGCCAGGTTTTATTTGCTGTATTCCAGTGGAAGTGTTTCATTTCAGTTCGTTCCCCCGATATAATATTCAAATCCAGTCTGCATCGTACTTACTGATCAAGGCTTCTTCCTGGTTTCCCACAGTCCTCAGAACTACAAATATCAGGAAGGTACCCTAAAGACAGACCTGAAACTATCCTTCCTAATTTTCCTTTTCAAATTATCACATTTTGTTTTATGTATTAAGAGTGTCCACCTCCTGTGACGATGTATGCAGCACCAGCAAACATTAATTTTCTTTTTAAAAGGAAAAGAAATAATTACAAAACTTAATTCCTATTCTTACAGTTCATGGCTTCTTTACAATAACGGCGAATACCAGGAATTTCAACTCACGGTCACATAAATGACTAAAGTGATTTTAAAAGATTGCTATTGTTTAGCAACATAACTCCTGTAAATGAATTTCTCGTGACATTTGTATTTTGATTCACATCTTAGAAAACTGAGCGCAGGTATTAAAGCAGCAACATATTTTATTTTCTAAAATAGATGAAACTATGAATGTGTCAACACAACACTTCAGTCTTTGTGTGCTCTGATTTCCATCCGATGTTAACTGACACCTAGGTTACCTACTTTTGTTTTGATGACAAAAACACACACTAGTAAACTGTGTCAGAAATAAACTAGGCGATGACTTAGTGATTCTGTGCTTCACCCTAAATAACATGTGTCACCAGTAGTAACCATGCCATGCCATGCCATGCCATGCCATGTGGTGCTGACTGGCTGTATAAAGCCAGAAGGTTTTTGCTGCGTGCCCAACCGTTAAGGGTTTTACCGCAGGTAAGGTAGATTTCGGGATGTTATATGGTGAAATGTGGGTTTTTAGAATGGTGTTATTTATGAGGTTACAAGATGTACGTGGGGGTTGAAGGACAGGATGCAACACCTTGAACCCTGGTGTTTTTATTTGTGTTACTTTGGGGAAATAATTTTGATGCCAAGCAGCTTGGAAGGATTATGTGGAGCTCAGCTTTAGCTGCCGTTCGGATTAGCTCCTGGGTTATCTCGGAGGCTCGCAAGCCATGCGGGGTAACCGGTGCTGTCTAGAACGACATCTAGTGGGGTCATAATCTCCCAAGGATATGACAAGGGCGCTTCTATGATTAGGTAAACTGGCGTATAATTTTGATGCCCGGCGCCTAATTTCATCCTCCACGTACGGAAGACTCGAGGCCTCGTGAAGCAACCTGGTAGGAAAATAACGTCCCATAGAATATATAGACCTAAGTCCTCTATTCTGTGCACGTTGGAGCCATGCTAGCCAGCTGTCTGCGGCCATGCCCCAGATAGTAGTAGTAGTAGTAGTAGTAGTAGTAGTAGTAGTAGTAGTAGTAGTAGTAGTAGTAGTAGTAGTAGTAGTAGTAACAATAAACAGAGTTATCCATTTATATATCAATGCCACCCTCGGTAGCGTATATGGTAGCATGTCTGTCTCACGATCAAGAGGTCCCGAGTTCGAATCTCGCTCAGGGTGAGTAACCTGGATAAGGTTTTTCCCGGACTTCCAATGAAAATAACGTAAATCGTTTAACTTACTTAGTTTTCTGAAATTCGAATTAAACCAGTTAATATTCGTATCTACGTCGCTTCGTTAAATTGGTACAACTGAATAATAACGCAATAGAATGCAATGATCGCAACTTTGATTTTTTAAATGAATATTGTGTGAGATATGGGCACAATCTCTACAAATGTCATTCCTTCTAACTTTCGATATGGCTTTCAGAATTCGCCAGTGACAGTTTTGAACGTCGTCCAACTTACATCTAATGATGAATGAAATTGGTGAAACGATGCTCAAATGAACCCAGGGTCCGTAGATACCAGGGATTTACTTTTAGGAAAACATACATCTCATTAAATTGATTTGTTGCAACATTGATATTGAATTATTGAACGATTTGGGGGGTGACACGCGCCCTTGTGCCCTTAAACACGGACTACCCCTTCTATACATGTGTATACCTCTTTACTATCAATATTTGTTAGTACTCTTTTTCTATGCCAGCACGCGCTCATAACATGTCGCACTTCTTAATGCCCCGCAACAACTCCGACAAGTTTTGTAATAACATTTAATAATCTACATTTACGTTTGTTTTATTTCGTTTTTGATTTGTTGGTTTTGTTCTTCCAGGAAGAGCTTCAGCGGAGGTTCAGGTCTTAAAACTAACAAGATCGCATATTCACAATATGAATCAAATATAGCAGTAACCAGGCGTTAAAACGTAGCCAATACTCGCGTTTCCTGTTTACTGTACATACCTAGTGGTTCCCGTTTCCGTTTACCATGAATCAGCATTACATAATGGTAATCAGCTGTAAAGCTTGAAGTACGACGTAAGGCAGGAAGGAACGCTTCAACTTCGAGAGTCCACAAATATGGGGTCGGCCCCTTGATCTAGTGCTTTAACTGCGACCGCCATGGCTATGTAAAGAAGTTGTTGCCCAAGCCGGACAAATTACTTGATGTTATCGGAGAAAGGAGTTCTGCTGGAACCCACCACGCCTCAGCATGAAGTTACTGTGGTCACGAGAATCCATTTCATTACCTCTGAGACAGGAGGTGTGGTCACTGCCACACCATTCCTTACATTTCCCGCGCCTACCACATTACAGCTTTGAAAATCACACTGCATCTATTACAGTACCTTCGGGGAGAGAAATAATATTCAAAAAGTATTCCATTCCACCCAAAAATTGGTTATCGAGATTTCAACATGCTTTTGAGAACCTTGAACGTAAGGCAGAATTTTTGGAAAACGTCTTTCCTGTATATGTATGTGAACAGCATAATGCAAAAACGAAATTTGGTTCAATAACAAAGAACGTATTAGTACAGCCTCTTCCAAGGACACGACACGGATATCCAGAAAACCTATACGGACCCAAATGACCTAGCTGTGGACAGGACCTAGGATTAGGATTAGAATTACTTCGGAGGGGATTCGGCACCGAAGCCTGTAGTTTGTTGTACCTAAGACTCAAGTGGGGCACCCGGGAGGAAAATGATGCGGCCACCCCAAGATGTCACGGCAGTGCAGACGGCAGGGTCCCTACTATTCACCAGTTGAGAACTTGTACGGTAGGTCAGCACAACCGGCATCCCACCCGCCATGGTCCAGAAACAACCCACCAGGTCGGCCCGGAGACCGGAAACAGGCCTAACGAAGGAGGAAGTGTTTACTAAGAGCATATCATCCTGCCATGCAGTGCCGAGAAACTTCTACCCTTGTAATTTACGCCCTCCAACGTTAAGTCATATCGGACGGTGAATGAATTGGGTGATTATGATGCTCATATGAGTCCAGAGTCCATGGAACTTAGTTACCCGACATTCACCTCGAAGGATAAGGGAAAACCCCGGAAAAAACCTTATCCAGGTAACTCACACTGACCGAGTTTCGAACTCGGGACCTCTTAAACGTGAGGCAGACACGCTACCATCTACGCTACCGAGGCGGGCTAAAGAGACCACCAGTTGTGATATGTGAAATGACAATGGAGAGAGGAACAAAAATTCGGGAGATATAATTAACCTACCCAACATTCATCTCGTGACCCAAGAAACCCGCCGAAAAATGCCATGGGACAAGTAGGTAGGCCATGGGAATTGAACTTGGGCTTCCGGAATGCGGATCACAGACGAAATCGCCTGAGCAAACCCGCTATGTCGATGGGCCCTAAAAACCTACGCATTTAGGGCCCTAAATACCCACGCATTTACTCCAGAAAATCCCTTTACTTTTACGAAAAGGTTTAACATGGAAAGCTATTGCATATTTATTTTATTTTTTAAAAAAATAACTGAACATTTAAGTTAGAATTAGTCCGTAGAATCCCTAAACAGTAAGGGCATATTATTGGCGAGTTGACTGTTTCGAGAATCCTGCAGTTCCTCATTCTTCTGTTGCTGCTTGTCAGTAGTCTCCATTTGCACCGGTCCTTGACTGTTGTCCAATTGGATACGAAGCCATGTTTTAGGTTGTCTGCCCATCTTGTTTATGCTGACCTACATTCCTTTGGCCAGTTCTTGGGTCTCAGACTTAATTCAAATACCATATGGTTTAAAATATTTGCATCACAAATAAAACATATCTTGAATTGTTTCCAAGCAGTCTGTGAAGTATCGTTCATTCGGAAGAAACTCTGTGTGACTTTAACTGAAAAACCTTAAGTGACAAAAAAGGTACCACATAAACATGTACTAAAAATGTTGTATCTTTAAAACACAATTTAATTCAAATAAGCTGTTTTTAACAATTATCATTTTCCGAGATATTCATTGTTGCTGGTTTGAATCCATCAATATCGGTCATATTTTGAACTCCTGTCATCATTCTATTGGTGCAAAGAGCCAGCCTTTTGTAACCCGCTGTTTAAACTATGTGACTACTATCCATTGCCCCCTGTATGCCCTCTGTAAACCTGCTACTAAATATGTAATGGAACTATGTCTGCAAACTTGTATCTCATTAATAATAGTTTGTAAAAGTTACATAAAATAAAGGGAAGTGACTAGAGAAAGCCATGAGATATAGATCAGATAAAAATTGAGTGAAATGTGTGACCGAGCGGGATGGTTGGGGATTGATCAAGCGGTTTCGTCTGTGACCTGCATTAGGGAGGTCCGGGTTCTATTCCCGTGGCCGACGTACCTGATCCATGGATTTTTTCGGAGTTTTCCCGAGTCACCAGGCGAATGCTTGGGAGTTCCTGCCCTACGCACTGACTCCTTGGGACGGCCGCTCCCGGGGATACCGCACTTGGGGACATAGGTACAACAGATCAAGTTTGAACTTCCGTGAGGAATCCTCTCCGTACAGTGGTCTAGTCCAATCCAGCCCAGTCCAGTGAAATGTGTTTTGTTTATATGAGGGTCGGCTGAAAAGTCCCGGGCCTCACATAAAGATGTCGCCACTGGGTAAGTTTGACGGATAGCATCCCACAGTTTAACTCTAGACTAGCTTGTATACATAGTTAAAGGTTAATAGCTTGTTTAATTTTTGAATGGCAACATTTTAAACAAGACAAGTGTAGAGGTTTCACGAACACGGAGGATTTGGAAAAACACGCAGTGATTAAATACTTCCATTTGAAAGGCTTAACCACTGAAGAAATCAAGGAGGAAATTGACAGTACATTGAAAGACTCTGCCCCTTCATATATAACGATTAAAAGGTAGTTTGAAGAGTTTAAAATGGGACGTAAGAAGCACTAGTGGTGAGCCTCGTTCTGGACGCCCTATGGAAGTCACTACTCCAGAGACCAAGAAAAAATTCATCGTTTATTACTAGAAGACAACAGACTAAAGTTGTTTGAGACAGCAGAGGCTGTAAACATATCAAAAGAACGTGCAGATAATATTTTAAGTAAGTTTTGGGCTTTCACAAGTTCTGCGCAAGATGGATGCCGTGTGTGTTCACACCTGATAAACATTTGCAAAGAAAAACTGTTTCTGTTAAGAATTTGCAGCTCTACCGTAAAAAGCTCAGTGAATTTGAGACGGCTTATTATCATGGATGAAACTTGGATACATTACTACACTCGAGAAAGTAAGTCAGTCAAAACAGTGGATTGTGCCAGGTGAACCAATTCCAAAAAAGGCAAAGTCAATTTTGTCAAGTAAAAAAGGTTAGGGGAGTGTTTTCTGGGATGCGCAGGGAATTACTTTTATTGATTACTTGGAAAAGGGTAAAAGTATTACTGGTGACTACTACGCAAGCTTACTGCGACGTTTAAGTGATGAGGTGAAAAGAAAGAGACCTCATTTGGCAAAGAGAAAAAATCTTGTTTCTTCACGACAATGTTGCGGCCCATCTTTGTCAATGCTTAAACATCCACCCTATTCGCCAGATCTAGCACCCAGTTGCCTACCACCTAACCTCAAAAAGTTGCTTGGAGGACGAAGATTTCACAGCAACGAGGTACACAGCTATTTTGAGGACCATGATAAATTGTACTACAGAGATGGTTTAATTAAATCAGAACACCGATATCACAAACTTATTATCTTTTCTCGAGACTATGTAGAGAAATAAATAAAAAAGTAATGTTTTTTTATAATTATTGGACTTATCAAGCCGACCTTCGTACGTTCTCTGCAACGATACAAGATTTATTAGTAAACAAGGAATTTTCTTTCTTTAAAGACGGTCGGAGTGTGGCCCAAGAACTTCTAGAATTCGCACGTCTACTCGACTACTTCTGGGAAAACTTAACCTCAAAATTAGATGGGAAGAATTAGATATGCCGGTTACATAATGTAAATAGTGAGGCAAATGTTCAATCACTTTTTTTTTAACATTTGAGAAAGTCTTCATAAACCAGTAAGATATGAAAAAAAAACCACACACACGCACGCACGCACACACACACCACACCACACCACACCACACCACACCACACACACACACACACACACACACACACACACACACACACACACACACACACACACACACACACACATATATATATATATATATATATATATATACAAGAACTAACCCAAGTTCTCTTTAATAAGCATAATATTCACTTATACAAGACTTTCTTCTGCCTCACGTGCATGTGGCCCCGAGTTCGAATCTCGGTCAGGGCGAGTTACCTGGATAAGGTTTTTCCAGGGTTTTCCCCTATACTAAATAAGACAAATGTCGGGTAACTCTAAGCCCCATGGACCCTGGGCCCATTTGAGCATCATTTCACCCATTCCATTCATCGTTCGATCTGATTTAAAAAAAGTTAAAAGACATAAAAAAAGTCAACTGTTAACTGAAGGCCCCTCTGTCCCTTTGCACTCTTATTTAATTATTCTATCTATTTATAGCACAATGCGCTCATCTTTCATAAGTGTTCTAATCCACATATCTTTAATTTTCTGAATTATCTCGTCATATTTCTGTATGTTCTGTAACCAGTTAACATTTGAAGCACTCTACTTTCTTCGTGTAATTTCTCCCATTTTATTTTTAAACACCCTCCCCTTTATCTGTTTACCTCATCAGATTCAAATTAGCAATGAAATATTTATGTCCCCTCTCAATGGTCTCCTGTCAAACCCTTTAAAAGCAGTGTTCCCGATCGCATCCACGCAAATCATTTTTCCCAAATTTATCACAACAATCCATACACTTCTCTCCCAGACCACTTCAACACAGCGAGGAAAAAATTTACTTATAAGGGCACATTTTCATTGAGCATGTTATTTTAATATATGGGGGGAGACGGTATGTCTACTAAACATTGATTGTATTTCAAGGTGTTCTGCAGATAAACTATGCTACTTTTCAGTTAATTATTATTATTATTATTATTATTATTATTATTATTATTATTATTATTATTATTATTATTATTATTATTATTATTATTATTATTATTATTATTAAATATTAAGCCTACAAGTTTAAAAATAGATGTATTTAAAGAATCTCTCAAAAGTGTAGCTGAAAGGGAACTGCTGTGAAAATAATGCGTCCGTTTTTTAAAACTATGCGATAAAGTTTTAGAAGTATGGCTGTCATTAACACATCAATAAAAATGAAACATTACTACAGCTGTTCTTTAAACATTCGTACAATTACATTATTGTATATCGAATCCATAATACAACACATTATAAAGCTATTGAAGAAAACACAGGCCAGTTTTAATTTCAGGGTTGTTATAAAGTTTTGTGAATTGTCAGTGTTCATCAGTACGACAAAGAAAATGACAGGGAAGTTATAGGCATTAAAAATAAAAATACATATTTCTCATATAAGTAAACAACCTAAAAGAATACGGGTATTTCGGTTTTGGCAAAACGTTGAGATGAACTGAGAACTCCCGTCGAAAATGCATTTCATGCCATTACTGACAAATCATTATAGTTCTGTATCTATAAATCATTACATGAAGGTATTAATGAAGTCTGAGGAAACTGAACAATATTACTGATGGTTGCTTCGGTATACATGCAGGTAAATAAAATAACCAAGTAAATTATCCATTGTAAAAGAGACAGTTTACTTTAGCGTCACACTGTTTGTTACGATAATCAATAACCCGGAGGCTATATATTTATTTAAGCTATTTATTTTTTGAAGTCTTTCGCTCTCCTTTTTGTACATAATGTGTTTGGGTAAATAGCTGCCAGTTTCTGTTTATCGAATGCATTTTTCAACGCCTCACAGTCTTACATAAAATCATTAACTTCTCAGGCATGTCACTTTCCTGTATTGTTATACCAAGATCCTGCTACTAAATTGTTTCCCCCATTTGGTTATACCCTATTAAGTCAGACTGTGAGGATGTGACGCAGTTTAATCGTAAATTAAAATATACGTTGAATCTTGGTTAAAAAAAAAAAAAATGAATGTTAGAAGGTTTTCCTTAACTTGAAAATGACCACAATTCAATGCTAATTGAGAAGCATAGATAGGAAAAGGTAGTCTGTCTACAAGTGTAGTGAATGCGAGTGGCCCATTCCGCCCACTAATGACCGTCATAAATCTATCTCCACACTTCAGAAATGGAACACTGTCGTTCAGGACCAATAGCAACCCTGATTTTCTCGAAGTGACAGTCGCATGTCTACTCCACGTGGAGCCTTAGTTGCCAAAGTTCCAACTTCCAGTTGATCTGTTACATTACGTGCAGAAATTCGTTGTGTGTCACGATGTGGAGACCGTGGGAGGGAAATGCAGTGGTAAATGCAGATGAAGTAGTAGATAACTTTCAGTCATGTGAAAATAATCAAACTGATGACAATAGTGTGAATAAATTGGACAGTGTTGCTGGGCCGAGTTATGTTACTGGAAAAGCTTTAAAAAAACAAAGTTATAACGGGAACTGTTTCTAAGCCAATTCAAGCGCTTGTTTTGAACACATAAATATGTGCTGACAAATAATCTTGGTAAGGGGTCGTGCAATGAACCTGATGATAAATTCTGGGTATTCACAGAAATACAGTAAGAAATGCTGTGACGAAGGTAATACCAAAGACGCCGATCAAGTGTGGAAACAAAAGGAAACGTTTTTCTAAAGTAGATAATTTCACATGCGATTTAATTCGTCGAGAAAATTTGTAGATTCTATGCAAAAGGGAGAGCGCCCACCTTAGATGAATTGGTTGCACATTTGCAAGAAATTTGTGATTTTCCTTATGGTCTCTGCACTTTGAGCGGTCTCCTAAAGGAGCTGGGTTTCAAATACCGCACTTCGAATAAGTTAAGGGTTATTATGGAATCCAGTAGAATTATAGCTTGGCGATATATAATTGTCAAAACTACGGAAGTTTCGTATTGAGAAAGGTGGCAACCTTGCAGAAAGGACTGGGAGAAGGAGGGCCGGTGTTGTAAAACGATTATAAGGGTTCGTCAAAGGCAGCGGCCAACGTGCACACGAGTTAACTAAACAGACTTTAGCAAACATACAAAGTAAAGAAACCAGTCGTAACATCGCAACACTGTAGGCAGCTGTCAAGCAGCATTACTTGCGTGTTATATTATCATTTCAGAATTATTAACGTTTTGCATGTATACATATACACAAAAATAATCAGCTTTTCTTTATTTCCTTATCTTGTATTCTACTTAGTACTTTTTCTACTGAATTACCCATATTAAGTACCCAAACATTTGATATGGAGATTTATTAAAAGTTTTAAGGTCTCCTAAATCGAAAAGCAGGTTTTAGAGAAAAAAAAAATCACATATTCGTAGTGTGTTGTATTTCCCAAATATTCGATTCGCAGATTTAACTGCAAATAGTTATTCTAAGATCCTCTTTTCGAAAAGAAGTTGAGTGTGTGTGTGCGTGCGTGTGTGTATACGCGTGCGTGTGTGTATACGCGTGCGTGTGTGTATGCGCGTGCGTGTGTGTGCGCGCGCGCTCTTGAAAATATTAAGTAAATAACCAAATTTGAGTGAATAAAAAAATAACCAGCACCTTCCGAAAATGCGAAAAACAAAAGTTTCAGAAATCCTTCACAAAAATTCTGATTATTTCTTGATCTTATATTAAAATCAAACTCCAGCACATAAAACCCCACGCAAATATATAGATAAAGACGCAAAAACACCAGAAGTCCACACTATAATATCGTGTGTTCTTTCCACAGTAGTAAATATAAGAAATGTTCCTCTGCTAATTATGTACCCGATTTCCCTCCCTCTGGAATCAATGTGTGACGCTATAGGTACTCAGTTAAGACATTAGGGGCGTGCCAATTAACTTGTTAGCTACCATTACTGTAATCGAAGCATTGCATCTTTAATGTAAAGTATTTCAATTTATGATTTTGTCACATCCACATAGCGGAATAACAAAACCTCCTCACACCAATCGCTCAGAACATGCATCATCTGTCCTCTTCCCGCAAAATGGGAAAATCCGAACAAAAACGTCGAAGGTAAGCCTGTTTCCAATTCTCCTCCCGCTTATATATTGTCCCGGCGTGATCATATCAACGAATACACAAAAAACAAGAGAATGCTCAGCTTTTGCACCACTGATAGATATGTATGTCATACAACCGAGTATCGTATACCAATAATAACCGTCCGTATATCGGAATTGGAAATCTTATCATCGTATTTAAGTGCGATAAGCGTGACTTTATTGTACTGGATATATTTTATGGCGCCTTTTATCTTCCTCATTTTATTTTTTTCCTTCCATCATAATGTCCCTTTTGTTACTCCATCATTGTCCTTCGATTTACAATCGCTTTCGTGATGTTCAGAAACATCTGAAAGTATAACCGAAAGAAACAAAAACTAAGCTTTCTGAAAGAAAGCAGAAAAAAAAAGGAAAGAATGAAACAAAGAACTAATCAGACCTTCTAAACCTGATCGGTTAGGCCAGGGATTAAAATTCAGTTCCATTAGGGTTTTTAACTTGATGCAAGATCTAGGAGTGAGCATACATTTAAATTTATTACAGTTCACAATAAGAGTACGGAAACAGCTCATTAATAAATCTAAAAGTACCCATTCTTTTTAAGTTCGAATGCTGGATAGAATTCGACTGAGATACAGAAGTCGAATTATTAAGTTCTAGGTTACTCGGCAATGATTACAAATCTTCACTTCGGTCCTCAATTGCCCTGGAACAAAATGCTTGCTAGGGCTTCTTAGAGTAGCCGATATAATTCCCAGTTGTGTGTAACCTTTTACAAAATATAGCTTACGTGAACAAGGCTACGTTACGTAAGCAGGTAACCCCCACTCCAGCTTTCATCTTGGGTAAGCATGCAATAATATCTGCAAGTCTTTGTTAATATGCATATACAGTAATATTCTTTTTACATTAAAGTATATGCAGGATACATAGTACAGATATTTTGATAATTGGTACCTTAATCTATACACATTTCAGTGTGTTAATTGACTTTTTGTGTTCGTCTAATAGTTTTCCCACATCACACAATTTTCTAGTCGTAAAACTAACAAGGGAACTATCACTATGCTCACGAGAGTTTGATGGCATCATCTCTGCTCTAAGTGGGCCTGTGTGCCAAAAATTGGATGCGGAGTATAGCTAGAAGTACCCGAAAATGAGTCCAGAATACGTAGTGACATAACATAGGAATATAATAACACAGCTTGTACAGGAGGGATTGTTTATCCCTGACGAGTAGCGGCCTACACATGGCATATGTAAGCAGGGCCGTCCCCCACACCTCGCCAAAGCTCACGAGGGTTGTCCAGCAGCTATTTGCATGTGGTTGCTTGCGACACTTTTCAGGCTTCGATTTTGGGTGTTGCTCCGCCACAGAGCACATGGTTTTATATGCTGCAGGCATTATACCATCAAATTTTCGAGTACAAGGATAGTTCCTTTGTAAGCCGCTAAATAAACACGTGTCAGTACAGACTATTTGCTTTGTTTCCACGTGTTCACACTTCAATTATTCAATCCTGACTTGCTCTCAAGTAATCAGGGGTCATTAGCCTTGCACAAAGAATTAGCACTCACACATTAAAATATATAATTGAAAAGCAAGATTAAGCATTTGATCCTCATTAAATGCATTTAAACCTCCTTTCTCATTTCTTTATTTATGAAACTGTAACTTGCAGAGAACACTAATGAAAATTTAGGTACATAATATCCGCGACTGTTTCCTTCATTTGTGAAAGTGATCTGGATATTCGTTATCGCTTGGAGTACTCGCGCTGCTTTACCCCTCTCAACAACCTGACCCGCACTCTCAACCAAATAAAGACATAGCTTTGGCTATAGTGTACCATGGGTATTTGAAGGCACTAACCAACCTGAAAACATACTCGTATTACTTTTAATAACTGAAATTTAGTCTATAAATGAATTGAACACTGCTATAATGTTCATTACATTGTCCTGAATACTGTAGGTCACTTTTTAATCGATATAAAGCTTTGCAGAAACATTTGTAGAAACAATGGTGAAACAGCAGGCTGAAGCGATAGTCAGTCATATTGGCTTACAAAGTCCTTATTCTTTTCAATGAATTTGCGAAAAACTTAAAACCGACAAATTATTGAAAAAATTCTTACCAATAGCAATGCATATCCAATAAATTATATACTTTAAAATGATTACATTTTCTCTGCAGCTCATACTTTTGTTTTCTCACAGCTCATATTTCCTATATTTTCCACGGGGCATCAATATATGTAGGTATTTATATACGGTGCAACGTCGATATTGAATATTTTTGGCGATATATAATATTTCTTCAATTACTATATAGAAACTTACAGACTTCTTGTATGAATATTGAAAATATTAGAAACTGATAAGGGATAAAATAATTGACTTGGTTTAGCGATGCCAGTAACTATCAAAACAATCGTATGGTTGCCATGTATCGGGATTTTATCCCTTAGGAGTGTTTTTTTTTTTTTTTTTTTTTTACAACAGGCTCATATGTGCATCTATACTCGCTTAAGATTTCACATTCGCCCTTGCAAACCTAGAGCCAGCGCTGGACATGTTGCATCATACAGATTCACGACAAGTAGTAAAGAAAATCACATGACTTACATATAGCGGTTTCATAGATTCCTGGCAATTTGCTGAGCACTTCGCAGAACGAACGCATGTGGGAGAGCGGAACAACAAACAGCCATTTTAATGCGCCTGCATGAGAGTAGAACATCGACCCATTGCATGGCCCCTTAACGAGAGAGCGCCGGCCGGCCGGCCGAGCCCCACTTTCTAGAGAGGTCGCCCACTTGTCACATGCTCTGGCTGAGTCATATTGGTAATAACCTCTGGTGGGCGTTCCGAGAAACCTCCTAGATCACTCACATCCATATGTTTGGCTTACACATCACTCACACTCTACATGAGTACCTATCGAATGTGACGTCATAAGCATTGCATTAAGTACCGACTGTATCAGTCATTCGCTGTCATTCCTAAAATTGAAACAGAATGATATAATTGATCACCCGTCTCGTAATTAACGGAACAACTTCCGTAGTGTCTTTTCCTTGAGAAAACAGAAAGAAACAAAATCTGTTCCATAAATACATCATTGTTTATAAATTCTGTAAATCAGGATGGTACATCTGCATTATTTTTAACACCTGGAAAATATTTGAACTGAAAGACAAACTAAAGGAATATTTTATATCTGCAATAAGAGGATCAATCGCTCTTTTCCGCAATCATTACTATAACAATCATTTTTTGCATGCTCACCTCGGTAGGTAGATGGTAGCGAGTCTGCAGCACACTCAAGCGGCCCCGAGTTCGAATTTCGGTCAGAGTGAGTTATCTGGATAAGGTTTTCCCAGGGGTTTCTCTTATCCTGAAAGATGAATGTCAGTAACTCTAAGCTCTATGGACCCCGGTTCATTTAAGCATCATTTTACTTATTTCAAATTCATCCATCGATCGAGATGACTCAACGTTGGAGGACGTAAAATAAACAAGCAAACAAAAAATAGTATGTTTACTTTCTGTCACATAGGTAAGTAGAGGCCGCGCCGTGGCTCAGTGGTTACACCGCTTGGCTCTCACCAAGGCGGCCCGGGTTCGATCCCAGGCGACCGCAAAGTGAGATTTATGGTGGACAACACGGCGTTGGGGCGGGTTTTCTCCGGGATCTCCGGTTTCCCCCGCCTTCTCATACCACCGGTGGTCCATATTCATCTCATGTATCATCAGTGTCGCCGCCTGCGGTGCCGTATGTAGTAAAAGCGGGCGTTAAACACTACACATTTCATTTTCATTTCATAGGTAAGTAGGGCAATCATTTTATTTCACTCGAAAATTGGATACCAAGATTTCACCCGGAAATGTTTTGAGGCCTGAACCTCCCCGCCCTCACCCCACAGGAAACTTTTTTAAAAAAAATGTGTATACGCACTCGGCTGTTAACTGCATAACTCAAAAAGCCAAAAGTTGGTTAAAAATCAAACTTGATATTTTAAGCTCAACATGTTCCGATGATGCGACTGTAAGACTTTGACGAAAGTCCAGCCCTGCAAAACTACACTTTACACAGGACGTTTCTAAAAACAATTTCAATTTTACATAAATGGTTCAATGGATTATTAAAATGATATATGCTTAAGGTATTTTCATGACAAATGAAATGTATGCCTTAGTTTCCTTGAAATATTCTCTGAAGCTCTATTAATCTAACTTACTTTTGCATAACTGGGTAAATCGCAACAGATAAACGAAATCTTACTATAGTACAGAAAATATGTACATCTTGTTAAATCACACAATTGTTATAGAACAAACCACGTTCGAGATAATTCTTACTATTGGTTTGAAGATTCAAATACTTCTACTTTTCCTAAATTAGAATATATTATTCACAAAGAGAACGGAATTTCAAAGCCTTTGCATGCGATCAACTCACTAAATAGTTGGATATCGCTTAAAGCCTGTTGTGTACCCTTATTCCCCTTTCCCCTGTACGAAAATTTACAGTAAGAACAAACCACGTCCGAGATAATACTTACTATTGGTTTGAAGATTCAAATACTTCTACTTTTCCTAAATTGGAATATATTATAAACAAAGAGAACGGAATTTCAAAGCCTTCGCATGCGATCAATTCATAAAATATTTGGATATCGCTTAAAGCCTGCTGTGTTCCCTTATTCCCCTTTTCCCTGTAAGAAAATTTACAGTAAGATGGTTTTTTACAAACGCTTAACAAGAAGTAGACGGAGAAATTAGTCTTTTAAAAATAGGTTATATAAAAGTAGAAAAGGTAATATGAGTACAATACATCAGAATTTTAGTTTGTATTCCACTGTTATATTTTATTTAGTATCATTTTTATTTATAAATAAAGGCCGGAGAGATGTGCGGTCGCATGCGACGCAAGTTAGCTGTACATAGAGTATGAATGACGTCTGATGTACAGCACAGCCATGCAATGGTCAAAGGTCGAAAACAACGTAACATAGAATTCTGTGAACTGTCTTTTGCGTGTATGCAGACGCAAGGTCAAGGTGTAGTATAATGCGACTATTTTGCTTTATCTCGGAGTGATGCGGTTGCCATGGTCAGGTTACCTTCCTCCAGTTGTTTACATATGCGACCGATAATAATACAGTCCATGTGCACTATGGAAAGATGCACACGCTTCCGGCCTTTATTCCTTTTACATTCTTTTGTTTTTCTTTTGACTCACGTTAAACCAAAACATCTCGAACTGTCAACATTACAATGTTTGTTTTTTAAAAAGTAAGTTTCAATTTTATTTAAGCTTCTGAGTAGGATCCATTTATAATGTTTTATTCTGGCCTTGATGGAAGCACATAAATAGAAAAATTGTTATTACGATTGTTTCAATTAGTAAATAAAAACAGGCATTTTCTTCCCAGTTCATGTTAAATTACAAAAGCGCTACAACGATAATGATATTTACTTTATAAATGGCAGTTTTCGCGAGTATAATGGAATGAAAGGGAACGTTCTCTTATCGCAGTCTACACCAAGCTCTGACTCATTAGCAACCTGATACAGAGTATTCTGTCGTATTATATTGCACGATTTTATGTCAAAAGAACATGAATCAATTTTGTATTTTGTACACAACTGCCTAGAAAAATGGTTTGAATTTAACAAACAGAAATCACACGGTGATTAGCACATTAAGTGAAATTCTAAATTTTCAACCATTTTTCGTAGTGTAGGACATAATAAGCATCGCTAAAAGGTGCAAAGGTACCAACATATCTGTAGTTGCATCATTTTCTCCACATAAAAAGCCTTCTAATAGCAAATAAAGGCAATTTTTAACCGATTGTTTGGCTGCACCTCTTATTTGCTTAAAAATAGTGATGATATTCTTAAGAAAATATATGTGAAGAAACAATTTGCAATGGAAACATCACATCGTGGTTATTTGTCAGTTCCAAAAGTCATTGGTGTCTATTCGAACAGTCAAGTGTTTCCACAGTATTTACGACCTATGTGTCATCTTGCATGGACTAATTCTTTCGCATCCAGTTCTGATTATTCGTTCTAATCCACAAGTTATCGAAACACGATAATTCTTTCTTTCTGCACTTCCCTTCACGCATGTGCAAATTTGTAATGTGTGTTACTTCTGCCTATTATAATTACTTTAAAGACAGTTGCACAAAAGGAATTCAGGTTCATCGTAATAGTTCCCATGACCTTAATAATTATTTGTTCCAAAATGACATCTCGTGAAATTCCTTTCGAATTCCATGAGCTCAGTACCATTATTAACACTAATTGGCCGAAAAATTTCTAGCTAGCGTTGTCCTCTACCAGAGCTCGAAAGCACTAAAGAAGGCCAAGTTCCAAGGACTCACAACGTATTCATACAGTTACTACAAAACTGTGTCCTCTCTTTGCGATCACATCGTTACCTTAGAAACTGATTAACCGTGTTAATCCAAATTGGAGGATTTATTGTGCAACTGTATACTGGTTAATTTTTTTTTATCATCCGTCACAGATTATATAAATGTACGAGAGCATTTTTAGCCATTTATGACATTTTCTATTTTTACGTCATTTGTTCCGAACTCACACCATTATTCTACCATTTCCTTGCACTTTCAAATTTACTTAGTCTTTTTTTTATTTACATTGAATGTATAAAAATGTTCACATTGTTGACATATTTCACAAGGATAAGTATTCAAACATCGGATATCCCACTATTCAAATAGGGTTGCTTCAAAGTGGAGGGTGGCTATTCTCAAGGGAGCAGTTACCGTTGCAGTTATGGGTTCGTCCCAAACTAGGGAGGTATAAGACAGATCACTTTTCCTCCCTCCCCCCTCTAATAACTGCATACAGTCAGGTTCCTTGTATCATGTCATGGACTGTGGAGTTCTTTTCATTCGAAAAGCATTTTATACAATCCGAGAACTCAAGAAAGATAAACGTTGTAGTTTCGTACGATCTGTTTCACAAACTACCTTAATATATATTTTTAAATGCATTATAAAAATTAAATTCTCATTATTCTTATGCTAACTTTTTATACCAGTATAACAGCTATAGCCACACATAAAATTTACAGCTCTTTGTAACAAATTAAATCAATCTCAATGTCCGGCCACTTTCCTGTCATTTTTAACATGCTTGGTCATTAAAAAGATTTTAAGTCATCAAACTCCGGTCATACGAAAATCTAAAACCTCGAATAAAAACGTTCCCTAATTTGATTAAAAAACGAATGATCGGGAATACTTCACTTTTACCTTATTTATATTTTTATTTATTTTATCTTTAAAACATCCTCAAAGACACTGCTTTCACATTTAATGGAATAACATATACTTCCATGTTCACTCAATATTCATTATTATCATAATCCTTACTATAAGTAAGTTACATAACATTTGAGCGGCTTAGCATGTTCAGTTTTACTTATTTAATCACTATTATTTTTACATTTGTTACGTTTTACTTTTATTCAATTATTTTAAATTGATAGACCATAAAGGCAAGTTTCTTACTGAGCATATATTATTGTGCCTCCCCTGCCCATGAAATATGCTCCCTTGATATGTATCTCTGCATGCACACAGTCTCGAATAAAGCAAGTACAAGTATTACTAATTATTAATGATCGAACAAGTGGCATCCATCAGTCATTTTTAGTCTACGTGTTTTTACGGTGCACAGGTAACTGTCGTAATTGATAGCCAAGAGCATGGTGCACGGTATAATAATAATAATAATAATAATAATAATAATAATAATAATAATAATAATAATAATAATAATAATAATAATAATAATAATAATAATAATAATAATAATAATAATAATAATAATAATAATAATAATAATAATAATAATAATAATAATAATAATAATAATAATAATAATAATAATAATAATAATAATAATAATAATAATAATAATAATAATAATAATAAACCCATGGCACGACAGCCCATATAGAGCCAAGGCCTGCCAACCCGACTGCCGGCCTCAGGCCCACATACGCAAGCTAGAGGTGGGCAATCATACAACCGATACGGGGAGATGTGGTCAGCATTCCGGCACCCCCAGCCGGCAAGTTGGCTTCCTTCACCAGGGCCGCTTACTGTCCTCCACAGGAGAGAGTCTCCGAGGCCTGGGACGCAGGGGGGTTAGCGGTTCCCCATACCCTCCCTGGACTGGTTTATGACACCCCATATCAGTACAGTTACAGACCATTCTAAAACATTCTGACGGCTTCTAATTTTGTGAGTGAATGTTCTCGGTTTTGGTGTACAGAGTGAATAGGGCGCATGTTTTTTTAACGGTCTGCTCCTTGTGTAGCAGGCGCTCTCTGCCACACACATTCGCTGTCCTTGTCCCACTGTGTAAGACAGCACATAACTTTCAGAGGCCTTCTTTGCGTTGCTGGACAGAACCTATCGTAAGCTCCTCAATTTTCTCACGATGCTGAGTGGGCACCGGTCCTATACCTTTAAATCCGCACCCCCAGGGGTGCGATCGAACCGGGTTGGCGGGAACCAAAGCATGATGCCTTAATCCACTAGGCCACGGCACGGTATGCTACCTAGAAATTAACAAAAATCGCTCCGTAGTGTATTTCATAGCGGTTGCAGATTAATATACCTTGATCACTCTTTATGTTCCAAGTAGAAGTAAACAAGCCTTAATATATCACTCCACCGAGCATTCCCAGTAATGAGGGGAAGTAAGTACTCCCGAGATAGCATAGCAATGTGGCCCAGTGGCGTACTCTACATGAAAGTAATAAATGCACTGCATGCAGTGTAGAATAAAGAATAGCACAATTTAAATGGCAGGAGAATCAACTATACCTGCGAACTATGGGAGAAAACCAATGAATTCAGTACCAAAGAAGCGTCACTAGGCTGAACAGCGAATCGAATGCTTGTGAAAGTTCTTCTAACAATCTAGACGAGATGCGGAGGTATTCTCACCACAAAGCCTGTTATCATAACAGCAACCTGTGAAATATGCCTACATGGCAGTACAATAAAGATGTGGGCACAATATATTGAGTGCATTTCAGTGAACTTTGCCACTGAATATTCAGGTAATGGTAATCCTGAAAATATTAAGGGCATTTAATGGAGAGTGAAAATCGGGATTATTCGTGTATAATGTTTAAAATTTCCATTTCGTGTTACGTTTTTTGCACATTCTACAGCTTGGAGATCACTATTTTTTTTTTAAATTCTCTTATTACCATATATTACGTTACATCTTAAATTCTAACACACAATACCAAGTTTAGGTAAATAAAAGTGGTACAGAATAGCTGGGCAGCTTTAATTACCTGTTAATGAACTGAGACTAAACTGTTCATAACCTGAGGTTTTAGAAATCAATTCAATTAACACTAATATACCACTTTTGTAAGTCAAGGAACTATAATGAACCACACTTAAAATACAAGAAGCAATACGAAGGAACGCAACAATATTATATCATTGACAACGAAATAAAATTGTTGCTTAATAACAACTAACCACATTCACTGTCTATTAAAGAAGAGATACCTTTCACAGAATTTGTTAAAAACATTTAAACACTTTTGCCCTCCACTTTCCGTGTTGTTTCACCACAGTGGATGAGAATTTTCGGGCATGACACTCAACACGTCAATTACTATGACTTACAGCGGAAACTGGAAACGAATTACGCAAGCAATTCTCTTTTTTATTCCTTAACTTTCTTAATGTTGGGGATGTCTCCAAGAAATTGTTTGATGAACAGTCTAATAAACCCACTGTTAAAAGTTCACTTAGAAGTGAATCTGAACGAACAGATTTTGTTTAATACATTGAACTGTTACAGTGATGGGGTTTAAAACTAAGCACATGAAAACTGGAAAATCTATAATGTGTGAAATTGCATCTAAAGAGTGTAGCACTTAAGAATTTGGAATAACTAAGAAAATCGCGCGTTTGAAGAGAAAAAAAATAAATCCGAAATTACAAAAAGGATTAGTGCAATGTTCGAAGTCAACCTTTTCGGTAACGGTGTTTCTGTTGACTATTCTGTGAGGGTAAAGCCACTGCTTAAGTACTTAAGTTTACTCTTCGTTCCTTTATTTTGTCTTAGAATGTCACCTTTATAACTAATTTATGCCAGATTTAACCAACAGATGTTAAAATCGACGTGAACATATATAACGTAACAATTGTTACAGAGTTAACAAAAGTCTTAAAATGTTGCATTTCACCAACTCGTTTTCTGAATATGTTAACAAACATGTGTTAACGCCGAGAGACTTGTAAATATTACAGATGCAGAAGACTGTGGATGAATCGTATTATTTTCTGAACGTACTGCGATTCGCTTTTGTTTTTATTTTCGTTTACACACAGCTGAAAAAATGCTAGGTGGAACTAAATCAGAAGAAAAGCCGTGGACAAATTTATCATCAATGGAGAAATAATTGTTAGCTGAATAAATAACTAAATATAAGGATATTGTGGAAAATAAAAGGACGGATGCGATAAACATGAAAGACAAAGTTGGGACGTGAGAAAAGATTGGAAATGAGTTTAATTCGAATGCAAATGACAACCAGAAATACGATACAACTTGGTCAGTATCACGTAAATTTAAAACGAGATGCAAAGTACAGAAATGACGAGTGACTGAAACGTTTCAAGACGGGAGGTCGACAGTGTATTATCCACATAATTCAGTGAATTATAAAATAACAAAGTTATTAAACTTGAAGCAAAGGCGAGATCGGCATATTCCTTTCGCTGCATGTTCTAACCTCTCTTGTACTTCCGCAGTAACCTTCATAACAACTTGATTCGACAGTCTATACCTCTGTAGAAAATCTTCTGATAGTTTCTCAAAATCATTTCTCCTCACAGGGCGTACTCTATTACGTCTAAATATATCAAATCGAATCAAAAGCTGTGTTCCGCCCGCCATCTTGACAATTTTACAATTGTTAACGACTTAACAATAGAAGTATGACTTGCTAGTTTAACAAAATATTTAACATGAATGTTAAGCTAACATCTGTTGGTGAAATGCAATTTTTATTATAACTATTGCTAAACAGACTAATAGCTGTATTAACGCTTAACATCTGTTGGTGAAGTCGGGCATTAGAGTATCTTTGTGGGTGAGAATTTTCTTATTGGTAGTTCTCGTCGGTCATATGGTAACAGTATTACTAAGCAACTTTTGGTCGAATCCCTACAAACATGTTAAAATATACCCAATAATTACCAAAAACCCCAAAATGGAAACTTAAATTTGAATTATGATTCTAAAGCATACAACTAAGTGCACATTCAAATACATTAAAACGTTCAAGTCAATCGTCATTTCTGTCCTTCTTTGCATCTCGTTTTAAATTTACCTGATACTGATTCTTCATTTATACATTATACATCGATTTCTGATTTATTATATTCATATTTTCGTTCACCAAAAACAATAATTTGAATGCTTAATCAGTTCCTTTTCTAGCAAAGCATCTACAGGTTGAAGAGCCCCCCCCCCCCTCTCACTCCTACCCTATCTCTTGCAGTTCTACAAGCAAGTGTTCTTTTTAATGGTGGATGTTAAATCTAGTTATTCTTTGTTAATAAAACGTGAAATCATTTAACAACAAAGTACTTTACAACATGCTTCTTCTTGTCTCTCGAAAGATGGAGTTTAAATGTCGAATTTGGTACCTACTTGATAAAACTTTGCACTTTTTAGTTTTCTATGATACTCCATACTTCTGAGACGTATATAATATGCTTACAGTACTGTAGTCGCAGTAAATAATGGATAGCGGTTCCAAACAGAATTTAAAGGGCAGCAATCAATACATAAAATTCACACTTGTACCTATAACGTGCACAATGCATTTTCAATAGTCTGTTTTAATACTCACCAGTAAATAAATGCAGCTTTAACGTTCCTGAGTTCTTACAAGTTCTATTTACTAATGTGACATCTCGCCTGAAGCTGCAGCAAGAAACCACGGGACAAAGTACGCTCTTAAGAAACACTTGCTTATTAACACAACGCTGATAAGCCTCAGGATCATCTACAAAAAATACATTAGGCAGGGCTACTGAATGCAGATGGCGTTTGAATGATAAAATTGTATTTGTATTTGCCCTAATTTTAAGGCTTTCTTTTATCGCAGTTGTTAGCGAGGTCAGTGGCAAAAAGTCTCATGTGTAATAGCTGTATGACTTTCTCTGTGTTTTAATTCAATAGTACGAGAAAATGTTTATATAATATCTAATTTCTTATTCACTTTACATAATCACGATAATTCTTCTAGAAGCAGCTAATATGATAAATATTTAAACCTTGGCTACGTTCATTTTTATCATGAAACAAGCTCAATCTCACGTCCATGTCTACTTCCAGAACCGAGAGTAGAAAACAATTATTACAACTTAAGAAATTAGCCGCCCTAATTCAGAATCCAAACGTTTGAAATATGACTACAATCATTTGCACTAGTTGCCTAGGAAATACTGTAATTTGGCAACATAGACTAAACTATAGTTTGTGAAAAATAAATATTATTGTAGTTATATTTGAATATTTCAGTTACTGCTGTTACGAAAAATTTGACATAAAATAAAGCCTCAACATTTTTCCTGTGATAGAAGTTTGTCTATATATGATGGTTCTCCAACTATATGAAATTCAATGAAAATGAACAGGTTCACGCCAATTATTGAAATTGGTAGAAATAATATTGCTGTAAATGTTCAGAATATTATATATTAGTTAACATAGCTATAGATAAAATTAGGGAAATTTGCAAGATTAGAAAAATGATGACAATTAAAAAAGAAAAGTAAAGTGAAAGGCAATAGTCTGTCTATAAAAATGTTCAACATATTCGAAGTGTTTTCAGGACGCATATAAATATACGAGGTACCTCCAGAAAGTAAGTTCTGTTTGGTAATAAAATAAAATTGTATACAAATATAGAAAAATTATTTATTGCACAAAATTCTACAACTCTTAAACTACCTTTCCACATAACTGCCGAAAATTTGCAGGCATTTGTCATAGCGAGGCGCAAGTTTTTGTATACCTTCTTCATAGAAGTTTGCCTGTGTCTTAAACCAGTTGGAAACATTTTCTTTCAGCTCTTCGTCATTGTTGAAGTGTTGACCACCAAGGAAAAATTTGAGATGCAAAAACAGATGAAAGTCGCCAGGAGCGAGGTCAGGCTGGTCAAACACGTCCCTGTACGATGTTTTTCCTCGCATTTGCAGTGTGTGGTCGTGCGTTGTCGTGAAGAAACACAACACCTTTCGACAGCATTCCTCGGCGCTTATTCTATATTGCGCGACGCAATTTCGTAAGTGCCTCGCAATAAACATCTGCTTTCATTGTTTGACCACGCGGTAAGAAATCAATGAGTAAGATGCGTTTCCTGTCCCAGAACACCGTGCACATCATTTTTCGAGGTGTCAAGATTTGTTTCAGCTCAATCTTTGCTGGGGATGAGATGTGCCTCCATTCCATTGACTGACGCTTACTTTCAGGGGTGTCGTAAGAAACCCAAGTTTCATTTCCTGTGACTGTCTGTGTCAGAAATTCTTTCCTAGCATTCAGAAAACGAATCACAGATCTGATTTCACAAGCGGCGGGATTTTCCATCATCACCGACATTGAAAACAAGCACAACAAAACGTGCGTAGCTGACAGCGATCTCACAATGGCGCACGTTTCTTCTCCTTAATATAAGCGTCTACCGCGTATGTGAAGAACTGCGATCGCAGCGCTGCAGCGGAGATAAATTGAAACAGAACTTACTTCCTGGACGCCCCTTGTACATATATACTTTAATATTGTTTAACTTGTTTGATAAAATAAATAACGAATGGGTGATTTTTATAGCTGAGGGAATGTCCTGAGGCTACGTCTCTCGCATAGCTCAAACGATATCTGACACACCTAAGTGTTGGGTTAGCGTGTCCGCCTCAATTCAAAAGGTTCCTGGTACGATTTCCCCGGGGATTTCTATTGTCCTGAAAAGATGCAAGATGCAATGGATCCCACGTTCATTTGAGTTCATTTCAACATTTCCTTCATTCATGCTCGATATACCCTACCTCGTTAAAGGTTGTTAACATATATCTAACATAAATGTCAAGTTTGGTATTTATTTCACTTTTGTAGCTTAGTTCGCAAAGTGGAGCGTGACCGATGACATTTAATCGATATGCCTAACGTTAAGTATTTTCTAGAAGCAAATAACATATAGGTAATGAAGTACATGAAGAAGAAACCTTTGGATTTTGGACAGCTAACTGCTACTGCATGAAAGACATGGATTTATTGATCCGATGATAATAAACGGACTCTGTTCTATCATAGTAAAAATGCGATATTGATTTCCTAACACCCTTATGTTCTCTCAAATCCGCCAATCTGCACATGCGCAAAACTCAACCGAAAACAATGATCCAATACGTTGCTGAATGCAAAGAAGGAACATACAATATGAAAATGAAGTGCTCAGCAAGGGATTAACATTCAGCCTAGCTGAAAGAAAGCACTACTGGGCTCTCCAAGATTGATAACCCTGCGGTTCCTCCCACTTGTTGCTCAGGGCCGCCCGGAGAAAAATGAAGTCTCGGTTTTCATTTCACTTACTCTGCAAAAATAATAGCAATTCTGTCACAAAGAAGCTTAGGGGTATTTCATGCCTTGACGTACATGAGTTCGCGTGTTTCAACTGTTTCAAGTTTAAAACAAACTGACAGTTCTTGCTTCAACTGTCTTGCGCAGCTTCAGGTATGCTACGATCTCTTTTTACGCGATCAATAATATCGCTGCAAAATTATTACGCAAATTTACCTGTAGAATGGTGAACCTTGTAAATTAACCCACAACGTTGTACAGAATTACAAAGAATGGACTTACTGGCTGATGGGTTTTAATGCTTGCTGGTTTTCGGACACTATGGAACTGACAGAATATAGATAAAATATTTCCAAATTACCAGAGAGATGGCTCCGTATTCTGGAAGTCACGGCTTCAAATCCTCTGTATTGGCTCCTATTTGGGTGGGGGGGGGGGGTTGAGTTCTTTCATTTGCCAGATAAATATTGGATTGGATATTCACACCACAACCCAAAGTTGCACCTACGTATAAAATAAATACACAAACACAGGAACACAGAAAGGTGACTGCACAACTAAGACCATCCATCATGGGCAAGCTCAAGCAGAACCTACTTGCATATCTCCGATGTTGCTTAACACTTAGTCACTTTTTGAGTATTGAGCGTAAGACAACATATTTAAAAGTTTCATTCTAAAATTAATATTTAGACACATGACCAAATAATGAAGTCCTTACTGCGGATACACCCCAAGGATGTTTAGTGTAAACTTGAGAACAATCCTTTAAAGTATGCACGAAAATCAGCCTGTAAATTGAGCAGTGTTTTAGAAAGAAATTTTAACATTAACGTTTTGATGTTTGTAATTTCAAGGTGAAAACGGGTCCTCCCTGAAAAAATTGTCCCAGTGTAAGTGCTTTATCAGCATAAAAACTTGCGCCAGTCGAAAAACGTGAGCATTTTGAGAAAATCATCATTGTATACTGCGAACAAAAATTACTTCCAAAGTATTAATTTAAAATATACTTTCTAAATATGAAACTTAAAACTATTTTAGTGAAACTTCTCGAAACTTTAGAACATGTTTTAAGGATTTTACAGCATAAATTCATGCACATTTTGAATGCTTTTAGTGGATACAAGATCGAGACCTACTTGTCACGTTTTCTTCTCATACTCTAAGCATAGAAAGTAGGATTCCAAAAAATGCATATCATCATGCCATGAGCCCATCTCGGTAGCGTGTCTCTCACGATCAAGAGGTCGAGAGTTCGAATCTCGGCCAGGGTGAGTTACCTGGATAAGGCCTTTTCCGGCATTTTCCCTTATCCTGAAAGACGAATGTAGGGTAACTAAGCTCTATGAGCCCCGGACTCATTGGAGCATCATTTCACCATCCCATCCATCGCCCGATATGACTTAACGTAGGAGGACGTAAATTACACACACGCACACTCAAATCATGCCATAATGTGAACTCAGCTCAATGTACTTTAAACTTACAAAGCGTGTTCATTTTGCGACTAAATCGCGCATCAGCACTGGTCACTAACACGACTATTTTAGAGGCAATTCTCTCCCGTATTTTTAAGTTTATTGTCCTTTAACTATGTAAATCTCGTAAAACTTGAGTCAATGAACCACGAAGTGAAGCTCAAACTAGCCTGGGGTCCACAGAACTTTGAGTTAACAACATTGTTTGCAAACTAAATTCGAAATAAGGATCCCAATTAATGTGGGATAACGAAAGTAACTTACCATAATTCTGTAGCAACCTCAAAAATTATGTCGGAAGGCTTCCTTCATAGAAGCATACAACGAAATCAGCAATTTTTAGAAGTGTAGTGTTTAACGCCCGCTTTTACTACATACGGCACCGCAGGCGATGACACTGATGATACATGAGATGAAGATGGAGCACCGGTGGAATGAGATGGCGGGGGAAACCGGAGATCCCGGAGAAAACCCGCCCCAGCGCCGTGTTGTCCAATACAAATCTCACTTTGCGGTCGCCTGGGATCGAACCCGGGCCGCCTTGGTGAGAGCCAAGCGGTCTAACCACTGAGCCACGGCGTGGCCTATTTTTAGAAGTTACACTCATTCTGTTCAATTATGTTATGCATTTGGAAGGCTTTAATAACAATTCATACAGGAAACACACACACACACACACACACACACACACACACACACACACACACACACACACACACACACACACACACACATTAAATAGGACTAAGCTTTTCGATATTCAGATTATTCCAATAACGTTTTTTCCTTCTGTGGGTTGTTTCAAAGATGAACTAAATAGATTTGCTTTTACGTTAGTGAATTATCAGTGTTAACCAGTATAATTTGCGGAATGTTTCCATAGCACCTAATAGTTATGCCCAGTATAACACGTGTGATAAGCGCGATTCCTTATCGGGAGGTAACAACAAAATGAATATGTCAAGGAGACTTGCTAAACAAATTATCTGTAGGTTTACGTATGTAATAGTATACTTAAACGTACACAGAAACGTAAAGAAGTCCAGAGTGTATCCGGTTTCAGCATATGCATTAACGTTTACAGATTAAACTGTAGATTTGAAGTGACTTAGCACCCTTTTAATAAAACTTAAGGAGTGTATTTAAAACATTTTAGCATCTGAATGAATGATTGAATGAATGAACGAATGAAGTACTGTATTTCCTTAAGTGGAACATAGGGCCTACTGAATCGCGCAACCTCAAGGCTCGTAGGCAACGGGTTGGGAATCAGAGGTTTCCTGATGAGAGAGATTCCAGGTTGAGTGATCTGCCCAACGCCGGAAGCGAAAGTACGAGAGAGATGAGGTGATAGGAAAGATGGAGCAATGGTGGAATGCTGCTGGGGTAAACCGGAGGATCCGGAGAAAACCCACCCCAGCGCCATGTCCAGCACAATCTCACTTTGCTGTCGTCTGGGATCGAACTCGGGCCGCCTTGGTGAAAGCCAAGCGATCTAACACCTCAGCTGGCGCGGTTAGTATCTTTAAGGAAGCAACCAACTAAACCAAGCAACTAACGAAACTAACGAGCAGAACATTTATTTCACATTTTTAAACCACGTGTGTGAAGCATCTATGTCGCGTAAGAGCGATCATTTGTTTCTCGTAAGCCCATAGTTTACACGAAATGCAGATGGTTTTAATTTACAAAGATTTGTCTGTTGCCCTGTTCTGGTACAATAAAGTATGTACACCCGCTTTAAGTCCAGACATTTAACCTTCAGAAATAAGCCGTTTAAAGCCCTTGTCAATTTTTTTTAACATAAAGAACACCTCACCAGTACAGCTCTGAATTTTGTTTTTGCTGATTAAAAACCGCGCAGTTCTCTAAACAAAACAAAAATGACTCTAACATCCACATAAAAATAAACAAACAGAATACAAAAACTGTGAAGTACAACAGCACTACCAGAGAAAGGCGGGCCAGAAAATATGTTTAACTCATTCATTTGTTAGCTACATGACACCCTTTGCGAAAGTGTCCCACCCCCTAAAAAAACCTACACATCTAAGTTGCTGCTGTTATGGTGGATGTTTAAAATCAAAAAGAGCACAGAAATCTGCACTCTAAAGCGAGATCCAGCAGACTTACTGTCTGGTTACCAAAAGTGTACGAAATTGTGAGAATAATCACTAGAACAAGACAGTTTTATAAGTAGATCCCTTGTTCCCAATTCTAAGGGGAAAACAAAGGAATTCCTGGAATATTTTACATACCAAGTGTATAACCTTTATGTATGAGATACTGATCTTGAGCAGTTTCTGTCCTTTCACATATGAAAAGATCGTGCTAAGAGGTATGAAAGAAGCACATAGGCCAATGTTAAGTCGAAGATAGGGGATATAAAACGGAGGATTTCAGTACTGCAGCCAGCGTTAGACCTACTGTTGCTATTAAACATTTAGATGAGGTGCGCGAGTATGAAGGGCGGATGGCAGGGTCTTTAACGTTTTCAGATTGAACACTCACTACCACGATTTTGTCTTCACGGACAGATTTGAGCCAAACGTTGCATTCCAGGGAATACAAAGTTCTCTTCTCAAAGCACATCCATCACACACCTGTAATCCTGCAAGATGAAGAGGACTGAGGGACAAGAAAATTAACCTACTGACTGGGGGAAAAATACCAAAGTCAGAATGCGTGATCCAAAGGGCACCAGGATCTCCAGAATGTGAATCTTAGACTTTCAGGTAGAGGTAGACTATAGTTCGCAAAACATACATCATTTGTACGGCACTGTGTATTTTTCACAGTATTTCAATCATTGATTCGTTTGAGAGGACCCTCTGGCTTTCAAGAGACCAAAACAAAATTTCCACAAAAACGTCTTCAGCATTTAAGTAATAATACTTACATCTCACACCTCTGTGGATATGAGCTCAATTTTACAATATTAGAAGTTACCATTACAATGCTTCGTTGCACTTTTTAGAAATACTAAAAAGAAAATGGAAGTATGTAATTTATGTTATCACTACAAATAAAACACATTATGAAAAACTAGAACTGAATTTTAATTCCGGAAAGAACAGAAATAACATTTGAAAGTTATGACTTGCAGACAAATATGATGTAAATTATATCATATTAAGTACAATTTTTGGAAAACAAAAAATAAACAAATTGTTCCATATACAACCTACTTTGGGGATAGGGATTTTCATTCAAATCGTGTACCGATCCTTGACTGAACATAAAATATCTAATTCTATACTTAACCGACTATTTACTTTTTATTCCAAAGTATACACGCGCATGCAAACGTAACTTTTTTTTATAAAAACGTTCTCTTTTTATTCCAGGAGTCTCAAAAAGGTGTCCAGGAAATTTTGGCATGAATTTTTGTTTGGAATGCAATACTTCCACTAATACTATAATTAGATATACTGTAAGGGAGCAGTAACAGACGAGAAATAAATACTGATCGTGAGTAACTAACTTGATTAAAATCATCTTTTATGAATCGTGATGAAATTACAGTACTACAATGAATTACATGAAGTAGCAACTGATAGCACAAGTGTGAGCGTGATATACAAGATGTTTAAAATTGTTTTTTTCATTATAAGATAGTATTATCTGTTTTGCTTACTCCTGCTCATAAATATAGTCCATTTTATAATAGACTGACACGGCAACAGCAGTAAAGCGAAAGCAATCACGTGATTTATTCCACGAAAAGAAATACTCTGAAATCTCTGACTGGCTAAAGTCAGATGTGAATCTAATCCTGAGGACCTCTCCTTCATTAACTGGAGTAGAGTTCGTTGCTACATCGCTTCCACCCGAGCGGATAAAACAGACATCGTTATTAAAGGATTAAAAACATGTAGGTAATTTCTCTTTGAAAAGCCAATACACGTTCTTGAAAATGCGTGATAACACTTGCCCCAGTGAGGTCGATATACTTAAGCCTTATCATGCAAAAATTCTGCCTCTATATGTATGCGTTATCCTTGAACCGCAAATTTCCTCTTAAAATGGCATAAATCAACACAAGTTAGCGGCCTAGTTCCGTTATAAGTACGTAACAATAGCAGGTTTAATTCAATTTATTGGCCCTACAGTGCAAACGGAAAGCGCAGGCATTTCCCCATCTCGTAAATTTTATTACATACATACAGAAAAAATACGATTCACGTACTGAACTAGATGACCAGCGTTGTACCCCTGGGGCTTGTGTTTGAGAATTACCATTTCCCCACCTGACTATTCAAATTTACAATGGCCACTTTTTCTGTTTCAGTAACTAATTTTATTCCGCATTTAAACTTCTCTCCCATTTGCACGGTCGGAGAACTAAACGCGGTTTGCAGGGAGTATGCTCTGAAGGGAACCATACTGAAAAATTCACTCTTGATTTCACGAGGTTATTTAGGGCTCACTATTTATCTCCTACTAACAGACATCGCAGCTGTATGCACTTGAGCTATACAGCTGTTTGTCTTTTACTACACACCTAAGGTCATTCCACGTAACTTTGCCCTGTACCTCTTAATTGTCATGTGACAATTGTGTTTCATTGGCCGTCGTAATGCAAATCTGCGATGCAAAACACTTCCTTACTTGAATGATCATTTATCTTAATATATTTGAAAATAATTGTCAGATAATAACCATTACGTAACGGATTCAATACATCTGGAATGTGTGTAAAATCGTATCAACAAATAGGAGGCTCCTTTGGTTTAATCCTACTTCAGGTTGTTGAGGGCGCGTATATCTACCATTATAAGTATGTACGTGTTGCTTTTATCACTTATCGTTGCATTGCACACGGCATGTTTGACATCACTCATGTATATTAACTAATCCAAACTAAAGGGGAAGGAAACGTAACGCGGAAAAATACATGTCAGTGGATAAGGTTATTACAAGAAACAGGTTGCCAGCCTCGGTAGCGTAGATGGTAGCATGTCTGCCTCACGTTCAAGAGGTCCCGAGTTCGAATCTCGGTCAGGGTGAGTTATCTGGATAAGGTTTTAACCGGGGTTTTCGCTTATCCTGAAAGACCAATGTCGGGTAGCTCTAAGCTCCATGGACCTCGGACTCATTTGAGCATCATTTCACCAATTTCATTCATCGTCCGATATGACTTAACGTTGAAGGACGTAAATTACAGTTTTAGTAGATAGAGGTGGTATTGCATTCCACTCAAAAATTTAGTACAGAAGTTTCTCGGAAATACATGTTTTGAAGCTGCTAACGAAAATTATTTTAAAAAGATTTAGGTTATGTATATCTGTCTGTGAAAACAGTAGGATAGAGGATAATGGAGACCCGGCCACTGGAGCTCAGCATAGCATATAGGCCATCTCAGTAAGCCCAACCCGTAGCAGGGGAGGCACTAATCAGAACACCCTACCAGCACGATTCTACCGGAGTCACTGTCTCCCTGGAGAACCTGGAGAGGAGCCCTCTCCCGCGCCACCCACCAACCCCCAGGTAACGGTATAACATACCTTGCTAATAACCTAACTTCTCGTTTAGAAGAAAAGCAACGCCAACCCTGGGTATTTTCAGCTCTAAACACGTGTGTAACAGTCTTCACCCCTCCAACCCGGTAAGTGTATCCTAAGATATTTATGACATTGTGGTTAGGGGAAAGAACAGTGAATTGCATATGTTCTCCATGTTAGATTAACAATTCATGTGGTGTGGGACAGCTGTAGAAAAAATGGGAACATCTGAGTGGAGAGGGGAAGGAGGAATATGTCACCTTCTCTTCTCATACCCTAAGCATAGAAAGTAGGATTCCAAAATTCCATATCATCATGCCATGAGCCCGCCTCGGTAGCATAGACAGTAGCGTGTCTCTCACGTACATTCCGCATAATAATTAAATGTCATAAAAGCTTTAGAACTCGAGAAAGGTTAGAAATACTGTTAGGTATATATTACAAGTATGAATGGAAACCCATGTAAGCACTAATAAATTTATAAAACTACACTAACTACACTAAGTAAAACACTATGTAACTTCTATAAATATAAGCTTAATTAACACACGTAAGAAGCCCGTTTGCAGTCTAACCTAATTTCTGAGGGCACAAGGAAAACGTCGCAACAGCGCTTTAACTTGGGGAATTTAGTGAGAAGGACCACCCCATATGATTGAGGGTGGAAGACCCTTATAATTGCTTTCATGTGAGGATATGTGGTCAGAAGTGAAAGCTTTGCTTTCGCTTTGAGGTCGCTTGGGATGGAATGAACGCGGCTACTTATATCAGCCGACCTTTCAAGCTTTGGGGAAAAATCCTCACATATCACAAATTTTATCGTCATCCACGGCGCACCAACCGCCGTCGCATATTTGATATATAATTAAATACAAGTTAAATAAAATTGGAGAAAAGGTTATGGCCTTGTTTCACTCCTTGTTGATGACGGAGACATCCTTATTTTATTGACTGTTTTTATTGCACATTTAGTCCTTATGTAGCCCTTTTTACAGCCAAATATGTTACGTTTCATAAAATTACAATTTATTGTAAAATGAACATATTTTACTGCTATTTAACCTAACAAAAGCCTTTACATATTCAATAAACATAAAGGAAATTAACACCAACATCAAACCTACTTACGTACACCGCATTTTGACACTATCGAAGTTAAGTCTATGGCAGCATAATAAATAAAAGCACATCTAACAACAAATACAGTCAGTGCTTCAGTTCGCAACGAAATGTTTCTTAAGGCCAAGCATAACTGAAAATTTCATATCTATATTATTATTCGAAAGATTAACAGCCAAGGGCCAGACATAAGTTGCATGGAATTTAAAACACAACTGTTCCAAAACATGCTGGATAAGGCCTGAAGGAAAGGCATTAAAATGTTACAGCATTCGTGTTGCTGGTAATGGTACTATCTAAATAGTGTTTAATAATTCATGGGCATGGGTCACGTGGTAATGCCCTTGATATATCCTTGGGAAAAACCACTTCTGATCCGCTCATTAAAAGTTTGGGGCCTTTAAGAAGCAGCGAATTCAAAAAGTCTAAAATCAGTAAGAAGCAACCACCGTAATTTAATGCTGCTGCTGTGAATGATATTACACAATACTTATTTATTCACAAAATATTGGCACATTTCAGAACGTGAAGCTGAATTATTCACTCTATTTTCCAATTCCAAACAGCCGCTGTGAAGTTATTAATAAATTACTTCATATAAACTTGGTATTTGATAAAATTGCAATAGAACATGTTTGTGAACATTTTCGAATGCTTAAAGAACAGTATATAATCAACTACCTGTGCCAAAATATAACATTTTAAGAAGAGTAAGTGGTACTTTCTTTTTTAACATTTTTAAACAAGAATGGTCAAACCGGTCGCTATGAAATTTGGTATGCAAAGTACATTATAAGACAAACTGCCTATATTTAAATATCCAGTGTCTTCATTACCGTCCACAAAGGAGGAGGTTTCTTTCAACGATCAAACTAAAAATAAATGTTAGGATCTCGTTTATTTTTCTTTTTTGTTTAGTTAACCAAAGATGAGTATAAAATTTCTGACCACTTATTTGTAAAATTTCGATTTAATTACCTAACAATCCTTTGCTACTGTTATTAGTTTAAGTAAACCAGTAACTAAAGCATTAGTACGAGAATGAAGCTCAGGTTTTATTACTTAAACCTTTTATTAGACAATCTGCGTGCTCTTGCACCTTTTATTTAATTTACACTAATAAACCACAAAATAATCTTCATTGCATGTTTTCAAAACATCATACGACATGTAAGTTGTGCAGAGAGTAGAGTAAGAGGACGACAAAATGGGTCAGAGGAGGAAGGATTGAAAAGGGAATAGAATGGTAAATGAAAGATGTTACATTCCTTTATCAGCGAACGATATAAAGCAACAGTTAGCAATCCTTTTCGATTTATGGATTTGACTTTCAACGTAGTAACGAACGTCCTATCGAGCCTATAGCTTTACAGGTCGTTGTTGCAACTCTAGCTCATCCTATGGATGTATATTTAGGCTCAAAATATATATAATATATGTAGAAGAATTTAAAAGCTGTAAAAAGTAATTTCGTGTTCATTAATAAAGCTAATCAGCGCTACCTGTCTCTTCTCAAGTTTTTCTTTCAATTGTGTTGTTAATCCTCTTTCCACATTAGATATTCCACGCCAATTTACGATAAAGAGCTCTGAGTGCTTTGATGCGATGAAGTTGCGAAGAATTGTTTTAAACTTCTGATGGTAAAGATGGTACCGAAAGTTGCTAGATAGCAGCCAGCTTATAAAATATGTACTGATCAAGTTTCTCGATTGATTTAAAGCCAGTTAAACTTCCGTCGATGCTGTCCGATTCGCACAAAACTAAATGGAAAAGTCCATCGAAACCATTTGTTTCCGGAAAGTTATCCGGAAATGTCAGGCTGCTTCAGAGGTAATAAAAAATGAGTCAGTACATTCACACATACCCATTCTTCATAAAATATTATTACAAAAACTTCTTACATATACCACTTGTTAATAACCATAAAATCTATAGAAATGTTTTTATTATATATTTCCTTGTAGGCACACAGGGAATAAGTAATCTTTAGTCCTATCTTTATAGAGCTCGTCACCATACCATGGCTTTAAAATTTCTTTCTCTTTGCATAACAAGAGAGAAAGAAAGGAGAAAAGCAAGAATGAAAACCGACTTGCTATTTGAGAAAAGTATAAGTATTGGAAAACTCGTCAATAACAAAGAATATCTTGGAAAGGTTAACTCAAAAAAGTATTTGGCGTAAATTAGTGCTTTAACAAGATCTATATTTTTTGAGGAGCCAAGATTTTGTTTACTTCTTACAATTTTTCTATGCAAACCTCTTTCAGAATCAAGAAAACTTCAAAAGCTATCCCGAAAGATTTAAGATCTCATTTAATTTGTCGTGAAAATATCTTAAGCTCCCGAGCCATTTGAAATATCTAAATTCTGGAACCTTCCATGAGAACGGTAGCCTTGGGTATCGCATTTTTCCGAGGAGAACCACTACACCAAATTTAGTATTGAACCTAATTTTCGTTTTAGATATATGCCCTCTTCACACATCAAAAAAGCTTTTTTTTTCTATTACTTTTTTGTGTTTAGGTTAGTCTCAAAACATGTATTTCAGGTATATCATGAGATCCAATTTTTGGATAATCTACTATACTCCTACTTATTAAACATAGTAACACACTCGTATTTCGTAGAAGCCTGGCACATCTGTGGAAGTAGCAGGTGTTCCTGTGAAATACGCACATACTTTCTCATAGGCAAGTTTTGAAGGTAAATTTCGAAACTCTGGGGCACAACCACTGTTTCTGTGTACTTGTGAAGTGGAGCGTTGCACTCCTTACCAAGGCGCCTTGTTACCCTTCTCGGGTCGTTAATTCTTGAATGTGTTTGTTTTACGATTACGGTCCTACGCTGGGACTCAAAGTCTGTTAAAACTTCCAATTGCACTTTTATTGTCATTCGCTAAGCCTGTGAAAACTGACGCAGAAGTGCAAGTACTTCAAAGAAAATTGTGACGTGAAAACCATCACGTAAGTTACTATTTAAAGGCGACTTCGCACACTATAAAGTGGATTTTATCACCTTTGACGTAATTGATGACTGTAATTGGAGGTAGCTTGATCAAAAACCATATCTTTTATATTTCAGTATTAAAAATATCCGTTCTCATATTATTAGAGAAATTTTAAAGCACATGCAGCATATTTGAAGCAGTGCATATTCGCCTGGCGTTTTTCTTTCCTTGGTTTGTTAGCTTTCAGCACTCTGCTTTGTATTAAATGTTATTCCAGAAGGACACATTTTCAGTTAAACAGTAAGTGCACTTAAAAATTGTTTATGCACTCAGTTACAAAGACATTGTTTTTCTACCAAAACCGTAGAAACTAAATATTGAACGAAAAATCACAGAATATTAAAGACTTCCAAAAATTTTGTTTGCCTACTGTAGATGCCAAAACATCAAACAAAATCGCTTATACAAACGTTCCTTTTGTATAGAATAATAAATCTACATTTTGAGAAACCGGAATTAATGTGCATATACGAGGGCTTTTCAATAAAGAATGATTTTTTTTTTTTTTTTTTTTTGACAACGTACCTTCACTTATCCTCATAATTTTGATGGTCCTTCTCAAAATAGTCTCTCCTGAATGCGATGCACTTGTCCCAGCGTTTCTGCCAGTCTTCAAAGACATACTGGAATCCATTTTTTGAGAGGTCTTTCAAAATCGCCTCCGCAGCCTTCATCACTGCTTCTGATGATGGATAATGCCTCCCACGAAGGCGTTTCTTCAAGTTAGGGAATAGAAAAAGGTCACATGGGGCTAAATCCGGACTATAGGGAGGCTGAGGGATGCACTTCACGTTGATTTTTACAAGATATTCAGCAATAACATTGGCAATGTGTGGCCACATAGCATCATGGAGCAGCATCCGGCCTCCTTCATGAAAATGTGGTCTTTTGCGCCTGATAATGACTTGCAATGTTTTCAGGACATCCCTGTAGTATTGTCCAGTTACTGATATGTGTGCAGGTACAACATGCTGATAAACCATTCCATGAATATCAAATAATGAGATAACCATATCTTTCCCAGCAGAAGAAACCACTTTTGCTTTTTAGGGGGTTGGTGATGAAGGAGATTTCCACACTGAGCTTTGCTGTTTGCTCTCAGGATCAAAATGATGTAGCCAAGTTTCATCAGCAGTGATTACGTTTGAAAGAAACTGAAACTCCGGATCTTCCTCTGACATCAACTTTAACTGCATGCAGACTTGCACGCGAATGTCCTTTTGTTCGGGAATCAACAGTCTTGGAACCCATCACGCACAAACACGTCTCATGTGTAATGTTTCTGTCACCAACGTGTCGGTGGCACCCAATGAAATGTTCAGTATTTCAGAAAGTGATTCTCTCTCACAATGGCAGCAGCAGTGTTGATGTTTTCTTCCATAAGAACAGTAACTGGAGAACCGGGTCCACCTTTCTTTTAAATTGATTGTCTCCCCTCTTTAAACATTTTAAACCACCTTCGAGCTGTGCTGTAGGGAAGAACAGACTCTTCATAGGCCTCCTGTAACATTGTATAGGCCTCAACTGAAGATTTCTTGAGACGAAAGCAGAATTTCAGAGCTGCATATTGTTCATCACGTGTTACCTCCATTGCAGCGGGAGGCGATACTGAACATCTCTGAACTTGCCTGGTTCTGACAGGCGGGAACCAGGAGTACCAACAATGAAATTAATAAGGCATGTTTGTTTCACATTAAGCTAAGAGAATATAATAAGATTGAATTTTAGTGCAAAAAATTATGACAGTAAAAAAAGTATGATCATTCTTTATTGAACAGCCCTCGAGGTACCCGTCTTATTTACATGTAACAGAGCAATTTTAAACCCTTTTCATGCGGTTGCATTTTCAGCGATACAGCTGTATTTTTAATTCCATCATGAACATTTCGGTCGTAGACAGGCAAAGTATGAAATTAAATTTCCTAAATCACGCTTGCTGGTAAAGAAAGTATTTTGCACCACAGAAAATATTTTTGCAATCCTGCACCTTGGAGAATTCAAAGCTCTCCATAAAAATTTTCATATTTCATAATATTTTGGTAATGCTCATTCAAGTGTAACTTTCCTGTACCATTATAATATTTTGGTTAAATGTTCATATTTACTAAGATCTTTTGCTTTAAGATAATTTCCGGTTTTTAAAAATATATCAATTCGTAAGTTTTCTGCTAAATATATCTACCTTTCCAAACAGATAGGCACAATTATTGAGATTTTTTTTCGTAATTTACGACCTCCAACGTTAAGTCATATCGTACGGTGAATGAATTGGGTGAAATGATGCTCAAATGAGTCCGGGGTCCATGGAGCTTAGAGTTACCTGACATTCGTCTTACATGATAAGGGGAAACCCCGGAAAAACCTTATCCAGGTAACTCACCCTGACCGAGATTCGAACTCGGGACCTCTTGAACGAGAATGTAGTATGTTGCATCCCGCTAACGAGACACTATGGTGCGAACTGTAATCACCTGATTGTTCCAGTCCAGTCATAGCCCAATGAAGTTAAGTTACAACTATGTTCTAATAGACAAACAAGTTGCTCGTTAAATTCATACAAAAGATACAGTTATGTCATGACGTTACACAATGTTAGCCATGCTTAACGCTACCATTACTACATACCTCCGATTCGCGCCGCCTGTCTCGTTAGCCATCATTTCCTTTGAGTTACACGCGTCCCTTTTTTTAATATATATTTCTTATTTAACCGTTTTTTCAAGTCTTGGGCAGTTCTTAATTTCGCGAATCGATGCATTTAGCTCATATTATAATTAGTATTAAGCAAGAACAAATCAATAACTTCGTTTTCTTAAAATGTTTTGGGTTAAAAATATATACTTCATAAAATGTTGGGCTTATTTCTTCATATTTGGTCAATTCTTTCTTAATTCTTTGCCAGCCTGTAAAAATAAATCACTAAGTCAATCGCGATACGTTACTGTATAAAACTTACTTTCAACAAGTTAATACACACCACTAAGAAAAATAGTTAAATACTTACAAAACACATTGGTATATTTTAGCATAGACTTGTGAGAAGCAGATAAATCAATGACATTTCAAATTATGCTATTAAAAATGTGAGAATATGAAAGATATAGTACTGAATATACATAAAACGAAAAGAATACAGATGCTCAAGTCTACACTACAAATATTTTTCTATATTTTAATACCAGCTCTTTCAAAGCACGGCGTTTTTTTAAATTTGCGTCCTCCAACGTTAAGTCATATCAGACGATGAACGGAATGGGTGAAATGATGCTCATTGGAGCTTAGAGTTACCCGATATTCGTCTTTCAGGATAAGGGAAAATCCCGGAAAAACCTTATCCAGATAACTCACCCTGACCGAGATTCTAACTCGGAACCTCTTGAACGTGAGGCATCTACGCTACTGAGGCAGACTGAAGCACAGCTCTGTGTGAAGATATGTGGAGATTCTGTTTCTCTCTCTCCCAATCTGTCTTATTCTCCTTATCTCTTTCTCTCCCCCTCCCTCCTACCTTCTCTATCTTCTCCTCTATCCTCTCACCATTTACCTATCACCCTCACCCCTCTTCTTTTTTGTGGAACAGATGTTATTTGAAGGTTTAGAAACCGGCAATAAACCGTTTTCTCTGAAGTTTGATAAGGTTAAAAGTACACAAATTTGCACTGCTGTACTCTTCCTTATGCTTATAATGTGATCCAAACTAAAGTTTTCTACAGCTATTTAGTTTATGTAGGTACATGAATAGAGCAGCAAAATTGTTATATTCTGTTAAATATGCATCCTAACGAACATTAATAATGATCAAGTTTCTTGAAAACATATTAGTTACGAACTTAAAACGATTTTTCTCAGAAACCTTAATAAGGAACACATTTCGACCTTTCTATCCTTTGCCCCCTTTAAACTACTAACCCCATCGCTTAGAACAAATGAATCTACAAAGCATACAGCCTACTATGTATGTTATATTCCAATTTGCAGGGGAAAAAAAGAAAGAAAAAAGCAAGAGTATAACATGTTCCAGGTAAATCACCAGTAACGATGACGAGAGCTTCTGAAAATATCTAACCAAATTTGTTCTACATACGAGTGACTACGTGTATTCATTCATCTCTTTCACTCTTCCCCCCCCCCCCTCTCTCATCTTTTAAGGCCATATTTGACTCGAAAGTAAAGTATGAACCCGTTGCGTCAGACATACATCTTCCACTGTTCTACAAGCCATCCTTATTCTTCCATCTACTTCATCTCAAACATTTGCAGAAATGCTTTCACTTCGCATTATATCTAAATAGTTATTCAAGGGATGCAGGAGGCTGAAGTATAGTCAAGTATTTAAAAAGCGTTGATGTGTTGTTACAACATTTACATTTTTATGTGGTAACATTGTCTATCTCTGACAAACTTTTCCAAAATTAATTCAAATTAAGAGGCTTCAGATAAAATTAAGGATATACATGTAATCTAAAATATGACACTTTATTCAAAATCGTTAAAACCAGAAACTGTTAATTCAGAGAGTATTCCTGGATAATTTTTTTTCCGTAAATCCTTGAGTATGCTGAATGTATATGCATAACTTTTTTATTCATACGTTTTTCCAGTATATATATATATATATATATATATATATATATATACAAACATTTTACACAGCGTGCTGTATTTCGGTTCAGAGAATTCTAAATCCAATGATATATCAATGGCCGAGGTCGTTAAGCCACACCTGCTTGGATGTCCTCACTAACTGAGCCTCTTTCCATGTTTTCGTCGGTTTTCGTAACTGGCAAATGCCGGAATATGCCATAAACTTTTCTTTCCCAAATCTATTGTCCCAATTATGATTTCATTTCATGTATCACCTGTGTCTACCATCTGCGGTGCGTTCGTGTGATAAGAACGAGCATTAAGCATTATTAAAATAAAAAAATAGTAAGAACCAGGGATAGAGTGGCAGACACCATTGTATCATAAGCTTTCTTCAATACCCAAATCAGATTTCGGAAACCATCCAAAACTGCTCTACGTATCTCGAAGATTTGCATAGATCATGAATCTTTCGAAAATCGAACGTTTCTGTTCAAATTCACAAAAATTCTTCGGAACTTTTCAGCAATCCCTACTTAGAATGCCAAAGTTTACGTCAAGATAGGTATTCTCAACTTCTTTGTAAGAAAATATATTCATAATATGTATTAATGAAGAATGCTATGATATAATTAGGAAGGACAGATTGTAAGGAATGACACCAGTCACAACTTTTCACTATTGTATCTGTCTGGACAGTAGTCGCAGAGACGGGCATGTCCAGGATATGCGACAATCCCTCCCCATTATATTAAGTGGATAACTGCCATTGACCTTTAGGATGCAGGAGGGCATATGGCGGATGATGTTTCCTCAGCAGCTGCAACTGCATGTAATCGCCATCTGCATCAGCGTGGCGCCGCCAAAATTGCAGTCCATTCATAGGATGCGAAACCTTGCTGACGACACTGGAAAATGCCATCATTTGGCTGTTCAAACAGAAGCACTGTTCTGGCCAGAACGATCGGAACCTTGCCAAAATACGCTTAAAGTAAATCAATCCACTTAAAATAGCATCGTTTGAATCATTTCTATGCAAAACCCAGACCTTAAATGTTAGGGACTTGTAATGTTCATCTAATACTCGTAAACAAGTGTGGGAGTCAAGACAACTTTCATGCTGAAATGTACAGTGGTACAGTAGAGAAGAGTTTGTTATAGCATTGCATACTAATAATAAATTACATGCCATTTTCGACTGCAAGGTTCCAAAATAAGGCGTAATACCAGTCTATATAAAAGCCAAATTGGACTTGAAACGGATATTCCTGCCAATTATTTGATAACAAGACAAGGAATTAATGCTGTGTATTCTTGACTCCGCTCCACTTCAGGGAAGGATGTTCACGTACATCGCATTCTGCTTTGTCGTTGCAGTGCTCCGGTTGCAGAGTCAGTGTGCGCGAGTGTGTGTGTGTGTGTGTGTGTGTGTGTGTGTGTGTGTGTGTGTGTGTGTGTGTGTGTGTGTGTGTGTGTGTGTGTATGTTTGTGTGTGTGCGCGCGCTTAAAGCATAACGCAAAAACAGAGGTCGAAAGTATGTCAAACTTGGTATTTTAAGTACAGCATCTTCCACCAATGACAAACATTTAATGTTATTAATCCAACTACTAATCCCACATAAGCAACAGATGAGTATGCAATTAACGCTTTTATATCAACCTGTGTATTTTAAAAAGTTCAACCCTTTGAAAATTTAGTACAAAAATAATAACTAAAATATCTAAAAATTGTACATCCCCCAAACTATTCTTTACTTTTACAAAAGTTTATTATTTTTTTCAAAATGGCTCTAATGATTTGAATTGAAACATCATATATTCAAAATATCTACGTAACATGAACTTTCAAAAATAAACAGCGAACTTCTTTTCTTATGAATGAATTTTGTATCAGTAATATGTCTTGAGAGAAAGGAACAAACATTTACTATTGAAAAATGCAAATATTTAAAACACACAATTCAATTCATGCCTCTTCCGAAGTAGTTCTTACTGTTTTAATATTGCAATATTTTGTCATTTTTTAAAGTTGTTAGTATTCACTTGTTTCTCAGGATGTCATGGACTGAGTATGGACTTTCAAATAGACCATGTAAACCCCCAATTCAGGATTTAATAATCCTTGCCTCCTTATCCCCAGTACCTACTGTATACAAATAAACTAGTTGCTACAGTATAGTCATTCGTTCTTTTTCTTTTATTTCTCTCTCTCTCTCTCTCTCTCTCTCTCTCTCTCTCTCTCTCTCTCTCTCTCTCTCTCTCTCTCTCTCTCTCTCTTTCGCTTTCTTCTCTTCGAACTCGGTTTTTCGCTTGCTTTCTCCCTTGCACACTACTTTCTGTCCTTCAGTGACATGGCACTCCTAGGTTTTCGTCAGTCCTCATTACTACAACATACCGAGGATTTACCTTAATTAGAAGCAGACAGCTGTCTTCCAAATTGAGAATTTCACCTTATTGGTGCATACAGTGCCTTAGTAGTTAAATCAGACCCTATGTGGAAGAAACAGTGTTCTCCTTTCTTCTATTCTTTTCTTAAAAACAGTTCTCTTTATCTCCCCCCCCCCCTTTCGCCGCTGGCTCTGGTTACTTTTGGTGGTTTATTGTTGAATTATTTCCTAATTAATCTTAATTTCTTCCCACTGCTCCATTTTTCTCTCTCTTCTCGGCCACTGCTTTCCTTTCCATAATTTATGCTCCGTCAGGTTTATGCTATTTTCGTAAATTCTCCTCTTCTTGTGTCATTTCTTCTTTGGCGATAGTATTAAACAGATCGATTATTAACTGTTCGCTTCACTACACGGGTATGCATGAGAATGTATATTTCGTGCTGAAAAATAACATTTTTCTTGATATTGCTATGATATTTATTTGAACTTAAGCATATAATACTTTCTTACAATTTCAGTCAGATTTTTCCAGTTGTACTCTAAGCACAAATTTGCCAGTTATTTATTTTACGGGCTAGTAGTGCTATTGACTCGTTTACCTCTATTCTGGCCCTTGTGCGATCTTGACTTTAACTTCATTTCCTAACTCTTCTCCTCTATTTATCCATGATTTTGTCTGCATACTTCCCCACCTTCCTTATTCTTTTCTCTCCTTTCAACGTAAGCATTTTTATAATTACTACGCAAGCTCATTTATTATTCCAGTTCTTATCCCATATTAATTTCCTCCCGTTATCTATTTCTTACATTCCACTACGTAATGCTCTATGCTTATTACTCTTCCACATAAAATGTGCTCCTTTAGTGAACTTTCTCTCAAAATGGCTTCTGTTCTTAACCAAGCTAAACCCTTCCTCTCATATCCATCACATATATCCCCAGCTTCATAATACAAGATGTTGCCTGTATTCATCTTTTTCTGTAACTTGCCATTTTTCTATTATTTCCCTACCTCTCGTTTCTCATTCCTTCATTCGTCATCATACCAGCTATTATTAATGGGTGCATTATAAGTTGGTGATTGACAGTTGAAGGAGTGGGGAAAGAGAGGGGATAGCACCGTTGCCACTTTACCGTCCCTCTCCCCGTGCTAGGCAATGAAGGTGACGGTTAGAGGGGAGGTGGAAGTTCGGTTGCAGTCAGTTGCAGTAATGCACACGCACATATTTCTAGAAATTTGCATACTGCAATATTAATCGTAAGATTGCCGTAAGACTGTCTACACGTCTAAGTGAGCAGTTACCTAAGTACAGCATACGAGTTTGTAACCGCGATGTACATGCCTGATTTTCTTCACTAGCGTATTTCTCTTTCCCTACTCTAACTATGGTATTCTTACTTACAATAACATCAGCTGAGGTTCTGTCCAGTACTTTTGAAACGGGAATTATTGGACTCCCACTGTCTCTTTCATCCTCCAAATATTTTCTTACGGAACATATATTTCCCTTGCTTGTCCTTTAATTGGGATTCCGTGCCCAAAAACATTTTTTGTGGTCTTCGCAGATAGTTTCTTTCTGCCTGTTTCTGTAGCACAAGTGTTTGCGGTAGCCATGAGTAACGATAATTAGCTAAATATTAAAGTTGCACTGAAACACTAAAGTTGATTACAGAAACACTAACGTTGATCACCGAAACACTGAAGTTGATCACTGAAACACACGAATTATATTGCGAAAATGTAAAGCTGTTTACACTCTGTGAAATATTCACTACCTGAAGCAGTACACTCTTAGTTTGGCAGTGATGACAGGGAAAAATACCCTAAGTAAGGGTTGGTCATTAAACTGTAAAGGTTGGCCATTGACCCAGAAAATGTCATAAGCTATTCCTTGAAACTAAATCCACACCTGTTCCCTTCCAACAACGCATACCGTCTCATATTAAAGGGAACGAACGACGACGGTATTGTGATACTGCTGATTCATAAGCGAAGCAACAATAAGAGCAGTGTCTGTTTACTGAAAACCTCAACATGCCGATAGAATAGCGTCATGCATAAAGCACGTGATCTAGTGCGATAGAGTTGGCAACATAGGATAAGCGGCTCGGGTTGCTATGGCAACAGTTTACTTTTGATTGGTGGATTGCTGGTTGCTAGGCGACGGCAATGACGTGTCAGTGACGTGTTTATCTCCTCTCCTTGTTTTCGCAGCTGAACAGCACGTGGAGGCAAAACGCCAATCACCAACTTATAATGCACCCATTATCCCTTCTTTTAATGTTAACTTTACCTCAGATTCTATAATTTTTCTTGTTTTTTTTTTTTTTTTAATTTATTTCTCTCCGAAATTCTACAGCCTCTGCCTCTTACCATTTATGACTTAGATGTATTTACCACTCCTTCCCTCGACTGGCTTAAAATTTCTTGAAAATTTCTTAACATCCTTGGGAAACGTGTTAACTCCACGGTCCGAAATTTTAAAGCAACTTGGGGGTAAGGTGTTATTAATTACACACTGGATAAATTTCAGAGGCCTGCGACGCTTTGAAGTACTTTTAATTATGTCACATCAAATACGTGTATTATGTCACGTAAAATGTCCGCATTATTCGCATTTTATCAAATTAAATGTTGGCACTTACCATATTGCATGTCTCAATGGAGCTATTTTTACTTTATTTGTATTGTGTTTATTTATCTTCAACCAAAAATATATTACTGTGGTCATACTGCACCATCTGAATCAATGCTTAAAAAGTAAGAACACTGTGTTAGATAGTCAATATTCACTTTTTTTTTTTTAAAAAAAAAGTATAACCCACTATCTCTGTGATTTTCCAAATCTATATTTCACGAGAGTACATGGTTACTGAAGATGTACACAAAACAAAAATAGATAATTAAAAACCAATTTAAGTGATGCTCGCAGGTATTAATAATACCCAGGCGTTACAAAGGACCAAAATGATTAAGCAACTCGGAAAATAAGTTCACCCATGACCCGGCTAGAATATGGATTTCAAAGTAGGTAACTGCATTTCTACTTGGCTGCTGGGATAGCACCACCTAACTCGCGAAAGCTACGCATAGGAAAATCAGCAATAACTAAAGTCAAAGAGTAGAGAAGGAAAATTCAACAAATGATTATTATGAATGCCCTGCCAGAAGGAAGGTCTAATTTCTCCCCTAGGCTAGGAATGTGATTCACTATTCGCCCAAAGACGATGGTTTCCGTATCTGTAGTATGTGGATGGAAAGACATACACGAACCTACGGCCACTGAAATGACTTCGCCCCAGCACAGAATCGAGTCCAGTTTGTTTTGCTTGCTAACTAGGAGCCCGGGTGTCTATGCCACACGAAGGGATTCCATGAACATAAATTATACAATAATTCTGATATCATCTGTTTGAAAAAAAGAGAATCAGTTTACACAGTTATTTAATGTGAAGCAAACTAAAAAAAAAAGTACTTCTAAATTTAACGTTTTTTTTTTTTAATTAACGTTCTCCAGTATTAGGTCATATCGGACGATGAATGAATTGGGTGAAATGATGCTCAAATGTGACCAGGGTCCACAGTGCTCAGAATTACCCGACATTCATCTTTCAGGACAATGGAAGACCCCGGAAATACTTACCCTAACAGAGATTCGAACTTGGGACATCTTGAACGTACGGCAGATACGCTACGTTACAGAGGCGGACGAATTTAAAGTAACAATAAATCGCACAAACAGGAAAAACAATATCTAACGTATCAAAAGGGTAGTTATAGTTTGGCTAGTTCGAATGCAAAAATAGAAAAATGTCGACCCTACCGTGTTGCACCCCCCTCTCTTCATTTTTGCGCATGCACCACAAACAGTGGCTGAAAACACGAACTTCTGGTGAAATCGCGATATTGAACTTTCTCTACCCAAGGAAAAGGAAACAAAAATAAAAAGATGAGGACAGAAAATGCTCCACATCGCTGGCTGGCCTGGGAATTATTCTGCTCCCTCATCACCCACACAATATAACAGTACCTACTTCACAACTGACACAAAAGACTGCAGGGGAAAAATAAAAAGGTACCCCAGCCAGCTTCGATTAAGGTCAACGTCCATAGAGACAAGCTCAGCTCAGTTCTTTACATGCTTCAGCGGCCATAGCTCCAGCTGGGTGCACAGGGGTTTGTTCTACAATGTACCCTTCGGAAATCGATTACGTCACTCAAGAGCAAGGGGGTGGCATGTTCGAGTATCTTTACAGGCAATAAAGGTAGATTAGCTGACGTGTCGCAACGCAGATTCGCCTCCAACATTCTTAATACAAAACTGAGACACCTCCAACTTTCACTCAATTTGCAACAATTGGTATTAACCCTCCATCAACTTTATTTTTAAATAATTCAAATAAACTTAATCAACTTAACAGGAGAAATAGATCAATAGGTAATCCCAATGGACTCTTGTTGCGGATACTTCAATAAAACATTAAATTTCAAAACTATTATAAGTTTATTTTTGTGCAACTAAGTGTACTCAAACTATCTATAGAATAATAATAATAATAATAATAATAATAATAATAATAATAATAATAATAATAATAATAATAATAATAATAATAATAATAATAATAATAATAATAATAATAATAATAATAATAATAGTCTAAGATAGCACTGCTTTTGTCGAAGTTGTGAAGGAAAATGCAACGTGACAAGGCTGTAGCATATACAAGAGACTGATACTGGCATTAATCGGTTAAAGAAATTATAGGAAGATGGATAAATAGTTGTAATAAAAATGTTCATTGTTAAAATCAATGTATAATATAATAAGCAAGAGTTATAGTCAATACCTAGACAATGTAAAAGTTTTTCATGAGAAAGGGTAAACAGCGAACGACAAATTAAGGACAAGCAGTTTTAACAAGACTAGCATTGGCCCAAAACATACCTGAAAATCAGGCATGTTCATAAGCCCACAGTATGCCCACGACAAGAAGGCTAAGGGCAGAGGAGCTTGAACTGCTTTTCTGCTTCAGTAGCGGATCTCTTTACTAATCCTTGTTTCACATAAGCTTGCCCCGTATCTCTTAACGGTCACGTAACCTTATCACCTCTCATTGGCTGCTATTGTAGTATAGACAATTGTGCGGTAAAAATTAGTTCGTTATTTAACATGGTGATATATCTTTATATTCTGGAAGAGAACTGTCAAATTTATATTTTCGTAACTGATTGAATTAAATATATTACGCAAGAGTTGATTTATCTGAAATGCATTTTAATTCTTAAACGAAGTAAAGAGGAGGCTCCTTTGCTGAGAAGTCGGTCTTTCACATGGCACGATAGCACGTGCTTCAGCGGTAGTGATGACATATTTGTTTATATGACTTTTATCACTAACCTTGTTTTGAACTAGATTTGTCATATATCGCCATTCGAAGGTGTGTTGTCCCGAGTGCGAGGGCTAAATTATTTTATCGATCGTTTACTGCACGTGTAGTTATTATATGTATAATGGCAGACTCTACCACCAGTTTTTCGCTGAAGCATCGCAAGGGAAAACCTTTACAAAGCGGTGCATGTGTTTAATGCACTCACAGAGAAGAATCCGTCTTTGTCAGTGAGACAAGTCGAACAGATGTGCTCTGAACTTACAGGTGTGAGTGTTAGATGCGTAGGAACATCGCGACATGAAATTGAGACTACAGGAAAACTTACCACTCCAGGGGCGATATTGCTGTGTTGCGAAGACGTTATTTAAGGACAATCAGATTGTACCGGGATACAAGTCGCAAAATATACTACCTCGACGAGACTTGGGTGAATGAAGGACACGCGACTTTTAAGACTGAAAGACAGGCACTTTTGCAAGGTATATGTGCTGGTTTTAAAAAAATCCCAGTGTAAAAGGCCGAATGCCTTTCATTATAAACTTGTTTTAGTTTCATTGCTCATTCATTCAGTTTCAACTTGCTCAGTTTCATTATAAACTTCATTATTTTTGCATGCCTTCATATTCTTATTTGTATGATTTTATCTATCTTCCTGACAATTATTAGGATGTTTACTGCAGGGTTAAATGTGACGGAAAGGGACTGCCTATGGCCTATGGCGCGAAAACATTAACCAATTAGGGTGAGAGGGAAGGTAGTTGCACGCGGAGTAATACATGTCAGCGGGGCAAGGTTATATGAAACGGAGATTAGGAAATAAGTGTATGAGTCAGCCATGCATGTTTGTTGCAGTAAATGCAGTGATAGGTATTATGTATGGGTGAGTTATGTGTCAACATTTGTGTATTTTAAGCGAAACTTCCATCCTTGTCATACTCGGAAGATGAGCATATACGCCGTGCGGTCAGCAAAAGTGATTACGTTACACATTCCTCTAGCTTGCCTTTTTCTCCTGGGCAAACAGTACTAGGACATACAAAAATAGTTTTGAAAAGTGTAAAGGCGAAAGGCTTTCTGAGGATTTAGCAAGTCACCGAGTGGAACGTGATGTTTCACTGACAAATGGGAGGCTTCAAACCTGGATGGAACTTCATGTAGAAAGAAGGGTAGTGATGTAACTAAATAGATGCATTTCTAAAATGCGTGTCTTTTTCTTCGTGTTCCAAAGTCTGACAGAAGTGTTTACGATAATCTATTATTATTGGTTGTCCATTCTCGCACCCACGCACGCACACCTTGAGAAAAATATCTCATAGTTCATCACTGGAGCAGCTGACAGAAGATTCATCGAAGTCTGAGACATCGCAGGCAGCATCATAAGTGACGCATATAGGCTTCAAGGTTCATAAGGGGAAATCATACCTACACAAAATGCATGTCAAGTTTGTAAAAATAAATTTTGTAAAACGATTATGATCGAACTGTGGGATTAGATACTTAGTTAAAAGTTAGAACGTTTAGAAGAATCGACATCAGAGAGTTAAATACACGGAATCGAGTTTTCTTTTTCTCCCAGAATTGTTAGAAAGTTAATCATGTGACATTTATGTAACAGCAACTAAGATAAGTGGGTAGAACATGACGTCCAACAATTGCAAAGCTTTAACTAACAGGAGGAATTATTGTGGCAGAAGCCGAGTTGTTGTTTTCTTTAATTTACGTCCTCCAACGTTAAGTCATATCGGACGATGAATGGAATAAGTGAAATGATGCTAAAATGAGCCCAGGTTTAGAGTTATCCTTAGAGTTACCCCACAGAGCTTAGAGGTATCCAACATTCGTCTTTCAGGATAAGGGGAAAAAAACGAAAAAAACCTTATTAGGTTTTTTCTCGCATCATCATGATCCAAGATTCCAACTCGGGACCTCTTGAACTTGAGGCAGACACGCTACCATCTACGGTACCAAGGCGGGCACCGAGTTTTTTGTAGATTAAATCTTAAGTAGGTATAGGTTTCCTACAAAACAGTTTCAAATTTTACCTCACCGGTTACACGGAATTACAGAAGTGATAAGTAATTTATTTAAAACTGTGACCACAAATTTTAAATAAAGCTCAGTTAGGAAAACTAAAATCGTACCTCAAACTTCTATCTTTCATCTACAGGAAGAGCTTGAGAAAAATTGGATGGTATTATTGCTGTTTAAAGTGTATGTTTCTCAAAGTTGCTTCTTCTTCCTGACTTACTTATATCGAGTACGGGGGCTGTTCAATACAGAATGATCACAATTTTTTTTTTTTTTTTTTTTGGGATAATGTACCTTTGCTTATCATCATAATTTTGATGGTCCTTCTCAAAATAGTCTCTCCTGAATGCGATGCACTTGTCCCAGCGTTTCTGCCAGTCTTCAAAGACATACTGGAATCCATTCTTCAGAGGTCTTTCAAAATGGCCTCCGCAGCCTTCACCACTGCTTCTGATGATGGATAATGCCTCCCACGAAGGCGTTTCTTCAAGTTAGGGAATAGAAAAAAGTCACATGGGGCTAAATCCGGACTATAGGGAGGGTGAGGGATGCACTTCGCGTTGATTTTTGCAAGATATTCAGCAATAACATTGGCAATATGCGGCCGGGCATTATCACGTGCAGCATCCAGCCTACTTCATGAAAATGTGGTCTTCTGCGCCTGATATCGACTTGCAATGTTTTCAGAACATCCCTGTAGTATTGTCCAGTTACTGATGTGTGTGCAGGTACAACATGCTGATAAACCATTCCATGAATGTCAAAGAATGAGATGACCATATCTTTCCCAGCAGAAGCAGCCACTTTTGCTTTTTGGGGGGTTGGTGATGAAGGAGATTTTCACACTGACCTTTGCTGTTTGCTCTCAGGATCAAAATGATGTGGCCAACTTTCATCAGCAGTGATTACGTTCGAAAGAAACTCCGGATCTTCCTCTAACATCAACTTTAACTGCATGTTACCTCCACTGCAGCGGTAGGCGATAATGAACATGTCTGAACTTGCCTGGTTCTCACATGCGGGAACCAGGAGTACCAAAAATAAAACTACTATGGCATGTTTGTTTCACATTAAGCTAACAGAATATAATAAGGTTAAATTTTAGTGCGAATAATTATGACCGTAAACAAATAATGATCATTCTTTATTGAACAGCCCTCGTATTTTAAATGCAAGTATCTTTTTTTTTTATGTTCATTTATACCCACCTTTAGGTCATCAGCAACTTGACTTTGGGACAACTGCTCATCAGTATGATGTTCAAAAGTTGATCTTGAGTTAATACTTAATTTTTTTCTTTTACTTTAGGTTTTCTATATAAACATTAAATTTGCACATAAATTTACACTTCCACACGCTAGGAAGGGCTGGGAATAATGCTAAGAACATGGAAGCCATGGATTTGAAAATTACCATATGCGGCAGAAGGAGTCTGTATTTATTTCGGTGCCTCTGTTTCTCTGAAACACACAAATCGATAAACAGAAATTTGCATCACTGAACTACATGCAGACTACACCAGATTGGTAAAGCAAACATGAGAACCATTGTGGTCTGTCCACCCGCGAAATGCCGACCACAGTTAACGGGATCCAACCCACAGCAAAGTCCAGATTCTTCTGTAGGTGTACAGGTGGTAACTGTCTGCAGCATGACGTTTTAACATTTTACTGCAGCAAAACTTAACCAACAGCTGCCTGTAATTAATGTTCTTGAAACATTGGCTTTATTACTTTGTTAAACTGGCCATTAATTATATACTAAAACGTTGTATAATCAAACTTTTCACTTGTAACTGGTCCTGCCTAGTTGTTGCGACGAAGTAATGACCTCAGCAGCCCAAGAAAGCAGGCTGACATCTGCATGGCTGCAATTCGAGTTCTGCACACCGAATAAGGTGCTCTGAAATGACTGTAGCGAGAAACAAAGCAACGGAAATAACCTTTACTAAATCTACTATTGCGATCATTCGGATATAAATGTCAAATACATGCCTTGAAAATCAGTTCATCTAATTGCTTATTGTATTAGAAAGCTCTATTTCGGAGAGGGAGATCTTTTTTCTTTTTTTAATGGGTTATCGATTGCATTAACACACCATATATTTATTTTGTGTTTCAAATGGGAAGGGTTCTGGAGTCCAGCTAATCAGATGCCGTATCACTCAGCGTTGCCAGCTTGTTACCTCACTCCTTTTATATTTCCCTCTCTCTCGCACACTCATACAACATGCAGATCTGCTTGGCGCTAGATGTAAGGGTAAGCGAATTATATTTTACAAACTTTTACAATGATGCAGTTGCCAAAATCAAAATTGGAAAAAGCATTTTCGCAAATTATGTATATTTTTAAATACTATAATTATAGTTTATGAATTACCTGCTTTTCTAATCCAAATGCAGGACACACTTGTTTTACCTACACCACACGCTTCAGCTATAAGCCTTTGAGCATTTTTTTAAAATGGAGCTGATTTCTATATTCCTCATTGCCCAATTGTTTGAAAAGCGTGTACACCCTAAAAACAATACTTCGAGCCTGACTTCACAATAACTGCCTTTTTGACTCGCCACTAAATTCACCACAAAAACCCATTGCACTATTTAACTCTTACTCTACTGTTGTGTAAAGAACTGAATTATATTGATCTGAACTCTCCAGAGTAAATAAACACTTCCTATCCAGCATTCATTCATAAACATAAGCATACAGCATTCCACAGGCTAACAGGAAAAGAAGTGTTTGCTCTTTCTCGAATCTTTCTCGAATTTAACACCTTGATTTATTCACAGTAATTCTTTTATCGCGTCATGCAGTAGTTTAAATTTCAGTTCTGAGTAATGAAAAGTGTGTGTACATACATACACATACACCAACCACTTTGAACTGTCTAGAGTAAATAGTGATTACGAACCATTCATAAACAAAGATATAATGTGACCAGACACGTTCTGCCAGGGCAGCAGGAAATTTATTTTTTCCTCTCGCTCGAATTGGATTATTCAAAGTAATTCTTTTATCACGTCATGTCAAACATTTACGTTTCAGATCTGAGTAATTACAAATATACGTACACGCATACATGCCAAACAATAACGATAGTCATACAGTGCTTATGTCGCTATGTATTGTTATAATACAGGTAATAGTTGTTTATTTATTTGTATTAGAAAAACTATTTGAGCTAAACATATGGGGTTTTCATGGTTATGTTAGATACATTGCTCTCTACCTTCCACATGGATCAGTTTTGGCGAAAACTGAATTTTTGTCTTAGCGCGAATAGTATTTCATACAAATTGATTAGGTTGGCGCTCGTTACACGCTACTTTCGGGAACGCAATACGACAACACCGCAGGACTCCCATTGGTTGCTCGCCTAGTAGCGTTCAAGGACAAACACCTTCCCATTTGAAACACATAATAGTAGTCCTGGTGGAGCACCTAGCTGCTATGCAAGAGGTCTCGGGTTGAATTCCCGGCTGGAGAGATAGAGGAGTATGGAAGTATAATAACAGCACATAGAGCCGTTGCATAGGTAAACGGCGGAGTATAAGACAGTCACAAAAAGAAAGGGAAAAAAAGGAACAACTTGATTTATCTGGGAAAATCATAGGAAATCTTCATTGAGAAGGATTTTGGCGTAATTGGTAGAACACAGAGAAAGGTTAAATTAAATAGTTCTCATTAATATTGTAACAGTCTGCACCGTCGATGTTGCTCCAATTTGAAGTAGTATGGCAGCCTTACTGTTGCTGCGCCAAGTTATAGCTTCAGTCTCAAGCAGAGACTTATCTAAAGGTATGCGTGAGTAAAGGATGACACCGGAATTTAAGTTTGAAACGTTTACTTAAATCGAGAAGTTGTCGACTAATGGAAATAAATATGTAAACATCCGGTGTTAACGTATTTGAATCTTATCTCATGTGATAACACGTGATTCTATCATTGAGGCAAGAAATGACGCCTCATTCAGCTACGAATAAATGAATGTACAGTGTTTAACGCCCGCTTTTACTGCATACGGCACCGCAGGCGGTGACACTGAGGATACAAGGAATGAAGATGGAGCACTGGTGGAAATAGATGGTAGGAAACGGGAGATCCTGGAGAAAACCCGCCCAGTGCCATGTTGTAAATTATAAATTTCACATGCGGTTGCCTGAGATCGAACCCGGGTCACCTTGGTGAGAGGCCGCTCGTGCAAGGCACGGCCAACAGCTACGTCTCGCCCCATAGGTAAGTCTAGAAGTGTCCAAGATTCTGGCTAGCTTCTCCTACTTAGCTACCAAAATTCCCCTAATACCCTCCCCTTTTGCTAGTGACTCCAAGACTACCTTTACTAGCTTCTAATACGATGTTGGCACTTCATTTCTACTTCACTAAATGTTCTGCTTTCCATCCTAAAGTCTCTATAAAATTTATCAGAAATATCCTCATATATTCCAAGAATTCAAAGCTAGCATGTCATACTTAATCTGGTAACTTCGGATTCTAAATAACTATCAAACCCAGAACTCTAATATCTAACACAAATGCACAAAATATTCATATTTAATTGTATTATAAGTATTGATTTTTTAACCGATTCATAATTTGTTTCAAAATGCACAATCTATTTCAAATAACCCTTTGTGCCATTAGCGATACTGGTTATTTGGTTTTAATATGTCAGTACTTCGTGATTTCTTCTCGCGATGTCATTTCAAGGACAACATATGGCGACCAGCTTACGAACATTTGGCCTTAGTTTTAGTCCACTGTTTTCCCCTTGTTCTTAAAGCGAAATGTGTCAAGAAATGAATTTCTGCAAATGTTTACCTCGATTTACATAGAAAGAATATGCTTTTCAATAGAAACTATATATAAATAAGCGACAATATATGTCAAACAGATGCTCTCTTTCACGAGAGAGCTAGAAAGTGACATTGTAAGGTGGCAGAAAGATCTTGTTTACGTGAAATCGTTTGTCCCAGAAATAGGCGCTCCTTCCGCGTCTCCGGCAAGGCGCCAGATAACCCACAAGTGCACGAGTCCTCATGCGAGCAGCTGATCATCCCTGTATTGATCACTACGCTCCCGTAAACGGGTCACTGACTCGTCCCACTCAAATGACACGCACACGTCTTTTGTTTCCCCAGCAAAACCCATCTGTTTACGATACACACGTGTTTTATGAATACCTAAGCGTATATAATGTTACGGTACTAGTGCCGTTATAGGCACACAACCGATAACTTTCATCTCGATTCCTATATTGAGACCTGACAACTCTACATTACGGGTGCAAACAATTAAATTTGCAAATGTGTATTTCCTAAGCGATTAGTTTATCAGATATTTGTACTATAAATATTATATGACACACTTCAAAATTTCCGGGGCAATTCGTTGAATAGCTCCTGAAAAAACAAACCAACTTTAAGGCGAAGCCTTTAAACTGTTTAATGACATTTCAATTTACTGTACCAAACATAAATTATATGATTTGCAAATAAAACATCAATATAATAGTTATTTTAGAAATGAAATGCAAACATATTTACTTTTTGCTTTTTACGGTTATTTCAATTCATAAAAGAACTTCTAAATGCATGTGTTTCGTCAGTTTTATTTTCCTGAAAATACCAAACATTTTGGCGCAAAAGTGGTACTGCAAACAGAAATCTGGTGATACGGAATACTAAAAATAAAATAACGCAGGAAAAAGTCTGATTTAAACGTAAATCCTGCAAATCCACAGCCCGTTTAGCGGGTTCATTAATTATTTTATGTCTGCAACATTATATAATCCTCCATGTTAAGTCGCTACACAAAATCTGTACTTTTTAGAATTTTCAAGAGGTAAGATTACCAGTTAGTGCCTTTATGTGTTTCATTCACAGCTACTGCAATTATTTAAATAGTTATGGAAATTTGCTCCACAAACTTTGCCTGACATAACATAAAACTAAATGTAAGTTCATATTTCAAATCAGCAGTGGTGCTTCGTGTAAACAAAAGCAAAGTTTCCGGCGTATTAACAGAGCGGAGGAGTTGCAATCGAGTATTGTGCGCTTGGTCGTTCAGTGATGGACAAAATGAACCCACTTACTAGGTGAAGTTAAGGATAGTTAGCTGTATTTGGGAAAGACAGAATCAGACTGAAAAATGCAATGCCATAGCCGGAATTTGAACCATGGATCTCCCGGTCTTTGCTCGGTTGCACTTAACCACTGAAATACTATGGCCAACGTACCAGCACAATAAATTTTTCCCGGTAAACCAGTAGGAAATATATACTGTCACGAGGCCACTCGTAAGCGAACACCCAGAGGGAGAGAGAGCAATAGAGGGAGAAAGAGACAGATAACGTCCAAGCCACGCCCACACATGGCTGACTGGTTGGCGCTAGGCAAAGGAGAGGCAGAGAGGAGACGGAGTGACGTCTGGATAAATTTCTCTCCTTCGCCAAATATATTCTCATTTAACTATTCATCATCTCTCTAATTTCTTCAATACTACCACGTACTCCTCAAAGTAATTAAATATAACCTCCCTACCACAATTCCACCGTCTACCACAGTCTATATTTCAACTTCATCTTTCAACCAGTAAAGGACCTAGTCCTGGAATGGTATCTGTCGGAAGGCCCCACCACCTTTGGTGGGATTCCCTTCCAACGACAATTTCGCTCGTCTCGTCTCCTTCGCCTGCCATCACGAAAGATCATGATAGTCCGTGAAGCTTCGTGTGGCTCCGAGAAACCTCGAGAACACCTGCTCGTGTATAAATAAGAGTTCGGCCGGTCAGTGCAGAGAACCGGCATTGGCGGATGTCCGTAAATCCGGAAAAAGCCACGCCATACTTTTCAGTAAGCGCCACACCCCCGCAGACTGCCCAAATTTCAGCTACCGAGGTCGAAGGATAGAGTGGTCTAACTCTGTCCAGTACCTAGGAGTTAATTTGGACAGAGGTCTAACTTTTCGCCGACACATCAGGGACCTTTCGGCGAAGGTACAGGGAGCAATCGCTTCCCTGTACCCAATGCTGGGGTCGACCTCGATGCCAGTTGGCATGAAGTTATATCTCTTCCGAGCGCTGGTAATCCCGGTGATGCTATATGCCTGCGAGATCTGGGGCATGGCAGCAGACAGCTGGATAGCATGGCTTCAACGTGCACAGAATAGAGGACTACGGTCTATCCTGTGGAACGTTATTACCCTACCAGGTTGCTCCACGAAGCATCGGGTCTTCCATACGTGGAGGATGAAATTAGTTGCCGGACTTCAAAATTATACGCCAGTTTACCATCTCACAGAAGCACCCTTGTTACATCATTGGGAGCTTATGACCCTACTAGACGCCGATCTAGACTGCACCGGGTACCCCGTATGCCATGCGGGCACCCCAGATAACCCAGGAGCTAATCCTATCAGCAGCTAAAGCTGAGCTCCTCATAATTCTCCTATGCTGTTTGGCATCAACATTTTTCCCCAACTAAAGTCATAACAAAACAATTGGGTGCAAAGTACTGCATCCTCCCCTTCAACCCAGAGGTACATTCTGTAACCTCAAAATTAATCCCAACCTCAAAACCTACATCACCTTCATCCTACATATTTCAATACAAATCCTACCTGCGGTAAAACTCTCAATGGGTGGACACGCAGCAAAAACCTTCTGGCTGTATACAGCCAGCCAGCACGAGCGAGCGAGCGAGTGCAGATAAGCAAACAGCGAGTTGCAATTGTGCAGGGTGGACGTGTGTCGGACGGACTTGAAGATTGCGTACGTGTGTGTTACGTCATTCTGTTATCAGAGTTGTACAAGTTTCGTTCTATGGAAATAAAGAGCAATTTTGAATTTTGCAACCTGGACTTTTAACTTTACGAACCCACAAAGTCACAATCCTCCCTCTATTGCTCTCTCTCTCTCTCTCTCTCTCTCTCTCTCTCTCTCTCTCTCTCTCTCTCTCTCTCTCTCTCTCTCTCTCTCTCTCTCTCTCTCTCTCTCTCTCTCTCTCTCTCTCTCTCTCTCTCTCTCTCTCTCTCTCTCTCTCTCTCTCTCTCTCTCTCTCTCTCTCTCTGTCTCTCTCTCTCTCTCTCTCTCTCTCTCTCTTTCTCTCTCTGGGCGTTCGCTTGCGAACGGCCTCGTGACAATACACATGACACAGCTGCCTTAATGGCGACTTACAGCGCGTAAGTACTTTAAGTCCCGGGCTTTATAGTTAACCACTATTAGGTGAATTAATGGAAATTAATTGTTCTTTCACACTAGCCGTCTGTAGGCTGTTTGGAAAGGTAAGAGTCAGATGAGAAATTCAATGCCGTAGCCGGTATTTGAACCTGGTATACGTCTGGTTGCTCTTAACCTTTGAGCTACCACAGTCAACGTACCAGCACATTAAATTCTCCAACTGATTCGCTTGTAATTTATCCTTTGTAAGTCTACAAGAAATATAACGATATGTAATAAAAGCAGCTACACTAGAAATATAGAAAATCCTTTAAATACACTGAAAATGAAGCATATGTTTGTCTAGATCATGTTACATAACGTGTTTTAAAATTAACCATTTACAGTGGTTCAAACACTATTTCCTGTGATTTCATTACGTTACACACATTAAAAGCAACCAAAAATGTCGTTGTTTTAAAGTACGGTTGTCAGTAATGTTAAGTAATATTCAAATCTATAAATACGTTACGCACTTATATATTTTGAAGCTTCATAAGTGTTAAAAATTACGCAATCACGTCATAAACTGTACGAAATATCATACAGTAATTCGGCATTCATAGATGACATGTGCGAGAGCGTCTTCATATACATTATATATGTATAGCTACGTAAACGGCTCTCTCCCTGCATTTCATTGGTTATAGTCACGCTGTTCGAACGGTTACCATGCATTTATCTTTGGTAATAGAAACCTCTCAGACAACGCACTGATTACTCCACGTGGAGTGAACACATCTCTCTCACTTCTGATTCCTGCGAACTCCATTGGCTGAGGTGATGCGTTCATTGGCGCTTAGTACACCAACGGGAGGCGCGTCAGTACCCCTCTCACTCCTACAAGAATAATCAGTGCGTTATCTGAGAGGTTTCTATTACCAAAGATAAATGCATGGTAACCGTTCCAGCAGCGTGACTATACCTGACGTGTTAAAGCGATAAATAAGAGCCACTTGCATGTAGTCTCATTCTGGAAGCGAGGTGAACAGGTAATGTAGCCATTAACCACAAAGCATGGTAAATAATTATAAGTATAGATCTTAATTATTGTACATTTAGTAATGTACAGGACGTTTGGTGTTTTTGTTGCTTATAGAAAAGAATATCACAAAATACGTCCGTCTTTCTCTTTAAACTTCGGCAACTTGGAATGCTGATATTACATAACTGTTATAAAAAAATAAGTCGGACATTTAGGTGCGTTCGGTGGAAAAGGAGCTTATCAGTTACGGGCATCGGAGATGCAGCCAAGTAAACAAAATATCTGCAGTTCATAGAGTTCTATTTGTTAGTGAGGTTCATCATGCAAGTAGAACTATTTTCATTGTGCAGCCGTAATGCGGACCATACCTTGCCTTTTACTCGTGTTTGATCGCTAGCACTGATGACATTACGCATCGTCAATAAAACAGTGACGCCCCCCTACAGAAACCACACATACTATGGTCGAGTAGTCATTCCTATATTGGCATATATCACAATGAGCCAATTGTGTGCATATTAAATACAGCAAGAACCTGTTTGTAGTGCTAGACTTGCACAAAGCTTATTGAAAGAATATAAATCTATCCACTCTGCATATTTTTAGATGAATAATTACGTCTCACCTTTAATGACAAAGCTGTCTCCAAAACTAAACATGACAGCACATTGTAATCATTTGGGAGTTAATTGGCATTTGGCATTACTATAAGCAACATGCTAACATAATGTGTACAAAAAGGGTTAAATGGCTCAGTTACATTAATGCTCCATTAATTACGGTATTTGTGAAGGTGAATAATCGAGATCAAATTAATTGGAGCAATTCACTCTGCGAGTACATCCACAAAAACACATGCATAAGCTGCCCTATTTCGTGACGTTACTTTCAGATCACCCAATTGTGAACCTCTTGAGCACTGGAACAAGGTCACCCGGGAGAAGGTTATAGTGAAGGAAATGTGCCGTTAACACCATGTTTTATAGTCCTTGTTTTATTGCCTATCATAATGACAACGGCTTACAAACCGTGCGGGATGTTTTATAGGGATGTCAATGTGGAATGACTTCATCTTGTATAGCGCAATGAACGCGTAACGCGCCAAATTTAAAGGACCCGAGTTTGTAGCTCGGCTGGCGCAACTTCATGGTTCACAACTGAAAACACTGTTTTTTTTTTTTCTATAGCAATCACTAACGAAATATGTGTGTATTTTTCGATTTTGGCTCGATTCGGAAAGTATCGGATTCTGTTCCGATCTCAGGTCAGTGTGGTTAAATGAACGCTGAGTTGGGTTATATACTACAATGAATTTTCCTGGCTCGCATTTCCTTTTATCTTTTAGGATTATATTCAGACGTATGCGGCGAATATCATTTGAGGAGGCAACTGTACCACCCCGGAAACTCCTGTCCGAACTTGTAAGGTTACTGGGATTATTGAGAGATGCTCAATTTGGGAACGTTAGGGACCCCGCTGACGCATCAGATCTAACTACCGCACTACTCTCACCCCAGATTTAGTAGGCGCGATCTATCTCTTTGTAATTAGTGTAAATAATCAATCACGCTTACTTTTGCGTGTGCGAACTTTACTCCTCACGCAAAAATGACCAAACCTGTAACATTCTTCAGCCCCCCCCCCTCAGAAAATAAGATATAATTTATCTTACTTCCCTAATGGAGCGTTACATTAAAAAATATGGAAATACCTCGCTCAGTGTGAACTTTTTTTGGGAAATGTTACACACATGGAAGTTTTGTTTCCAACTCGTTCTGTTGCTGAGAAGTTTTCGGAAAGTATTTAAGAAGCGAAGGTTTCTTTTAATTGCGTTTTAATTTTTATTAGCACTCTAGATAACACACTTTTATTGCAGATTTTAAACATATAACTGATATTGGGTAAATCAAAGAAACGCAAAGGCGATGGAGGGACAGAGAATGGGAGAGCTAGAGAGCGAAAATGATTATATCGAATAATAATGTCACCCAATTATCGGAACGCCAGACGAACGACAGCTGGGAAGGGACCAGAGGCAGCCGAGCCACACCCTCCCATTAATCTCAGTCACTAACCGAAGGGATGATTAGGGGAGTGTCACTTGTCGCTGGCCGCCTCCTCCCCCCTTCCACTGCCATCTGGAACCTTCGCGGTGTTTCACGGAAACCAGAGACTTCTAGAAGACAGTGATTTTCCTATAAAAAGGGCTGCAATGAGTGAGGACAGTTAGTCAGTCAGTGCTTGGCAAGCAGCGAAGTAGCGCCGTGTTAGTGAACGGACGAGAAGACTGTGCGTGCAACGGAAGAATTTACGTAATTGTGAGCGTACAGTGGAACTGCAACGGACGAACTGGTGAATTGTAATTGTGTGCATTACGTAATTCTGTGTCATCGGCAAGTGTTCAACTAAGTCGGTGGAAATAAAGAACATTGTTCAGTTTGTGTAATTGGACTTTATTTCACGAACCCACAAAGTCACAATAATAATAAATAATAATAATAATAATAATAATAATAATAATAATAATAATAATAATAATAATAATAATAATAATAATAATAATAATAATAATAATAATAATAACAATAACAATAACAATAACAATAACAATAATAATAATAATAATAATAATAATAATAATAATAATAATAATAATAATAATAATAATAATAAAATAATAATACTAATATAGTAAAACCTCTCTAAACGAAACGCGATCGTTCCGGGACTTATTTTCCGTTTACACAGGCCCGCCTCGGTAGCGTAGATGGTAGCATATTTGCCTCACGTTCAAGAGGTCCCGAGCTTGAATCTCGGTCAGGGTGAGTTACCTAGATAAGGTTTTCCCGGAGTTTTCCCGTCTCCTAAAAGACGAATGTCGGGTAACTCTAAGCTTCATGAACCCTGGGCAAGTATAAATGTCTAAAAGATCATATGACTTAAGTTTTAGTAACCACATTTCAAATTAGTTATAAACTACTCTCGTATATAAATTACCTAATCACCGTTCACAATTACAGGGATATATGTACTTTGATCTCTTTTACCTCGAGCTTGAAGAAAAATATTAATATAGTATATAGACTATTGTAAAGAGACACCTAAACATGTTATACAATCAGTTTTTACAGCAACTGAGTAAACTTTATTTTTATTCAAGGCCGCCTAGTATATACCTTAACACCAGTTACTTGTTACAAGTCTATTACCTACCGATATAAAAGATTCATTATATGTATAAGGTGTAGATTACAAACATAAAATTAAAGGTCCAATAACTTGTATAAACCAGAACCATTGTGACGGTGTAGGGGGTAATGTTTCTCCCTCTCGTAGGGTTCCAATTCCGGTTAGCTGAAGATCTTATTCGCGCCCTCAGCCTCAATGAATTATCGACTAGCTTTAGCACTTCAATTCCCAGTTTATTCTTCTCCAGTCGTTAAAAACAAAGATATTACTGATGCACCTTCACTGGCGACAGTAGGTCTCCATTACTTTAGACTTGAGGCAGTTTTGCCCTCTTAGACTCTACACAATGACCTAATTTCGCGAACATACAGGTCACGTAGACCGAACTCATAAAAGGCACTTCGAGAAGGGAGGCTTGTGATCAAACACGATGTTCAGCTACTAGCCTGAAAAGCACATCCGACATTTTTATTAGATTCACTTCAGCACAGTTTAAAGTCCATCTGTCGACGAGCAAAGCGCTTGGTGCTATTTCGCAGTAATGTAATTATATTTATTAGTTTCCATTACCACATGTCCGTTCTCATAGATATTCAACCGTCAAAAAATTAACTTTTGTTGACATCTGCAAGCCAACAGCGTATGATTTCATGACCGGATTCATTCGTAATTTCTCGCATTCGGTGTGATAGTGATACAAATGCCCAGAATGTAACCAGTTCATTGTAGTTTCATTTCCAAATACATGCAATAAATGTTATAATTTAATTACACGCCGTGGTGTTAGCACTCGTCAGATTTAAACCTTTTTTAACCAATTAAGTAACACTGCATGATCCCCATAAAATGGTTTACTCGATTGGGTTCAGATTCTAATGTCTGCAATTAGTTTTTACGGTTATTTATATACAACTCCATGAAAGGAAGTCAGATATTTTAAGTTTGTGTCCTAACACAAGTTTAAAAACTGTGTGAAGTTTTGTTGAACCTGGAAATGCAGAAACACTTGTTACTAAGTTCTCTGAAATATGAAGGATGTGGACTTGAGAGTAACGAAAGACCAGATAGAAGTAAAAACAGAAAACTGAAATATTGTAAGTGAACATGTAACACTTTAATCGACTTTATGGCTGTGCTAGCTACGATACATTTATGAATACTTCGAAACGGTTTGAACTGCGGTGCACAATTTGCACACGGAAGTACATGACGGTGTTTGTAAGGACGTAACCTTGCCCATTTCACTTAAACACCTCTCCAATCGGAAATCTCTCATGGGCTGGGTGGCGCCTGTTGGGCTGACATCGTTGTTAAGAGCTTCTACTGCTTGCCATAGATGAGAAGCAGGTGCACTGTGCATTGGTCACATTGCTCATTCCCACTTGACCACACAAATGAAAGCTGTAAACACTAACGATGACTCTTCGTATGCAGTAATGTGCAAATAAATGATTCAGTACAGTCTGATTTTTAAAAGATACGTGAAGGTCATCTGTTTCTCCACGTGGGTGCTGCTTTATCCTCTCAACACTCGAAACATAAACAAGGATTCGAGTTATCTCACCTCAACAAAAATATGCAAAGTTAATGTGTATTAGCCTACTTTAAAAACAAAAATAAGTTGTTCACACATTCACTGCATTGTATCGTCTTCATATATGTGAGATCTTTTAAATAATTTTTGCACTATGTAACTAACTTACCGTTATTGGTGCTCTGCATCGTAAGCGGTATTTCTCCATAGAAACACATATAGGCGATGCACGTTCTAAAATCTAACATTTATCTTCAATTACATTTATTAATATTTCAGCTAATATCTTAACTACTATAATTCAGATAGATATAAATACATAGTGCAAAAATTAATGTGCAATACGCATGTGGTACGCACATAACGGAATCTCAAAAATTGAAAAAACTCGATGCAGGCGCCTCGTTTTTTCAAACCTTTCCTCGTTCCGTATACATTAGTATCGCAATATACTATTATTAACGACTTTGTTAACTGACATGTTCATACCAACGCCGCCGATATGCCGGAATTTTGACCCACAGGAATTCTGTTACGTGCAAACATATCTACTGACATGGGGCTGTCGCTTTTGGATAAAAGGAATAAGCCTTTCATTGATAAGGAGCAAATTTTCGTCTTCCTGTTGGAAGAATTCTCTAAGAGAACAGACAAATTCTCTAGCTTGGCTGTGCAATGTAACACCCCAACCGCAAGCTGATCTATGCCTTGGGCCATGATTCCTCGGTACACCTCTAATGTGTTTTAACAAAGTAGGCTAACAATACACAGCGCAACTGAACACTCAAGCAAACTGTTTCCCGCATACAACTAGCGATAACTGAGCTGAGGAGTATGTGATTCACCAGTGTAACAATCTGACAACCTTTGTTTACGTTACAATATCAACAACCTTCCCATCTTACCCTTCGCGTTCCTTGCTTCATGACATTCACGTATCTTCTTTTAAAAATCAGACTGTACCACTGAATATGACTAAGAAGTCTATGGTGCGTTTACCTACAGCCTCCTCATTTCAGAGGCTATACCGGGTAAAAAAGTATTTTTGCATGTGAATTTATAAACATAACGCACATCTGTCTACTCATCGAGGCCTGCACGCTTTTTTTCTTACATCCTGTACTCCAACGAGTGCCAGATACAGTTCTACATTTAGTTCATAATATAATTAAAACTGCAATACTCAGCAGGCAACGAGAACAAAAGCACTTCATTTTTCCTCACTTTTTATACAAGTGCTCTCTGTTTTGTTTTAAGCAAATACGCTAGCATTATTATTACGATTCAAGCTAAACAAAGAACATCTGGCTTGAAGGGAATATTATGAAGCACTGTTATCAAGAGAAAGTAAAATAAGTCTGATTTCCATCTACAGCATTTGATAAGATAAGTCTAAAGTACCAAACAGAAACAATAGCTGGAAATTTCCTTCCCAGCTTAATGCTACGGTATAATGAATCCAATAAGAACAGCATTTGATCTTTGCTTGTTAGGTGCTTTCGCTATTCATGAAGTATGTATAAGAATGATTTTAGGTGCATAGATCACCTCTGATTTGCAGTACACAATTTTTCCTCCCTCAAAACCTTAAATAAAACTCGATTGAGCCAGTTAATTTTTTACATCTTATTGAAGATGCGTTGTTGTATAGTTTTTTGTACATCTCCTAAATAGTTTTTGAATAATACATTGCTAAATATAATTTTTTAAAGTGCTTCTTACATGAAGTTTTCGTAATATTAATGTTTATGTTTGTTTAACATTTCTGTATCTTTCTAGAAACCAAGATTGTTATGAAATATGCATTTATAATTAGTTGGATTTTAACAATATATAGCTTTTAATTAATTTGAAAGTGCATGTGTTACAAAACACATAATAGATAACTTTTGTGAGCGTAGTGAGTACTAACCACATGGCAAGAGTTAGTTACATGTATTAGGAAATATATTTTTAAAATGTCAACACTGAATCATTAGCAGCAGTTTAAATGATGATGAGTACTGAAAATCCAACTAAAAAAAGTACATTTGGAAATACCTACGTACATTTAAAATCAATAGGAATTCTGATTATGTGTTTGTAATAATATATCGTAAATTAGAATAACTTTGAAATAGAAGTTTAATTTTGGAACAGTGAAAATAAATGTTCGTCAGCAAATGCGAAATGAAATAAATATAAACGTTACCTGATAATTTGTTAATATCAAGCTAAAATCTCCAAATTATATTATTTTCTTATAATATTTCAGTTGTTATTCTATATCCTGACGATTTGTAAACACAAGCCTCCATAGTAATATCATCTTCGAGGATGTTCTATTTTCCTCCAAAGCTTGATACAAAATTGCAATTTTATACGAGAAACATAATCTCTGTGAACTGGTTTCTGATAGAAGTTTAATACTAAGTATTAAAGCTTCGATAACATTCGGAGGAAAGAAAAAGCGTGTAATTCCTGGCTGACTACATCAGCAAAACAAAATTCTATGGGTGTACAAAAATGTACCTGTCATTACATTTATATCCATATTGTTGGCAGAGCAGTGCAAGAGCTGCTGCCAAATCTGTCACTAGGAAATATATGACAAGCCGAAGTACATTAATCTGTATCTCGAAAAGTCCTGATAAACACAGTCGAGTTCTTCTATTGTGCTACTGACGAAATGTCAATAGCCAAATGAATCCTCGCTCAAAGTCACGTCCCTGAGACGGGAGAAGATACCGCATACGCTATCTTTCACTACAGCTGTGCAAACAGTAGATTAAAAAACGAAAACAAGACGTGCAGTTGAATATTGTATACCTTGCGGGTAGCAATGGATAGAACCAGCTCATTTTAATGAACTACTTCATGCATTCACAATCTGAATTATCCAGTTTTGTTCATGAAGAATTGAAACATCTCAAACCAGAATTTACCAGAGGAACTTATATAAATCTCTGCAATGAACACTAAGAGCTTCTCTCCTGGTGACAAACACAGATTCCAGCACTCCAGATGGCGTGTCACTAGAACCGGAGTTTTACTATTTTCTATTGCTTAGGTAAAAGTACTATAGTACTTCAACCAAAACATCCATATTGACATTTTATCAGATATACTACACGTTTTAAGGTCCACTGAAACTCAGAAAAAGAATTTAAATGGGTACATGTGTGTTTGTGTTTCTATTGTTCGTTGCTAACACGCGTTCATCCAGTAGAAACAGATTCATATCAAACTTCCCTACGCGCGTAGATAGAAGCTGGTTTCAATTTACTACAGTGAAGACCTCAGTAATGATGCCAGTGTAAATATAAAATGAAGTATAAAATTCACTTCCATTTGATTTCTGTTTTGTTTCCTCTTCACGTAATTTACCGCTTATTATCTGTTGCGATTTCTTTCACATTAGTCATTTTATATACCTACGACAGCGACCACATACACCCTTTGACAAAAAAGATGGGCAGACCCTGGAAGCGTAGTCCACATCGTGTCAAAGAAGGCGTCTCTTTAGCGTCGTCCTACTGAATCCTCTCATTATTGAGTTTCAGTTATTAAACGTGCACTGGGTATTGACAAGTATGTAGGAGATAGACATACAAAGGTTCCAATCCCAGAGATCATCTTGATTTTTTATTATAGAAATGCAAAATGTGTATTACCACATTGTAATATAACTTCCAATTGCTAAGGTTTAATTGAATTTATGGTATTTATGCTCACACATAGAAACTGAAACACTGTACTCTGTTTTTAAACTAAATGAAATGATTACTTTATCCCTATATACAGTGCTTTTTTTCCTGTAAAAAAATTTACTGGACCTCTTTAACTCGATCATATTGTAAAATAAATCTCAAACCTATCAGACTCTACTATCGGAAAATAACAGTACTGCTCTATAATCAAGCAGACGCCCAGAAGAGGAGTGCATCTTACCACAGCCTGCTTGTTTTAGCCTTGCATTGCCGTTTATTCACGTATATCCTGCACTCTCTAATCCTAATTTTAAGGAACGGAAAAGGTGTGTAAGACGGCAATAAGGCAGTTTTAGGCTAACGAACGGACGATGGCAGCATTATACGCAGTGTATTAAAGAATTTATTTTGCATCAATGATGATGACAGAATGCAAAACTCTTGCACTCAATAAGGGCAGCAATTTCAATTTTAAATTTCATTGGACTTTGTAAATGTTCACCGGAACGTGTTCCGGTGCGTTTCGGTTAAAAAAAAAAAAAAAAAAAAAGTCCTGCATGTGTAGAATCAAATAAAAATGGAAATTAACTTAGTGTCGATTGTGTAAATCCTTTGCTTCAATTACTGTCCTCATTCTACGGTGCATAGATGATACCAAATGCCTAGTGACATTTTCACGAGAGGTTACTTCGCACTATATGCCAGCGCCATTCATAACAGATGAATGAGCCCGAGTGTTTACACAACCAATATTAAGGCAATTTTCTAATAACAATGCATTTATTTTGAAAACGATAGAAATATGTTATTTTCGTTTTTATAAATGAATGTGTTTAAAATATTATTACTTATCTTCTGCAAGAAAAACATAAAACATTGCACTTAAAGCAACAATAGTAAAAAGAAACATGAACATCAAGAATTCGACCCAAGCCGTCACGCATCTCCCTATCTACGTATCTTTGAAATAAAGCCAGAGTGGTATTAAAGCGTATATTGTGAATGCAGCGTCATCGAATGCTTCCATGTCTTCCACTTTGTTTCTGGTAGCTGCTTCCCCCTACCCCATCCCTAAGGCTGTATATCACCTACAATTAAATCAGGTCATTTATTTCGTATACCTCCTGCTATTTCCTCTTCCCTAATTGTTCAGTGTGCTTCTGATCACCATAGAAATTACAATACTCAAACACATTAAACTTTCTCATTACTTTAAACATGTTTAAGCTTTTCAATACCGCTTGATTTGTTTTTCAACGACGCTGTAAATTGCCAGCATCATATTAGCGCCACGATGTGCCGGAATTATGTCCTGCAGAAGCTTTAACAGGCCAGTAAATCAGCTGATATGGATAAAAATTTTCAATTAATGTGTACATATCATAACTAGAAAACCGTATTTCCATTCCTTCTCCATTTCTTTCTTATCTGGGTTGGATTTGAACCGCGACCTTGTGATCGGTAGATCAGCGCCAAACCAACACAGCTTACAGTGACGGTACATCAAACATTGCAAAGGCATGTGAAACTCAATACTGCCCCGACCAGGAGAAAAGCCGTGAGAGGTATTTGCAGACTTCAGACTTCCGCTGTAGGTATCAAGTAATACACACGTGTCATCCATTGTATCGCGCTGTATGCAATTTTGAGCCTTAAGCGCAAAACATAAACATTTTTATAATGCAATTACTATCACAGTTTGGATGGTTCTATCATAAAATTTGAATGGTAGCATTGACATGTGTTTACCTTGTAGAAAATAAAATATTATACTGTGAAAAGTGTTCGATTTGAAAATATAAACGATTTGCTTTCACATCGCTTTCCAACCTTAAACTGAAGTATAATTTTAATAAACATAGCAGATTGTGTTACCCAGTATTATAATTTTTCTCCACTTAGTAAAATTCATTAGAAATTGGGTACTTCGCTTACAAAAAATTAAACATTTGTATGGAATGACCGAGATGATAGTACCAAGATGTTCAAGAAAATATCCCCGGCCTAAGCTACCCTTTACATGGAAGATTTTGGAAATGTTAATTTATCTTAATAACAGACCTGAAATTTTTTATTAATATGCTCTATTTTAAGATATTTAACTTATTTTTTTAGAATCATTATTACCTTTTGATGTTGTTTTTTTCATTTCAAATATATACATTGTGTTGTCTCTAATCAGTTGTTATTAGGTTTTTCTTGAGATGTAAAGAGTATACTTCTGAATTTATTCCTCCATTATGTTTCTGATCTTAATATTTGAATACTGCCCCGCATGCTCTATACAACCAAGCATTTATTGCTTAAATTTTTGCAGACGAAAACTATAGTGAATAACCCAAAGCCAATAAGCCAGTTTTTATAGGTATATGTGTTAATTTATAACGGACAGAGAAAATCAGCTTTCAACATTGCGAGAACTAATTGGGTTGTGGATGTTATGCAATAGCACTATTGGCATTTTGTGAATGTTATTGCTTCAAGGGAGGAGCGGTATGTCAAAAGGAAGATTTAAGATTTTCTGGTGGTAATGTCAGTACAGCACAAAAACATCCTAAGGAATGAAGACGGTGTCCTGACTAATTTTTTCTATTTACTTAACAAGTCATAGACAAAACATGGGTTACGTAAAAAGCGAAGAGAAAACAGCGAATTCAGCAATTCAATAATAACACTGGGCAACAAAAAAATAATTTTTGAATGTTTCGAGCACTTCATGAGGCAAGCCCTACTTATTTTGGGTTGAGAAAAACAAATATGACAAAGAAAAAATTTTATTAGCTCTAGTTTCTATGATATACACAAAGTGGAAGTATTACATATTAACGGATTGAGAGAAAAGGATATATTTTAATTACATACATGTTAACAATGAAAGTGCATTTGATTTTTTTAACTCCTAATTACATGCTAAGAGTTCTAAATTGCTGGAAAAATACTTCGCAGATAGTCGTGTATGAAGAGAATCATGTGGTGGCCTATTGACTTCGTCGTCTTTTAGCTTGCCTCTTGTGATGGAGTTCCGCAGAATCCCTATACAAAGACCAATAGTAATCTGCAAGCATTACTTCATTCCAACGGACCTGGTATCTTTATTCCATAACAGAACTGTCCTGATGGAATCTCTCCCCATGTTCATCACTAACAGCTCCACAACTAGGAGGGAAAATGTCTAGGTGGAAGTGGAGAAAATGGATCTTAAGGGACATGTTGCATCCAAAGTTACGGTAACTTTGCAGGAGCACTGCCACCAAATGCTTCTAGCTGTCATCTCTCTCTTTTTTTTTTTTTTTTTTTTTTTTTTTTTTTTTTGCCTAAAAATCCATTAACACCGTAAAAGGCTTCCAAAGCTTCCTTTTCTTTCCCTTCCAAAATTTGGCCAAATGCAGGATCCTTTACAAGTTCTCTTATTTGTAGTCGGACAAAAATGCCTTCCTTAACTTTTGCATCACCTAGTTTCCAAAATTTCTGTCTGGTTGTGTTTTGTTATTTAACAGGTGTGCCAACTCCCAAAAGATTTCCTCCAAATTTAAAATCTTCACTCTAAAACATGAAATGTCACTTTATCTTCAAAACAAGAGCTAATTTATCATTTTTATGGTGTTTTTTTTTTTAATTCAGCAGATGGAAACACAAGTAAAATCACTATTTTTAAACCCGAAACATTTTCATTGTTGCCCAGTGTAATTGATGGAAATAGTCATTTCTTCCACACTAGCCGTGTGTAGGCTATGCTAAGGTTTGAATGAGCAGAGCCAAACTGAAAAATTCAATGCCATAGCCGGGATTTGAACCACGGATCTCCCGCTCTCCGTGCTCTCAGTTGTTAAAGCAACCGCACGGAGAGCGGGAGATCCGTGGTTCAAATCCCGGCTATGGCATTGAATTTTTCAGTCTGGCTCTACTCATTCAATAATAATTGCTAATATTTGATTTAGCCTGAAGGACTAAAACTCCAAGCATGAACGTTGTCCATTATGATTCTACCTGGTGAGTAAACAGTATGGAACAACGCCTGCAACTCCGCTGTTGCAACTCTACGAAGTGATTTTTTTTAATGAAAAGCTGTAAGATATCAACATGTCCTCACATTACTATAATTAAAAATAAAGAGTGAGAGCTTTTTCTTTTGTTAAATTTCTTTTTTTCTCGCTTCTCCAGTCTCAGAACGTACAAACAAATACCCTTTCAAACCGCAATTTAAATTTATTAGGGCCTTACTTCATGTGTACTGAGCAAAGGAAAACCATCATTACTTCAAACTAAGTAGGTTTTGATTTAAACAATACAGTTTAATTAAGCAATTTAAATACTTCAATATGTGGCTTTGAATTGAAAAAATACAGACAAAAGCCAAGCTAATAAGGGCAACAATGATTACTTCATTGTTTTTTTTTTTTTTTTTTTTTTTTTTTTTGTAATTTACGTCCTCCAACTTTAAGTCATATCGGACGATGAATGAAATGGGTGAAATGATGCTCAGATGAGCCCGGGGTACACGGAGCTTAGAGTTACCCGACATTCCTCTTTCAGGATAAGGGAAAACCCCGGAAAAACCTTATCCAGGTAACTCACCCTGACCGAGATTCGAACTCGGGACCTCTTGAACGTGAGGCAGACACGCTACCATCTAAGCTACCGAGGTGGGCATTCATTGTAAAATCTTCCTGAAAGTAAATTAATCATGGTACAACTCACAGAAAGACAACGAATTGAAATACTAATGATGATTAGATATGGTGATAGAAGGACCCAAGAAGAGGTTTGTGTCTTGTTTAATGAAATGCATCCAGAACGAAGAATTACTCATTCTATGGTAAACATAATTTGAAAAAATTCAACAAAACTGGAAGTATTAAAAATAAGGCAAAATATAGAAGGCCAAAACGAGTTACAGATGGTAATAAAGCTCTAGATATTTTATTATCAGTGGAAGAAAATCACATTTACCTACTCGCCAGCACATTACGGTGGGCAGGCGGTAAATTAACTAAAACATGAATTTCCAGAAAGAGGAAGTATTGAATGGCCGCCAATATCTCCTGACCTGAACCCCTTAAATTTGGTCTTGTGAGGATATTTGAAGTGGAGGGCTTATATAGACCGACCAAGGGACCTCGAAGAGTTAAAGCAAAGAATTGGACAAGAAATGCAGCTGATCAGGCGAACATTGTTGCTGGAAACATTAAATAATTTCAAATACAGACTTTGGTGTTGTTTGGCAATAAATGAGGGTATTTTGAGCACATTTTGAAATGAATTAATCGTTACAACACAACCGTTATGGATGTGTTTTCTTGTTTTAAATATCATGTGCTGTAATACGTCCTATAAATTTAAATTACAGTTCAAAAAGCATCTATCTGTGCGTTCCGCGACCTGACAAAAAAAAAAAAAAAAAAAAAACGCCATTATAAAAGAAAGCCACGCCATATCCAGAATCATAGTAATATGAAAACGTGTTGATGATATCTTACAGCATTTCTAAAAAAAAAAAAAAAAAAAAAAAAAAAAAAAAAAAAAAAAAAAAAAAAAAAATCACTTCACAAAACTATAATCGTATAGTGTCAACTTCATTCTACACACTTACATTACTTAGGTAAGATTAATTTAGAGTTAAGTAAAAGTTATAATCGCGGCAGAACATTTACTTTACCATGTTTCCAACGCACACCACATCTGATATTGGCTAAAAGGTGGATTGGCAGAAATCTTAAACATACGTATAAATCCCGTGTATATGTACAATATTTTATTTGTTTTTCTGATCCATATTTCCGGAAGTACTTAATGCACAGTCCGGTCAGCTGGAATGGCAACTTCAAAGTCAACATTTTCGCGCCATCAGCTATTGCACCCCATGTTGCTAAAAATAGGTCGGTGTCGACCTAGCGACCCCGGCCCAGACGTTACCTTCAGACACGTCATCCTCCCACGTGCTGCTTTAGCCTAGATTCCCATTCGGTTCGCAGACACGCCCAAATGGGGTGGCAAATACATCACTTTCCTTTATCGTTTTATTCCCTTTTCCTCTCATTTCTTAATTGCTTTTCTGCCACTCTTCTTTATATGCAAGAATTCTTCTGGCCTTACTCCAAATTCATCCCCCACCTCATATTTACTAACCAACTAAATTCATCCCCCACCTCATATTTACTAACCAACTATCTTAACCTGTTTTGAACGAGTGAATTTTTACAACCACGCTTCGTTTCATTAAAACGACATTTGTAACTGTCCGAAAAGAACATATTTTGATTAATGAAACATGAGATACCAAAGTGCAACGACTATTTTGTACATTAACTGTGTTAACGTTCAAAAATTTTGCTTTAGGTACGCCTTACTGAAAACTTGAGTGATCTTATAAATTAATCAGATATTTATTTATATAGCATTAGGTAGGCAATTTGAGAAAGGCGAACTATATAGCGAACAGATAATTTTGTGCCAGAAAAACTTCAGGGTTTCAGTTTATGAAAAATGCCGCATTCAGAATGTCATTTTGTTCATTATTTTTAACGTTGCTGTAACTTCTTTCTGGTCATAGCGACGGTTACGTGGGTTCAATTGAACTCCATACAGCCTTAGTTGCGTAGTCATCTTCCTGTAAATTTATGTTGCTATTGATGTTTTTCGGAATATTAGGCTTAGGCTGTTCGAGTATACGCTTAACCAGTGGGTTTTGGGACACAGGCCAGTCACGTAGCACCTGTACTATATGGTAGAGCGTGGAAGAGTACTGACCTTCAGTGACACAGCGCTCCATTTGCTTGTTAGCTTGTTTAGAAGAGCGAAATTAATAACTAGCGTAAGGTAAGTGACGTAACACAAATTGACCACTTGGGGAACTGTGTGTCTGATATGAAAGGTTAGCCAATTAGTTATTATACACACATGTAAATAGCTATTATATTTTCACGTTTTGTGTCTTGACACAAGGGATTTTGATTGCCCCAACTTCCTCCTTGTCACCACATTTAATCATGTTATATAGGATTTCTCGCTGCTGCCGATGTAGGACACGTTGCTGTCCAGAAGACATTATTTCATCAATGTACATACACAGATTTGCCCTGTATGTACGATAGGCTCGCGTAAACAACTCCCCTGTTTTGCATATTTTCCAATACGCTTCAACACTTTGCCATGCATCACTCGGGATCTCTTGCACTTGCGGCAGACACGTTACCGCCTACGCTACAGAAGCTGGTGTTATAGGTTAATGCGAATTACCCGAATATATAGAGATTTTTCTTTTGTGAAGAGATGAATTACGGTTATCTCTATTGATTAACAAAATGTTTATGGCTGCAGAAAACAGTTGCTTTTCTTTTTCGAATGAGTCTACATTTCATAACATCTTGCACTTATTTCTTGTGTGAAGCTCTATTCCCCTTTATTTTCCCTAGTGGCCTATGCATATTAGGAAAAAGAAGTGTTGTAAAAAATGATAGATTTTACCGGAAATACATGCCAAAAAAGTACTTTTAGAAAAGGTTCCCCTCAAAAGTGGACGCGCGCCTGTAGTGTGTGTAAAATACAAGTCAAAAATAAAAAGTAGAATATGTAATTAATTTCATACTGAGCTTTTTAGGCCGCGCCGTGGCTCAGTGGTTAGACCGCTTGGCTCTAACCAAGGCGGCCCGGGCTCGATCCCAGGCGACTGCAAAGTAAGATTTGTGATGGACAACACGGCGCTGGGGTGGGTTTTCTCCGGGATATCCGGTTTCCCCCGCCATCTCATTCCCCCGGTGCTCCATCTTCATCTCGTGTATCATCAGTGTCATCGCCTGCGGTGCCGTATGTAGTAAAAGCGGGCATTAAATACTACACATTTCATTTAAGCTTTTTTAATTAAAATATCCTATGTTTAAGATATTAATTCAGAAAAATTGTACCTATATTTTGAACTTTGTGGGAATAGCCTGTGAAGTCCTCTTCATTCTGAATGAATTTTAATGGTAAACAATATAAAACATGGAATACAGCAGATAGAATGTACATATCATTATAACATCAACTTATTCTAATATTTATACTTCTCGGTTTGAATGTTAAATACTTTATATAATTTTGAAAGGTTAAATTTCATTCATTTGTTTCTGCAAACATGAAATTGCAGAGCCATAGGGACCCATTTTTTTAAAGCCTATTACTGTAAGCTCCTGAATTCCTTCTGTAGCAACGAGAAACAGCGTAATGAACGTATTTCTGCACGACCATTTGCATTAACATGAAGCAGATAAAGAATATGTTTTTGTGAGAGTTGTTTGTAGACGCGGGAAGAGAGTGTGTAAGGGTTTTAAGGGCCCGTCGACAGCTAAGTGATTAAGTCCGAGCGGGGGTACAGAAATTCAGTGAATGTCCCCTATTAGATTTTGTTACTAATCAGGTTTTCTCATTAGTATAATGGACTCTTAATGCCAAATGACTGCATTTAATAATCTTGGAGTGGGCAATTTGCTATATTGAAATACTCGTTTCCTTTCGGAAATTGAACTCTTCCACATGGCTAGCATAAAACGTAGGTATTTAGCACAGATGTGGTGCATTGAAATATGACTGATGGCAGTGATGGCATACAGGTTTAAGGGGATTTGAAAGCCTGGCTCGTGTAAGATAAGCGCGGAAATCACAACCCGAAAAGCGTCATTTCAATCAACTGAGACCTGAACTGTTAGTAGTAATGCTATAGCAATTCAGCTGATAGATTTTGCAGCACTCACTGGCGAATTTAAAAAGAAACTCCTTCACTGTATCTGTTCTGTAGCTTTGTTGCCAAAACCATATTGTAGCAAGAATTCTTGCAGTTCACGAAAGTGTTATACAAGTTCTCTTTGAAAGATAAAGGGAAGTAAGTATGATTTCCACCTCTATCACTCTGGTAGCGGTGTCCTGAAATGAACCCAGGGTACAAAGAGCTGAGAAAGGCTTGATGCTTATCTTTTCAAAGAAACAAACAGGTTAAACTTGAACAATCTAGATTTGCACTCGTGCAATAAGTAGGCAGATAAACCACCAGCCTCTTACACATCGCCCTGATAGACTCCCGAAATCTCTACAGGACTAAGTAAGGCTATTCTCAAGTATTTACCGACTCTTGTGTATATAATGATTCCCTAGATCAAAATCTCTTCGGGCTTCCATTAGCAAAGCTTCTGATAGTTTAAACCTGAAACCAGTAAAATTTAAATGTTCATCGATAACTCGCACCATCTCCAAGCAACATTGGCGCAAGTCTTTCTATTTTCGTTTGGCAGCTCCGGTTTATAATAATAATAATAATAATAATAATAATAATAATAATAATAATAATAATAATAATAATAATAATAATAATAATAATAATAATAATAATAATAATAATAATAATAATAATAATAATAATAATAATAATAATAATAATAATAATAATAATAATAATAATAATAATAATAATAATAATAATACACTTGTAATACACTTACTTAATAGTACACTTACTAACTTACCAGATGTTTACACGATTAGATTTTAAATCGCAAAGACAAACTTTTGCTTTTTCATTGTTTACGTCTGTTGAAGTATTACGTTATGGCTAAGATATTACTTGCAATAAAATGCAACTGGTTTTTCCTTTCATTCTCTACGCGAAGTGCAAGACCTATTTATATTCTATGGAGTCCGAGTAAAAACAACTTTTTTTTTCGTACTGCATGTTCTCTTATAATCCTGATGTATTCATGTTCACGTACAAGGACTCCGTCAATCTTTCTTGATCTTTTAATAATTCCTGAAATGAAATTAGAGGGCCCTTTAGAGCCCCATGCTCCTCAGAACGAATCGGGTTTTTCAATGGTTGAATCATTGACCATTATCCTACATACACACAACTTTCCTCTCGTCATAGTATTTACTTATATTAGCTTGATCATAAAAAGAATGCAAGCTTAATCTGCATGTTTCGTTGAGAAGCAACGGTAAAAGGAAACGCACGAGAGGTATTAGATTCACACGATTTTCTCTACTTATTTTTCTACAAATTATTGTTATAAAAGCTTATTCTTCTACGATCTTATTGAAATAAATTTTGCAGAAACGGTTTCAATACACGTTTCTTGGTAGATACAGCAGGAATATAGGAGGCTGAAACAACAGTCAAATCTTTAAGAGGTCATTTTATACATAACCAGGAAAAATAGCGACTTAAAGTTTAAAATCAAGATTTAAACTATAAGACAGTATTTCCGAAATGGTTTTTCACGTTTTTGGCAAACTCTAATGAGATTATATTGTCTATTTCCTACGATGTAGGAGCTACATATTAATGCATTCGGGATGAAGAGTATTTCATAGCTTTTCATAGAAAATTGAACATATACAATTTGTAATGCACTAAAACTTAAATATAGGGTACTTTAATTTACATTTGAGAGTTTAGGGTGGCAGTTTTTTAAACTTCTCCCTGCCGCACCCTTGGAAGATGCTTATCTTAAATATCAAGTTCGGCATTTATTCTAATTTCTCATTTGTGTAGTTAACAAATAAACAAACATACGCACATATCTGTTTTCCTAAAAATGCTATTTTTATTCACGGAGCCTCAAATGCACATTTCTGGTGAAACGTACGTTAACATTTTGGAAAGGAAAGCAGTACATTAAGACATTATAGTTTGAAACCGTGTATCGTGTACTAATGGGATACGATATATAAAAATAATTAAAATTATACAGTAAGAACCGTATATATATATAATATTCACATAAAATAAACTATTGCAGTTAAGTAACTACAATATTCGATAGCCCAGGAGTATTTTTAGTCATATATTGGAAAAGTAGGTAGGTAACAGGTAGGTAGGCACGCAGGTATAAACCGGACGCAAACACAGGAAGTAATTATAAGGGCTTCAACAGTTTGTAAAGCTTTGGCACAAATGTGAAATATCCTTTTATAAAGCTAATACCTGTGCACACTCCTGGACGAGCTTATTTGTTATGTTACTAATGGGTTGAGCAAAGCATCTACATTGGGGTTATTCTATTGTATACCGCATCACGTGAATGTGAGTGAGGACCTAAGCTATCACAAAACAGCAAAAAGGTGCAAAGTAAAGTATACACTTGATTACAAAACCAACTTCAGCTGAGTAGACATCAATCTCGGTGCAGAGTATAATAATGTGACGTCAATGTCCAGCATGTTGAGATTTGTAACTAAAGTAGTGGGTAGTAAACTTTGCTTTGAAATAAAATACATCAACAACATTTTGTGAATACATTTTGGAAACAGGATATATGTATGGTCGCACAATGACGTATTTTCCATTATCCAAAACAAATATATATTACTGTAGTTATAATTTGTTTGAGAAATCTGTGGCTCAATTTAATGGGCTACAAATATCCGAGTTCGCCGGAAAATATCATGCTTCCGGGTGCCAAGAAAATTTTCGTTAGACCGGTCATGCATCTAAACAAAGACCGTTTGGAAATTCTTTCTTACTTCAGGCAATCGAACATAACTGTTAGGGAAAACATTGGCGCAAAAGGATATAGCTCCCTACATTCACCCGCATTTATCAAATACTGTTATTATCTTTCCAATCTCTATCCTGTGCAAAACTAACAGTAAGGCGTATTTTAAAATTGAATGATCTTTAGAAACATATATCTATGAGGGTATGTCAAAAAGTAATGCCTCCTATTTGTTTCCCTTAAATAAGTAAGTTATGTGAAAACTTTGAATTTGGCGCAATTCCTCAAACCTTCTTCTACAAACCCCTGCAGTAGAAACTTCCTAAGTCAACAGGTGGCAGCACTGCATCCTCTTGCAAAATGGCTGACATCGACATTCGTAATACACAGCGTTCTGTGATTGAATTTTTGACAGCGGAAGGTGAAGCGCCAATTCGCATTCACGAAAGGCTAAAAAATGTGTATGGTGATGCAACGGTGGATGTCAGCACTGTTAGACGATGGGTTCGTCGCTGTAACGAAGCTGAAGGGCAAACACCATTGGCAGATGAAAGGCGAAGCGGTAGGCCGGTGACTGCAGTGACTCCATGCAACATTCAGCGAGTCCATGACATTATTCGTGGTGATCGCCGGATAACAACAGGTGAATTGTGTCGCATTACCTCCCCCAGTAAAGGCAGTGTGATGATTATTCAACAACTGGGCTACTCAAAAGTATGTTCATGTTGGGTACCAACAATGTTAACAGCCCAAAACAAAGAAACAAGGAAAACAATAGCCTCCGAACACTTGCAACCTTCAATTTGGAGGGAGAGGAGTTTCTGGAAAAATTTGTTACTGGGGACGAAACGTAGGTTCATTTTTTTTAACCTGAATCAAAGAGGCAGTCAATGGAATGGCATCACGCAACGTCACCGAAGAAAAAAAAAATTCAAAACTCAGCGGTCGGCAGGGAAAGTTATGGCGACAGTGTTTTGGGATGCAGAAGGTGTGCTTATGATTGATTTTTTGGAGCAGGGATGCACAATAAATTCTGTCCAATACGTCAGAACTCTCAAAAAGCTGAAAGCACGTCTTCGCCGAGTTCGCCCAACAAAAACTATGGTGGATGTTCTTTTGCATGACAATGCAAGACCACACACCAGCCGTTACACTACTGCAGAAATTGAGAAATTGGGATGGCAAGTCTTACCTCACCCCCCATACAGCCCTGACCTGGCAACATCAGACTTCCATCTGTTCGGGTCACTAAAGGAAGCTCATCGTGGGATTTATTTTGAAGATGAGGAGGCTGTGAAAACGTCCGTGCGTCAATGGCTTAGGACGCAAGACCGTGTGTTTTACCACACTGGAATACATGCCCTAGTTAAAAGGTGGACCAAAACTGTGGAAAAGGACGGAGATTATATTGAATAGTGACAACATAATCGTCAATGTTTTAGTTTTCAAGCTATGTAAATTGGATTCAATTTTAGGAGGCATTACTTTTTTACCCATCCATCTTTATACAAATTATGCAAAAAAAAAAAAAAAAAAAAAAAAAAAAAAAAAAAAAAAAAAAAAAAAGGACTTTACAGGCTTTTGCAGAAAATCTTAAGATATTTTATTAGTGATGAGAACAGCTTGTAACATAGTATTCTAATCAAAATTTTAGGACATTTTAGACAAACTGAGTACTGAATAACATCCTAGCAAAGGTAAGTTTGGAGTTTGAGATGATAAGATTTTCCTGAAGCTCTTGAATATGTAAGTGGTAAAGGGAGTAGACTAAACGATAACTGCTATTCTGAAAACAAGTGAAGATATTCCACCTTTATAGTTATGAACGCCGGAAAGTCAATAAAATGTGCTATACTCACTCAAGGTAGAACTAGTAGATGCTGAAACCATGACGTGACCTGATGTCACATCGAGCAGCAGTACGGGTGGTTCTAATAATAGGGAAAACAAGAATAAATGGAAGTTTCTGCTGCAAAGTTTTATATTTGGCGGCTTCATCTGTGCTCTTTACCTAAGTTGGAGGAAATATATTATTCGGAAATGTAAATGAGGTCCCCTGGATAAAAAAAAATAAAAAAACAGAAACAGGCCCTAGCATAAATAGCTTGCTGCATCCTGTTGCATATAACTGCGTCGTAGCTGTCACCTATATTGTAAGCGCCCTACTCTTAGAATCTAACTTGATGTAAACACATGACGTCACTAAGTACTCGGCGAAACATTGGAAATAGAGGCACACCTTGTAGTACTTATGTATGAGCAGTTATCTGTTGGCTTTCACAATGTTGGTAATTACACTTTCAAACTTTTGATTAACAGTAATCTATAGTAAGTATCTATAGTAAGATAAGAGAAAAAAATGTGTATGCTTATTAGGGTAATTCCTCCCACCCAAAAATAAATTGGGTTAACCGATTTTGTTAATTCTTTCACCATGAAAAGCTTAATTCATTCTGACGAACAGTAGCCACAAGACACCTAATTTCATTCACAAATTACCTGATAAACTAAATAATACAAACACGTTGGAGCTGTAACAAAGTTTGCGAAGAGTACCTTACTTTTAGTTAAAAACGTCATGGCGTATAATTAAAAAAATACTAATGTGCTGTGCGCCGCAGTTATAAAAACAAAGTTGGTTTTACTGCAAGAAATATACATAGATGGCCACGAGGTATCACTTCAGCAAACAGAAGGTAAGAGTTTGAAAAGCCTCAACTGATCCTGTCATGGAAATTAATTATTCTTTCACACTGGCCGTGTGTAGTAAGTCGCCATTAAGGTAGTTGTCTCATGTGTTTATGAGAACTCCTAAGTGGTTTACCGGGAAAATACGAGTCAGTTGGAGAATTTAATATCATATCGGCACGTTGGCCATAGTAGCACAATGGTAGTGCGACTGGACGGAAACCAGAAGATCCGTGGTTCAAATCCGGGCTATGGCATTGAATTTTTCAGTCTGACTCTACGTTTCCATGATCCTGTCATATTTGTTTTTCTTTGAATAACCATTTATCACACATAGATGTGCAATGTGCAGATGTGTGTGCAATGAAATAGCGTAAAACCTCTGAAAATTCTTCGTTTTGATTCTATAATAATTGTATAAAGAGAAAGTAGAAATATGTGATACTTCATATTAACTGAAAAGATTATTTTCTCGATAGTCGCAGTGTTTTCCATTTTCAAAAAGATTAACTTATTGACCTGCAATTGCAGAATCTTATTCCATTGTACCTGTTACGGATTTCTGCATTATGGGGGAATAACTACAAGGTCATAAAAGGTACTTTTTTGTAACTTACGTCATCCAATGTTAAGTCATCGGACGATGAATGAAATTATGCTCAAATGAGCCCAGGGTCCATTGAGCGTAGAGTTACCCGACATTCGTCTTTCAGGATAAGGGAAAACCCCGGAAAACCCCTTATGCAGGTAACTCACCCTGACCGAGATTCGAACTCGGGACCTCTTGAACGTGAGGCGGGCATGGATAATAATTTAACTTACTATAATTATTTTAAACATTACTGGACCCTTCCTACAGAGGATTCCCACGGTCAAATGCCATGCAGCATTTCCAAAAACTATAGATAGCTTAAGCAAGTTAGCTATTCATGTCCTTTCGGATTCTGTAGGTCATTGTGCAATAATTTAATAAAGAATGAGCGGAAGTAAATAAAGTTAATTAGTTCATCAATGGAGTTTAAAACGCCAACCGTGCAACGTTCGGTAAGCTAGCTGCAAGTAAATAATAATGTAACTTCTTCAGAATGTAACTAAATCGGATTAGCTTCGTTGGCCTATCTTCTGAATACAAACGATAGCTATGAGTAACTTGTTCCTCACACTTGATAAACAGCTGGTAAACGATTCAAAAAGAAATAAAAAAAGATCAGCGAAATAAACAATCAAAATTAATTTGTATTTAAGAAAGATCCAAATAAAAACGCCACATAAAAGTGGAACTTACAACGTAAAAATTATGTTTAGAATAAATAATTATCTTTTTCATGTAGACTATTTGAGAATACACATTTCGTTCTAAGTAACGATATATACAAAGCATTTTATTTATTAAAGGCTTTGTCTACTTTTGTTAATCTCGAACAAAACACAATCCAAGCATTGCGTTTTGTTTGCCTTCCCGCTAAAAGCTGCCATGATGACTTTAGTGGTCTAAATCCTATTTCTCATAACAGTGCCCCAGTGACCTGTATTCTTCCCGCATCCCGTTCCCTTGCCCTTTTCCCAAGATTGACAAATTTATTCCTTCGAATGAAGCCAAACAAGCCGTACACAATGCAAGGATATACAATAAAAGCAGTGTGTGAATAAGGCTGTGCTAACGCACATGATTTCGTCCTCCCAACTACTAATTCTTTTTTTATTTGTTCCATTTATACCCCGCCTTTTAACTGCAATGGTCATATCTGCGGCTGTTCTCCTTTGGAACCTATCGAAGGTGTTAACTCGTATTTGTTGGGTTTTAATCATTAGATCACGCACACATTCGCAATCTCATTCATACTTCCAGACTCTGGGGAAGATGAGGAATTATCTTGGTCAGAGAAAATTCCCACCGCCACTGCCGGGAATCGAACTCGGGATCCTTAGATGGCAGGCAGGTGCTCTACCGACTAAGCTACGGGGCCAGCCTACTAATTTGTTGGCGAGGATTTGCATACATAATTCCAGATGTGTCCACTCCGTACTTGCTAGTATAGCGATGCAACTGATTAAAAAAAAAGATGTACTATAGTCAAGAGAGACTGGGCGATTAACAAAGCTGACCACGGTCAAATTAAGAAACCTAATTAAAATAAAACGATTAGATATATATGCATATTTATATAATTCTATACTATTAATTACCATACTTCTTTATATTTTTAAATGCATATCAGTTCCTCGAGTTTTCCTAATAAACATTTCAGTCACCTGCTCTTGAAATTCGTTCATGTCCTTCTAAAAATTCTCAAAAATCTTTATCAAGTCTTCAATGGTTTCTCAAACGCTCAAATTTGTATATCACAAAAAGCAATATCTGCGGTTTCTTCTTTTTTTTTTCTGTAACACATTAAATAATGTTTGATTGAGGAAATGTATCAGAAAACTATAAGAGAAAAATCAAAGTCTTTCAACTTGTTTAGAAGACTTTTGGCCCATTCAGAATGTTTATTTTCTATAATTGTTTCGAATAACGATTGAAAATCAGCTTTGTTACGGCTTATCATTTCAACAATTCGGCAGTGAAAATTCCATCGTGTTACAGAAAATGATGTAAGCATTTTTGACAGTATTTGTTTGTTTTGAAAATCTCGGGGAAAGCTGAAAATTAAGCAATATTAATGAAAAATAACGTTACTTCTTTAATAAAGATAAGTTAAGTAAAACAAAAATAAGCTTGTGCAAATAACAGTGAAGAAAAACTGCTGTTTTGCCTCTTAATCATTCTAAGAAGCCATAACGAGGGCACCATCAAATGGTTGGGTAATTAGTTTTGAACCACACTTAAAATCATTTATTATTTCAAGGGAATTTTGAAGCACACCAGTATAAGGGCTAACATCTGAACATTTTAAAAATCCCTCCACAAATTCTCTTCAGTTGCATATATCAGAGCTGAAGACATCTGCCACTTCATAGCAATACCAGTGCTCTCATCTAAAATGAGAACCACAAACGAAGTTTCTAATACCTCTTTCTTAATTGTTGTAGTAATAAATTCAAATGAAAAAAAAAATCAAGTTATTCTGACTAGAAGAGGTATCACAAAAGAGTAGCACTTTCAAAATGTGACTTTAGCACACCATCTATTCTGGAAATTCATTTAATAGTTGCACATTATTGGCCTTATTCTTTCATCATACCCTCTCAATGCTAGAAATAAAATAACCAAATAATATCTTTGTTTAACAGTTGATTATGTTGTTCTATTAAAATTCTGTGGTCTTCACCGAGAGAATATTCTATCCTTGAACCCCTTCCCAATAGAAGTACCTAGCTATGATAATGTGATTAGTGGAGTACTTATGCTGTCTACTAGATAATGTATAAATATTAATCACTAATCAAACTATTCCACGATTTTTTATGTGAAATAGCAAGGCCAGCGGAAAAGTTTATTAAGTACTTCACGTCCACAAATCTAACAGTTACTTTCATAAATATTCCTAATGAAGTAACGAACACATGATTTCAATTGGATACTTATGTTCAAATTCTACCGTGGTTGTACAATTATAAATGTGTATAAATGGCTGCTTTTATAAGCATAACAGAACTTTGCTTTAATATTTGGGTCTGAACTGCATGCTCCTATGATATCTATGAGTGAATTATTAAAATAGTGACATTTTAAAATCGCATCATTTTCATCTCTTAATATGGTCGGATTTACTCCTCACAAACACGAAATGAATTTGCTTCAGTACTTCGTTAAATAATTACTAAATACGAAACAAATACAACGGTTAGCATTACTCAAGACATCCACTGCTGCCTTATCACCGCTGAGGCTGGCCATTCCGCATTCCTCACTTGTCAAAACGTTCAAATGATAAATATCCTTAACCAGCATGCTTGTAGCCACCAAACGTGACGCCACTGCCATTTTCTGTATGGGCTGAAATGAAAAACGGATAACGAATACTGGAATTAACGAATTTGGAATGTTTATATTTACAACATAAAACGTGAGTCTAATTAAAATTACATTAAAAATTCACAATAAATAATTATAGTTATAAAGGATGCGACGTATCAGTCGCCACGTTTGGGCCACGCCCTCTTCACTGCCGTGGCTCCTTGGCTCGGCCGCCCTGTCTCCTCTCGCCTCATCCCTCCTGCCGGGGGTGCCCCACTTTGGGCATAGGCACAATGGATCCAGCATGGTGGCCTACGTACCGAATCCCCTCTGTAGTGAAATCCTAATCTGTTACATAATACATTAAATACATAAGGTTATTAATGATAATACAAATCTGATATAAATGATCATGTTAAATTAAGGAAATGCTTTGCATTCCAGAACAACCTATTCCACAACAGACAAGTAGCCCGGCTCTGTAGCGTAGGTGGTAGCCTGCCTGCCTCACGTTTAGGAGGTCCCTAATTCGAATCTCGGTCAAGCTGAGTTATCTGGGTAAGATTTTTCCAGGGTTTTCCCTCATCCTGAAAGATGAATATAAGATAACTCTAAGTTCTATTGACTCTGGGTTTATTTAAGCATCATCTCACTCATTTAATTCATTGTCCGATATGATATAACCGGCTAAAGGACATTGATAAAAGGACATCTACTAAATTGGTAGGAAAAGTAACTTAATTCTTAACCTAAGCTGTAGTAATAATACTCCGATGACTCATTCTGTCGATAGTTTCGGGTCGAAAAGAGTTTGAAAGAGACTGTACAGTTTTGATAAGCGAAGAATGTAAACAGGATACGTAATATGCATGGCGAGCTTTCTGTTGTTATCTTTCCCCAGACTTAAAAACCAAAATAAGTCTTGTAGGGTTAGGTACCATTTGTTACAGGACCAGAGCAGTCAGTCATTCGTAACGTTTTAGAATGCATGTCGCATAATTTGGTGTAACAACCAACTCATTTCATCTTATTTAAAAATGGCGTACAGCCAAATTCACGAGAGGTTCATGCAGCGACATCAATCACGATTACAGAAGCACAACTACCGCGTCATTGATTGATGACATTCTATTCCAGAACAATTTGCACCAACAATGTCTGCACTGAAATTTGTCTCGTGCAATTTCAAGGCAAATCAGTGTATTACATACAAAGAAATCAACCGAAAATCTCCAAGCAATCATCAAAATTGCATGTTGACAATCGAGAGCTCTAGATGCCCGTGCTTTATTACAGTTGGATGAAACTCCTAAACGAAACGCTTAGTTTAACATCAGTTTCTTTGTAAGGATTTTAAAATCATATTAATACAAAAACTTTCTGCGGTACACGAAACGCAACATTTGCGTATGTTAGCATTCGTTGCTAACATTTTTGTCTCTTTATGAATTTACCACTCATGCAAGGGAAGTACTGCATTCCACCCAAAACTTCCATATCGAGATTTGACCAGAAACACGCCCTTGTATTTAAAAAAAAAAGTGTAAATGCGTGTGTACGTTTGTGTAGCGTAACTCAAAAACATTCAATTAAAAACTGAACTTCATATTAAATGCAGTATCTTCCAAAAATGACACACAAAGATGTATCCTCACCCCAGACTATCTTTAACATCGAACATTTTTCGAAAACCTTTATTTTATAAAAATGACTCTGACAATTTGAAATAAATAACCACTGTTTAAGCTACTTCCATGACAAATGAAATGTATATTTTGAATTTCTTAAGAATATCTTTAAAAGTCCTATGCATTCTGAATGACTTTTGCACAACTTATAAACCGTAATAGACAAAATCTTACCATACCAACAATGTGTATATTGAGATTTAACTGTATTGGAACAACCAACTAATGAACTTTGAAATCCCGCTAGAAGAGAATCCCACATTTAAGTTCATCACTAAATCAACAGATGGCAGCAACAACCCCAGAATTACCCACACCGCTGGATCTAGCTTCAGTCGCATAAGAGCCGAAACATGTCCTCAAAATAGGTACGAAAGTGAAGCAGATGTGTAAAAAATACGACTCATCTAAAATTTAATAATGTGTATATTGTAAAAACACACAATTTATGTCCCATTTTTTGTAGATTTAACTATTTCCGAGATGCTCCTTACTATTTGCCTGAGTTTTACAATGCTTAAACTTTTTGTCATTATTTTTTAATCTCTTATAGTCATACAAAGAAAATGGAACTTCAAAGGCATCACTTAATGATCAGTTGTAAAAGTTATCTTTTAATTAACGTTCTTCAACCGGTTAAGTCACATCGGAGAAAAAATGAGATGGGTGAAATTATGCTGAAATGAGCCCAGGGTCCATAGAGCTTAGAGCTGCGTGATACTTATCTTTCAGGATAAGGGAAAACCCCGGAAGAAAACCTTATCCAGATAACTCACCTTTACCGAGATTCGAATTATGGACCATCTGAACGTGAGAGGCGTGCATTTAAAAGATCTGACCCCTTCAAAGTCTTCTGTATTCCCACATTCCCTTTCAGATATCATATTCGATTTTTCTTCATATTCTTGTAGCTAGTGATGCAACGATAAACTTTTTCTCGAGCTACATAATATAAGGTATTAACCGGGCTTGTGGGACGTGGTCTATTGGACTCCTTATTCATCTTCCCAGACGTTTCGTCTGCGGCTGCGGCAGACATCTTCAGTATAGCAGTGCGATCGAAGTGTCCTGGCGGAAGTCTCAACAGCACAATTGGACTGACACCGGCTGTAAAAGCTTACGAATTTTAATGAATTTTTCTCGATCGTTGATACCGCTTAAGTACTTGATATTTGATACTTCATAAACAGCTATGCAACTGCTTGCTCTCTTAATTATTTTCTTATCAACAGCTTTCTGTATACTGGATGAGTAAAACGTATAGGACAATGCCTGTAACCCGGCTGTTGTAATTCTGTGAAGTGACAGTTTTTAGAAAAGCTATAAGATATCCACATGCCCTTACATTACTATAATTACAATTAAAGGGCATGAGTTCTTTTTCTTTGTTAAGTGGCAACATTTCTTTTTTCTTCATTCCTCCAGTCGTCAAGTCTCAGAATGTACAAACAAATACCCTTTCAAATCGTAATTTAAATTTATTAGAACCTTACTGCATGTGTACTGAGCAAAGGAAAGTCCTCTTTACTTCAAAATGAGTAGATTTCCAATTAAACAATATAGTAGGCTATTTCAATATGTGGCTTTGGATTGAACAAATAGACAAAAGCTAAGCTCATAAGAACAATGCTTACTTCAATGCAAAGTCTTCCTTAATTAGTCATGGCACAACTTACAGAAAGACGACGAATTCAAATACTAATGATGATTGGATATAGTGATAGGAGGAAGACCTAAGAAGAGGTTTGTGTCTTGTTTAATGAAATGCATCCAGAAAAAGGATTACTCCTTCTACGGACCTGACGAGGAAGTGCTGGCCACCAAGATCTCCTGACCTGCACCTCTTAGATGATAACGTGTGGGGATATTTGAAGTGGAAGAAGGGCCGAGATCTTGGAAAGTTAAAGCGAAGAATTGGACAAGAAATGCAGCTGATCAGGCAAACAGTGTTGCTGGAAATATGAACTAATTTCAAATACAGACTTTCTCATTATTTCACAGTAAATGGTGACCATTCTGAGCACATTTTGAAGTGAATTCATGTGTTGCAACACAGGACCACTAATTTTGTTATGAATGTGTTTTCTTGGTTTAAATTTCATGTGCTGTAATACATCCTAATAAATATAACCTACAGTTCAAAAAAAGCTCGTATCTGTACGTTTCGAGACCTGAGGACCCTCCCCCCCCCCCAAAAAAAGACGTCGACATAAAAATAATTCGCCCTATTGATAATCATAGTACTATGAAAACATGTTGATATCTTACAGCTTTTCTATAAAAAATACTATAACAACAAAGGTACAAGCATTGTTCCATACTACTACACAAATAAAAATATTCGTAACAGAATCTCCACCTAACTTAAGAAGTTGATGTTAATACTTCCTTTTTCTTTATAAAATCGATTGCAAAAGCATATCGCTTTCATCTTCAGTCAAACTCTGTTGTTAAGGAAATCTCGGTTACTGTGTTCTTTTTTTCTTTTATTATGTTACGTTTCCTGCATTACCAACATCTGAAGAAGAAACAAACTTAAAAACAGAATCAATTGCCGGTATGTCAAAATTCATTACGCGATGTTTATTTTTTAAAATATATATTTTTTCCCCACACTATTAACTCTATGGGACCACTGTTTTAATAATTTAACTTCGGGATTTATTTCATGGTTAGATAACCACAAATGATCTGCTACAGCCGATTTATAAATTTGTTTATATTTAATATTACGAAAATGTTCTTTCTTTCTGGTTTCCAAACTACGTTTCGTCTTTCCAATATAAACCTGGTCACAATCCAAGCAATTAAATTGATATATACCAGATTTTTTATTATTAGGAATTTTTTTTTTTTAAAATTTTAATACTATATTTATTTTGAGGAACTAAAGTTATACCAACTTCTTTAAAAAAAATTGAAAATGTTTATTAAACCAAGGATGTTTTAAAATTTTAAGTTTTATTAAAATTTATTACAATTTTCTAAAATAAATAAATAAATAAAATTCCTAATAATAAAAAAATCTGGTATTTATCAATTTAATTGTGTAGATTGTGATCAGGTTTATATTGGAACGACGAAACGTAGTTTGGAAACCAGAAAGAAAGAACATTTTCGTAATATTAAATATAAACAAATTTATAAATCGGCTGTAGCAGATCATTTGTGGTCATTTAACCATGAAATTAATCCCGAAGTTAAATTATTAAAGCAATTAAATGGTCCCATAGAGTTAATAGTGTGGGGAAAAAATATTTATTTTTAAAAATAAACATCCCGTAATGAATTTTGACATACGACAATTGATTCTGTTTTTAAGTTTGTTTCGTCTTCAGATGTTGATAATGCTGGAAACGTAACATAACAAAAGAAAAAAAGAAAAAAAAACGTGGTAACCGAGATTTCCTTAACAACAGAGTTTGACTGAAGATGAAAGCGATATGCTTTTGAAATCGATTTTATAAAGAAGAAGAAGAAGTATTAACATCAACTTCTTTAGTTAAGTGGAGATTCTGTTACAAATATTTTTATTTGTGTAATATTTGTTGCTTCATTTTCTGTGTGGTTGTTCCATACTTTTTACTCACCCCGTATAAGCGCAAGTAAACAACTTTGCTTTTACTAATTTTTAGATGTCGTGCATAATGTTCTGACAGCGACGACAAACTCCTACATTCATTTTTCAATCGAGTATCTACGGAGAACTTCCACTCGAAGTATGAATGTAGCATGCTTCATTAACTTTGTTATATTGTGTGCTTTACCACTGCGCGAAAATATTTTCTGCGTATTTTAAGCACTGCTGTTATTATTAGTAGTGTATATTTCAAAACAGTTCCATTTCACTCATGTTTCAGTGATTATCACTGTTGCACAATGGTAAAACAAAATTTTTTACGGATATTGTTCGTTCTATATACCTGTAAGATACCTTCGTGATCCGAATTTGACTTGCGAAACACAAACTAGGCAATACATCGCCAGGCTTTTGGAATATAGAGCTTGTAACCCAAACTAGAAAAATTTTCTTACTGGCATTCCCCAACAATCCAGACTACGTTCCAACTGGTAAAAGAAGCATGGGAAGACCGAGGAAATGATGGAGACGGAACGATCCAAGGATGATGATTTTTATGCGTAATTTACGTCCTCCAACGTTCTCATATCGGATGATGAATGGAATGGGTGAAATGATGCTTACATGGGTCCAGGGTCCATAGAGCTTAGAGTTACCCGAAATTCGTCTTTCAGGATAAGGGAAAACACCGGAAAAAATCTTATCCAGGTAACTCACCCTGGCTGAGATTCGAACTCGGGACCTCTAGATGAAACGTGATATACGGAAGGATATACTTGAATATATGTTACACGCCATAATTCCGATTTTTTTTTTTCTATTGGATTCACAGAGTTTGGTCACTGGAGAGGTAAATGTCACGACCATGAGTGAGTCACTGAGCAAGGTTATTGCAGAAACGTGATTTAGTGAGTCAGCTAAATCAGCTTCATTCACCACTACGTTTACGTTCAAAGAAACACGAGTACCTCTAGTAGTACTCCCATTGTGTAGCACGGTCTCATTTGTTGTATTGTAAATACGTGTGTTTATAAAATGTCGCACTCATTCATTGACAGGAAACGCAATAAAGGTTTGTTGTGGATATAGGAATTATTTTGGGGCGCGTGCAAGGCAATAACATGACACCTCGACTCTTCCATTGCTTATGTATTGTACAAATCTCAATAAAGCAAGACTTAAAATGTAGAAGCATGGAAAATTGCAGAAAGTTTATTCTAAAGTATTAGACATACTTCGAAACAACTGAGTACTGAGAGTACCGAAGTACAGCTTGTGTAAAACGTCGAGACACACCATATGTGCAGGAGAGAAGTGAGAAAAAGTGAGAGTGTTGGAGGAAATGTGTAGTGTTTAACGCCCGCTTTTACTACATACGGCACCGCAGGCGATGACACTGATGATACATGAGATGAAGATGGAGCATCGGTGGAATGAGATGGCGGGGAAAACCGGAGATCCCGGAGAAATCCCGCCCCAGCGCCCTGTTGTCCACCACAAATCTCACTTTGCGGTCGCCTGGGATCCAACCCGGAGTGTTGGAGGAGCAAGATATTAGAAGTTTTATCATAATTTAGAGTCTGTCACATGTACAACACATTGAACTTATCACTCTGACACACTCATCCCACTTCTTTTATATAATGGAGTAATAAGTGCTACTGTATACCTTTGCTTCAGGTTTAGGGGCTATCACGACCGGTGATACTCAACCTTATGTGGTTGTGCGTGTTTGCCTCCACCTACTCTTCGTCGAGTTAGGGCACTTCGATAGACGGTTATAATTCTTGAATCCCTGAGTAAGTAAAGGGGAAATACTTCTTGCACAAAACGAAAGGAAAGCTAGGGAAAGAAGCAGCAGAGAGCAGGAGTCATGATTATGACCTTGCAGTTATCATCTCTGACAGTTTATACATATATTACGTTTATAAACATTATCAATTGCTATCATATCAGCGGCGCTGGTGTGTCAGAATTTCTCCCGCAGTAATTCCTTTACACAACTTAGTTCTCATCAGGGCGGCCCGCGTTCGATCCCAGACGACCGCAAAGTAAGATTTGTGGTGGACACCATGGTGCTGGGACGGTTTTTTCTGCATTCTCAGGTTTCCCCCATCAGCATTCCACCAATTGCTTCATCATCATCTTTCCTATCACTCATCTCGACCTCATGTATCATCCACTTCCTTCACACCAGGCATTGGGCTGATCATCTATCCTGGTTCTCTATCGGATCTAAAGCTTCGTTTCCTCAGGCCCGATCTTAGAAAGGATAGAGGATCAAGAATCCCCTAACACCACGATAGTGGTACAACTAGGGAACTTAAAGAAGAAGAGAAGTAATTTTTTTAAATGACAAGTATGCTTTCAACCACATTTAAAAAACCATTGGTCTCGGCCGGGCTTGAGTTCGCCAGCCCAAACCACTGCAGCTATTTAGTCAGCAATGAATACATATGTACTAGAAATAATGTAACATGAATACAATACTTTTAATCCACTTTTCCTTTTGACTAGTTTTAGGTACTCTTTCTAGCATCAAGATAAATAACAAACGTTGCTCATTTATTATCAGAACTACTGGTCAGTGCCAACTCTGGTGGTGACCCTGGTTGGCACGAGAAGAGAGAGGAAAACAAAAGAGTGAGAGTGGGTAGGCCAATGAGTGAGAGGGAGGGAAGGAACGGTGTGAGAAAATCGAGAGAAGCAGAAAATTTTTGTGTTTAATGAAATATAGCAATAAGATAAGATTTCTGTTAATTTTCAAAGTTACAAAAACTAAATTCACCTTCACTGCAAAGCAAATATCTAAAAGGACAGATAATAATTAAGGCGGAGACAAAGTAATATCCTTTTTAAGGCAATAGCCAAAAGCGAAAATGAGCTTTTCAAGCATTTTCAACACTCCCTACATTAGAGAACGGCACGCTCAAGGGGACGCGGTCTAAATTACAGTCTGGCCAAAGATCCATATCACGTCCAGCCTAGTCGATAACTAGGCGCCAGTTCACAAGCATAACGCAGCGTGGTACCAACGCGGGTCTTAAGTAATTATCCATAAAAAATCGCTTGTTTACCGAATATAGTACTGTCATTTGGTATCGGTAATTGAGTCAACGAGACAGTAATACCTACAAGTTGCAAGGCGTAATCAACACTTACGGAAATCCTTCTTCTTCTCCTCCTCTCTCTCTCTCTCTCTCTCTCTCTCTCTCTCTCTCTCTCTCTCTCTCTCTCTCTCTCTCTCTCTCTCTCTCTCTCTCTCTCTCTCTCTCTCTCTCTCTCTCTCTCTCTCTCTCTCTCTTTTTTTTTTTTTTTTTTTTGTTGCTTGTTCCATTTATACCCCGCCTTTAACTACTATGGTCATATCGGCGGCCGTTCTCCTTTGGAACATACAGAAGGTGTTAACTCGTTATCGTTTTTGTTTTTAATCATTACATCACGCACACATTCACACTCTCACTCATACTTCCAGACTCTGGGGAAGATGGGGAATTGTCTTGGTCGGAGAAAAATCCCCACCCCCACCGCCGGGAATCGAACCCGGGACCCCTAGCACGGTAGGCACGTGCTGGAAATCCTTCTTGTACGGAACTATTTCACACAATTTGTTCTCTGCACTTCCGTTTACCCTATGAGCAGCCAAGCAGAACGTGGAATGTTGCTGGGGCTGTTTTCCAATAGCAATAGGCATATAGAATTCAATCTGTATGTTTAAAATGTCGTCTTTTATCATTTTTTGTTAAAACTTGAATATTGCTTAGCACTTTGCATAATTTGTTTCTTCAGTTACTAATATTTCCAATAGCAATTAAACCCTAACGAAACAATTTTCCGTAGGAACTGCATAAATCATGTTAACCGCAAGGTTAGGTTCCAGTAACATTTAAAAATGCACTTTTTATGATTTACTGTTCGAGAGTGGTAAAAACCATTTTATTGTAATCTCTATCGAGTTGATAAGGTGCTTGAAGGTAACAGCAGTGAACTATTAGATGTCGAACGACATAGCTTGGAAAACTAACCTGAAACATTAAACGTTACCGCACGATGCAGTAACAAATATTTTCGTAAGAGAAATTACAAATCGTAAATACGTGTTTTCTTTTAGAAAATGTTTATAGCATGGAATTAAAACTGGTTAATCTGCATGAACCCACTGAGACAGCCCCGAGATAACTAGACTCCATTCAGAAGGTCCCAGGTGCGATCCCACTAGCCGCTCACTCTGACCATGGGTTCCACTGGCCGGTTAACGAATTCCGGGGTAGCATCTTCTACCACAACTCACGTATCTCCCATGGGTCGGTTGACGGAGAGCAAATGGCACAGAAGTTTGCTGCTGGAGTTCATGAGCCAACCTCCGGTGGTTTGGGCGTGTCGACAGGAGTGCATATCAGCCAGGCAGTCAAGCCAGGACATGAACCGTACAAGTCATACTTTAAAAAGTTAAGAAAGGCAGATGAAACCATGTGCACAACCTGCATGGAAGAAGATACCCCGGAACATGCTTTATTTGAATGTATAAAGTACACACAACAGCTAGAAGAGAGGAAAGAATTAGCAGAAAATGTATATGGAACATCATTAGGAAGAGGTAAGATTTAAAAACACTAGAATTGGCAGCGGAGGTCTCAACAATAGTAATGGATGAATGTAATCAACAAAGACAGCAGCAACGACGAGTAAGAGACAATGTTCAACGTAGATATCGTGAACCACCTTCCACACCAAGAAGATCTGAACGACTTCGAGGACAGAATATGGATACCTAGCTTCAACAACCAGAGGAAGAAGAGAAACTTCACCTAGTCGATGGATTAATAGAAGAGGACAATCTTGGTTTCAACAAGATTTGAAGCGACAGAAGAAGACAACACAAGAACAATTAGATTAGTTAGGTTAGATTAGATAGGTTAGTGTAGGTTAGCTTTTCTGCAAAATGTTTGTAAATATCAATATAATTATTATTTTTGAGTAAATATAAAATTGTAATACTGTGTCTTGGTATAACATCTAGAGGCCAAGACATAAGAAATGCAACATATATTATATTATTATTTAGGTGGTCAAACCAGTACGATATGTTAAGGAATTCTAGGTTTTTTCCCGGTTTGCGCATCCAAGGGTTCCTTCGCCTCATCCGTTCCTCTCAAGGTTGGAAAATCCAATTGCCGGTTGAGATGCGTTACTTAATTCTATCTCTAACCTACAAAATATATGTTGAAATGCAAGTAGGCAAGAAGATGCCGTTGCTGAGTGAGACAAATGACATCCCAATGCGCACCATCGGCTTTCTATCTTGCTATCGATAAGCACTCCTGTTTACACTAATGCGCAGGACTTGCTTTATCGCTTTTGTTCGCGTTCCCAATTTGTTGTGAACCAACTTTAAGGCTTGCCTTAATATTAAACAAAAGCTTATAAATGAATTAAGAATTTTTTTTTAATGTACGTCCTCCAACGTTAAGCGATATCAGACGATGAATGAAATGGGTGGAATGATGCTCAAATGAGCCCAGTGTCCATAGAGCATTGAGTCATCCTATATTATCTTTCATGATAAGGAAAACTCACGAAAAATACCTTATCCAGATAACTCACCCTGACGGAGACTCGAACTCGTGACCTTTTGAACCGAGGCAGACACGCTACCACCTCGGCTACAAAGCCGGGTGCGTTTTGTATTTTATCTGTTATGCCTATACACACAAAACGATATTTTACAATTTATTTCTCTTTTCCAAAATAAGGTAACATATATGCTCATGATTCAGGGCTATTTTGGCACTAAAACCGTGTGCCTTTCAACCAAGTATCCAAGTATCATCGCTTGGATAACGTTTCTTCGTACCATACTGTCTCCATCGTCTGCAGACAAAGCGAAATCGGCACCGCGCGTCGCGTGAAAAGTAATCATTTGGTGGAAAGCAAACTAGGGAAAACCTTTAAGCAAGTAATGGGATCCGACTGTATACGCCCACCATCACTTCTCCACTAGGGGTAGAAAGGCACGCAACAAATCTAAGAACCGCCACCTAGAGCAGTCACATCGACAAGCATCGCTCTATACCCAACAGCACAGTGTCACACAAACATACACTCAAAGAAAGTAGAAAAAAATTAAGTACGAAAAGCTTTTATTACTGCAGCATTCAAACTTTCATCCATCTAATTTGTGCCATTAAAAACTGACAATATCCCCCATATCGATCTGTGAGGTGGGTGAATACTATTTGCAGGGGCTCCAACGCGGAATGATGATTCAAAATTGAAGTAAATTAATAAAATCTGTAACTTAAAAGTAGTTAATTTAAATCCGTTATGAAGAAAAAGCATTAATCTAAAGTGCAAATTACTATCAATTTGTAATTACTCTATAATTACCGGTATTGTGCGGGTATCAAATTATAATGTTTGACAATGTGTAAAAAGAATCACATTGGAGGAAGATGTATATGTTCAAAGCGTATAGTAGGTATTATTACATTTGCAGTATTAATCTATTTAGATAGATACAAAAGGATACATTGAAATACCAAATGCACTGCCTGCCAAATATTTTATTTAACTTCTCTTGTAAATGCTACGATTTCTTTTACTCGTTTTAATTTGCCAATTATTTATTCCAGCTCTGATTATGTATGAGTATCACAACATCTATTATAGTACCTATCTTTTAGAAGCTTTCTAGCGGCATAAAAAGGAAATAAATGACTGTCACTACAGCGCAGTGGTAGCGTGTCATCTCACATTCAAGAGATCTCGAATTCGATTCTCGGTCAGGGTGAGTTATCTGGAAAAGGTCTTCTCCAGGGGGTTTCCTTATCCTAAAGATGAATGTCAGGAAACTCTAAACTCTGTTGACCATGGACTCATTTGAGCTTCATTTGATTTATCGTTGAAGGAAATTCATAAAAAAAGAAAACAATAAAAACTATAAATAGTTAATTCTGAGGCCTCTGAAAAATGAGGGGTTAGTTAGTGATAGTTTATTGGGGCCTTACATTTGGGGGGATGGGTACCCCTGACTGTATGATTTCTTCCACATAAAAGTTACCACTGTAAGTAATAAAACCTTAACATCACATGCCCGCACAGGCGCTCAAAACGAGCGAAGCTCCACCTCTGCTCTTATGAGCTTATGACGTCACATTATCATTTTACCACAACGCCTTCGTTTTATATTAATGAATCGTTTCCCCTTCTCTCACTCAGCGACGGCTGATCAGGGGGACACGTCCCTAGTTAATGAAACATTGAAGAGATTTGGTTGCGATTGTCATGAGTAAGGGGCGGATTTCTATGACTCAAAAATGGAAAATATGCATGCATTTATGACCTAAAAATAGCTTAAATATGGTCTAAGAGACAAAAATATGAACTTTATAACTTAGTTCATGTATTAATCATATTATATTAATTGACATTAAACTTTAGTTAACAATTAATAACTATTCATATATAAACATGTTTAATCCTTTCTGAAAAAAAAAAAACCCTTTTCTTCTTAATTCAACACTTTATGGAATCTAAGTTTAAAAAGCCTTAAATTAATGAAGAATTATTACTGTAACAAGAAAATAATAATTAAGAGAAATAAAATATTCATACCTAGGGGATAGTTTTTATCAGCAACAAAGTTACATTAAATGATAATGTGCACTTTTAGGTTGTCTAATTGGAAGCCTGTTCTGTTGCCAGACAGACTGTTCTTATATCTGTTCTGTTCCACATCACAAGAGGTTATAGGTGCCTATTTGAAGTAGGTTAATTCATTTGGGGAAAATTCTCTGAATCGCCAAACTTTGTTTCAAGCCCACAAAGAATGTCACTGATCTTGGAAAGGCTAGAAGCCAACAATCTTTGCTGCTTTCTAATAATTTATTCAGCCTTTTGTTCACTTTATTTCAGTTTCAATTTTTTCCAATTTTTAATGCATCACTAACTGAAATTCTAATGCCCGATTTCACCAACAATGTTAAAATCGACGTTAACAAATATAACGTAACAATTGTCACAGCGCTAACACTAATGTTAAATTTCTTGCATTTCACCAACCTGTTTTCTGAAAATGTTAACAAACCTGTGTTAAGGCCAAGAAACTTGTAAATATCACAGCTATAGAGGCAATGGATGAGTCGTATTATTTTCTGAACGTACTGCGATGCGCTTTTGTTTTCATTTTCGTCTGCACAAACTAAAAAAATGGCGGATGAACAAATTCATAACTAAAGCCGTGAGACAAATTTCTCATCGATGGAGTAAGAATTGTTAATAGAATTGGTGACGAAGTGTAAGGGTATCGTGGAAAATAAGAGGTGAATGTAAAAGAGAAAGATGTCACGGGGAAAATACTGGAAACGAATTTAATTGAAATGCATGTGTCATCACTACAAGCACCAAACAACTTATCAGTATTACGTAAATTTAAAACGAGGTGCTAATGACAAGTGACTTAAACGTTTCAAGACGGGAGGTGGACAATGTATTATCCACATTATTCAGTGAATTATAAAATCGTAAAGTTATTAATACGCTTGAAGCAAGGGTGAGATCAGCATATTCCTTTCGGTGCATGTTCTAACTCAGTATTACGTAAATTTAAAACGAGGAGTGACTTGGACGTTTCAAGACGGGAGGTGCACAATGTATTATCCACATAATTCACTAAATTATAAAATCGGAAGGTTATTAATACTTGAAGCAAGGCCATATTCCTTTCGATGCATGTTCTAACCTCTCTTGTACTTCCGCAGTAACCTTCATAGCAACATGTTTCGACAGTCACAAAAATTTTCTTCGGATAGCTCCTCAAAATCATTTCTCCTCATAGGCCGTACTCTACTACGAATGCCATTTAGACGCTCTTAAATATAGCAAATCGACATCAACAGCTGAATTCATGCTCGCCATCTCGACTATTTTCAATTGTTAAGGACTTAACATCAGAAATTTGACTTGTTAGTTTAACAAGAGATTTAACACGAGTATTACGCTAACACAAGTTGGTGAAATGCAATTTTTGTTTTAACTATTGCTAAACTCGTGTTAAGTCTTAACATCTGTTGGTGAAATCGGGCATTAAAGTTTCTAGGCGGGTAATTGGACTTGATATTTGACCGAAGTTCGATTTTATACATGCCAAATTTGCTGCCAAGGTTGGTGAAAAATACATCTTGCACGATCTTAATGGATGACGAATCAGAAGAATCAAAAAGTTGAGCTACTTTTTCTAAAGAATCATAATTGATTTATTTCTAATTGCCTGCAGACTACACTATAATAATGCCAAAAATATGACTCGTGCAAATAAGCATAAAATTGAACTAAAGATCTGAAAAAGTGAGAACATAATTTTTTATTTTTTTATTTTATTCAATGATCGATCAGCAGTACATGCTTTACAGATCCTTGTTGGCTAATTGAATCTCTATAAACTATATAATAAAATGTAAGGAAAACCAAGTTGGTTCCTATTATCTTCTTAACACTGTGAAACAAGATAAAAATAACTTAATTAAAACAAACGAGTAATCAAAGAGACATAATTTTTAAGATCCAATAAATGAATGTCAGGAATCCGTTAAGATTGCGTAGAGGAATGCAACCTTTCGCTCGCTGATCAAGATGTTCAAATCATATCCAAAATGTACTTCCAATTGTACTGTATTTAAATACTTACAGACCCCAAAATGTAAGAAACACTAAAGTGCAAGGTTTCGACATTCTGGCTATAATAGTTTCACAGAACTACATTAGCAACTTGTTTTAAATTTTTTACTTTGCTTTTGTATAAACAGTGCATGTGACGTTATTACAGGCATTAAAACTGTTTACATCTCAAATAGTCTTAATATCTATGTTTTTATGTTCTGCATTCCATGTTATTTCCTTGTTAGTTGTTTACTGAGGGCATGGCTATTATCTCCAGAGGTCAGGATTTATTACTAATGCCATTTGCACCGCTCTCAACTAGCATTAACTAGTATGCTTTAGATGCAATACGCAAATGGACTTGTCAACTTTAGCAATTTGCTAACGTGGTGCAAAAGCTTGTTGGTGTTGATTCCATGTGACAGGTGTCCTTTATGTTTGTTTTCCCCAGAGAAATTTAAGTAGTTTCCCTTCTGACAACATGGGGAGATGTCAAATATTCTATTAAGGCAAATGTATGTAATTATATCTGATGTGCTATTTTCGTGTACCTAACCCTACTCTGTGCTTGCAAAGATTTCAGGAATTCAAAACAAAAGGAGCAAGAATATTTACCTAACATTATTTGCAGCGTCCGGATTGCTCAGTTTCAGGTACTATGGCAAAGCGAGAAGGCGTATCGGGAAAAAAATCACAACACAGAGATGTTTACTTCAGCTCATCGCACATACATGGTGAGTCCAGTGTATGTACAGTCTGTTCAGATATAATCATGTCTTCTGGACAGCAACGTGGCATACATCGGCAGGCGCGAGAAAACATATCATATAGACACACGCAGCTTCCAATCGCTCTATTTGTGTATTGTAACTTACTATACGTCAACTTACTAATATTTCACTCTTCTAATCGCCCAGATAGGATCCGATAAGAAACGATCACAGCTCTGGTCACCTGTAGGTCAATACGCCTCAACGCTCTGTCGAGTAATAAGTCCAGAACTACCACCTAATTATAGCATATATTATGTTGTGTGTGACGATGAGAATAATGCTAACTGCATCTTCATGTAACGCAAACGCTGATCATTTGCGTTCAATTAACAGAATTGCGAACTCGTCTCAATAACTGGTTTATGTAACTATGATGAAATTTTAATCTAAATATACTGTGGATACGTGCAGAAACAGTTATGCCCGCCCATGTAGCGTAGGTGGTAGCGTGTCTGTCTCATGCTAAAGAGGTCCCGAGTTCAAATCTCATTTAAAGTGGTTATCTGGATAAGATTCTTTTGCAGTGTTTTCCTTTATCCTGATAGGTGAATTTCGCATAACTCTAAGCTCTATGGCCACGCCGTGGCTCAGTGGTTAGACCGCTTGGCTCTCACCAAGGCGGCCCGGGTTCGATCCCAGGCGACCGCAAAGTGAGATTTGTGGTGGACAACACGGCATTGGGGCGGGTTTTCTCCGGGACCTCCGGTTTCCCCCGCCATCTCATTCCACCGGTGCTCCATCTTCATCTCATGCATCATCAGTGTCACCGCCTGCGGTGCCGTATTTAGTAAAAGCGGGCGTTAAACACTACACATTTCATTTCATTTCTAAGCTCTATGTACTCTGGATTCATGAGATATTTCACTTATTTTATTCATCGTTCGATATGATTTAACATTGGAAGACCTAATTTTTTTTTTTTTAATTACGTTCCACTTACATTTTTCTGGTCGTCTGACTAGCTATCTTGGAAAAATCGATATCGCATCTTTAGCTTTTCGCAAGGCAAAGCTATGAGACGCAATTTTAGATAACCTATTCATTTAAAAAAAATATTTCAAAATTAATGTTACTGAAAGTAATAATACAACATTAATGGGAATATAACTGCATTCTCTACATGGCCATATCCACCTTTTCGCTTTCCAACTACGCCCTTGTTAAGCTAACATACAGAAGTAACTGGTGGTTTGCACACCGACCAACATTGGTATGATGAAATATTTTGTGCAATTATGACTTGCCTCCACAGGAGGCCACCGAGTTATGCAGTGTTTCCCTTAACCGCGTATCAATTTTGTTAACGCCACCAGTTGCTCGGCAATCTCAAAAATAAGTGGAAAAAGCAATAGCTGTTGTTATTTACTTGTACGTCGGGTTCATCCATAACGACTTGTACCTATAAAGAAAATTAGCAATAAAATAGGTACCCTTTATATCTAACACGAAGTAGATAGTTTGTACAATAGTAAAAATATCATGCAAGTGCAACACATCCCCCCCCCCAAAACCCATATCTTTTTTACTTCTCTGTTTATTTTTATATAATACATATAAAATCTACATAAACTTTAACAGTTTCAGCATACGTAGGAGGTTTTAAATGGTGCACCCATCCATTTCCGTTGATTCTTGATATGGCGTCCTCAAACCACAAATATTAACCGTTCACCTTCGCAAAAATAGTTCAGTGGCATTGGTACAGGAAACTGAAGCGGCAATAAGATGTTTTAAAGAAGCGGGTTACCATTATGTTTACTATACGTCTTTCTTACATCAAGGAAGAGTGGATTACTCTCTCCAGTTGCTCTCGTATCATGACAGTCTTATTCATTGACAAGCGTCAGAGATTATGTACTCGTATATCACTGAATTTTTTGCAACTCAATAGAGTAAAATAATTGCAAATTGCTGGGAAAAAAATGGATAATTGAAAAAGAAGCACAGAGGCTGATGATTTCTGTACAATAATAGCTATAATAAGAGTGACAAAAAATTGCTGATGAAATGTATAACAGTACGCCTTAGCCACATGCCATAATTACTATTTTAGAAATTAATTATTCCTGCTGTACAGAATGATCGTACTACAAAATTAGTTATATTATGCACTTTCTGTAGTTGTAAAGTTATTTAATAACAAAAGTGTAGTGTCTAATTTAGTTACACAGATAACAAGCGATTGCAGCGCTCTGTCAGTGAAGGTCAACACATCAGGTCGCTCTGCCAGGTGAGGCTTTTTTTTTTTTAATTTGTATTGCTTCCTGCTTGGTTAGGTAGACTTCATAACGTCCATTTCTAATGCAACTTCAAAATCAAATTGTTGGGTGGAATATAATACTCTAGCAACCATAATACTAGAGAAATTAAACCAAAGTTGACGAATCCTTAAATAACACTATTCACTCATCTGAAGAATTCATTTATTCATTAGAAACGGATTGTTGGCATTACTGTTCCTGTTTTATTTAGGTTAATTCAGCTGCACATAAAGTTAATGTATTTTAAAAAATACAGCTCCACGCTCAAAATATACTTTTTCTTCCCCTCTAAATAACAAAGTTACTGTTTTAAAACCTTAATTGCCCTTCAGGCCCGCCTCGGTGGCGTAGATGGTAGCATGTGTGCCTCACGTTCACGAGGTCCCAGTTCGAATCTCGGTCAGGGTGAGTTACCTGGATAAGGTTTTTTCCCCGAGGTTTTCCCTTATCCTAAAAGACGAATGCCAGGTAACTCTAAGCTCCATTGACCCTGGGCGCATTTGAGCATCATTTCACCCATTCCATTCCTCGTCCGATATGACTTTAAAAAAAGTTAAAATGACGTAAATTAAAAAAAAAAAATGCCTTTCAGGCATACACATGTCAAGTTTAAAATGCATACAGTTTATCTAAAATCATTAACTTTTAACAGAATCCCCCAATTAATTATATTAATTTTTCATACTTTTCAATAATATTTAGAATCAAATTCAGCAGTGTTTTTGGCAAACTCCCTTTACAACTACTACCTACACTCAATGTTGAATTGACGTCACTGACATCTCAGCAAGTCAATAACTGAAAAGTAAAAGAATTATTCTTTTACTGTGAGCTTGAAATCCATATTTGGAAGTTCCACCTAAAATCTAGAATGTTTACAAACCTACATACAATCAATATTTTTTAAACAAATTTTAACAACATTTGTAGTACATCGATAAATTTTCTCTAATTCTTATTATATACCATTTAACTATAGGTATACATGCTGGGGTCAATCAACTACTTCATGCATACACACAAGTGGGCAATTTGAAATATTATCAAATGCCCCTACAAATGAACCCCTTATTGAAAGCTGAACACTAATTAACAACACCCTTATTTCAAACCAATCTACAGTAAATATCTACTATATTCAAACTAAACCAGACTGGTTACCCTTTAACACAATCCAGGATAAAATATTAAACTATATTTTGGAAGCTATAGCTATTTAAAGATCAAGTTTCCTGCAATAAGTTGTTGACACCCCAAAAGCGGAGCAGAAATCCACACAAACCAAATTAGAACTACTGTTTGTATGTTCTGATTTCATCCAGTAGTCCAAAAAAAAAAAATTAATTTAATATTTTGAAATGGAAAACAGGCATTAAAACCTGTCATAAATGTCTTCATAGCTTATATTTACTTGTTAAGATACTAAAATTAGTGGCACATTGCTTTTTTATCTTTTACTTCTCTTTTGAGGTGGAAGAGCTTTAAAACTTTTCCATGGAATTGGTGGCAAAATAATATAAGGTTCTAAAACAACTGTCAAATGAAGAGCCAAGTTAATTCACTTTTTCTTAATATGTTTCCAGTTTGGTAACATATGGACGCACTAAATGATTCCATTTGTCTGTTTGAAGTCTATTGTTAATACAAGCAACAGATCACAATTTACATAATATGAGATTGCAGTATAATTAGAAAAATACAAGATAAAATTTGACAAGCAAAATGTAAGCATTGCAAATGCTTTACATAAAAAAAAAAAACTAGCATTGGCAGTCATATCTTCTACTTTGTTTTGTTTCATTTTTTAACATAATATGTTATATCCCATAGCATTTAGCCTGAATATTAAAATTTTGCAGTAGGATGATCAGGTCTTAAAGAGCACCCCAGTATCTCTATTCACAAACATTAAATAAGAGCATTAAAACCTAAATCACAGCAATGAATTTGGTTATTTTCGCAATTTCCTTGAGTATATAAATTATGTAATCAATTTTGAAGTAAATTTTTCAAAAGAAAACTGTCTTTATTTAAACAATGATAGGTTAAGTACGAACAATTGAACCACTGCAATCCTGTGAATCTGTTGTGTATAACATGTACATAACCTCTTCAACTCACACAGCTGTGACATTGGTATACTAGATGTTTGAAAGCATTATGCGTGTATTTAAACCGTGAAGCAAACGTTTGATGGAAAATATTTGTTAAGAAGATATCAGAATGCGAAACTGTGTAATCTAAATCATGATCTTAGGACAAATTACGAAAAGAAATAAATTAAGTACAACAAAATGCAAATAATTAAATACACAAAAGAAATGCCTACCACGAAATGGATCAGAAATGATCTGTCAACGTGGTTTTATGTCATAATTTTCTATTAATTAATGTAAGATAAATTAATAATGCAATTAAGTTAAATTACACATGCATCATGAAGAAGTAAACAAGGGAACTAAGCGTTCTTTTTTAAGCTGGAGGCGTAAATGCAGAATACTCTCGCGAGTCATAGTGCCAAAATTGAAACAAAAAAGAAAAGAAAGAAGCATGTAAACAGGCGAGTGCCACCTCACCTGAGAAGAGCGCGCCTCCATCTTTCACCAGTCTCGACCACAATAAGCTGTAGCTTCATGGCAAGTCCACACAACTGTCGTCCTATTCCCCTCGTGTTTTGATAGCAACGTTCCGATTGAATAAAAACAATAAACCCCTTCTCTCACTTAATGTCTTCTTCCCCTTTGCCACTAAAATCAATCACGAGTCAGTTTGGTTCAAAATAAGTAAGTGTTAGTAAGTTTTAAACATTCAGCTATGTAAAAAACGGCACAAGTCATGCAAATCCTAATTCATGAGATACAAGAAAACGAGGGCAATCACCGTTTTTTAAGTTCTGACACTTGTGTTAATGTTATTGACGCTTGTGTGTTCAGCCCCGTGTAAGATTTCTAAGACAGGTAAAGGATCCAATTCTACGCATATCATGCACAACCGTACCTCGAATATCGAGACATCACGTTCCTGAGGGGGTAGTGAACTTGCACACCAACACAAACACACCACCACACAGTTCCTTCTGTTAACCACTTCGATCAGACGCGCTTTAACAAACAACAATCAGTTGATACACAAATTCTAGAAGTCATAGATTCCGTTACAACACATATACTTCTCGATTCCATTCCTGAGATGTCCTCATTCATACAGAATAATGGATTTTAGTTGCACTTCTGGAAGTACTTCGACTTCTTCAGTTTAACTAGAGCATCCGCCGCTCCCATGTTTCCAGACTGTGTCAACTACAACTCACCCCTCTACTATACTCTCCTTTCCACGGTTCACACACGCACTGAGTGCACGCGCACTCGAAGCAGGTATTCTAACATGTGTCCATCCTACGCAACTATGAAGATAAGCCACAGCAGTTCCGTCGGTAAGGCAGCTGCTCTTTCACTCACTGAGAGAGAAGTTGCCTTCTCCTGTTCTGCTGAAACCCGAGCTTGCGCGCGCCGCCACTACTTCCCGCCATCCACAAACATCCCACACACAGCCGACTGCGACGGCTCTGTCGCTAACATTCCACTGAATGAACTCACTCTGAACCACCCGATTATGGATTTTATTTCAGACGGTTTTAGTAACTATCATAAGTGCACTAGGTTCGTGACTAATGTTGTTTAAAGGCTTTATGTAACAAAACCACGTTACATGTTTGAACTCCAAAACTACACTAATGCCTTTTGTTGTGGTTTACAGAAAACATTACCTACCCCTTGTTTTATTCAGAACATAGTCCATTCATAATTCACTGGACTGCTGGTTAGCAACTTACAAACGTAAGATCATTTATGTAATTTTCTCTATTGTTTATTAAAGGGTATACAAATTATTCTTATGAAAGCCTATCTTTCTCTCACATTTTAATCTGGATAAACCTTTGCAGAAATAGCGAGATAATATATTTTGTTTTATACACAAAGAAAATAGTGGTAATTCGATGTTTAAGAACTGGACATACATGCAAACGCAAGAAACAACTTAATATCGATAGCTGCTCGAGAGAATGTCAGAAAAGTTGAACAATTTGAGTCATTAATAATGGAAATAGTTTATGTACCACCAAAGTTATTGGTTTAAAATAAAAAAACTACTTTTTGTGCATTACCTTTTCGTCTTTCTCTTAGCATTTACCAGTAATACAAGATTATACAAAAGTTCTGCCATATAAAGTGGTATCCATAGGTCATTCGCAGAAAATTTAATTATACATTTTATTTATTCTAAAAATATTTTAAATGTGCGGTCTTTTGTTTTAAAAGTGTTAGTCATTTTTTTTTCTAAAATAAACATTCTTGAAAAACGTTGCACGCAAGTTTAATTTGGAGTAGGGGATCTTCCTGAATATTATTGGAAGTTACTGAACTAAAATACGTCGTTTGGTGTTTATCCGACTTAATTTATGAGTTATGCCCCCCCCCCCACACACACTCACAACACACACACACACACACACACACACACACACACACACACACACACACACACACACACTGCCCATCTCGGTAGTGTAGATGGTGGTCTGCCTCACGTTCAAGAGGTCCTGAGTCCGAATCTCGGTTAGGGTGAGTTACCTGGATGAGGTTTTTCCGGGGTTTTCCCGTATCCTATAGATGAATGTCAGATATTTCTAAGCTCCATGGACCCGGACTCATTTGAGCATCATTTCACCCATTTCATTCATCGTCATATATGACCTAACGTTGAAGGACGTAAATTACACACACACACACACACACACACACACACACACACACACACACACACACACACACACACACACACACACACACACACACACACACACACATGATCGCAGGAGCAGCAAAATGAACCGGCAGTAATATTTACAAAGCAACAGTCCAATAACTATATTTATACAATTTTGAGTCGAACTAATACTCAATGCTCCATTTATTGCTAGTATTTACCTAAAACGCGTTTCGTTAGGATCTTCCTAACATCATCAGCTGTTGTCGACTAATGGATGCCGGTTCAGTGAACTCCTCGGAGGTGATAGGTGCGTCTCTGTCGGTATCTTGATCAACTTGAAATTTGGATTTTCTTCAAAGGTAGTATCGAAATTAAACAATTTACTTTCATATTTCTTTATAAAGATTTTTTTCCCACGTGGTTAATGCAGCTGGACCTTGGACACTTTTTATTAAGTGAATTTCTCGTTCTATGTTATGATTTTCCTTCCAAAAATGGTACGCTACCACCGATTTATCTATTTCTTTATTCCTTATGTTCCTAAAGTGCTCACGTTCCTGTTTGTTTTCCCAATGTAGAATTTGTCACAGTCCTTGCAATTTATCCGGTACACTCCTGATTTTTTGCCTGTGGGTATCTCCTTTGTATTATGTGATTTCAAAAGTTGTTGTACACTAAATTTGTTCTGTGGGGGCCAAAGTAATATTGTGTTCTTTGAAGACTTTTTGGAAAAGGTGTGTAGCTCTGGGATGATACGTAAATTTTCTGTATGAGGTTTCATTGCTAATTGGGGAGAGAAACAACGCAAAACTAAATTTATATTTAAACAAGCAGCGCAATCCTGTATTCTTTAAGGATAATAAGTGAAACGGAGGATATGCCAACTACGAAAATAGAGTTATAAACAGTAAAATTACAACATATGTATTTAAGAACAGCAAACACGGATCTATATTAAAAAAATATATAGGTAAAACCTTAAACGTCTTTCTAGTAGCATTGGTATATTCTTTTTAAATAGAACAAAGCATTTACTGTATTCGGAAGCGAAACAAACGTTTTTGCAAACAAGCAACACCAGATAACCATATGCCGATAAATCTATAGAAAGATACCCAAAACCAAAGTAATAGAAGAGAAAGAAAAGCATTACAAAATGGTAAAGGATAAATTCGGCATAACGAAAAGAAGGATTACCAAAGGATTTTAGCAGCAGAATGAAGATCAACATTCGAACCACAGAAAACTTAGCAATGACAGGAGATCACATATTTTTACAACTTCAGGACTTAAGAAAATCCAAAACGGCTCTGTGGTAGCGCATATCAAAAGTGGGGTTACTGAACGTAGCATATTCAACGTGTCACGTAAAGTGTAAGAAATTAATGTTAATGATTATAATAAAAAATGCACTTGAGATTATTCAATAAATATGTATATATTCATTTAATTTGTTATAAGAATAAGCTCTTTTAAAGTTTTGATGCATTATGTGTATCTATCAAATATAAGTTTATTATATTTATGTATCTGTTTTCTAGTTATTGTGGATTTTTGACAGAGTAATGATATAAAAAAACCGAGCGGGAAGGCTCAGGCGGTTTCGTCTGTGGCCCACATTCGAGAGGCCAGGGTTCGATTCCCATGGCCAACCTACCTGACCCAGGTTTTTACGGGGGTTCCCCGGGCCGCTAGGCGAATGCTGGGTAAGTTAATTACATCCCTCGAATTTCCTGTCCCTCCATTTCATCTCCATTATCTCTCATCTGGTGGTCTTGTTCAGGGTAGAAGTGTCGGCGGGTGTCTCGGCGGTGCATGGCAGGATGATATGCTCTGAGGAAAACTACTTCCTCCTCCGGTAGGTCGGTTGCCGGCCTCAGCTCCTCTGCTGGGATCATTTCGGAACCGCCAGCCAGGGACCTTTGGGGCTCGGATCGCCTGCCTAGGACCATTAGGGCTCGGCTGCTTGGCTCGTTGCCGTGCCGCTGTGGGGGAGCGAGTTCCTTATCCTGGCCTGTCGGGGGAAGTCTCTATCCAAGTAAAGTGTAGGGACCCTACCCTCTGTCGTGGCTACTAGGGTTGGCCACCCTCTGTCTCCTTCACCTCATCCTTCCTCCTTGGGGGCATAGAAACAATGAGCCCAGCATGGTGGCCTAAGTACCGAATCCCCTTCGTAATGAAATCCCAAACCAATTGATATAAAAATAAATGCACCAACGTTACTTCTGCGCTTAAATAATTTAATTTTCATGTTTATATAAACCATCTATTATATTATGCAGCATGGAATTAGATATAAATAAATACCAAGAAAAATATATCACAAACAATGCAACGATGATTTAGAATTTACTTAAAAAATACCAACATTTCCAGTTGCAATTTTATTATAAAAACTGCTTCACAAATATAAATTATGTAACAATTTTATTATTTAATTATAATGATTTACTTTCAATATAATTTTTTTCCTCCCTTTCTCGTCAATGCTGACGTTAGGAGATGCTTACCCGGGCTTTCACTCTACGTTTCCACAATTTAGCCTACACACGACCAGTGTGAAAGAACAATTAATTTCCAATAATTGACCTAATAGTGGCTAACTATAAAGCCCGGGCCTTAAAGTACTTACAATATAGTAAGTCGCCATTAAGGTAGTTGTCTCATGTGTTTATGAGAACTCCTAAGTGGTTTACCGGGAAAATGCGAGTCAATTGGAGAATTTAATGTCATATCGGCACGTTGGCCATAGTAGCTCAATGGTAGATCGGCTGGACGGAAATCAGAAGATCCGTGGTTCAAATCCCGGCTATGGCATTGAATTTTTCATTCTGATTCTACGTTTCCACAATTTAGCCTACACACGGCCAGTGTGAAAGAACAATTTCCAATAATTGACCTAATAGTGGTTAACTATAAAGCCCGGGCCTTAAAGTACTTACATGTAGTAAGTCGCCATTAAGGTAGTTGTCTCATGAGTTTATGAGAACTCCTAAGTGGTTTACCGGGAAAATACGAGTCAGTTGGAGAATTTAATGTCATATCGGTACGTTGGCCATAGTAGCTCAATGGTAGAGCGGCTGGACGGAAACCAGAAGATCCGTGGTTCAAATCCCGGCTATGGCATTGAATTTTTCATTCTGACTCTACGTTTCCATAATTTAATTTTTATAAACATATCTCCATCATTCCAGCAATG